>JANJGN010000029.1:28858562-29606345 GCA_026770705.1 Isurus oxyrinchus | reverse complement strand
GAAAGAATTGAAATATAAGCTGGTTTCAGGTGTGTGTGTGGGGGGTGGAGAGATAGAGAGAGAGAGAGGTGGTTGTGTGGACAAACAAGCAGTGATAGAAGCAGATCATCAAAAGATGTCAGCAACAATGGTACAATAGGACACATAGGTGTTAAAGTTAAAGTTGGTGATATTATCTAAACGAATGTGCTAATTAAGAATGGATGGTAGGGCACTCAAGGTACAGCTCTAGTGGGGGTGGAGGGAGCATAAAAGATTTTAAAATATTTAAAAATAATGGAAATAGGTGGGAAAAGAAAAATCTATATAATTTATTGGGGAAAAAAAAAAGTGGGGGAAAACAGAAAGGGGGTGGGGATGGGGGAGGGAGCTCACGACCTAAAGTTGTTGAATTCAATATTTAGACCGGAAGGCTGTAAGGTGCCTAGTCGGAAGATGAGGTGTTGTTCCTCCAGTTTGCGTTGGGCTTCACTGGAACAATGCAGCAAGCCAAGGACAGACATGTGGGCAAAAGAGCAGGGTGGAGTGTTAAAATGGCAAGCGACAGGGAGGTTTGGGTCGTTCTTGCGGACAGACCGCAGGTGTTCTGCAAAGCGGTCGCCCAGTTTACGTTTGGTCTCTCCAATGTAGAGGAGACCACATTGGGAGCAACGAATCCAGTAGACTAAGTTGGGGGAAATGCAAGTGAAATGCTGCTTCACTTGAAAGGAGTGTTTGGGCCCTTGGACGGTGAGGAGAGAGGAAGTGAAGGGGCAGGTGTTACATCTTTTGCGTGGGCATGGGGTGGTGCCGTAGGAGGGGGTTGAGGAGTAGGGGGTGATGGAGGAGTGGACCAGGGTGTCCCGGAGGGAGCGATCCCTACGGAATGCCGATAAGGGGAGTGAAGGGAAGATGTGTTTGGTGGTGGCATCATGCTGAAGTTGGCGGAAATGGCGGAGGATGATCCTTTGAATGCGGAGGCTGGTGGGGTGATTAGTGAGGACAAGGGGGACCCTATCATGTTTCTGGGAGGGAGGAGAAGGCGTGAGGGCGGATGCGCGGGAGATGGGCCGGACACAGTTGAGGGCCCTGTCAACGACCGTGGGTGGAAAACCTCGGTTAAGGAAGAAGAAGGACATGTCAGAGGAACCGTTTTTGAAGGTAGCATCATCGGAACAGATGTGACAAAGGCGAAGGAACTGGGAGAATGGGATGGAGTCCTTACAGGAAGCGGGGTGTGAGGAGCTGTAGTCGAGGTAGCTGTGGGAGTCGGTGGGTTTGTAATGGATATTGGTGGACAGTCTATCACCAGAGATTAAGACAGAGAGGTCAAGGAAGGGAAGGGAAGTGTCAGAGATGGACCACGTGAAAATGATGGAGGGGTGGAGATTGGAAGCAAAATTAATAAATTTTTCCAAGTCCCGACGAGAGCATGAAGCGGCACCGAAGTAATCATCGATGTACCGGAGAAAAAGTTGTGGAAGGGGGCCGGAGTAGGACTGCAACAAGGAATGTTCCACATACCCCATAAAGAGACAGGCATAGCTGGGGCCCATGCGGGTACCCATAGCCACACCTTTTATTTGGAGGAAGTGAGAGGAGTTGAAGGAGAAATTGTTCAACGTGAGAACAAGTTCAGCCAGACGGAGGAGAGTAGTGGTGGATGGGGATTGTTCGGGCCTCTGTTCGAGGAAGAAGCTAAGGGCCCTCAGACCATCCTGGTGGGGGATGGAGGTGTAGAGGGATTGGACGTCCATGGTGAAGAGGAAGCGGTTGGGGCCAGGGAACTGGAAATTATTGATGTGACGTAAGGTGTCAGAGGAATCACGGATGTAGGTGGGAAGGGACTGGACAAGGGGAGAGAGAAGGGAGTCAAGATAACGAGAAATGAGTTCTGTGGGGCAGGAGCAAGCTGAGACGATCGGTCTACCGGGGCAGTTCTGTTTGTGGATTTTGGGTAGGAGATAGAAGCGGGCCGTCCGAGGTTGGGCGACTATCAGGTTGGAAGCTGTGGGAGGGAGATCCCCAGAGGAGATGAGGTCAGTGACAGTCCTGGAAACAATGGCTTGATGTTCAGTGGTGGGGTCATGGTCCAGGGAGAGGTAGGAGGAAGTGTCTGCGAGTTGACGCTCAGCCTCCGCGAGGTAGAGGTCAGTGCGCCAGACAACAACAGCACCACCCTTGTCAGCGGCTTTGATGACAATGTCAGGGTTGGACCTGAGAGAATGGAGTGCAGTAAGTTCAGAGAGAGACAAGATAGAATGGGTGAGAGGAGCAGAGAAATTGAGACAACTAATGTCGCGCCGACAGTTCTCAATGAAAAGATCAAGAGAAGGTAAGAATCCAGAGGGAGGGGTCCAGGTGGAGGGAGAATATTGGAGATGGGTAAAAGGATCTGTTGAACTGGGAGAGGACTCCTGCCCAAAGAAGTGAGCCCGGAGACGAAGACGGCGAAAGAAGAGTTCAGTATCATGCCGAGCCCAAAATTCATTGAGGTGAGGGCGTAAGGGTATGAAACTAAGTCCTTTGCTGAGCACTGAACGTTCAGCATCGGAGAGGGGAAGGTCAGGGGGTATAGTAAATACACGGCTGGGGCTGGGATTGGAAGATGGGGTGGGGACGGAGGGACAGGCAGGGGTGGAGGGTCCTAGATGGGTGTTGGTGTCGATGAGTTGTTGGAGCTTGCGTTCCTTAGCAGTTGAGAGAAAGAGAAAAAGTTTCTTGTTGAGGCGTCGGATGAGCCGAAGGATAAAATGAAACTGGGGGCACGCGCAGCTTTGAAAAAGGGTACGGCGGTGCTGCTGGAGGGAGAGGTCGAGTGTGTTCATATGGCGGCGCATGGCACTGAGTGTGGATTTCAGAATGTGACGGGAACAGCAGTCTGAGAAATGTTTTATGTCCCGGAGATACTGGTAATCCTGGGTGGGTTCGAAAGATGAGGGGTGGAATTTCAGTTGAAATCCACGTGGGGTAAGTCGGAGACGGAGACAGTCATTGAGAAAGGAGATATGGCTGTGAAAGCGGGTTTTAGTAAACACCTTGTCAAACACCAGGAGGGAAATGGAAAGCAAAGAAGGTGAACAAGGCAACAGAGAGATACAGAAATCTTGTCACAGAGAGGAACAGAACTTCTTCAAGGAGGTAGGCATTTCTTGAAGAGCAGTGGCAGTCAATTAAACACAGAGATAAAAACAAAGAAAACTGCGGATGCTGGAAATCCAAAACAAAAACAGAATTACCTGGAAAAACTCAGCAGGTCTGGCAGCATCGGCGGAGAAGAAAAGAGTTGACGTTTCGAGTCCTCATGACCCTTCGACAGAGCTTGATTTCGAGTCCAAGAAAGAGTTGAAATATAAGCTGGTTTAAGGTGTGTGTGTGGGGAGCGGAGAGATAGAGAGAGAGAGAGAGGTGGTTGTGTGGACAAACAAGCAGTGATAGAAGCAGATCATCAAAAGATGTCAGCAACAATGGTACAATAGGACACATAGGTGTTAAAGTTAAAGTTGGTGATATTATCTAAACGAATGTGCTAATTAAGAATGGATGGTAGGGCACTCAAGGTACAGCTCTAGTGGGGGTGGAGGGAGCATAAAAGATTTTAAAATATTTAAAAATAATGGAAATAGGTGGGAAAAGAAAAATCTATATAATTTATTGGGGAAAAAAAAAGTGGGGGAAAACAGAAAGGGGGTGGGGATGGGGGAGGGAGCTCACGACCTAAAGTTGTTGAATTCAATATTTAGACCGGAAGGCTGTAAAGTGCCTAGTCGGAAGATGAGGTGTTGTTCCTCCAGTTTGCGTTGGGCTTCACTGGAACAATGCAGCAAGCCAAGGACAGACATGTGGGCAAAAGAGCAGGGTGGAGTGTTAAAATGGCAAGCGACAGGGAGGTTTGGGTCGTTCTTGCGGACAGACCGCAGGTGTTCTGCAAAGCGGTCGCCCAGTTTACGTTTGGTCTCTCCAATGTAGAGGAGACCACATTGGGAGCAACGAGTGCAGTAGACTAAGTTGGGGGAAATGCAAGTGAAATGCTGCTTCACTTGAAAGGAGTGTTTGGGCCCTTGGACGGTGAGGAGAGAGGAAGTGAAGGGGCAGGTGTTACATCTTTTGCGTGGGCATGGGGTGGTGCCATAGGAGGGGGTTGAGGAGTAGGGGGTGATGGAGGAGTGGACCAGGGTGTCCCGGAGGGAGCGATCCCTATGGAATGCCAATAAGGGGGGTGAAGGGAAGATGTGTTTGGTGGTGGCATCATGCTGGAGTTGGCGGAAATGGCGGAGGATGATCCTTTGAATGCGGAGGCTGGTGGGATGATTAGTGAGGACAAGGGGGACCCTATCATGTTTCTGGGAGGGAGGAGAAGGCGTGAGGGCGGATGCGCGGGAGAATTTCCATTGGCTGCTGGCTGGCAGTGACAATCTGCGAAACCTGATGAATTTTCTGATGAAACACCATCCTCTGGGGGCAGGCAGAGTGCTTGCCATACATTAACTCTTCAAAAGTCTGTGCAAGATAATTTGTTCTCTTCTCAAACAAGCTGCTCCCTACAGCGCTCATGGAATAATATTCGGAACTGAATTGGCAGCATCCTGCGCTGTGCCATTAAAGCTTTATTGATGTAATGTAATACCGATAATAGGGTAGCTGTTAGCTAATTGAGATATAACTGTGTGATCGTCATCTCTCAGACTGTCTGATGCCATTTGTTAGAACAAGATTCAGATCCCAGACTTAGGCAGGAGGGTCTCCTCTCTCTCATTCTTCATGGAGCTACTGGACATTACTCTGCACAATTTATGGTGGATGTAAGACCCAATGGTTGTTCACAATTTATGATCCATCACTATTCATTGGGTAACATCAGCTCAAAGGAACTGATCCAGGTATGGCAGCATGTTTATAGCTGTGCTCACCAGTAACTGGTCTTGTGGTGCTGTGGATAGTATCCCTGCTTCTGGGACAGAAATTCTGGCTTCAAGTCCCACTCCAGGACTTGATGGACAAGGAAGGTGTATTTGTAATGTGGCCAAACAGGTTGATTATCAGCCTGCAAATCTTTCCAACCTATAGCAGGTGGTTACAGCAGGAGAAGATTCCTGGTCAGCCATATGATGGAAAGAAAATTAGTGCCTCTGTCATCACTATTGAAAGCACCAGATTACAAAATGCATTTAAAAGTGTATGTCACCATAGTAACTTGGAGTCCCTGAGTGATCTGTAATACAGCACCACAATGCTGGTAACTTTGTGAATTATGAGGTTTATTTTTTTCTCCTGGGGAAGCTTTCAAACCCCCACAGAGTTTGGGAGTCAAGTGTGTTGTTACACTGATGGAATCTTTTTGAATTCACACACAGCACACTATGGGGCTCTATCCTCACTCCTATATCGTGGTATGATTTACTCAGCAGAATTAGCTGTTCATTTCATTCAATGGACACAGCAGCCCTCACCTGATTGAACAGATTATTCAGTCACTGTTAGAGCTTACAGTGCCGAAATTGACTGCCCTGTTTCCTACAGTGTCTACACTTCAAAAGTAGTTAATTGACTGTAAAGGTCTTTGAGATGTCTTGAGGTTGTGAAAGATGCTATATAATTGTGTTTCTTTTACCAGACTAATAGCCTAACAGTCATGTTAGTTCAAAGTTGTGAAACTGAATATATTAAATCTGAGGAGGGTTTTATTTCCCATTTCCAGTATGAAAGTAGAGTGAGTTCTCCAGCTCTGCCCTAGTGCTGATCGGAAACATTAGAGAGTCAGAGATGCTGATCAATTCTGTGTGCATAGCTACTGTCTTTGGTGACAGGCACAAGAGATTGGAGTAGTGGGGTTTTCTATCTCTTTGGTCTTCACTGAGGAGCTAACATGGGAGTGGCGGGGGAGAATTTTATGGAGTTTGCAAGAGCAGGAAACATGCTGTGCAGGTGACTGAATTAGGCTGGACCTGAAATTTCGATTTCCCAAAGGCGGGTTGAGATACAGAGATAAAGTTAGCCACATGTTTGTGGCGTGTCAGGCCTCACGCCATCCTGTGGCCGGTTCCCACGTGTAATACATTTGAAGCTATGAACAGTCATTAGTGTAAAATGTTTTGTAATTACATCCTACCTTCAAGATAAAGTCAGTGGCACATGGGAATCTTGTGCCATCTAGTTCACATTCATTTAAAGGCGGCACGCATCAGTCAACTTTGTACAGTTGTGCCCGAGGTCATTGCTTTTCCTTGTCGAACTCTGCATCATAAAGGAAGAGAGCAAGACAATGGCAGCTTGTGTGAAGGCTCCAGACTGGCAAGGGAGGCTCAGTGGTGAGGGGCAGGCTGTGGAGTGGGGCTGGGGCATGGAGGAGTGGAAGAAGGGTCCAAAGAAAGAGAGAGGGTGGGATCAGGGGCATGGTGAAAGTGGAAAGGGCCTGGCATCCTGGGTGTGGAGGGGGTAGTGGGAACAGTCAGTCAAGGTGAAAAAATGAGGGGCCGAAAGGGCAGCGTTGGTACTTTCCATATGTTGTTCCATCTCGGTGCTGACTGGCAGAGCCCTTACAGAGTTTTGAATCCACCTACAACGTCTCAATTATCCCCACTGAGAGATCTCAGACAAAGTCCTTTACAATGCTCAGGAGGGAGGGAGGGACAGCTGAGTCTGCAAGTTTAGTCCTGTTCCACCGAGTGGTGAATACAACACTGGACACTAACATGAACATTCAATAAATGTGATGCAAAAACACGTTTTTGTTTCTTCCATTATAAAGGAAAAGTCCCTAATTCCCCTCTAACCATCAGTGTGTGCCAACGATGAGACATGCCAGTGCATTTAGCTCTGACTAAGCTAACCTCAACCAATAACAATAATGCGCACATGAATAAGGTGAAACCCAAGTAATGTGAATTATTTACAAGTGAAGTTTAAATTTTATACCTGTGCCATCTTTGTGCTTTCAATGAGTCCTATGTTATTTGCAACAGTTGATAGGAAAGTTGTAGCCATGATGAAGGTCGTCCCTATTTGTCCAGGAGGCTCTTTTATAGCCCTCCTATACCTGCTGCATTGTCAGCTGATGTCAGGGTTTTAACACTGAAAAGCTCCCCCCTCCATGTGATCACACGTGTCTCCCGTGCACACCATCGGCACTTCAAATTTTAATTGTACTCATGTGGAAACCAGCAAAAAGCGAAAGAGCAGAATAGGCGCCCACTTCCTGTTCCATCATTGGGAAAGGTGCACCAGGGTTAAAATTCCATCCAGGAACCAAACCCCTCTGCCAGCCCGAGGGACAGCTGCACAATTGATTTTGTGTTTATAGTCAATAAACCTTGTTGTTGGGCTCAAGTAAGTCCTTTTACTCCATTAGAGCCAATTGATTTTCTGTCAGACTTGATTTCTGAAAAAGAGAGCACAACTGGAATAAGATGTAGAAAATAGAAAAGAGATTACAGCTGAAATTAGGAAATTAAGTTTCAGTTTTGTTGAGATCAACAATTAAGGCCTCAGTGCCCCTGTGTAGGAAATGAAAAATCAGCTTTTGATCGTTATTCAGTGATCCTTATTTCTATGGCTGGAATTTTCCATGCCCGCAGGCATCAGGCGTGTTCGGTGGCATGAGCAGTCAATACGTTGCAATCGGTTTCACGATGACATGAAACCAGTTTGTGATTATTCACTCAGCTAGCTGATGGCAGGCCGTGTTTCCTGTCATCAGACGTCAGTAACCTCATTGTAATATATCTGCGTATAATTATTAGGCCAGCCCGCCGGAATCATACCCCTAGCTGGATCATCTCCTCACATTGGCAGGATAACATGCTGACATGTTTCACAACAGCATATAAGCAACGTGCACCTGGCGAGCTGCACTTCGCTTGGGACTTCAAGGTTTGTTTATCTATCTTGCTTCGGTCAGCATTCGCAGTGATCAGCACCAGGCTTCACAGACAGCACCACATCGCTTTTGGGGGGCTGACGGTAGGTCTCTACCTACCAGATCAGCCATATGTGGGTAGCTTTTCAGTGGCTGCAGGGCTAGGACTTGCTTGGGGAAGGGGAAGAAGTGGCCTCAGGCAAGGGAAGAGGCTGCAGGACAAGGGCAGAACTGGGGTAGGTGTGTTAGGGGGCACATGTTGATCTGTGCAAGTGGCCTCAAGGTGGTGAGGACTGAGGAGGCAGTCTCCATAGGAGGTGAGGCCAGATGGAGATGTGAGGGTATGTGTGTGAGAATGGGTGGTGATGTCTCTTGAGCTGGCAGTGAGTGAGATGCCAGTGAATGTGTGATGGGGCTTGAGTGTGTGAGTTTAGAGTAATGAGATGGTTGCCTTACCCTGGCTGCATGGATGAGATTATTCATCTTCTATTTGCATTGGATGGCCAACATCAGCTGTGCCGCATTGGCACTGATCACCACTGCCACCGCCTACCAAGCCTGGTTGGTCACGCCGCTGCCCTGTAGTCAGAGCGGGTGTAGAGGACATCGATGTCCAAAAGGCATTCCAGTGATGCATCACTAAACCTGGGGGCTGCAATCCTTTTGCCTTTCGTGGACATCTTCCCTGCATAGTCATTGGCTGCAAGCACTGAGAGGTGTATGTGTAGCTGGACTTTAAATATGGCGCCCACCGTGATGAAGCGATGAGATGATGGCATGGCACGCGAATGAGAGCTCACCCAACATGGAAACAATGCGTTTCCCAGGAATGCATAACTATTGCGGCAGGTTTGGGACAATGTGGGGCAAAAACCTGCCATTGCGGCCAATAGGTAAAACCACAAATCTGGGACGAATCTGCCCTATGTGTGTGTTTGTGTGTGTGTCTATGTATTATCTATGTTTCTGTATGTGGGTGGTGTCTCTCAGTGTAGTATCTGTATCTGTGTAGTGAGAGAACAGTATCAGACTCTCAATAGTGAATAGTTTCTGACCCTTACTGTCTGTGGTTATAATGGCCATCTGGATAATGCCAAGCACCAAATGCTGTCATGGAACTGTTACCAGGTGAGAATCAGAACCTTCAGGAAGCTGGAGGATAGATGCCACTAAGGTTGGAGATAGCGACCAGGAAGTGTAGGTAAGATCATGAAAACCAGGTACTGTTCCACCGTGGTTAGTGATACTGATGCCATCGCTGAGGTGCTGCCAACCTGCAGTTTTCTCAGGTACAGCATCAAAAGATTAGTAATCCTACCAGGGTTTTTGGAGCCTAAACAGATACTTAATTTTTGGAACTGATAGAGCTAAGGTCACACTTAAAAGTTTCTTGATTATAGTCCTGCTCCATGTTGTGTTGTGATACACCCAATTTTTCTTGCCATCCTTGGCATGCTGCAGTATGATGCACATCTGTATTTTAGACCCAGGATAGAAGATACTATGCTCACTAGAGTGAAATCAAGACTCATTACACTGTTTCTACTCTGACCTGTAGGCCCAGAACTTCTGATCTCCAGGAGGCTCGTACCTGGGATATACCCCAGAATCCCCCATGCAAGGACTCAATGGCAATTACCTTGGAAGTTCAAACTTCTGATGGGCAAACACCCTGCACTGGGAACCATTCAATAAGCTGATTTAAATTGGAGACTTCAGATAGTTCCAAATGCCTTAGCAGAATAATTACCCAAGAAAAGTTAGAAGAATTAAAACCACTTCTAACTCCTGGGTAACTATAGTACTGAAGCCACTTCTCCCCCCACCCTCCACCTCTCCCCCACCCCGACCTCCCCACTGGACCCCTTGATTGTCTCCCAACTACTCCTCCACCCCCGACTAACCCCAACTACCCCCCACCCCCAACTTCCTCCCAACTAATCCCAACAGCCCGAAAACCCCCCAGCCCCGCAACAACTACTCTCCCAACCCCACCTTGACTACCTCCCCACCACCCAGTCTATCCTCCTGAACTCCGACTACCCCCCTAACCCCTCGACTATCCCCAACCCCCCAGCTACCTCCCCCACCACCTGACTACCCACACAGTTACCCACCCAACCCCATGACTATCCTCCCAACCCCCACCTTCCGGCTAGCCCCACACCTGCTAACTAACCCTCACATCGCTGACTACCCCCCGCCACCACCCCCCCTTCCCCAGCTACCCCCACCCCCTGACTACCACCTGACTACTTCCCCAACCTCCAAATACCCACTACCCCCTGACTAACATGCCCCCTGATTGACCACCCAACTCCCCAGAACACCTCACCCTCCTGACTACCTCCCACCCTCCTCGACTACCCTCCCGACCCCCCAACTCTCCCCCACCCACAACTGACCACTTGACGTCTCCCCCCCAACCAACACCCCCCACCTGACCGCCCTACCCTTTTCCCTTTGTTATGACACCACATTTGGTAAAGGCTGAGTTGTTTAAATCCCAGGGGGAAGCTTGAACAACTGTCATAACCTATATTTTCAATTGGTATGTTTGAGATTCAGCTCTAAATTCAGGAGTAAAACCACCAGACCTCAAGAGGTTTTTATATAAATTAAACATTAATTAATTTAACAACAAATTAAACACAAGCACATGCCTACAAATTACCACCATAACAACTTTAAAAATCCCCAAATTAATCACTCCCAGGTAATTCTTCACCAAGGCATAGACTTTAAACAGACACCAGGCAAAGCACATTTGACCTTACGAATTCAAAATGAGGTTCCTTGCGATTTGGTTCCTTTTCAGATACAGTTGTAGGCTACAGGCTGGTTAGATCTTAAATGCCTCTGACTTATGCACACAAACTCCTTTCTGTTTAGACCCCGCTTCCCCTTTGAATGTACATTTTCCATTGTATCCTAGGCTTTTAACATCACATCTTCTAACAATAATATTTTCACCCCACTCATTTGATTAATAATATAAACACATTGCTTGGTGTCTCCCAGCCAGGTGCAAGATTTTACCCATTCTTTTGAATGGTTTATCTAAAAATGCAAATTTACTCTTTACCTTCTATCCTTACTTACCGTTTACCCAATGAACATCTCAAACTATTATACATCATAGCACCCAGACTAGCTGGTTTTAATCCAACTAAGATGCACACATGGACAAACACAGAGACATAGATTCTACTAAATTCAAATTTAAAAATAATTTCCAATAACATTATAAACATTAATATCTCTTCATGATACCTTACACACTTACCTCGTCCCTAGTGCCGTAAAAAGGGTGGCAGGTTCCTTTCCTCCGACTCTGCTGCCCTAGACCAAAGGCCTTGGGAACTTGCTGCACTACAGTTTTCTGTGGAAGCCCAAGTCAGAAGGTCAGTCACAAAATGAGCAGCTCCCGACTAAGGTAAATAAAATTGAGCAGATTGGCAATCCCACTGCGACTGCCAGTCCTTAGAAGTTCTGGCCTATTGTCTTTTAGCACAACTGTGGGATCCCTTGCCTCATTCAACCGTCTCCATTGAACCCCAAATCCACAAAGCACTAATTTCCTCTCTGGTATACTGTGAGCCCTAGCGTTCAGCCTGTAACCAGCACCAGGGATGGGCAATGAATGCTGGAATAGCAAGTGACACCCACCTCCCGTGAATGAATAAATAAGAAAACGTTTCCATATTTATCATTGCCATCCAGTTTAAC
This sequence comes from Isurus oxyrinchus, assembly GCA_026770705.1. Taxonomy (NCBI): domain Eukaryota; kingdom Metazoa; phylum Chordata; class Chondrichthyes; order Lamniformes; family Lamnidae; genus Isurus; species Isurus oxyrinchus. Next base: position 29,594,782 of record JANJGN010000029.1, on the reverse strand, counting down.
CATTTCTAATGCTAATCTGCAAACTGTTAATTTAACTATCAGAATCCAAGTCATCCAAAATCTTAAACTGCCCAAAAATGTTTTGTTGTGAATATATGACAGTTTGTTTCCTATTAAATGAGGTTGGCCCCAGAGCAATCAATAGGTTCTTCCTCTCAGTGTGTTTTCTTCAAACTGTGGAAACTTTCACAACTTTAAGAAATCTCAAAATAATTTGCAACTGATGAAGTCCTTTATAAGTGTAATCACTGTTATAGTGTAGGAAACACAGCAGCCAAATTGGACACAGCAAGCTGCCACAAACAGGACTGAGATAAGTATTCCAGTAATCTATTTTTTAGCGATGTTGGTTAAGGGATAATCATTGGCCAGGACACCAGAGTAAACATCCCTGCTGATCTTCAGCAATACCTTGGGATCTTTTACATTCATCTGAGAAAGCAGACAAGGCCTCATCAGAAAACCGGCACCTCCAACACTGCAGCTCTCCCTCACTGCTGCCCTCCAACAGTGCAATACCCATCAGTAGACAAATTCAGAGTTTCAGCTACCTCTTAGACAGCTTAACCATCCTGTGGAACTGGCAGCATGAACATTCACTGATTCCATCCTTATAAATGCTTATTTTGGAAGTAAGCATTTTGAAAACTGAAAGAAATCTGCATAGGTCCCAAGAAGACTTTAGTTTGAAAATGCTGGAAAAGATCCCAAGAGACAGCTCCTGTCAGATAGCCAAAGAAATGAACCTCAGCAGAATAGGCACAGCTCTGAACAAGCACTGAGGGACAAACCAGCATTCTCTCAGCAAAGTGTGACAGCAAAAATAAACACTTTGGATGATTTTTGATGTGACCTTTGTAACAAAACAAACAAATGATTTGATTTCTCAGATTCTTCAGTTGAAGAACTCAAGAGGAGGAGTTTGACATCCTGTGTCAATTTGCTGGGGTGGAATGACGTGAATTGAAACACGTGGGTTAACATAACAGAAGTAAAAGTTTTTCTGACTTTCTTTGCACTTTAGTTGTTGTCTCCATATCTTTTCCTGATGAGATTGACCTAATGGTTTGGATTTGATTTAAATGCAAAAAGAATAACCACAGGGCAGGCCCAGCAAGTCTCCAACCACTCGTGTTACAAAATATCACTCAGTATAAAATTATAATTTTAGCCCTGCCTTTACTTCCCATACAAAGCATAAACTTCAAATAATGTTACAAATACACCCAGTTAGATTTTACATTAGATTTATATTCAGTTTTGGTTACCATGCTGCATTGGAGAAATAACATAGCTAAAGCATGAACTTTGTAGAAAAATTAACAAAACTCAAACTGAGAAGTTTGTGAGGAGGTTTTGAGGCAATTTCATCCACAGCATTAAAATATCAGGTGAAAACCTGGAATATTAGCCAGAACCTTGTTGAGGCGTCAGGAGAGCCAGCAAGAGATCTGCACTGCCTCTTTTCAGGAAGGCCCGGCAAACCCCAAGCCGACCAGGCAGTGGTGAGGCCTGTGGCCAGCCTTCTGCTGGAATCAAGACCCCAGAGGCGGAGGCCTCACCGTCTGAGAACTGCCAGCCAATCAGAGGCCAGCAGCTCTTGTGCTCAGCAATGCCACAGGGGAGGCAGTGATTGCTGCAGAAAAAACACCGACCAGAGTCCCAGGATCGCAGAGCGACCCAGGCCACAGGTAAGTAATGTGGGAGGGTTTGCGGGGTGGAGATCGCTGGGCGAGGGGCATAGGGGATTTGGCAGCAAGGACAGGGAGTGGCTCTCAGCGGGTCCCCCCCATTCCGATGTCAAGTCCCTCAATCAGGCACAGAGGACCTTTGATCGAGTGACCCAAGCTCCCGCCAGATGAGGTTATAAGCTGACCATATAGTTTGACCTGTCAGACACATGCTTGTTGACAGGCCGGCCACTGGATTAATACCAGTGGCGGCGGGATGAGACCCTTAAATGGCCATTAATTGGCAACTTAAGGGCTTTAATAGGCAGCGGAGCAGGTAGATTGACTGTGGGCCTTCTCGCCCAGAACTTAACTCTGGGAAGTGTGGGGAAGGCAGCATGGTTCCGGTATGCCATCACCTGACCTAATTACATGCCCTTCCCACCTCCAAGCTCACCACCAGTGACAGCGCAAGATTCTGCCCATTAACTCAAGGTGAGTAAGGAAAATAGGACCAGATGAGATAAACTCAAATTAAGGAAGGGGGCGTAAAATAATGGGACAAAATCTGATTGCAGTACAAGACAAGGATTTGAGTATATTGATAGGGAGTTCACTGAATCCACCAGCAGCAATATGACAAGCTGACTGGATATTAGAAGGTGTGGCACCAGAAACACGGAAATCTGGCAATGTTACCTTCCTGCCCTGATCACAATTTCCATCCCCAACTCCCATGCAAATGTCAGTGGGGACAATACAATCTGTGTTTGCAGTCCATCTGTGTCCCTCCCTTTATTATCAGGGAAAGACTGACTGCCATCCCTGGGAATAGCACTAAATGCGTAGTTTGTTCAGTGAACTGACACAGGTCTATGGGCTGAACTTGTGCACTTTTCAATTCTATGACTGTGGGCAAGGTACTGACTGCACATATCTGGACATGGAGTTGTGTTTAATAAACCACCCTGTGCAGGACCAGACTGCCTCCTCAGAAAGATTCAGGACTTTTTTTCAAATTTGGGGATGTGGGCTTCGCTGGCTGGGCCAGCATTTATTGCCCATCCCTAGTTGCCCTTTAGAAGGTGATGGTGAGCTGCCTCCTTGAACCTCTGCAGTCCATGTGGTGTGGGTACACCCACAGTGCTGTTAGGGAGGGAGTTCCAGGATCTTGATGCAGCGACAGTGAAGGAACAACTGTACGTTTCCAAGTCAGGAAAGTGAGTGGCTTGGAGGGGAACTTGTAAGTGGTGCTGTTCCCATCTGTCTGCTGCCCTTGTTAGGTGGTAGAGGTCATGGTTTAGAAGATGCTATTGAAGGCACCTTGGCAGGTTTGTAGAGTGTATCTTGTAGATGGTACACATCGCTGCCACTGAGTGCTGGTGGTTGGGGGAGTTGATGTTTAAAGTGGTGGATAGGGTGCCAGTCAAGCGGGCTGCTTTGACCTAGATGGTGCTGAACTCCTTGAGTGTTGTTGGAGCTGCACTCATCCAGATAAGTGGAGAGTATTCCATCACCCTCATAACTTTGCTTTGTAGATGGTGGACAGGCTTTGTGGAGTCAGGAGGTGAGTTACTCACTGCAGGATTCCTAGCCTCTGACCTGCTCCTGTAACCATGGTGTTTATATGGCTAGTCCAGTTCAGCTTCTGGTCAGTGATGACCGTTCCCCCTCCCACCAAGTTGTCAATGGTGGGGAATTCCGCGATGGTAATGCAGTTGATCGCCAAAGTGGGATGGTTGGATTCTCTCTGTTGGAGGTGAGTCATTTCCCAGCACTTGTGTGGCGCATATGTTGCTTGCCACTTATCAGCACAAGCCTGAATGTTGTCCAGGTCTTGCTGCATGCAGACATGGACTGCCTCAGTATTTGAGGGGTAGCAAATGCTACTGAACACTGTGCAATCATCTGCAAAAGTCAGCACTTCTGACCTTCTGTTGGAGTGAAGGCCAGTGATGAAGCAGCTGAAGATGGCTGAGCCTAGAGGAACTCCTGCAGTGATGTCCTGGAGCTGAGACGATTGACCTCCAATAACCAAAACCACCTTCCTTTGTGCCAGGTATGACTCCAACCATTGAAGGGTTTTCACCCTAATTCTCATTGACTTCAATTTTGTTAAGGCTTTTTCATGCCTCAGTTTCATGTGCAGTTTTGATGCCAAGGGCAGTCATTCTCACCTCATCTCTTGAATTCAGCTTTTTACCAAGTTTAGACTAAGGCTGTAATGAGGTCTGAAGCTGAGTGGGCCAGGCGGAACCCAAGCTGAGCATTGGTAAGCAGGTTATTGGTGAGTGAGTGCCTCTTGATAGCAATGTCAGCAACACCTAATATTACTTTGCTGGTGATCAAGAGTAGATTGATTGGGCGGTAATTGGCCAGATCAAATTTGTCCTACTTTTTGTGGACAAATTTCCACATTGTCAGGTAGATGCCAGTGTTGCAGCCATACTGGAATAGATAGGCTAGGGGCATGGCTAGTCTGGAGGGCAAGTCTTCAGTACTGTGGCTGGGATGTTGTCAGGGCCCAAAGTCTTTGCAGTATCCAGTGATTTCAGCCATTTCTTGATATTACGTGGAGTGAATTGAATTGACTGAAGACTGGCACCTGCGATACTGCAACCTCAGAGGGAGGCTGAGGATCATCCACACCCCACTGAAGGTTGTTGCAAATGCTTCTGCCTTGTCTTTTGCACTGACGCTGGGCTTTGCCATCATTGAGGATAGGGAAATTTATGGAGCCTCCTTCTCCGGGTTTAATTGTTCATCACAATTCACAACTGATTAAGACCATAAGACATAGGAGCATAAATTAGGCCATTTGGCCCATCGAGTCTGCTCTGCCATTCAATCATGGCTGATAAGTTTCTCAACCCCATTCTCCCGCCTTCTCCCTGTAACCTTTGATCCCTTTACCAATCAAGAACCTATCTATCTCGGTCTTAAATACACTCAATGACCTGGCCTCCACAGTCTTCTGTGGCAATGAATTCCATAGATTCACCACTCTGGCTAGAGAAGTTTCTCCCCATCTCTGTTCTAAAAGGTCTTCCCTTTACTCTGAGGTTGTGCCCTCGGGTCCTAGTCTCTCCTACTAATGGAAACATTTTCCCCACGTCTACTCTATCCAGGTCTTTCAATATTCCGTATGTTTCAATCAGATCCCCCCTCATTTTTCTAAACTCCATCGAGTATAGAGCCAGAGTCCTCAAATGTTCCTCATATGTTAAGCCTTTCATTCGTGGGATCATTCTCGTGAACCTCCTCTGGACCCTCTCCAGGGCCAGCACATCCTTCCTGACTTACGGGGCCCAAAATTGCTCACAATATTCTAAATGTGGTCTGACTAGAGCCTTATAAAGCCTCAGCAGCACATCCCTGCTTTTATATTCTAGTCCTGTCGAAATAAATGCCAACATTTCATTTGCCTTCCTAACTACCGACTCAACCTGCAAGTTAACCTTAAGAGAATCCTGGACTAGGGCTCCCAAGCCCCTTTGCACTCCAGTTTCTGAATTCTCTCCCCATTTAGAAAATAGTCTATGCCTCTATTCTTCCTACCAAAGTGCATGACCTCACACTTCCCCACGTTGTATTCCATCTGCCACTTCTTTGCCCATTCTCCTAACCTGTCCAAATCCTTCTGCAGCCTCCCTGCCTCCTCAATACTACCTGCCCCTCCACCTATCTTTGTATCATCTGCAAACTTAGCCAGGATGCCCTCAGTTCCTTCATCTAGATCATTAATGTATAAAGTGAAAAGTTGTGGTCCCAACACTGACCCCTGCGGAACTCCACTAGTCACCGGCCACCATCCTGAGAAGGACTCCCATATCTCCACTCTCTGCCTCCTGCCAGACAGCCAATCTTCTATCCATGCTAGTACCTTGCCTCTAACACCATGGGCTCTTATCTTACTGAGCAGCCTCCTGTGCAGCACCTTGTCAAAGGCCTTCTGGAAGTCCAAGTAGATAACATCCATTGGCTCTCCTTTGTCTAACCTACTTATTACCTCCTCAAAGAATTCTAACAGATTTGTCAGGCATGACCTCCTCTTGATGAAACCATGCTGACTTTGCCCTAGTTTACCAAGCACTTCCAAGTATTCTGAAATCTCATCCTTAATATGGACTCTAAAATCTTACCAACGACCGAGGTCAGGCTAATTGGCCTGTAATTTCCCGTCTTTTGCCTCACTCCTTTCTTAAACAGGGGGGTTACATTAGCAATTTTACAGTCCTCTGGGACCCTCCCTGACTCCAGTGATTCCTGAAAGATCACCACTAACGTCTCCACTATCTCTTCAGCTATCTCCTTCAGAACTCTGGGGTGTAATCCATCTGGTCCAGGTGATTTATCCACCTTCAGACCTTTCAGTTTTCCTAGCACCTTCTCCTTGGTAATGGCCACCATACTCACCTCTGCCCCCCGACTCTCTTGAACTTTGGGGATGTTACTCGTGTCTTCCACTGTGAAGACTGAAGCAAAGTACCTATTTAGTTCCTCCGCCATTTCTTTGTTCCCCACTACTACTTCTCCAGCGTCATTTTCCAGCGGCTATATCTAAAAAAACTCTTGCAATCTTCTTTTATATTACTGGTTAGTTTACCCTCATATTTAATCTTCTCCCTCCTTATTTCTTTTTTAGTTGTCCTCTGTTGGTCTTTGTAGGCTTCCCAATCCCCTGGTTTCCCACTGCGCTTCGCCGCATTGTAGGCTTTTTCTTTAGCTTTTATGCTGTCCCTGACTTCCCTTGTCAACCATGGTTGCCTTGTCCTCCCTTTAGTATGCTTCTTCTTCCTAGGGATGAATTTTTGCTGTGTCTCCCAAATTACTCCCAGAAATTCCTGCCATTGCTGTTCCACTGTCTTTCCTGCTAGGCTCGTCTCCCAGTCAATTCTGGCCAGTTCCTCCCTCATGCCTCTGTAGTTGCCTTTATTCAACTGTAATACCGTTACATCTGATTCCAGCTTTTTCCTCTCAAATTGCAGGGTAAATTCTATCATATTGCAAAGCTTTGATGTGATTCATTGGTTGTGAGATCACTTAGCTCTATTGCATACTGCTTCTGCTGTTTAGCAGCCCTGTGTTGTAGCTTCACCAGATTGGTATCTCATTTTTAGTTATGTATGGTGCTGCTCCGGGCATGCCCTCCTACAGGTCTCATTGAACCAGTGAGGGATATGCCGGGCCATGAGGTTACAAATTGTGGTTGAATAAAATTCTGCTGCTGCTGCTGGCCCACAGTGCCTTTTGGATGACCAGTTTTGAGCTGCTAGATCTGTTCAGAATCTATCCCACTTAGCACTGTATTAGTGCCACCGAATACGATGGATGGTATCTTCAATGTAAAGACAGGACTTCATCTCCAAAAGGACTGTGAGGTGGTCACACCTCCCAATACTGTCATGAACAGATGCATATGCAGATTGATGAGGATGAGGTCAAGTAGATTTTTCCATCTTGTTGGCCATCTCACTGTCTGAGGCAGGACCAGTTGGGCAGATATGTCTTTCGGGACTTGGTGCTACTGAGCCATACTTGGTGATGAACATTGAAGTCCCCCATCCAGAGTAATTCTGTGCCCATGCCATGCTCAGTTACCCTCCAAGTGATGTTCAACATGGAGGAGCATTGATTCATCAGCTGGGGGGTTGGCGGGTGGTACGTGCTTATCAGCAGGAGGTTTACTTGCCCATATTTGACTTACAGGATTTTCTCAGAAAAGTGGGGCTGTGATAATACAAAACTAGGAACCATTCGCAGAGGTGTCCAGGAAATCGGCCAGTTTCTCAGCTAGTCATTGTGTGTGATGCTTGGAGTGGATGACCGCAGATGCACAAAATAAAGCTAGACTCAAATAAAAATGTTGTACATGCAGCACTTTGTGAAAGGCCCAATTCCTACCCAGCTTTCAATGATATGATTACTGAGCGATGCTCCCTAAAAACAGCCAGTCTCCTTCAAGCTCACCTGTTGGGGGGCAGCCCCTAGTTCAGTGTTTGATGGTTTATTGCAAAACGTATAGACTTGCTCCTCCCTTGTCACTTCGTTAACTGGCACTGTGTGTTAGTAAAACAGTGACTCATTCTCCAAGTACAGTTCCCTGATGGATTATAAAGGACGTTACAAGAATAGGGAGCAAAGACGGGAGGGAAACATTGCTCAGGATGATCACAGTGTTAGGAATTTCAAAGATTAATAATTGAAACATTGATATATTTTTATTAAAAACTCATTTTCTAATTGAGGAACCTATCAGCGACAGTGAGTGAATTTATATGTTGCACACAAACTGATTTCCTGGCTTCTACCAATTAGTCTTTGAAATAGTGTTTTCTTTTTATTTCCAAGGCAATTATCTCATCACTGCTTATTTAATCTTTTCTAGAAGGTTTTGAGATGATGGTGCAGGGCATGTAGAGGATCAGGACAATGGGATTGAACAGCATTCACACGTAGTGAGACTTCTAGCAGCCTGCTGAATCATCACTTCAATATGAGATTACAAATGTAAAACTCAATAATGCTAGTCACAGATTTGTGGTGCGGAAGTGCCAAGGGAATTTCTGCAATTACATTTGACACAGCTTTCTGGAGTTTCAGAACCCAGCAAGGGGAGAGGCCATACACTACCTTGAGCCTGTGTTGTCATCCAATTAGATTGTGGCTGATCTGTATCTTCATGCCAACCTTGGTTCCATATCTCAGTACTTCACAAAAAAAACAATTAATCTCAGTTTTGAAATGTTCAAATGATTCCCAGCATCTTCAGCCTTTTGGGGGAGATTTCCAGATTTCCATTAGCCTTTGTATGAAGAAGTGGTTCCTGACATCATCCCTGAACAATCATACCCTAATTTTATGGTTATGTCCCTTTGTTTTGAACACCTTCCAATGGTGGAAATAGTTTCTCTCAATCTACTGGGTAGATTCAACCCTATCAAGTTCTTTAATCATCTTAAAAAACTCAATTAGGTCATCCATTAATATACTCAGAGAAATACAAACATAGCCTCCATCTGGGTGTGACCATTATCTCACATTTCACCCTGCTGCTTGTTTTCCAAAGGGTTGCTTTCTAGATGTAAATCTAATCTATAATTTACGAGTAACATTGCACCTTCTGGTCTCTCTATATATTCTAAGCCTCCTCCAGCAGTTCAGCAAGTAGACATATGCACCATGTAGCACTAGCCATACAAATGTTGAGGGTTCAAGGTTTAAACCCTGGTCTATGCTCATGAATTCAACAAGGACTACAGCTGGACACTCAGGGGAAATATTAGGCAAGGTTCCCACTTCTGATCAGTGTCCAGTGATACACGCTCGTGTGTGGGTGCCAGATGAAGATAGAACCCAGCTTAGTTCTGATATTTCCCAAACCAAACATGTCAATCATACTCAACATCTAGGAATGGCCATAGATGAGGATGCCTGAGAGCGTTAAGCCCCTGTGTAAGTGACCCCAGCAAGAATCAGCACCTTCAGAAGAATTTTTAAAAATGGAAAGCTCTAGAGAATGTTTCATACCAGAGCAGACCACACAGCAGAATGAGATTTTCCAGGGATCATCGGCATTTATAAGGTGGCCACTTAAGAGTTAGTGTCACTGTTAACCTATTGTGTACCAGTGATACTCCAATCTTCATAGCAGTCAGTTCATGCAGTATAAATGAGCTTCGATGTTCAGTGCATGTGACATGCAATTTGTTCCCACTTAATGCCTGGATAAACGGACACTCGAATGGTTATGTGAAAGATTAGTTTAATGAGATGATTTTTAATTCAGGAACTGCTTATTTAATGGTTACCAGAATGGAGTTGCATTAGTTGGTGGGTGGAGCCATTTTACTCTCTTGCTTTGTGACCTCAACCTGAGATCTAATTATAACGTTTTTGAATATCCAGCTCCTTGAATGTCTCAATGTTTCACATTATGATTCCTTCTGTAGTGTTGATATTGACGTAAGAATTTTTGCTCACATTGCTCGGCCAATTGCCAGCTGTGGCTCAGTGGATAGCACTCTTGCCTCTGAATCAGCTGATGTTGGTTCAAGCCTACTCTGGAGATGTATGACACTTCAGTTTGAGGTGTTTCCTTTTGGATGAGGTGTTAAACCAAAGATCCCTCTGCGCTGTCAGGTGAATGTGAAAGATTGCACGATTTTGAAGGAGAGCAGCGGAGTTGAGGGATCTCCCCAGCTCTTCTTTCAACTGGTCACCCAACTAAAATCATTATAACAGATTAGCTAGTCATTATCACACTGTTGTTAGGGTCTGGCTGTGTGCAAATTGGCTGCCACATACATTGCAACGTGATTCCACTTTAAAAGTACTTAAATTTTTGTAACGATTTTTGGTCCTGAAGTGATGAAAGGTGCTATAGAAATGCAGGTTGTTTCTTTCTCAGAGCCCGTTAAAGCTGTAACATTGTTCCTGGCACAAGTTCCTCCAGTGCTTAGAGCAGCTCTATCCCTGGGTTCTGAGATACAGAATGTAGGAATAACAAGTGCCAGCAATGCATCAGAGTCAGAAGGTAGAGTTTTCCATTTATTAGACTAAGTGCAGTGATGGGCATTTTTGGTGATGCCCACCTCGCTGGCTGGAATGGTGGGAACTCACGCCCGATTTTGCGCTTGGAGGGTCATGAATTATGTGCAGATGTGTATTGGGCCGAATCACCTGGCGAGTGGGGGGCTGATTCATCTGCCCGCCATCAGCTGACAGGGTTGAAGGTCCAGGAGCCACATTTAAAGGCCAGTCCAACACATACTCTCACTCTCTCCAACCCATTTGTCTTCAGGACACATGCAGAGATATCTTCCAGCCAAAAGAAGAAGGCCAAAAGCCTCACGAAGAAGGCAGTACCTCACTTCATCCACCGGGCCCTCAAGGCCTTGATCAGAGGAGTGCGGGTGCTCAGACATGTCCTGTATCCCAGGGATGGCTCCAGGAAGCACATCAGCTTCACCTCTCCAGACTGGGAGGCCATTGCAGTGCTGGTCAGCATGGCTGGCAACAGCGCCTGAAACACCATCCAGTGCAGTGCAGGAAGAGGATGAATGATGTCACCCGCTCCATCAGGGTAAGTCAAATTACCAGAATCAAATTCTCATCGTGGCATCGTGCACTCAAACGGCTATTCTCTTCAGGAATCACACACAACCATTAGCCAGGGAAACATATCAACACTGATTCTCTCACGGAGACTTTCATGTTGCCGTCAGTCCTTCCTCTGGCCCTTCTAGGGAGGGTTCACCACACACAGGGGACATGCACCTCACCTGACCTCTGCTCCATGCCTTCTCATCACATGTCTTTCTTTCTTCTTCATGCAGGCCAACTGGTGCACAACAGGCACGAGAGATCACAGGTGGGGGTTGGGGGGGGGCGGGGGGGGGGGAAGGACGGCCGACATCATTGCCCTCACTGAGTTTAAGGAGGCTGCAGCCAGGCTGGCTGGGGAGGACAAGGATCGCTCCTGTGGGGAAGGGGAGATCAGCCTCTCCCACCAACCCAGTACGGTTCACAGCTCCATCACTTCATCAAATCCTGACAATCGCAGTGGCTCACATGCAATCTTATATAGCTCATGAAACTCTTTTTTCTAGACACCAGCAGATCGAGGCCCACAAGGCAGTCGAGCCCTAGACCATGTCCGAAGAGGAAGCTCTGGCAGAACCATCACAGCGCTCACATGCACCCTCCACCAGCTCAGAGACACACACATCGGTGGGGCACAGCTATAGATTAGGCTTGTGCTCACTTTCTGGGGAACACCTCACTGACACGTCCCTGCAGCAGTCAGAGGCAGGGACAGCCCAAGTCTCTGGCACTCCCCGGGAGGATAAACGTCATCTAGGCTCCACAGGGGCCTCCTCTCAGGACACTCCAAAGGTGTGCAGCCACTCGCAGTCCCCTCTGCCTGTGACCCCATCCACTCCAGCTGATCAGGTCCCTGCGGGCGCTTCTGCTCCTGAACAGGAGACCCTTATCAGCCCGGGGCCCCCCAGGCCTCGGGCCACCAGAGGATGGCAACCAAGGTCATCACAGACATCAGGGCGTAATAGTCAGCAGGCGGCCTCTACATCTGCTGGGGATGTCGGGGCTGCACCCAGCCATAGTGGCAGGGTTAGGAAAATTAAGAAATATTGATGCTACTTTTTGTTCAAGAGTGTGCTATAGCTATAAAGAAATTGCACTTTTGTGAATACATTTGCTGGTTAAGTGAATGTTTTGGTCAGCTGAAGGCATGGGGATTTGTACATTGGAATCCTCTTATGTCGAGATTTAGCCATTGTCCCACTCAATGATAGTGCCCCACTGTGAGATTAACATTCATGTGATGTCAACCTCAGTTGAACTAGTCGCCACATTGTTGTGTGATCTCAGGGAGATGTGCTTAAATCTTTATTGGAAGTGTGTGATGAAAGTGTTTCTAATCTTAATAAAAACAAAACAAAACTGCGGATGCTGGAAATCCAAAACAAAAACAGAATTACCTGGAAAAACTCAGCAGGTCTGGCAGCATCGGCGGAGAAGAAAAGAGTTGACGTTTCGAGTCCTCATCTGTCGAAGGGTCATGAGGACTCGAAACGTCAACTCTTCTCCGCCGATGCTGCCAGACCTGCTGAGTTTTTCCAGGTAATTCTGTTTGTGTTTCTAATCTTCTTCCTCAAGGAATGCCATTGAGTGAGAGCAGCTCGTCAGCACTGATATTCTCATGGCATTTGTATCTCCTCAGTGATAGTGGCAGAAGAAAAGACATGCACGGGAGGAGGAGCTCCCTAGGCATGTCCACATCTCAGTCGCAGCAGTGTTTGTGTCATTAGGTGGCAGCGATGTAGGAGTCATTGCAACTCCCAGGGCACCATGCACAAACGTGCAGTATGTGCTTCTGTTGATCACACACCAGTTGTACATTAATAGAATGGTAGCCCTTACAATTTATAAACATTAGCGGCTGCTGCCATGGAGACTGAATAGCCACACGGGTGCAGTCTATTGCACCCTGTACTCTTGGGAAGCCTGAGATGGTGGTGAATCCCGCAGCCTAGCTACCTTCGTCCAGAGCAAACATGACCTGATGATGGGCCTTCCTGTAAAGGGCCTCTGTGACCTCCTTTATGTATCGATGTGTTACGAACTGAGAGATGCCACACATGTCCGCTATTGATCCCTGGAAAGACCCAGAGGCAAAGAAATTGAGCAGTGCAGTCACCTTTAAAGTTACTGGCAGGGGGTACCCTCCAACTCCACGTGGCGTCAGGTCTTCATAAAGAATGTGGCATATGTGATGTACCAGAGCTTGGATCAAACGCAGATGTGCACGGCATTGCCTCTCACTTATTTGTAAATAGGAAACTCTTCTACAATAAACCCTAGGTCTGGCAATTCACCTCCATTGTCTGGGCCTCTCCTCCTAACCCTCCTGTTCATGCTCTGGCTCCCTTTGACCTTGTCCCTTAGGCGTATGTGACCTCCTGCTGGAGCTGCATGCAGCACCGTCTCTTCCTCCTTTGCCTCCTCCATTAAATTAGGACCCTGACAGGCAGTATTGAGCCCTGGATCCATCTGTGCTTTTGCCTTTTCTCTGAAAGAAAACATTGATGACATTAATGATTCAAGGGGAAAGAAAGTGAAGCTCCGAAGATGACACATTTGGAAACTGTAAGGGTCTATAGTTTTTTCTGCCCTACTTGCATAGTGGCTGATGCTGCCTTGTCCCTGAGACACTAGCACACACATCAAGATGACCAAGATGGCATCACAGATATCTAACATCTTGAGCCCTGCATGGGATGCTAAGGTTTAATTGAGTTGAGTGACCCAACCTAGCTCCGTGCTCCAACCTCTGATGAGGCATATTAATGACCAGTCAGTTGCTCGTGGTCAATGAGTGATACCTTTTGGCCCGCTTGGCCTAAATAGCCAATATGGTACTGGGCTTGTAACCCCAAGATCAAGAGTTCAAATCTCACAATGGCAAAACTATGAAACAATGTAGCTTCATCTGAAGCAGATGGAAATGGGTTTGTACTCGAAAGAGTTACATACGGTCCAAATGTGAGTTCTAGCTTGGCCTAAATAGCCAAGTGGTTATGGTACTGGGTTTGTAACCCCAAGATCGAGAGTTCAAATCTCACAATGGCAAACCATGAAACAATGTAACTTCATCTGAAACAGATGGAAATGGGTTTGTGCTCGAAAGAGTATCAAGAGTTCAAATTTCACAATGGCAAACAATGTAACTTCATCTGAATAGAAACAGATGGAAACGTGTTTGTACTCGAAAGAGTTACCTTTTGGCCCGTTATGAGTGTCAAATCTGTTGACCACATGATAGGCCTTCACTGATGGAATGCCATATATGATGCAGCTGCGCCTCTTTCCCAAATTCTACATTCTTTGAGATGCAGCGAATGTGATATGAAGCTACTGAGTTCTGAGTATCCTTTTAACTGTGCTAATGAAGCCACTGGTTTTCAGTTGCTTTCATCCCAAGAAGGTCTTCTTCCTTTCTTTCTAAGCAAACTCCTGTTCACTCTTGCGGCAACAACAAGTTAGAGAGCAACCCCAGAAAGGCCCAGTTGTGTTTGTCCCTCCCCCTCACAGCCATTCAGCAGCCTTCCCTCCCCTTTGCCCCCCTCATGTTCACCCTTCCCCTTCCCAGCCCTTCCACAGCCTTCCTTCCCCATTGCCCACCTTGTGTTCATCATCCCCACCCTTGCCTCACATCCCACCCCTGGTCGAAGTGCTAGTTTCTGAAAGTGGAGTTCTGCCTGACTACTCCTACACAGTGGTGTCCTTGTGGACAAGGCCTCAGTCACTGGGAGTAGAAGACCCCTGCATTCCCCACTCCCGGCCACAGTACTGGCCATTGTCTGAAAGTGGGGGCCTGCATGAATACCACAGCACAGGGACAACGTAGGCAAAGAGCAGGAGCAGACCAACCCTATAGCCCCAGCAGTGTGGCGTTCATTTCAACAGGATCAGCGCATCGCTATGGCAGGCAGGCTATGTAGGTTGCACTCACCTTGAAGTTACAAGTGAACTGAGGTCTGACTTGTCCACGCCACTCCTTTTTAAATGAGTTTGAGGCCGATGCCATTTCCCACTGGCGTGACGCAAAATTGAAAGGCGTGATAAGATTCCAGCGAGCGGCTCTTTTAATGAGCATTCAAGAGATGTTATTGAGGGCCTATAGTGCTCACGCCACTATTCGGTGGGATAACCGACCCACCACTAACCCACCATCGGGAGAATTGCAAACTGTTTTTATGCTGGCAGATTTCCAACTTTATGCCTGCTGCTGGATTCTCCACTCCCACTATGAAACCCACCGCAGGGATGGGAAAATTCCGCCCAGAGAGTTTGGCTGTGTATTTGGTCAGAATTTCTGTAGCTCATCACACTGATTGAGCAGGGAGTCACTATTGGGTGCAAAGTTAGCATTCAGTGATGTTTGATAAATATCAGGCATTTCCGTGCACTAGACAGTCAGGCTGTGGTGCAATGTGGTTCAACCGTTCTGTTGAAGAGTCATACGGACTCAAAACATTAACTGTGTTCCTCTCCGCAGATGCTGCCAGACCTGCTGAGTTTTTCCAGGTATTTTTATTGTTGTTTTTGTTGTGGTGCAATGCGTATTGTGCAGATATGGATCTGAGTAAAAGTTATTGGTATTTCTTGTCTTTTTCTATTCCTTCTTCTTAGTATAATTAACATCATATAGTCCTGGCAATTTGTTGCATTCAGATCAATGAAACAGGATGCAAACTCTGCAAATAAAAAGGAGAATAATAGTTCACAGCTGAGGAAATTTGGTGAGCTGCTGTTGCTGAATTTTGACTGCCTCCGTATTTACTGTTTTGTCTGTTTTCCAACTCTCTCTTCCTTTGTCCTGAATTGGGGGCCATGTCTTCAGCTGCGTAGGCCCTCTCCGCAAACTTCTCTATATATCTCTCTCCTCCTTAAAACTTACCTTTTTGCCAAACTTTTAGTTGCCCAAACTAATATCCTGTGAAAGCTATATATGTGCAAATTGTTGTTGCTGTTTCGATGCCTGTTCTGGATTTCTCAATCTGTGCAGCTGGTTGTGTACAGTGAGAGTGTGTTTCCAGAGAACACATTCACTCACATCCTAGTCTCCAGACTTGGAACAGCATTGTCTGGGGAGCCTGTCATCCAGTTGTGGTACTGAGTGTAGTGAGGAAGCCCTAGCCATATTAGGGTGTAAACCTCTCATTTTATGGAAAACAAATTACATTGTTCTCATTTCAAAAGTTCCTATTTAATTCCTTTCCTGGATCAACACATGACTCAAACCTAGTGAATGACCGCTGTTGAATCTCTGCCATGAGGTAGTGATCTGTCAGTATGTGTTTGGAACTACTCACTGAAAAAGTTTAATTATTGACCTCTTGGAAATATTGGACACAATTTTTTTAGTGTGCCTTCCCCTATCCTACCCCCCACTGCTGGTTTGGGTTAAAGGCGGGCACCCTGTTGAGCGATCGCAGGAGACTCAGCAGAATGAGGGGAACAACTCCAGGCCAAATATTTGACCAGCAGCTGCATTGTGACAAACAACTGCTTACTTCCAAAATCACTGTTGTAAATGTTCCCATGCTAAAGATTGTCATAAATAATATTTTCTGGTATTGTACTAGGAGGTAAGATTTGTGGGGAGAAAATAGGAGCTACATACAAAATATCTAATAGCATAGTGAAACTTCTGAAGTGGGACAGCTGTAAAGATTACCAACTAAATATTCTTTGATAAATGTTTCTTACTGATAATGAATTATTATGTCTCAATGTCTTGCTGTAACTATCTGTATGTCAGAATGACCTGTGTCTTTATATATCTCTTTCAGTCTGCCTCTCTTTTTCTCTGTGATTCCATTTCAATCTCTAGCTAGCACTCTCTTTGCATATATGCCTCTCTGTGGTACTCTGTCTATCCCACTCTCACTCTTTCTCTGTTGCTTCATGGCTCTATTGACCTTTGAGACTTTCTGTGTCTCTTTC
This sequence comes from Isurus oxyrinchus, assembly GCA_026770705.1. NCBI lineage: Eukaryota > Metazoa > Chordata > Chondrichthyes > Lamniformes > Lamnidae > Isurus > Isurus oxyrinchus. The sequence goes on along the minus strand of JANJGN010000029.1, from coordinate 29,578,079 downwards.
CTCTTTCTTTATGTTTTTCTCTGAATCAATTCAGTATTAAATCAGTTTTGACCTTCACAGACACACAGCGGAGAGAATTGTTAAATATGGGTGACTAATAGGCTGTCAGATATATGTTGCTGATAATAAACATTCCTTCTCCACACAATGTCGCAAGCAGTGAATCTGCAGAATTACTGAGTAATTATAGATAAAGCAAAAAAACCCTTTATTTACTGAAATCCCTGCCATTCATTTCTGCTGTCAGATAATCAATGTCATCAGTAACATTGTGTAAAAAAATTCAGGATAATTGTAGTTTAATATACTGCAGGGTCAACTCTGGGCTTGCTTGGTATACCCCTTGCTCCTCTCAGCGGCTTGTTTTGTATACGCCTCACTTCTCTATTGGACTTGTTTGGTATACCCCTCGCTTCTCTCTGGGGTTTGCTTGGTATACCTGTTGCTCCTCTCTCTGCGGCTCGCTCGCATATACTGCTCGGTTCTCTCTGGGGCTTGCTCAATATACCTGTCGCTCCTCTCTGGGGCTCGCTCAGTATACCCATCACTCCTCTCTGGGCTTTACTTGGTATGGCCCTCACTCCTCTCTAGGGCTCGCCCAGTATAAACCTCGCTTCTCTCTGGGGCTCGCTCAATATACCCGTCGCTTCTCTCTGGGGCTTGTTCAGTACACCCCAGCTCCTCTCTGGGGCTGGCTAAGTATGCACTTCACTCCTGTCTGGGAACCACTTGGTATACTGCTGCTGCTCTCTGCGTACCCCTCACTCCTCTCTAGGAACTTCTCAATATACTCCTCACTTCTCTGTGGGAACTGGTTAGTATACCCCCCGCCTCCTCTCTGGGAACCGTTCAGTATATCCCTGACTCCTCTCTGGGGCTCGCTCAATATACCCATCACTCCTCTCTGGGGTTTACTTGGTATGGCCCTCACTCCTCTCTAGGGCTCGCCCAGTATATACCTCGCTTCTCTCTGGGGCTCGCTCAGTATACCCGTCGCTTCTCTCTGGGGCTTGTTCAGTACACCCCAGCTCCTCTCTGGGGCCGGCTAAGTATGCACTTCACTCCTGTCTGGGAACCACTTGGTATAGTGCTGCTGCTCTCTGCGTACCCCTCACTCCTCTCTAGGAACTTCTCAATATACTCCTCACTTCTCTGTGGGAACTGGTTAGTACACCCCTCGGCTCCTCTCTAGGAACCGTTCAGTATATCCCCGACTCCTCTCTGGGGCTCGCTCAGTATACCTGTCGCTCCTTTCTGGGGCTCATTCAGTATACACAGGGCTCCTCTATGAGACTGGCAAAGTATGTACTTCACTCCTGTCTGGGAACCACTCAGTATACTGCTGCTGCTCTCTGTGTACCCCTCATTCCTCTCTGGGAACCATTCAGTTTACCCCTCATTCATCTCTGGCAACCGTTCACATACCCCTCACTCCACCCTGGGAACTGCTCAGTATACCCCTTGCTTTACTCTGAGGCTCATTCAGTATATCCCTTGTTCCTTTCTGGGGAACACTCAGTATACCCCTTCCTTCTCTCTGGGGAAACACTCAGAATACTTCTCGCTCCTCCCTGCAACTCTGGTGTCTTGCATAAGGATAGGAATTCATGCCAATGGACTGGTGACCAGGAATTCTAGGCCATATTATGTTACATATACAATATTCTTACACTGAAACAGTCGCTCACATACAGTCACATTCTTACACTCATACACGCACTCACTCACAAGCATATACACTCATTCACTCAATCACATAGAATCACATTCACTCACACCCACATTCAGACAATCCACTTACATACACACTTATACACTTAGACCCATGCAGTCTCACACTCATTCTCACATTCACTCACACACTCACTCTTATCCACATACTCACAGACATCCACATACTTCAATGGAAAGGTACATGGGTTGGGGTGTTAAACAACCTAACACTTGGCCCTTACTGTTACTTGCCTGTGGGATAATGTGGAGTAATTGAACGAAGATGGTCTCAACCCCTCCGCATTTAGTAAGGACAGGTCATCATGTTAATTCACTCCAGTCTAAACACATCATATTAGATGCATCTTTTTTACATTCTGTATTAGATTGTTTGTGATTCCAAGGTTCTTGTGATGCTTTGTGAAGGGCAGCCTCTCTCTTTCTCGGCAAGTTTTTTTTCATTGTGATGCGTGAGTCATCCTCTCCTACTACAGGCTCCATCTGGGTCCAAAGGAGAACTGGAGGGAGGGAGGTGCTCCATTTAACACTGAAACGAGGAGACAGAGATGCCAAGATGACTGCTGCCAAGTACTATTCCACACCTGTGCCACTGACACCAGGCGCTGGTGAGCTAGTCCTGTTGCTGATTCTTCACTAGATTTACAGCTTTCAGCTGTCCAGGATCTGCTGTATCTGAGAGAACTCAAAGGTTGTACATGGAATTAAACTTCCATCTTCTCATCTTAAAAATTTTGCCCTAGAGAACCTCAGATCCTCCAGAAAGTTTATTTCTCTGTCTAGTTTCTCTCTGTCTGCTCTTCTCATTCCTCTCTTTGTCTCTCACTATTTCTCACCTTTTCACTCTCTTTCTGTTGTTTAGCTACATTGAAATCCGGAATAGTGCAGGTCCTTCACTCTGTTCATCTACACTGTATTCCATGTTTGTAGAAGTATATCCATTTTGGTGCTGCCTTTGTTTTTGACAGATTTCTACAGGCCTGGGCCACACAGTATAGAACAAAGGCAATAAACTGGCAACAGAAATTGTAAAGTAACTCCTCCTTTTAGGTAAGTATGATTGAGATGCTTTTCAGCAACTTGGAGCCAGCTCTGAGCTACCAAGTGTTCACCAGCAGCTTCTAACTCAAATAAAATAATGGTTGGAACTCTGAGCCCTCAGCTCAAGGACAACCCACTCTATCAGTAAAATGCCAAAATGAGGATGTAGTAATGAAGTGGTGGCAAATCAATCATTATGCACAAGGGAAGATTTGTTTTGATACTGTACAGTAGAAGCACAGATGTGAAATGGAAATTACATCAAATGTAAAAGACTATGAGAAATGCATTGAAGAGGTCGGACTCAGCAGGCCAAAGGCTTGGAAGAGAAGCAGTGACAACGACCAGAGAGGAACTCCACATTATCATCAGTAGCAGGATAGAGTATTGAAGTGGCTACCAAGAGGCTTGACCCATTGGGATGTAGTGTAGCAGCACACAGCATGACAAATGTCAAACTCTCCAAATTCTAAAGAATTGATTTGTTATGATCCCAGTTAATGTTGATACTAGACAACTCAGATCGCAAAGTGAAACTGAACTTGGTAGATCCTCATCTTTTTTTTAGAAAACTGTGGAGGTTAGTTAGTGAACACATTCACAAGAGTCTGCCATATACTTTTAAAATAGAATAAAACATTTATTAAACAAAACATTTATTAAATCAACTATATTACACTAGACAAAAAGGCTGTAAAGATTCAACATAGACACCAGAAAATGATTCAAACTCACAGTAATGCTTTTATCCCAACAACCCTTACAGACTCAAAACCCTGGTGAAGAATTACCACTCTCTCAACACCAAAGTTTCTTGCTTGGATTAGCTTAGTTTCAAACAGTTTTCTTCCGGTGGACTGCTGAGCACTCACTCAATGCTTTTACTCAGCTGGTATCTCTCCCTGAGACACTCAAAAACCGGAATATATACTCACTATTACTTCAACTTCAGAGCAAACACATGAATTACCTAAACTCAGATCCCCAAAAGAATTGCAAGATATATTATCAGAGAGATTAGACCTCCTTCCTGTACTCGGGTATACACACACTTACTGACAGCCCCTCTGTGTTTCCCTGTGTCGCTGTGTGTCTCTAGAACCCGATCGCTAGGCAACAGCACAGTCTTTTCTACTTTATTTTTTTAACTTCACTAAAATACTAACCCATTGGTAACCCACCTCTTCACTTCAAGTGTTGTAAACCTCATTCAAAATGTAAGTATACAAACAGGGCTTCAGACATCCCACCACCCAGAGCACAAAAACCTCTAAGCGAAACTAAAACCAGGTTTCAACTTTCTTAACACCAAATACAAAATAAAAATTAAACTAAAAGCCATACATTGTTTCTAACAAATTCAACTAACGAAGGTGAAGATTCTGCAGGAGGAAGGTGAATATACTTCAGGAGAGGGTGAATATTTTACAGGAATGGTGAATACACTGCAGGGAGGGTGAATCATCTGCAGGGAGAGTGAATATTCTTCAGGGAGGAGGGTGAATATTCTGTAGGGAGCGGGAATATTCTGCAAGGAGGGTGAATATTCTGTCAGGAGGGTGAACATTCAGCAGGGAGGGTGAATATTCTACAGAAGGAGGTGAATTTTCTGTCAAAAGGGGATGAATATTCTGTAGGGAGAGTGAATATTCTGCAGGAGGGGGTGAATATTCTGTAGGGAGGGTGAATATTCTGCAGGAAGAGGGTGAATATTCTGTGGGGAGGGTAAATATTCTGCAGGAGGGTAAATATTCTGCAGGAGGAGGGTGAATATTCTGCAGGGAGGGTGAATATACTGCAGGAGGAGGGTGAATATTCTGCAGGAGGAGGGTGAATATTCTACGGGGAAGATTAATATTCTGCAGATAGGGTGAATATTCTGCAGGGGGGGGTGAATATTCTTCAGCAGGAGAGTGAACATTCTGCAGGAGGAGGGTGAATACTCTGCAGGAGCGGGTGAATCTCCTTCAGGGATGGTCAATATTCTACAAGAGAGGGTGAATATTCTGCAGGAGCGGGTGAATCTCCTACAGGGAGGGTGAATATTCTGCAGTGAGTGTCAATATTCTGCAGGGAGGGTGAATATTCTACAGGATGGGTTGAATATTCTGCAGGGAAGTTGAATATTGTACAGGGAAGATTAATATTCTGCAGAGAGGGTGAATATTCTGCAGCGGGGGGTGAATATTCTCCAGCAGGAGGGTGAACATTCTGCAGGAGGACGGTGAATACTCTGCAGGAGCGGATGAATCTCCTACAGGGAGGGTGAATATTCAACAGGAGAGGGTGAATACTCTCCCGGAGAGGGTGAATATCCTTCCACAGAAGGTGAATATCCTGCAGGAGGAGGTGAATATTTTGCCGGAGAGGGTGAATATTCTGCAGGGAGGGTAAATATTCTGCAGTGAGGAGCGTGAATATACTGCAGCGAGGAGGGTGAATATTCTGCAAGGAGGAGGGTGAATATTCTGTAGGGAGGGTGAATATTCTGCAGGGAGGGTAAATATTCTGCAGTGAGGAGGGTGAATATTCTGCAGGGAGGAGGGTGAATATTCTGCAAGGAGGAGGGTGAATATTCTGTAGGGAGGGTGAATGTTCTGTAGGGAGGGTGAATATTTTGCAGGGAGGGTGAATATTCTGCAGCAGGGGGGGTGAATACTCTGCAGAAAGAGGGTGCATATTCTGTAGGCAGGGTGAACTTTCTGCTGAAGGAGGGTGAATATTGTGCAGGGTGGGTGAATATTGTGCAGTGAGGAGGGTGAGTATTCTGCGAGGAGGAGGGTGAATATTCTGCAGGGAGGGTGAATATTCTGCAGGGAGCTTGAATAATCTACAGCAGGAAGTGAATATTCTGCAGAAGGAGGGCAAATATTTTGTCAGGAGTGTGAATATTCTGCAGGGAGGGTGAATATCCTGCAGGAGGAGGGTGAATATTCTTCAGGGAGGGTGAATATTCTGCAGGAGGAGGGTGAATATTCGGTAGAGAGGGTGAATATTCTGCAGGGAGCTTGAATAATCTACAGCAGGAAGTGAATATTCTGCAGAAGGAGGGCGAATATTCTGTCAGGAGTGTGAATATTCTGCGGGGAGGGTGAATATTCTGCAGGGAGGGTGAATATTCTACAGAAGGAGGGTGAATATTCTGCAGGGAGAGTGAATATTCTGCAGGAGGAGGGTGAATATTCTGTAGGGAGGGTGAATATTCTGCAGGGAGGGTGAATATTCTGCAGGGAGGGTGAATATTCTACAGAGGGAGGGTGAATATTCTGCACGGAGAGTGAATATTCTGCAAGAGGGGGTGAATATTCTGTAGGGAGGGTGAATATTCTGCAAGGAGGAGGGTGAATATTCTGTAGGGAGGGTGAATATTCTGCAGAAGGAGGGTGAATATTCTGTAGGGAGGGTGAATATTCTGCAGAAGGGGGTCAATATTGTGCAGTGAGGAGGGTGAATATACTGCAGGGAGGAGGGTGAATATTCTGCAGGAGGAGGGTGAATACTCTGCAGGAGCGGGTGAATCTCCTTCAAGGATGGTCAATATTCTACGGGAGAGAGTGAATATTCTGCAGCAGCGGGTGAATCTCCTACAGGGAGGCTGAATATTCTGCAGTGTCAATATTCTGCAGGGAGGGTGAATATTCTACAGGCTGGGTTGAACATTCTGCAGGGAGGTTGAATATTCTACAGGGAAGATTAATATTCTGCAGAGAGGGTGAATAATCTGCAGGGGGGTGAATATTCTTCAGCAGGAGGGTGAACATTCTGCAGGAGGAGGGTGAATACTCTGCAGGAGCGGGTGAATCTCCTACAGGGAGGGTGAATATTCAACAGGAGAGGGTGAATACTCTCCCGGAGAGGGTGAATATCCTTCCACAGAAGGTGAATATCCTGCAGGAGGAGGTGAATATTTTGCCAGAGAGGGTGAATATTCTGCAGGGTGGGTAAATATTCTGCAGGAGGAGGGTGAATATTCTGTAGGGAGGGTGAATATTCTGCGGAAGGAGGTGAATATTCTGTAGGGAGGGTGAATGTTCTGTCAGGAGAGTGAACATTCAGCAGGAGGGTGAATATTCTGCAGGAAGATTGAATATTCTGTAGGGAGGGTGAATATTCTGCAGGGAGTGTGTATATTCTGCAGGGGGAGGGTGAATATTCTGCAAGGAGAGTGAATATTCTGCAGAAAGGGTGAATATTCTGTAGGGAGGGTGAATATTTTGCAGGAGGGAGGGTGAATATTCTGCAGGAGGGTAAATATTCTGCAGGGAGGGTGAATATCCTGTAGGGAGGAGGGTGAATATTCTGCAGGAGGAGGGTGAATATTCTGCATGGAGGGTGAATATTCTGCAGGAGGAGGGTGAATATTCTGTAGGCAGGGTGAACTTTCTGCTGAAGGAGGGTGAATATTGTGCAGGGTGGGTGAATATTGTGCAGTGAGGAGGGTGAGTATTCTGCGAGGAGGAGAGTGAATATTCTGCAGGGAGGGTGAATATTCTGCAGGGAGCTTGAATAATCTACAGCAGGAAGTGAATATGCTGCAGAAGGAGGGCGAATATTCTGTCAGGAGTGTGAATATTCTGCGGGGAGGGTGAATATCCTGCAGGAGGAGGGTGAATATTCTGCAGGGAGGGTGAATATTCTGCAGGAGGAGGGTGAATCTTCTGTAGAGAGGGTGAATATTCTGCAGGGAGCTTGAATAATCTACAGCAGGAAGTGAATATTCTGCAGAAGGAGGGCGAATATTCTGTAGGGAGGGTGAATATTCTGCGGGGAGGGTGAATATTCTGCAGGGAGGGTGAATATTCTACAGAAGGAGGGTGAATATTCTGCAGGGAGAGTGAATATTCTGCAGGAGGGGGTGAATATTCTGTAGGGAGGGTGAATATTCTGCAGGGAGGAGGGTGAATATTCTGCAAGGAGGAGGGTGAATATTCTGTCGGGAGGGTGAATATTCTGCAGAAGGGGGTCAATATTGTGCAGTGAGGAGGGTGAATATACTGCAGGGAGGAGGGTGAATATTCTGCAGGAGGAGGGTGAATACTCTGCAGGAGCGGGTGAATCTCCTTCAGGGATGGTCAATATTCTACAGGAGAGGGTGAATATTCTGCAGCAGCGGGTGAATCTCCTACAGGGAGGCTGAATATTCTGCAGTGTCAATATTCTGCAGGGAGGGTGAATATTCTACAGGATGGGTTGAACATTCTGCAGGGAGGTTGAATATTCTACAGGGAAGATTAATATTCTGCAGAGAGGGTGAATATTCTGCAGGGGGGGTGAATATTCTTCAGCAGGAGGGTGAACATTCTGCAGGAGGAGGGTGAATACTCTGCAGGAGCGGGTGAATCTCCTACAGGGAGGGTGAATATTCAACAGGAGAGGGTGAATATCCTTCCACAGAAGGTGAATATCCTGCAGGAGGAGGTGAATATTTTGCCGTAGAGGGTGAATATTCTGCAGGGAGGAGGGTGAATATTCTGCAAGGAGGAGGGTGAATATTCTGTCGGGAGGGTGAATATTCTGCAGAAGGGGGTCAATATTGTGCAGTGAGGAGGGTGAATATTCTGCAGGGAGGAGGGTGAATATTCTGCAGGAGGAGGGTGAATACTCTGCAGGAGCGGGTGAATCTCCTTCAGGGATGGTCAATATTCTACAGGAGAGGGTGAATATTCTGCAGCAGCGGGTGAATCTCCTACAGGGAGGCTGAATATTCTGCAGTGTCAATATTCTGCAGGGAGGGTGAATATTCTACAGGATGGGTTGAACATTCTGCAGGGAGGTTGAATATTCTACAGGGAAGATTAATATTCTGCAGAGAGGGTGAATATTCTGCAGGGGGGGGTGAATATTCTTCAGCAGGAGGGTGAACATTCTGCAGGAGGAGGGTGAATACTCTGCAGGAGCGGGTGAATCTCCTACAGGGAGGGTGAATATTCAACAGGAGAGGGTGAATATCCTTCCACAGAAGGTGAATATCCTGCAGGAGGAGGTGAATATTTTGCCAGAGAGGGTGAATATTCTGCAGGGTGGGTAAATATTCTGCAGGAGGAGGGTGAATATTCTGTAGGGAGGGTGAATATTCTGCAGAAGGAGGATGAATATTCTGTAGGGAGGGTGAATATTCTGCAGGAGGAGGTGAATATTCTGTAGGGAGGGTGAATGTTCTGTCAGGAGAGTGAACATTCAGCAGGAGGGTGAATATTCTGCAGGAAGATTGAATATTCTGTAGGGAGGGTGAATATTCTGCAGGGAGTGTGTATATTCTGCAGGGGGAGGGTGAATATTCTGCAAGGAGAGTGAATATTCTGCAGAAGGGGTGAATATTCTGTAGGGAGGGTGAATATTTTGCAGGAGGGAGGGTGAATATTCTGCAGGAGGGTAAATATTCTGCAGGGAGGGTGAATATCCTGTTGGGAGGAGGGTGAATATTCTGCAGGAGGAGGGTGAATATTCTGCAGGGAAGGTGAATATTCTGCAGGAGGAGGGTGAGTATTCTGTAGGCAGGGTGAACTTTCTGCTGAAGGAGGGTGAATATTGTGCAGGGTGGGTGAATATTGTGCAGTGAGGAGGGTGAGTATTCTGCGAGGAGGAGAGTGAATATTCTGCAGGGAGGGTGAATATTCTGCAGGGAGCTTGAATAATCTACAGCAGGAAGTGAATATTCTGCAGAAGGAGGGCGAATATTCTGTCAGGAGTGTGAATATTCTGCAGGGAGGGTGAATATCCTGCAGGAGGAGGGTGAATATTCTGCAGGGAGGGTGAATATTCTGCAGGAGGAGGGTGAATATTCTGTAGAGAGGGTGAATATTCTGCAGGGAGCTTGAATAATCTACAGCAGGAAGTGAATATACTGCAGAAGGAGGGCGAATATTCTGTCAGGAGTGTGAATATTCTGCGGGGAGGGTGAATATTCTGCAGGGAGAGTGAATATTCTGCAGGAGGAGGGTGAATATTCTGTAGGGAGGGTGAATATTCTGCAGGGAGGGTGAATATTCTGCAGGGAGGGTGAATATTCTACAGAAGGAGGGTGAATATTCTGCAGGGAGAGTGAATATTCTGCAGGAGGGGGTGAATATTCTGTAGGGCGGGTGAATATTCTGCAGGGAGGAGGGTGAATATTCTGCAAGGAGGAGGGTGAATATTCTGTCGGGGGGGTGAATATTCTGCAGAAGGGGGTCAATATTGTGCAGTGAGGAGGGTGAATATACTGCAGGGAGGAGGGTGAATATTCTGCAGGAGGAGGGTGAATACTCTGCAGGAGCGGGTGAATCTCCTTCAGGGATGGTCAATATTCTACAGGAGAGGGTGAATATTCTGCAGCAGCGGGTGAATCTCCTACAGGGAGGCTGAATATTCTGCAGTGTCAATATTCTGCAGGGAGGGTGAATATTCTACAGGATGGGTTGAACATTCTGCAGGGAGGTTGAATATTCTACAGGGAAGATTAATATTCTGCAGAGAGGGTGAATATTCTGCAGGGGGGGGTGAATATTCTTCAGCAGGAGGGTGAACATTCTGCAGGAGGAGGGTGAATACTCTGCAGGAGCGGGTGAATCTCCTACAGGGAGGGTGAATATTCAACAGGAGAGGGTGAATATCCTTCCACAGAAGGTGAATATCCTGCAGGAGGAGATGAATATTTTGCCGGAGAGGGTGAATATTCTGCAGGGTGGGTAAATATTCTGCAGGAGGAGGGTGAATATTCTGTAGGGAGGGTGAATATTCTGCAGGGAGGAGGATGAATATTCTGTAGGGAGGGTGAATATTCTGCAGGAGGAGGGTGAATATTCTGCGGGGAGGGTGAATATTCTGCAGGGAGGGTGAATATTCTACAGAAGGAGGGTGAATATTCTGCAGGGAGAGTGAATATTCTGCAGGAGGAGGGTGAATATTCTGTAGGGAGGGTGAATATTCTGCAGGGAGGGTGAATATTCTGCAGGGAGGGTGAATATTCTACAGAAGGAGGGTGAATATTCTGCACGGAGAGTGAATATTCTGCAAGAGGGGGTGAATATTCTGTAGGGAGGGTGAATATTCTGCAAGGAGGAGGGTGAATATTCTGTAGGGAGGGTGAATATTCTGCAGAAGGAGGGTGAATATTCTGTAGGGAGGGTGAATATTCTGCAGAAGGGGGTCAATATTGTGCAGTGAGGGGGGTGAATATACTGCAGGGAGGAGGGTGAATATTCTGCAGGAGGAGGGTGAATACTCTGCAGGAGCGGGTGAATCTCCTTCAAGGATGGTCAATATTCTACGGGAGAGAGTGAATATTCTGCAGCAGCGGGTGAATCTCCTACAGGGAGGCTGAATATTCTGCAGTGTCAATATTCTGCAGGGAGGGTGAATATTCTACAGGCTGGGTTGAACATTCTGCAGGGAGGTTGAATATTCTACAGGGAAGATTAATATTCTGCAGAGAGGGTGAATAATCTGCAGGGGGGTGAATATTCTTCAGCAGGAGGGTGAACATTCTGCAGGAGGAGGGTGAATACTCTGCAGGAGCGGGTGAATCTCCTACAGGGAGGGTGAATATTCAACAGGAGAGGGTGAATACTCTCCCGGAGAGGGTGAATATCCTTCCACAGAAGGTGAATATCCTGCAGGAGGAGGTGAATATTTTGCCAGAGAGGGTGAATATTCTGCAGGGTGGGTAAATATTCTGCAGGAGGAGGGTGAATATTCTGTAGGGAGGGTGAATATTCTGCGGAAGGAGGTGAATATTCTGTAGGGAGGGTGAATGTTCTGTCAGGAGAGTGAACATTCAGCAGGAGGGTGAATATTCTGCAGGAAGATTGAATATTCTGTAGGGAGGGTGAATATTCTGCAGGGAGTGTGTATATTCTGCAGGGGGAGGGTGAATATTCTGCAAGGAGAGTGAATATTCTGCAGAAAGGGTGAATATTCTGTAGGGAGGGTGAATATTTTGCAGGAGGGAGGGTGAATATTCTGTAGGAGGGTAAATATTCTGCAGGGAGGGTGAATATCCTGTAGGGAGGAGGGTGAATATTCTGCAGGAGGAGGGTGAATATTCTGCATGGAGGGTGAATATTCTGCAGGAGGAGGGTGAATATTCTGTAGGCAGGGTGAACTTTCTGCTGAAGGAGGGTGAATATTGTGCAGGGTGGGTGAATATTGTGCAGTGAGGAGGGTGAGTATTCTGCGAGGAGGAGAGTGAATATTCTGCAGGGAGGGTGAATATTCTGCAGGGAGCTTGAATAATCTACAGCAGGAAGTGAATATGCTGCAGAAGGAGGGCGAATATTCTGTCAGGAGTGTGAATATTCTGCGGGGAGGGTGAATATCCTGCAGGAGGAGGGTGAATATTCTGCAGGGAGGGTGAATATTCTGCAGGAGGAGGGTGAATCTTCTGTAGAGAGGGTGAATATTCTGCAGGGAGCTTGAATAATCTACAGCAGGAAGTGAATATTCTGCAGAAGGAGGGCGAATATTCTGTAGGGAGGGTGAATATTCTGCGGGGAGGGTGAATATTCTGCAGGGAGGGTGAATATTCTACAGAAGGAGGGTGAATATTCTGCAGGGAGAGTGAATATTCTGCAGGAGGGGGTGAATATTCTGTAGGGAGGGTGAATATTCTGCAGGGAGGAGGGTGAATATTCTGCAAGGAGGAGGGTGAATATTCTGTCGGGAGGGTGAATATTCTGCAGAAGGGGGTCAATATTGTGCAGTGAGGAGGGTGAATATACTGCAGGGAGGAGGGTGAATATTCTGCAGGAGGAGGGTGAATACTCTGCAGGAGCGGGTGAATCTCCTTCAGGGATGGTCAATATTCTACAGGAGAGGGTGAATATTCTGCAGCAGCGGGTGAATCTCCTACAGGGAGGCTGAATATTCTGCAGTGTCAATATTCTGCAGGGAGGGTGAATATTCTACAGGATGGGTTGAACATTCTGCAGGGAGGTTGAATATTCTACAGGGAAGATTAATATTCTGCAGAGAGGGTGAATATTCTGCAGGGGGGGGTGAATATTCTTCAGCAGGAGGGTGAACATTCTGCAGGAGGAGGGTGAATACTCTGCAGGAGCGGGTGAATCTCCTACAGGGAGGGTGAATATTCAACAGGAGAGGGTGAATATCCTTCCACAGAAGGTGAATATCCTGCAGGAGGAGGTGAATATTTTGCCGTAGAGGGTGAATATTCTGCAGGGAGGAGGGTGAATATTCTGCAAGGAGGAGGGTGAATATTCTGTCGGGAGGGTGAATATTCTGCAGAAGGGGGTCAATATTGTGCAGTGAGGAGGGTGAATATTCTGCAGGGAGGAGGGTGAATATTCTGCAGGAGGAGGGTGAATACTCTGCAGGAGCGGGTGAATCTCCTTCAGGGATGGTCAATATTCTACAGGAGAGGGTGAATATTCTGCAGCAGCGGGTGAATCTCCTACAGGGAGGCTGAATATTCTGCAGTGTCAATATTCTGCAGGGAGGGTGAATATTCTACAGGATGGGTTGAACATTCTGCAGGGAGGTTGAATATTCTACAGGGAAGATTAATATTCTGCAGAGAGGGTGAATATTCTGCAGGGGGGGGTGAATATTCTTCAGCAGGAGGGTGAACATTCTGCAGGAGGAGGGTGAATACTCTGCAGGAGCGGGTGAATCTCCTACAGGGAGGGTGAATATTCAACAGGAGAGGGTGAATATCCTTCCACAGAAGGTGAATATCCTGCAGGAGGAGGTGAATATTTTGCCAGAGAGGGTGAATATTCTGCAGGGTGGGTAAATATTCTGCAGGAGGAGGGTGAATATTCTGTAGGGAGGGTGAATATTCTGCAGAAGGAGGATGAATATTCTGTAGGGAGGGTGAATATTCTGCAGGAGGAGGTGAATATTCTGTAGGGAGGGTGAATGTTCTGTCAGGAGAGTGAACATTCAGCAGGAGGGTGAATATTCTGCAGGAAGATTGAATATTCTGTAGGGAGGGTGAATATTCTGCAGGGAGTGTGTATATTCTGCAGGGGGAGGGTGAATATTCTGCAAGGAGAGTGAATATTCTGCAGAAGGGGTGAATATTCTGTAGGGAGGGTGAATATTTTGCAGGAGGGAGGGTGAATATTCTGCAGGAGGGTAAATATTCTGCAGGGAGGGTGAATATCCTGTTGGGAGGAGGGTGAATATTCTGCAGGAGGAGGGTGAATATTCTGCAGGGAAGGTGAATATTCTGCAGGAGGAGGGTGAGTATTCTGTAGGCAGGGTGAACTTTCTGCTGAAGGAGGGTGAATATTGTGCAGGGTGGGTGAATATTGTGCAGTGAGGAGGGTGAGTATTCTGCGAGGAGGAGAGTGAATATTCTGCAGGGAGGGTGAATATTCTGCAGGGAGCTTGAATAATCTACAGCAGGAAGTGAATATTCTGCAGAAGGAGGGCGAATATTCTGTCAGGAGTGTGAATATTCTGCAGGGAGGGTGAATATCCTGCAGGAGGAGGGTGAATATTCTGCAGGGAGGGTGAATATTCTGCAGGAGGAGGGTGAATATTCTGCAGGGAGGGTGAATATTCTGCAGGGAGCTTGAATAATCTACAGCAGGAAGTGAATATTCTGCAGAAGGAGGGCGAATATTCTGTCAGGAGTGTGAATATTCTGCAGGGAGGGTGAATATCCTGCAGGAGGAGGGTGAATATTCTGCAGGGAGGGTGAATATTCTGCAGGAGGAGGGTGAATATTCTGTAGAGAGGGTGAATATTCTGCAGGGAGCTTGAATAATCTACAGCAGGAAGTGAATATACTGCAGAAGGAGGGCGAATATTCTGTCAGGAGTGTGAATATTCTGCGGGGAGGGTGAATATTCTGCAGGGAGAGTGAATATTCTGCAGGAGGAGGGTGAATATTCTGTAGGGAGGGTGAATATTCTGCAGGGAGGGTGAATATTCTGCAGGGAGGGTGAATATTCTACAGAAGGAGGGTGAATATTCTGCAGGGAGAGTGAATATTCTGCAGGAGGGGGTGAATATTCTGTAGGGCGGGTGAATATTCTGCAGGGAGGAGGGTGAATATTCTGCAAGGAGGAGGGTGAATATTCTGTCGGGGGGGTGAATATTCTGCAGAAGGGGGTCAATATTGTGCAGTGAGGAGGGTGAATATACTGCAGGGAGGAGGGTGAATATTCTGCAGGAGGAGGGTGAATACTCTGCAGGAGCGGGTGAATCTCCTTCAGGGATGGTCAATATTCTACAGGAGAGGGTGAATATTCTGCAGCAGCGGGTGAATCTCCTACAGGGAGGCTGAATATTCTGCAGTGTCAATATTCTGCAGGGAGGGTGAATATTCTACAGGATGGGTTGAACATTCTGCAGGGAGGTTGAATATTCTACAGGGAAGATTAATATTCTGCAGAGAGGGTGAATATTCTGCAGGGGGGGGTGAATATTCTTCAGCAGGAGGGTGAACATTCTGCAGGAGGAGGGTGAATACTCTGCAGGAGCGGGTGAATCTCCTACAGGGAGGGTGAATATTCAACAGGAGAGGGTGAATATCCTTCCACAGAAGGTGAATATCCTGCAGGAGGAGATGAATATTTTGCCGGAGAGGGTGAATATTCTGCAGGGTGGGTAAATATTCTGCAGGAGGAGGGTGAATATTCTGTAGGGAGGGTGAATATTCTGCAGGGAGGAGGATGAATATTCTGTAGGGAGGGTGAATATTCTGCAGGAGGAGGGTGAATATTCTGCGGGGAGGGTGAATATTCTGCAGGGAGGGTGAATATTCTACAGAAGGAGGGTGAATATTCTGCAGGGAGAGTGAATATTCTGCAGGAGGAGGGTGAATATTCTGTAGGGAGGGTGAATATTCTGCAGGGAGGGTGAATATTCTGCAGGGAGGGTGAATATTCTACAGAAGGAGGGTGAATATTCTGCAAGGAGAGTGAATATTCTGCAAGAGGGGGTGAATATTCTGTAGGGAGGGTGAATATTCTGCAAGGAGGAGGGTGAATATTCTGTAGGGAGGGTGAATATTCTGCAGAAGGAGGGTGAATATTCTGTAGGGAGGGTGAATATTCTGCAGAAGGGGGTCAATATTGTGCAGTGAGGGGGGTGAATATACTGCAGGGAGGAGGGTGAATATTCTGCAGGAGGAGGGTGAATACTCTGCAGGAGCGGGTGAATCTCCTTCAAGGATGGTCAATATTCTACGGGAGAGAGTGAATATTCTGCAGCAGCGGGTGAATCTCCTACAGGGAGGCTGAATATTCTGCAGTGTCAATATTCTGCAGGGAGGGTGAATATTCTACAGGCTGGGTTGAACATTCTGCAGGGAGGTTGAATATTCTACAGGGAAGATTAATATTCTGCAGAGAGGGTGAATATTCTGCAGGGGGGTGAATATTCTTCAGCAGGAGGGTGAACATTCTGCAGGAGGAGGGTGAATACTCTGCAGGAGCGGGTGAATCTCCTACAGGGAGGGTGAATATTCAACAGGAGAGGGTGAATACTCTCCCGGAGAGGGTGAATATCCTTCCACAGAAGGTGAATATCCTGCAGGAGGAGGTGAATATTTTGCCAGAGAGGGTGAATATTCTGCAGGGTGGGTAAATATTCTGCAGGAGGAGGGTGAATATTCTGTAGGGAGGGTGAATATTCTGCAGAAGGAGGATGAATATTCTGTATGGAGGGTGAATATTCTGCAGGAGGAGGGTGAATATTCTGCAGGGAGGGTGAATATTCTGTAGGGAGGGTGAATATTCTGCAGAAGGAGGGTAAATATTCTGTAGGGAGGGTGAATATTCTGCGGAAGGAGGTGAATATTCTGTAGGGAGGGTGAATGTTCTCTCAGGAGAGTGAACATTCAGCAGGAGGGTGAATATTCTGCAGGAAGATTGAATATTCTGTAGGGAGGGTGAATATTCTGCAGGGAGTGTGTATATTCTGCAGGGGGAGGGTGAATATTCTGCAAGGAGAGTGAATATTCTGCAGAAAGGGTGAATATTCTGTAGGGAGGGTGAATATTTTGCAGGAGGGAGGGTGAATATTCTGCAGGAGGGTAAATATTCTGCAGGGAGGGTGAATATCCTGTAGGGAGGAGGGTGAATATTCTGCAGGAGGAGGGTGAATATTCTGCAGGGAGGGTGAATATTCTGCAGGAGGAGGGTGAATATTCTGTAGGCAGGGTGAACTTTCTGCTGAAGGAGGGTGAATATTGTGCAGGGTAGGTGAATATTGTGCAGTGAGGAGGGTGAGTATTCTGCGAGGAGGAGGGTGAATATTCTGCAGGGAGGGTGAATATTCTGCAGGGAGCTTGAATAATCTACAGCAGGAAGTGAATATGCTGCAGAAGGAGGGCGAATATTCTGTCAGGAGTGTGAATATTCTGCGGGGAGGGTGAATATCCTGCAGGAGGAGGGTGAATATTCTGCAGGGAGGGTGAATATTCTGCAGGAGGAGGGTGAATCTTCTGTAGAGAGGGTGAATATTCTGCAGGGAGCTTGAATAATCTACAGCAGGAAGTGAATATTCTGCAGAAGGAGGGCGAATATTCTGTAGGGAGGGTGAATATTCTGCGGGGAGGGTGAATATTCTGCAGGGAGGGTGAATATTCTACAGAAGGAGGGTGAATATTCTGCAGGGAGAGTGAATATTCTGCAGGAGGGGGTGAATATTCTGTAGGGAGGGTGAATATTCTGCAGGGAGGAGGGTGAATATTCTGCAAGGAGGAGGGTGAATATTCTGTCGGGAGGGTGAATATTCTGCAGAAGGGGGTCAATATTGTGCAGTGAGGAGGGTGAATATACTGCAGGGAGGAGGGTGAATATTCTGCAGGAGGAGGGTGAATACTCTGCAGGAGCGGGTGAATCTCCTTCAGGGATGGTCAATATTCTACAGGAGAGGGTGAATATTCTGCAGCAGCGGGTGAATCTCCTACAGGGAGGCTGAATATTCTGCAGTGTCAATATTCTGCAGGGAGGGTGAATATTCTACAGGATGGGTTGAACATTCTGCAGGGAGGTTGAATATTCTACAGGGAAGATTAATATTCTGCAGAGAGGGTGAATATTCTGCAGTGGGGGGTGAATATTCTTCAGCAGGAGGGTGAACATTCTGCAGGAGGAGGGTGAATACTCTGCAGGAGCGGGTGAATCTCCTACAGGGAGGGTGAATATTCAACAGGAGAGGGTGAATATCCTTCCACAGAAGGTGAATATCCTGCAGGAGGAGGTGAATATTTTGCCGTAGAGGGTGAATATTCTGCAGGGAGGAGGGTGAATATTCTGCAAGGAGGAGGGTGAATATTCTGTCGGGAGGGTGAATATTCTGCAGAAGGGGGTCAATATTGTGCAGTGAGGAGGGTGAATATTCTGCAGGGAGGAGGGTGAATATTCTGCAGGAGGAGGGTGAATACTCTGCAGGAGCGGGTGAATCTCCTTCAGGGATGGTCAATATTCTACAGGAGAGGGTGAATATTCTGCAGCAGCGGGTGAATCTCCTACAGGGAGGCTGAATATTCTGCAGTGTCAATATTCTGCAGGGAGGGTGAATATTCTACAGGCTGGGTTGAACATTCTGCAGGGAGGTTGAATATTCTACAGGGAAGATTAATATTCTGCAGAGAGGGTGAATATTCTGCAGGGGGGGGTGAATATTCTTCAGCAGGAGGGTGAACATTCTGCAGGAGGAGGGTGAATACTCTGCAGGAGCGGGTGAATCTCCTACAGGGAGGGTGAATATTCAACAGGAGAGGGTGAATATCCTTCCACAGAAGGTGAATATCCTGCAGGAGGAGGTGAATATTTTGCCAGAGAGGGTGAATATTCTGCAGGGTGGGTAAATATTCTGCAGGAGGAGGGTGAATATTCTGTAGGGAGGGTGAATATTCTGCAGAAGGAGGATGAATATTCTGTAGGGAGGGTGAATATTCTGCAGGAGGAGGTGAATATTCTGTAGGGAGGGTGAATGTTCTGTCAGGAGAGTGAACATTCAGCAGGAGGGTGAATATTCTGCAGGAAGATTGAATATTCTGTAGGGAGGGTGAATATTCTGCAGGGAGTGTGTATATTCTGCAGGGGGAGGGTGAATATTCTGCAAGGAGAGTGAATATTCTGCAGAAGGGGTGAATATTCTGTAGGGAGGGTGAATATTTTGCAGGAGGGAGGGTGAATATTCTGCAGGAGGGTAAATATTCTGCAGGGAGGGTGAATATCCTGTTGGGAGGAGGGTGAATATTCTGCAGGAGGAGGGTGAATATTCTGCAGGGAAGGTGAATATTCTGCAGGAGGAGGGTGAGTATTCTGTAGGCAGGGTGAACTTTCTGCTGAAGGAGGGTGAATATTGTGCAGGGTGGGTGAATATTGTGCAGTGAGGAGGGTGAGTATTCTGCGAGGAGGAGAGTGAATATTCTGCAGGGAGGGTGAATATTCTGCAGGGAGCTTGAATAATCTACAGCAGGAAGTGAATATTCTGCAGAAGGAGGGCGAATATTCTGTCAGGAGTGTGAATATTCTGCAGGGACGGTGAATATCCTGCAGGAGGAGGGTGAATATTCTGCAGGGAGGGTGAATATTCTGCAGGAGGAGGGTGAATATTCTGTAGAGAGGGTGAATATTCTGCAGGGAGCTTGAATAATCTACAGCAGGAAGTGAATATACTGCAGAAGGAGGGCGAATATTCTGTCAGGAGTGTGAATATTCTGCGGGGAGGGTGAATATTCTGCAGGGAGAGTGAATATTCTGTAGGAGGAGGGTGAATATTCTGTAGGGAGGGTGAATATTCTGCAGGGAGGGTGAATATTCTGCAGGGAGGGTGAATATTCTACAGAAGGAGGGTGAATATTCTGCAGGGAGAGTGAATATTCTGCAGGAGGGGGTGAATATTCTGTAGGGCGGGTGAATATTCTGCAGGGAGGAGGGTGAATATTCTGCAAGGAGGAGGGTGAATATTCTGTCGGGGGGGTGAATATTCTGCAGAAGGGGGTCAATATTGTGCGGTGAGGAGGGTGAATATACTGCAGGGAGGAGGGTGAATATTCTGCAGGAGGAGGGTGAATACTCTGCAGGAGCGGGTGAATCTCCTTCAGGGATGGTCAATATTCTACAGGAGAGGGTGAATATTCTGCAGCAGCGGGTGAATCTCCTACAGGGAGGCTGAATATTCTGCAGTGTCAATATTCTGCAGGGAGGGTGAATATTCTACAGGATGGGTTGAACATTCTGCAGGGAGGTTGAATATTCTACAGGGAAGATTAATATTCTGCAGAGAGGGTGAATATTCTGCAGGGGGGGGTGAATATTCTTCAGCAGGAGGGTGAACATTCTGCAGGAGGAGGGTGAATACTCTGCAGGAGCGGGTGAATCTCCTACAGGGAGGGTGAATATTCAACAGGAGAGGGTGAATATCCTTCCACAGAAGGTGAATATCCTGCAGGAGGAGGTGAATATTTTGCCAGAGAGGGTGAATATTCTGCAGGGTGGGTAAATATTCTGCAGGAGGAGGGTGAATATTCTGTAGGGAGGGTGAATATTCTGCAGAAGGAGGATGAATATTCTGTAGGGAGGGTGAATATTCTGCAGGAGGAGGTGAATATTCTGTAGGGAGGGTGAATGTTCTGTCAGGAGAGTGAACATTCAGCAGGAGGGTGAATATTCTGCAGGAAGATTGAATATTCTGTAGGGAGGGTGAATATTCTGCAGGGAGTGTGTATATTCTGCAGGGGGAGGGTGAATATTCTGCAAGGAGAGTGAATATTCTGCAGAAGGGGTGAATATTCTGTAGGGAGGGTGAATATTTTGCAGGAGGGAGGGTGAATATTCTGCAGGAGGGTAAATATTCTGCAGGGAGGGTGAATATCCTGTTGGGAGGAGGGTGAATATTCTGCAGGAGGAGGGTGAATATTCTGCAGGGAAGGTGAATATTCTGCAGGAGGAGGGTGAGTATTCTGTAGGCAGGGTGAACTTTCTGCTGAAGGAGGGTGAATATTGTGCAGGGTGGGTGAATATTGTGCAGTGAGGAGGGTGAGTATTCTGCGAGGAGGAGAGTGAATATTCTGCAGGGAGGGTGAATATTCTGCAGGGAGCTTGAATAATCTACAGCAGGAAGTGAATATTCTGCAGAAGGAGGGCGAATATTCTGTCAGGAGTGTGAATATTCTGCAGGGACGGTGAATATCCTGCAGGAGGAGGGTGAATATTCTGCAGGGAGGGTGAATATTCTGCAGGAGGAGGGTGAATCTTCTGTAGAGAGGGTGAATATTCTGCAGGGAGCTTGAATAATCTACAGCAGGAAGTGAATATACTGCAGAAGGAGGGCGAATATTCTGTCAGGAGTGTGAATATTCTGCGGGGAGGGTGAATATTCTGCAGGGAGAGTGAATATTCTGTAGGAGGAGGGTGAATATTCTGTAGGGAGGGTGAATATTCTGCAGGGAGGGTGAATATTCTGCAGGGAGGGTGAATATTCTACAGAAGGAGGGTGAATATTCTGCAGGGAGAGTGAATATTCTGCAGGAGGGGGTGAATATTCTGTAGGGCGGGTGAATATTCTGCAGGGAGGAGGGTGAATATTCTGCAAGGAGGAGGGTGAATATTCTGTCGGGGGGGTGAATATTCTGCAGAAGGGGGTCAATATTGTGCGGTGAGGAGGGTGAATATACTGCAGGGAGGAGGGTGAATATTCTGCAGGAGGAGGGTGAATACTCTGCAGGAGCGGGTGAATCTCCTTCAGGGATGGTCAATATTCTACAGGAGAGGGTGAATATTCTGCAGCAGCGGGTGAATCTCCTACAGGGAGGCTGAATATTCTGCAGTGTCAATATTCTGCAGGGAGGGTGAATATTCTACAGGATGGGTTGAACATTCTGCAGGGAGGTTGAATATTCTACAGGGAAGATTAATATTCTGCAGAGAGGGTGAATATTCTGCAGGGGGGGGTGAATATTCTTCAGCAGGAGGGTGAACATTCTGCAGGAGGAGGGTGAATACTCTGCAGGAGCGGGTGAATCTCCTACAGGGAGGGTGAATATTCAACAGGAGAGGGTGAATATCCTTCCACAGAAGGTGAATATCCTGCAGGAGGAGGTGAATATTTTGCCAGAGAGGGTGAATATTCTGCAGGGTGGGTAAATATTCTGCAGGAGGAGGGTGAATATTCTGTAGGGAGGGTGAATATTCTGCAGAAGGAGGATGAATATTCTGTAGGGAGGGTGAATATTCTGCAGGAGGAGGTGAATATTCTGTAGGGAGGGTGAATGTTCTGTCAGGAGAGTGAACATTCAGCAGGAGGGTGAATATTCTGCAGGAAGATTGAATATTCTGTAGGGAGGGTGAATATTCTGCAGGGAGTGTGTATATTCTGCAGGGAGGGTGAATATTCTGTAGGGAGGGTGAATATTCTGCAGAAGGAGGGTGAATATTCTGCAGGGAGAGTGAATATTCTGCAGGAGGAGGGTGAATATTCTGCAGAAGGAGGGTGCATATTCTGTAGGGAGGGTGAACTTTCTGCAGAAGGAGGGTGAATATTGTGCAGGGTGGGTGAATATTCTGCAGTGAGGAGAGTGAATATTCTGCGGGGACGGGGAATATTCTGCGGAGAGGAGGGTGAATATTCTACGGGGGGGGGGTAATATTCTGTCAGGAGGGTGAACATTCAGCAGGGAGGGTGTATATTCTACAGAAGGAGGTAAATTTTCTGCAGGGGGTGTGAATATTATGCAGGAGGAGGCAAATATTTTGCCGGAGAAGGGTGAATATTATGCAGGAGGACAGTGAATATTCGGCACGGAGCCTAAGTATACCAGAGGAGGAGGGTGAATATTCTGCACAGAGGGTGAATATTCTGCATGTTGTGTGAATATTCTGCAGGAGGGGGTGAATATTCTGCAGGAGGGGGTGAATATTCTGCAAGGAGGGGGTGAATATTCTGCAGGGAGGGTGAACGTTCTGCAGGGAGGGTGAATATTTTGCAGGAGGAGTGTGAATATTCTGAAGGGAGGGTGAATATTCTGCAGCAGGGAGGGTGAATATTCTGTAGAGAGGGTGAATATTCTACAGCAGAGGGAGAATATTCTGCAGGGAGGATGAATATGCTTCAGGAGAGGGTGAATGTTCTGCTGGAAGAGTGAATATTCTATAGCAAGGGGTGAATATTCACAGGGAGAGTGAATATTCTGCAGGAGGAGGGTTAATATTCTGCAGGAGGAGGGTGAATATTCTGCAGGGATGGTGAATATTCTGCAGGAGAAGGGTGAATATTCTGCAGGGAGGGTGAATATTCTGCAGGAGGAGGGTGTATATTCTGCAGGGAGCTTGAATAATCTACAGCAGGAAGTGAATATTCTGCAGAAGGAGGGCGAATATTCTGTCAGGAGTGTGAATATTCTGCGGGGAGGGTGAATATTCTACAGAAGGAGGGTGAATATTCTGTCAAGGGGGTTGAATATTCTGTAAGGAGGGTGAACATTCTGTAGGGAGGGTCAATATTCTGTAGGGATGGTGAATATTCAGTAGGGAGTGTGAATATTCAGCAGGGAGGCTGAATCTTCTACAGAGGGAGGGTGAATATTGTACAGAAGGTGCATGAATATTCTGTCAAGAGGGTGAATATTCTGTAGGGAGGGTGAATATTCTGTAGGGAGAGTCAGTATTCGGCAGGAAGAGGTGAATATTCTGTAGGGAGGGTGAATATTCTGCAGAAGTAGGGTGAATATTCTGTAGGGAGGGTGAATATTCTGTAGCAGGAGGGTGAATATTCTGTAGGGAGGGTGAATATTCTGCAGAAGGAGGGTGAATATTCTGCAGGAGGGTAAATATTCTGCAGGAAGGTTGAATATTCTGCAGGAGCAGGGTGAATATTCTGTAGGGAGGGTGAATATTCTGCAGAAGGAGGGTGAATATTCTGCAGGAGGGTAAATATTCTGCAGGAAGGTTGAATATTCTGCAGGAGGGTGAATATTCTGTAGGGTGGGTGGATATTCCGTCAGGAGTGTGAACATTCAGCAGTAGGGTGAATATTCTGCAGGAAGATTGAATATTCTGTAGGGAGGGTGAATATTCTGCAGGGAGGGT
Source organism: Isurus oxyrinchus (assembly GCA_026770705.1). Lineage (NCBI taxonomy): Eukaryota > Metazoa > Chordata > Chondrichthyes > Lamniformes > Lamnidae > Isurus > Isurus oxyrinchus. The sequence continues at coordinate 29,554,311 of JANJGN010000029.1, read as the reverse complement.
GTATATTCTGCAGGGGGAGTGTGAATATTCTGCAAGGAGAATGAATATTCTGCAGAAGGGGTGAATATTCTGTAGGGAGGGTGAATATTTTGCAGGAGGGAGGGTGAATATTCTGCAGGAGGGTAAATATTCTGCAGGAGGAGTGTGAATATTCTGCAGAAAGAGTGAATATTCTGCAGGAGGAGGGTGAATATTCTGCAGGGAGGAGGGTGCATATTCTGTAGGGAGGGTGAACTTTCTGCAGAAGGAGGGTGAATATTGTGCAGGGTGGGTGAATATTCTGCAGTGAGGAGGGTGAATATTCTGCGGGGAGGGGGAATATTCTGTGGAGAGGAGGGTGAATATTCTACGGGGGGGGTAATATTCTGTGAGGAGGGTGAACATTCAGCAGGGAGGGTGTATATTCTACAGAAGGAGGTAAATTTTCTGCAGGGGGTGTGAATATTATGCAGGAGGAGGCAAATATTCTGCCGGAGAAGGGTGAATATTATGCAGGAGGACAGCGAATATTCGGCACGGGGCCTAAGTATACCAGAGGAGGAGGGTGAATATTCTGCACAGATGGTGAATATTCTGCATGTTGTGTGAATATTCTGCAGGAGGGGGTGAATATTCTGCAGGAGGGGGTGAATATTCTGCAAGGAGGGGGTGAATATTCTGCAGGGAGGGTGAACGTTCTGCAGGGAGGGTGAATATTTTGCAGGAGGAGTGTGAATATTCTGAAGGGAGGGTGAATATTCTGCAGCAGGGAGGGTGAATATTCTGTAGAGAGGGTGAATATTCTACAGCAGAGGGAGAATATTCTGCAGGGAGGATGAATATACTTCAGGAGAGGGTGAATGTTCTGCTGGAAGAGTGAATATTCTACAGCAAGGGGTGAATATTCGCAGGGAGAGTGAATATTGTGCAGGAGGAGGGTTAATATTCTGTAGAGAGGGTGAATATTGTGCAGGAGGAGGGTGAATATTCTGCAGGAGGAGGGTGAATATTCTGCAGGGATGGTGAATATTCTTCAGGAGAAGGGTGAATATTCTGCAGGGAGGGTGAATATTCTGCAGGAGGAGGGTGAATATTCTGTAGAGAGGGTGAATATTCTGCAGGGAGCTTGAATAATCTACAGCAGGAAGTGAATATTCTGCAGAAGGAGGGCGAATATTCTGTCAGGAGTGTGAATATTCTGCGGTGAGGGTGAATATTCTGCAGGAGGAGGGTGAATATTCTGCAGGGAGGGTGAATATTCTGCAGGAGGAGGGTGAATATTCTGTAGAGAGGGTGAATATTCTGCAGGGAGCTTGAATAATCTACAGCAGGAAGTGAATATTCTGCAGAAGGAGGGCGAATATTCTGTCAGGAGTGTGAATATTCTGCGGGGAGGGTGAATATTCTACAGAAGGAGGGTGAATATTCTGTCAAGGGGGGCTGAATATTCTGTAAGGAGGGTGAACATTCTGTAGGGAGGGTCAATATTCTGTAGGGATGGTGAATATTCGGTAGGGAGGGTGAATATTCAGCAGGGAGGCTGAATCTTCTACAGAAGGAGGGTGAATAATGTACAGAAGGTGCGTGAATATTCTGTCAAGAGGGGGTGAATATTCTGTAGTGAGGGTGAATATTCTGTAGGGAGAGTGAGTATTCGGCAGGCGGAGGTGAATATTCTGTAGGGAGGGTGAATATTCTGCAGACGTAGGGTGAATATTCTGTAGGGAGGGTGAATATTCTGTAGGAGGAGGGTGAATATTCTACGGGGGGGGTAATATTCTGTGAGGAGGGTGAACATTCAGCAGGGAGGGTGTATATTCTACAGAAGGAGGTAAATTTTCTGCAGGGGGTGTGAATATTATGCAGGAGGAGGCAAATATACTGCCGGAGAAGGGTGAATATTATGCAGGAGGACAGCGAATATTCGGCACGGGGCCTAAGTATACCAGAGGAGGAGGGTGAATATTCTGCACAGATGGTGAATATTCTGCATGTTGTGTGAATATTCTGCAGGAGGGGGTGAATATTCTGCAGGAGGGGGTGAATATTCTGCAAGGAGGGTGTGAATATTCTGCAGGGAGGGTGAACGTTCTGCAGGGAGGGTGAATATTTTGCAGGAGGAGTGTGAATATTCTGCAGGAGGGGGTGAATATTCTGTAGAGAGGGTGAATATTCTGTAGGGAGAGTGAATATTCTGCAGGGATGGTGAATATTCTGCAGGAGGAGGGTGAATATTCTGCAGGGAGAGTGAATATTCTGCAGGAGGGGGTGAATATTCTGTAGAGAGAGTGAATATTCGGCAGGAAGAGGTGAATATTCTGTCGGGAGGGTGAATATTCTGCAGGAGGAGGGTGAATATTCTGTAGGGAGGGTGAATATTCTGCAGAAGGAGGGTGAATATTCTGCAGGAGGGTAAATATTCTGCAGGAAGGTTGAATATTCTGCAGGAGCAGGGTGAATATTCTGCAGAAGGTGGGTGAATATTCTGCAGGAGGGTGAATATTCTGCAGGAAGATTGAATATTCTGTAGGGAGGGTGAATATTCTGCAGGGACGGTGTATATTCTGCAGGGGGAGTGTGAATATTCTGCAAGGAGAATGAATATTCTGCAGAAGGGGTGAATATTCTGTAGGGAGGGTGAATATTTTGCAGGAGGGAGGGTGAATATTCTGCAGGAGGGTAAATATTCTGCCGGAGGAGGGTGAATATTCTGCAGAAAGAGTGAATATTCTGCAGGAGGAGGGTGAATATTCTGCAGAGAGGGTGAATATTTTGCAGGGGGGGGTGAATATTCTTCAGCAGGAGGGTGAACATTCTGCAGGAGGAGGGTGAATACTCTGCAGGAGCGGGTGAATCTCCTACAGGGAGGGTGAATATTCAACAGGAGAGGGTGAATATCCTTCCACAGAAGGTGAATATCCTGCAGGAGGAGGTGAATATTTTGCCAGAGAGGGTGAATATTCTGCAGGGTGGGTAAATATTCTGCAGGAGGAGGGTGAATATTCTGTAGGGAGGGTGAATATTCTGCAGAAGGAGGATGAATATTCTGTAGGGAGGGTGAATATTCTGCAGGAGGAGGTGAATATTCTGTAGGGAGGGTGAATGTTCTGTCAGGAGAGTGAACATTCAGCAGGAGGGTGAATATTCTGCAGGAAGATTGAATATTCTGTAGGGAGGGTGAATATTCTGCAGGGAGTGTGTATATTCTGCAGGGAGGGTGAATATTCTGTAGGGAGGGTGAATATTCTGCAGAAGGAGGGTGAATATTCTGCAGGGAGAGTGAATATTCTGCAGGAGGAGGGTGAATATTCTGCAGAAGGAGGGTGCATATTCTGTAGGGAGGGTGAACTTTCTGCAGAAGGAGGGTGAATATTGTGCAGGGTGGGTGAATATTCTGCAGTGAGGAGAGTGAATATTCTGCGGGGACGGGGAATATTCTGCGGAGAGGAGGGTGAATATTCTACAGGGGGGGGGGTAATATTCTGTCAGGAGGGTGAACATTCAGCAGGGAGGGTGTATATTCTACAGAAGGAGGTAAATTTTCTGCAGGGGGTGTGAATATTATGCAGGAGGAGGCAAATATTCTGCCGGAGAAGGGTGAATATTATGCAGGAGGACAGCGAATATTCGGCACGGGGCCTAAGTATACCAGAGGAGGAGGGTGAATATTCTGCACAGATGGTGAATATTCTGCATGTTGTGTGAATATTCTGCAGGAGGGGGTGAATATTCTGCAGGAGGGGGTGAATATTCTGCAAGGAGGGGGTGAATATTCTGCAGGGAGGGTGAACGTTCTGCAGGGAGGGTGAATATTTTGCAGGAGGAGTGTGAATATTCTGAAGGGAGGGTGAATATTCTGCAGCAGGGAGGGTGAATATTCTGTAGAGAGGGTGAATATTCTACAGCAGAGGGAGAATATTCTGTAGGGAGGATGAATATACTTCAGGAGAGGGTGAATGTTCTGCTGGAAGAGTGAATATTCTACAGCAAGGGGTGAATATTCGCAGGGAGAGTGAATATTGTGCAGGAGGAGGGTTAATATTCTGTAGAGAGGGTGAATATTGTGCAGGAGGAGGGTGAATATTCTGCAGGAGGAGGGTGAATATTCTGCAGGGATGGTGAATATTCTTCAGGAGAAGGGTGAATATTCTGCAGGGAGGGTGAATATTCTGCAGGAGGAGGGTGAATATTCTGTAGAGAGGGTGAATATTCTGCAGGGAGCTTGAATAATCTACAGCAGGAAGTGAATATTCTGCAGAAGGAGGGCGAATATTCTGTCAGGAGTGTGAATATTCTGCGGTGAGGGTGAATATTCTGCAGGAGGAGGGTGAATATTCTGCAGGGAGGGTGAATATTCTGCAGGAGGAGGGTGAATATTCTGTAGAGAGGGTGAATATTCTGCAGGGAGCTTGAATAATCTACAGCAGGAAGTGAATATTCTGCAGAAGGAGGGCGAATATTCTGTCAGGAGTGTGAATATTCTGCGGGGAGGGTGAATATTCTACAGAAGGAGGGTGAATATTCTGTCAAGGGGGGCTGAATATTCTGTAAGGAGGGTGAACATTCTGTAGGGAGGGTCAATATTCTGTAGGGATGGTGAATATTCGGTAGGGAGGGTGAATATTCAGCAGGGAGGCTGAATCTTCTACAGAAGGAGGGTGAATAATGTACAGAAGGTGCGTGAATATTCTGTCAAGAGGGGGTGAATATTCTGTAGTGAGGGTGAATATTCTGTAGGGAGAGTGAGTATTCGGCAGGCGGAGGTGAATATTCTGTAGGGAGGGTGAATATTCTGCAGACGTAGGGTGAATATTCTGTAGGGAGGGTGAATATTCTGTAGGAGGAGGGTGAATATTCTACGGGGGGGGTAATATTCTGTGAGGAGGGTGAACATTCAGCAGGGAGGGTGTATATTCTACAGAAGGAGGTAAATTTTCTGCAGGGGGTGTGAATATTATGCAGGAGGAGGCAAATATACTGCCGGAGAAGGGTGAATATTATGCAGGAGGACAGCGAATATTCGGCACGGGGCCTAAGTATACCAGAGGAGGAGGGTGAATATTCTGCACAGATGGTGAATATTCTGCATGTTGTGTGAATATTCTGCAGGAGGGGGTGAATATTCTGCAGGAGGGGGTGAATATTCTGCAAGGAGGGTGTGAATATTCTGCAGGGAGGGTGAACGTTCTGCAGGGAGGGTGAATATTTTGCAGGAGGAGTGTGAATATTCTGCAGGAGGGGGTGAATATTCTGTAGAGAGGGTGAATATTCTGTAGGGAGAGTGAATATTCTGCAGGGATGGTGAATATTCTGCAGGAGGAGGGTGAATATTCTGCAGGGAGAGTGAATATTCTGCAGGAGGGGGTGAATATTCTGTAGAGAGAGTGAATATTCGGCAGGAAGAGGTGAATATTCTGTCGGGAGGGTGAATATTCTGCAGGAGGAGGGTGAATATTCTGTAGGGAGGGTGAATATTCTGCAGAAGGAGGGTGAATATTCTGCAGGAGGGTAAATATTCTGCAGGACGGTTGAATATTCTGCAGGAGCAGGGTGAATATTCTGCAGAAGGTGGGTGAATATTCTGCAGGAGGGTGAATATTCTGCAGGAAGATTGAATATTCTGTAGGGAGGGTGAATATTCTGCAGGGACGGTGTATATTCTGCAGGGGGAGTGTGAATATTCTGCAAGGAGAATGAATATTCTGCAGAAGGGGTGAATATTCTGTAGGGAGGGTGAATATTCTGCAGAAGGAGGGTGAATATTCTGCAGGAGGGTAAATATTCTGCAGGACGGTTGAATATTCTGCAGGAGCAGGGTGAATATTCTGCAGAAGGTGGGTGAATATTCTGCAGGAGGGTGAATATTCTGCAGGAAGATTGAATATTCTGTAGGGAGGGTGAATATTCTGCAGGGACGGTGTATATTCTGCAGGGGGAGTGTGAATATTCTGCAAGGAGAATGAATATTCTGCAGAAGGGGTGAATATTCTGTAGGGAGGGTGAATATTTTGCAGGAGGGAGGGTGAATATTCTGCAGGAGGGTAAATATTCTGCCGGAGGAGGGTGAATATTCTGCAGAAAGAGTGAATATTCTGCAGGAGGAGGGTGAATATTCTGCAGAGAGGGTGAATATTCTGCAGGGGGGGGTGAATATTCTTCAGCAGGAGGGTGAACATTCTGCAGGAGGAGGGTGAATACTCTGCAGGAGCGGGTGAATCTCCTACAGGGAGGGTGAATATTCAACAGGAGAGGGTGAATATCCTTCCACAGAAGGTGAATATCCTGCAGGAGGAGGTGAATATTTTGCCAGAGAGGGTGAATATTCTGCAGGGTGGGTAAATATTCTGCAGGAGGAGGGTGAATATTCTGTAGGGAGGGTGAATATTCTGCAGAAGGAGGATGAATATTCTGTAGGGAGGGTGAATATTCTGCAGACGTAGGGTGAATATTCTGTAGGGAGGGTGAATATTCTGTAGGAGGAGGGTGAATATTCTACGGGGGGGGTAATATTCTGTGAGGAGGGTGAACATTCAGCAGGGAGGGTGTATATTCTACAGAAGGAGGTAAATTTTCTGCAGGGGGTGTGAATATTATGCAGGAGGAGGCAAATATACTGCCGGAGAAGGGTGAATATTATGCAGGAGGACAGCGAATATTCGGCACGGGGCCTAAGTATACCAGAGGAGGAGGGTGAATATTCTGCACAGATGGTGAATATTCTGCATGTTGTGTGAATATTCTGCAGGAGGGGGTGAATATTCTGCAGGAGGGGGTGAATATTCTGCAAGGAGGGTGTGAATATTCTGCAGGGAGGGTGAACGTTCTGCAGGGAGGGTGAATATTTTGCAGGAGGAGTGTGAATATTCTGCAGGAGGGGGTGAATATTCTGTAGAGAGGGTGAATATTCTGTAGGGAGAGTGAATATTCTGCAGGGATGGTGAATATTCTGCAGGAGGAGGGTGAATATTCTGCAGGGAGAGTGAATATTCTGCAGGAGGGGGTGAATATTCTGTAGAGAGAGTGAATATTCGGCAGGAAGAGGTGAATATTCTGTCGGGAGGGTGAATATTCTGCAGGAGGAGGGTGAATATTCTGTAGGGAGGGTGAATATTCTGCAGAAGGAGGGTGAATATTCTGCAGGAGGGTAAATATTCTGCAGGAAGGTTGAATATTCTGCAGGAGCAGGGTGAATATTCTGCAGAAGGTGGGTGAATATTCTGCAGGAGGGTGAATATTCTGCAGGAAGATTGAATATTCTGTAGGGAGGGTGAATATTCTGCAGGGACGGTGTATATTCTGCAGGGGGAGTGTGAATATTCTGCAAGGAGAATGAATATTCTGCAGAAGGGGTGAATATTCTGTAGGGAGGGTGAATATTTTGCAGGAGGGAGGGTGAATATTCTGCAGGAGGGTAAATATTCTGCCGGAGGAGGGTGAATATTCTGCAGAAAGAGTGAATATTCTGCAGGAGGAGGGTGAATATTCTGCAGAGAGGGTGAATATTTTGCAGGGGGGGGTGAATATTCTTCAGCAGGAGGGTGAACATTCTGCAGGAGGAGGGTGAATACTCTGCAGGAGCGGGTGAATCTCCTACAGGGAGGGTGAATATTCAACAGGAGAGGGTGAATATCCTTCCACAGAAGGTGAATATCCTGCAGGAGGAGGTGAATATTTTGCCAGAGAGGGTGAATATTCTGCAGGGTGGGTAAATATTCTGCAGGAGGAGGGTGAATATTCTGTAGGGAGGGTGAATATTCTGCAGAAGGAGGATGAATATTCTGTAGGGAGGGTGAATATTCTGCAGGAGGAGGTGAATATTCTGTAGGGAGGGTGAATGTTCTGTCAGGAGAGTGAACATTCAGCAGGAGGGTGAATATTCTGCAGGAAGATTGAATATTCTGTAGGGAGGGTGAATATTCTGCAGGGAGTGTGTATATTCTGCAGGGAGGGTGAATATTCTGTAGGGAGGGTGAATATTCTGCAGAAGGAGGGTGAATATTCTGCAGGGAGAGTGAATATTCTGCAGGAGGAGGGTGAATATTCTGCAGAAGGAGGGTGCATATTCTGTAGGGAGGGTGAACTTTCTGCAGAAGGAGGGTGAATATTGTGCAGGGTGGGTGAATATTCTGCAGTGAGGAGAGTGAATATTCTGCGGGGACGGGGAATATTCTGCGGAGAGGAGGGTGAATATTCTACAGGGGGGGGGGTAATATTCTGTCAGGAGGGTGAACATTCAGCAGGGAGGGTGTATATTCTACAGAAGGAGGTAAATTTTCTGCAGGGGGTGTGAATATTATGCAGGAGGAGGCAAATATTCTGCCGGAGAAGGGTGAATATTATGCAGGAGGACAGCGAATATTCGGCACGGGGCCTAAGTATACCAGAGGAGGAGGGTGAATATTCTGCACAGATGGTGAATATTCTGCATGTTGTGTGAATATTCTGCAGGAGGGGGTGAATATTCTGCAGGAGGGGGTGAATATTCTGCAAGGAGGGGGTGAATATTCTGCAGGGAGGGTGAACGTTCTGCAGGGAGGGTGAATATTTTGCAGGAGGAGTGTGAATATTCTGAAGGGAGGGTGAATATTCTGCAGCAGGGAGGGTGAATATTCTGTAGAGAGGGTGAATATTCTACAGCAGAGGGAGAATATTCTGTAGGGAGGATGAATATACTTCAGGAGAGGGTGAATGTTCTGCTGGAAGAGTGAATATTCTACAGCAAGGGGTGAATATTCGCAGGGAGAGTGAATATTGTGCAGGAGGAGGGTTAATATTCTGTAGAGAGGGTGAATATTGTGCAGGAGGAGGGTGAATATTCTGCAGGAGGAGGGTGAATATTCTGCAGGGATGGTGAATATTCTTCAGGAGAAGGGTGAATATTCTGCAGGGAGGGTGAATATTCTGCAGGAGGAGGGTGAATATTCTGTAGAGAGGGTGAATATTCTGCAGGGAGCTTGAATAATCTACAGCAGGAAGTGAATATTCTGCAGAAGGAGGGCGAATATTCTGTCAGGAGTGTGAATATTCTGCGGTGAGGGTGAATATTCTGCAGGAGGAGGGTGAATATTCTGCAGGGAGGGTGAATATTCTGCAGGAGGAGGGTGAATATTCTGTAGAGAGGGTGAATATTCTGCAGGGAGCTTGAATAATCTACAGCAGGAAGTGAATATTCTGCAGAAGGAGGGCGAATATTCTGTCAGGAGTGTGAATATTCTGCGGGGAGGGTGAATATTCTACAGAAGGAGGGTGAATATTCTGTCAAGGGGGGCTGAATATTCTGTAAGGAGGGTGAACATTCTGTAGGGAGGGTCAATATTCTGTAGGGATGGTGAATATTCGGTAGGGAGGGTGAATATTCAGCAGGGAGGCTGAATCTTCTACAGAAGGAGGGTGAATAATGTACAGAAGGTGCGTGAATATTCTGTCAAGAGGGGGTGAATATTCTGTAGTGAGGGTGAATATTCTGTAGGGAGAGTGAGTATTCGGCAGGCGGAGGTGAATATTCTGTAGGGAGGGTGAATATTCTGCAGACGTAGGGTGAATATTCTGTAGGGAGGGTGAATATTCTGTAGGAGGAGGGTGAATATTCTACGGGGGGGGTAATATTCTGTGAGGAGGGTGAACATTCAGCAGGGAGGGTGTATATTCTACAGAAGGAGGTAAATTTTCTGCAGGGGGTGTGAATATTATGCAGGAGGAGGCAAATATACTGCCGGAGAAGGGTGAATATTATGCAGGAGGACAGCGAATATTCGGCACGGGGCCTAAGTATACCAGAGGAGGAGGGTGAATATTCTGCACAGATGGTGAATATTCTGCATGTTGTGTGAATATTCTGCAGGAGGGGGTGAATATTCTGCAGGAGGGGGTGAATATTCTGCAAGGAGGGTGTGAATATTCTGCAGGGAGGGTGAACGTTCTGCAGGGAGGGTGAATATTTTGCAGGAGGAGTGTGAATATTCTGCAGGAGGGGGTGAATATTCTGTAGAGAGGGTGAATATTCTGTAGGGAGAGTGAATATTCTGCAGGGATGGTGAATATTCTGCAGGAGGAGGGTGAATATTCTGCAGGGAGAGTGAATATTCTGCAGGAGGGGGTGAATATTCTGTAGAGAGAGTGAATATTCGGCAGGAAGAGGTGAATATTCTGTCGGGAGGGTGAATATTCTGCAGGAGGAGGGTGAATATTCTGTAGGGAGGGTGAATATTCTGCAGAAGGAGGGTGAATATTCTGCAGGAGGGTAAATATTCTGCAGGACGGTTGAATATTCTGCAGGAGCAGGGTGAATATTCTGCAGAAGGTGGGTGAATATTCTGCAGGAGGGTGAATATTCTGCAGGAAGATTGAATATTCTGTAGGGAGGGTGAATATTCTGCAGGGACGGTGTATATTCTGCAGGGGGAGTGTGAATATTCTGCAAGGAGAATGAATATTCTGCAGAAGGGGTGAATATTCTGTAGGGAGGGTGAATATTCTGCAGAAGGAGGGTGAATATTCTGCAGGAGGGTAAATATTCTGCAGGACGGTTGAATATTCTGCAGGAGCAGGGTGAATATTCTGCAGAAGGTGGGTGAATATTCTGCAGGAGGGTGAATATTCTGCAGGAAGATTGAATATTCTGTAGGGAGGGTGAATATTCTGCAGGGACGGTGTATATTCTGCAGGGGGAGTGTGAATATTCTGCAAGGAGAATGAATATTCTGCAGAAGGGGTGAATATTCTGTAGGGAGGGTGAATATTTTGCAGGAGGGAGGGTGAATATTCTGCAGGAGGGTAAATATTCTGCCGGAGGAGGGTGAATATTCTGCAGAAAGAGTGAATATTCTGCAGGAGGAGGGTGAATATTCTGCAGAGAGGGTGAATATTCTGCAGGGGGGGGTGAATATTCTTCAGCAGGAGGGTGAACATTCTGCAGGAGGAGGGTGAATACTCTGCAGGAGCGGGTGAATCTCCTACAGGGAGGGTGAATATTCAACAGGAGAGGGTGAATATCCTTCCACAGAAGGTGAATATCCTGCAGGAGGAGGTGAATATTTTGCCAGAGAGGGTGAATATTCTGCAGGGTGGGTAAATATTCTGCAGGAGGAGGGTGAATATTCTGTAGGGAGGGTGAATATTCTGCAGAAGGAGGATGAATATTCTGTAGGGAGGGTGAATATTCTGCAGGAGGAGGTGAATATTCTGTAGGGAGGGTGAATGTTCTGTCAGGAGAGTGAACATTCAGCAGGAGGGTGAATATTCTGCAGGAAGATTGAATATTCTGTAGGGAGGGTGAATATTCTGCAGGGAGTGTGTATATTCTGCAGGGAGGGTGAATATTCTGTAGGGAGGGTGAATATTCTGCAGAAGGAGGGTGAATATTCTGCAGGGAGAGTGAATATTCTGCAGGAGGAGGGTGAATATTCTGCAGAAGGAGGGTGCATATTCTGTAGGGAGGGTGAACTTTCTGCAGAAGGAGGGTGAATATTGTGCAGGGTGGGTGAATATTCTGCAGTGAGGAGAGTGAATATTCTGCGGGGACGGGGAATATTCTGCGGAGAGGAGGGTGAATATTCTACGGGGGGGGGGTAATATTCTGTCAGGAGGGTGAACATTCAGCAGGGAGGGTGTATATTCTACAGAAGGAGGTAAATTTTCTGCAGGGTGTGTGAATATTATGCAGGAGGAGGCAAATATTTTGCCGGAGAAGGGTGAATATTATGCAGGAGGACAGTGAATATTCGGCACGGAGCCTAAGTATACCAGAGGAGGAGGGTGAATATTCTGCACAGAGGGTGAATATTCTGCATGTTGTGTGAATATTCTGCAGGACGGGGTGAATATTCTGCAGGAGGGGGTGAATATTCTGCAAGGAGGGGGTGAATATTCTGCAGGGAGGGTGAACGTTCTGCAGGGAGGGTGAATATTTTGCAGGAGGAGTGTGAATATTCTGAAGGGAGGGTGAATATTCTGCAGCAGGGAGGGTGAATATTCTGTAGAGAGGGTGAATATTCTACAGCAGAGGGAGAATATTCTGCAGGGAGGATGAATATGCTTCAGGAGAGGGTGAATGTTCTGCTGGAAGAGTGAATATTCTATAGCAAGGGGTGAATATTCACAGGGAGAGTGAATATTCTGCAGGAGGAGGTTTAATATTCTGTTGGGAGGGTGAATATTCTGCAGGAGGAGGGTGAATATTCTGCAGGAGGAGGGTGAATATTCTGCAGGGATGGTGAATATTCTGCAGGAGAAGGGTGAATATTCTGCAGGGAGGGTGAATATTCTGCAGGAGGAGGGTGTATATTCTGCAGGGAGCTTGAATAATCTACAGCAGGAAGTGAATATTCTGCAGAAGGAGGGCGAATATTCTGTCAGGAGTGTGAATATTCTGCGGGGAGGGTGAATATTCTACAGAAGGAGGGTGAATATTCTGTCAAAGGGGTTGAATATTCTGTAAGGAGGGTGAACATTCTGTAGGGAGGGTCAATATTCTGTAGGGATGGTGAATATTCGGTAGGGAGGGTGAATATTCAGCAGGAGGCTGAATCTTCTACAGAGGGAGGGTGAATATTGTACAGAAGGTGCATGAATATTCTGTCAAGAGGGTGAATATTCTGTAGGGAGGGTGAATATTCTGTAGGGAGAGTGAGTATTCGGCAGGAAGAGGTGAATATTCTGTAGGGAGGGTGAATATTCTGCAGAAGTAGGGTGAATATTCTGTAGGGAGGGTGAATATTCTGTAGCAGGAGGGTGAATATTCTGTAGGGAGGGTGAATATTCTGCAGAAGGAGGGTGAATATTCTGCAGGAGGGTAAATATTCTGCAGGAAGGTTGAATATTCTGCAGGAGCAGGGTGAATATTCTGTAGGGCGGGTGAAAATTCTGCAGAAGGAGGGTGAATATTCTGCAGGAGGGTAAATATTCTGCAGGAAGGTTGAATATTCTGCAGGAGGGTGAATATTCTGTAGGGTGGGTGGATATTCCGTCAGGAGTGTGAACATTCAGCAGTAGGGTGAATATTCTGCAGGAAGATTGAATATTCTGTAGGGAGGGTGAATATTCTGCAGGGAGGGTGTATATTCTGCAGGGGGAGTGTGAATATTCTGCAAGGAGAATGAATATTCTGCAGAAGGGGTGAATATTCTGTAGGGAGGGTGAATATTTTGCAGGAGGGAGGGTGAATATTCTGCAGGAGGGTAAATATTCTGCAGGAGGAGTGTGAATATTCTGCAGAAAGAGTGAATATTCTGCAGGAGGAGGGTGAATATTCTGCAGGGAGGAGGGTGCATATTCTGTAGGGAGGGTGAACTTTCTGCAGAAGGAGGGTGAATATTGTGCAGGGTGGGTGAATATTCTGCAGTGAGGAGGGTGAATATTCTGCGGGGAGGGGGAATATTCTGTGGAGAGGAGGGTGAATATTCTACGGGGGGGGTAATATTCTGTGAGGAGGGTGAACATTCAGCAGGGAGGGTGTATATTCTACAGAAGGAGGTAAATTTTCTGCAGGGGGTGTGAATATTATGCAGGAGGAGGCAAATATTCTGCCGGAGAAGGGTGAATATTATGCAGGAGGACAGCGAATATTCGGCACGGGGCCTAAGTATACCAGAGGAGGAGGGTGAATATTCTGCACAGATGGTGAATATTCTGCATGTTGTGTGAATATTCTGCAGGAGGGGGTGAATATTCTGCAGGAGGGGGTGAATATTCTGCAAGGAGGGGGTGAATATTCTGCAGGGAGGGTGAACGTTCTGCAGGGAGGGTGAATATTTTGCAGGAGGAGTGTGAATATTCTGAAGGGAGGGTGAATATTCTGCAGCAGGGAGGGTGAATATTCTGTAGAGAGGGTGAATATTCTACAGCAGAGGGAGAATATTCTGCAGGGAGGATGAATATACTTCAGGAGAGGGTGAATGTTCTGCTGGAAGAGTGAATATTCTACAGCAAGGGGTGAATATTCGCAGGGAGAGTGAATATTGTGCAGGAGGAGGGTTAATATTCTGTAGAGAGGGTGAATATTGTGCAGGAGGAGGGTGAATATTCTGCAGGAGGAGGGTGAATATTCTGCAGGGATGGTGAATATTCTTCAGGAGAAGGGTGAATATTCTGCAGGGAGGGTGAATATTCTGCAGGAGGAGGGTGAATATTCTGTAGAGAGGGTGAATATTCTGCAGGGAGCTTGAATAATCTACAGCAGGAAGTGAATATTCTGCAGAAGAAGGGCGAATATTCTGTCAGGAGTGTGAATATTCTGCGGTGAGGGTGAATATTCTGCAGGAGGAGGGTGAATATTCTGCAGGGAGGGTGAATATTCTGCAGGAGGAGGGTGAATATTCTGTAGAGAGGGTGAATATTCTGCAGGGAGCTTGAATATTCTACAGCAGGAAGTGAATATTCTGCAGAAGGAGGGCGAATATTCTGTCAGGAGTGTGAATATTCTGCGGGGAGGGTGAATATTCTACAGAAGGAGGGTGAATATTCTGTCAAGGGGGGCTGAATATTCTGTAAGGAGGGTGAACATTCTGTAGGGAGGGTCAATATTCTGTAGGGATGGTGAATATTCGGTAGGGAGGGTGAATATTCAGCAGGGAGGCTGAATCTTCTACAGAAGGAGGGTGAATAATGTACAGAAGGTGCGTGAATATTCTGTCAAGAGGGGGTGAATATTCTGTAGTGAGGGTGAATATTCTGTAGGGAGAGTGAGTATTCGGCAGGAGGAGGTGAATATTCTGTAGGGAGGGTGAATATTCTGCAGACGTAGGGTGAATATTCTGTAGGGAGGGTGAATATTCTGTAGGAGGAGGGTGAATATTCTACGGGGGGGGTAATATTCTGTGAGGAGGGTGAACATTCAGCAGGGAGGGTGTATATTCTACAGAAGGAGGTAAATTTTCTGCAGGGGGTGTGAATATTATGCAGGAGGAGGCAAATATACTGCCGGAGAAGGGTGAATATTATGCAGGAGGACAGCGAATATTCGGCACGGGGCCTAAGTATACCAGAGGAGGAGGGTGAATATTCTGCACAGATGGTGAATATTCTGCATGTTGTGTGAATATTCTGCAGGAGGGGGTGAATATTCTGCAGGAGGGGGTGAATATTCTGCAAGGAGGGGGTGAATATTCTGCAGGGAGGGTGAACGTTCTGCAGGGAGGGTGAATATTTTGCAGGAGGAGTGTGAATATTCTGCAGGAGGGGGTGAATATTCTGTAGAGAGGGTGAATATTCTGTAGGGAGAGTGAATATTCTGCAGGGATGGTGAATATTCTGCAGGAGGAGGGTGAATATTCTGCAGGGAGAGTGAATATTCTGCAGGAGGGGGTGAATATTCTGTAGAGAGAGTGAATATTCGGCAGGAAGAGGTGAATATTCTGTCGGGAGGGTGAATATTCTGCAGGAGGAGGGTGAATATTCTGTAGGGAGGGTGAATATTCTGCAGAAGGAGGGTGAATATTCTGCAGGAGGGTAAATATTCTGCAGGAAGGTTGAATATTCTGCAGGAGCAGGGTGAATATTCTGCAGAAGGTGGGTGAATATTCTGCAGGAGGGTGAATATTCTGCAGGAAGATTGAATATTCTGTAGGGAGGGTGAATATTCTGCAGGGACGGTGTATATTCTGCAGGGGGAGTGTGAATATTCTGCAAGGAGAATGAATATTCTGCAGAAGGGGTGAATATTCTGTAGGGAGGGTGAATATTTTGCAGGAGGGAGGGTGAATATTCTGCAGGAGGGTAAATATTCTGCAGGAGGAGGGTGAATATTCTGCAGAAAGAGTGAATATTCTGCAGGAGGAGGGTGAATATTCTGCAGAAGGAGGGTGCATATTCTGTAGGGAGGGTGAACTTTCTGCAGAAGGAGGGTGAATATTGTGCAGGGTGGGTGAATATTCTGCAGTGAGGAGAGTGAATATTCTGCGGGGACGGGGAATATTCTGCGGAGAGGAGGGTGAATATTCTACGGGGGGGGGTAATATTCTGTGAGGAGGGTGAACATTCAGCAGGGAGGGTGTATATTCTACAGAAGGAGGTAAATTTTCTGCAGGGTGTGTGAATATTATGCAGGAGGAGGCAAATATTTTGCCGGAGAAGGGTGAATATTATGCAGGAGGACAGTGAATATTCGGCACGGAGCCTAAGTATACCAGAGGAGGAGGGTGAATATTCTGCACAGAGGGTGAATATTCTGCATGTTGTGTGAATATTCTGCAGGAGGGGGTGAATATTCTGCAGGAGGGGGTGAATATTCTGCAAGGAGGGGGTGAATATTCTGCAGGGAGGGTGAACGTTCTGCAGGGAGGGTGAATATTTTGCAGGAGGAGTGTGAATATTCTGAAGGGAGGGTGAATATTCTGCAGCAGGGAGGGTGAATATTCTGTAGAGAGGGTGAATATTCTACAGCAGAGGGAGAATATTCTGCAGGGAGGATGAATATGCTTCAGGAGAGGGTGAATGTTCTGCTGGAAGAGTGAATATTCTATAGCAAGGGGTGAATATTCACAGGGAGAGTGAATATTCTGCAGGAGGAGGGTTAATATTCTGTTGGGAGGGTGAATATTCTGCAGGAGGAGGGTGAATATTCTGCAGGAGGAGGGTGAATATTCTGCAGGGATGGTGAATATTCTGCAGGAGAAGGGTGAATATTCTGCAGGGAGGGTGAATATTCTGCAGGAGGAGGGTGTATATTCTGCAGGGAGCTTGAATAATCTACAGCAGGAAGTGAATATTCTGCAGAAGGAGGGCGAATATTCTGTCAGGAGTGTGAATATTCTGCGGGGAGGGTGAATATTCTACAGAAGGAGGGTGAATATTCTGTCAAGGGGGTTGAATATTCTGTAAGGAGGGTGAACATTCTGTAGGGAGGGTCAATATTCTGTAGGGATGGTGAATATTCGGTAGGGAGGGTGAATATTCAGCAGGGAGGCTGAATCTTCTACAGAGGGAGGGTGAATATTGTACAGAAGGTGCATGAATATTCTGTCAAGAGGGTGAATATTCTGTAGGGAGAGTGAGTATTCGGCAGGAAGAGGTGAATATTCTGTAGGGAGGGTGAATATTCTGCAGAAGTAGGGTGAATATTCTGTAGGGAGGGTGAATATTCTGTAGCAGGAGGGTGAATATTCTGTAGGGAGGGTGAATATTCTGCAGAAGGAGGGTGAATATTCTGCAGGAGGGTAAATATTCTGCAGGAAGGTTGAATATTCTGCAGGAGCAGGGTGAATATTCTGTAGGGAGGGTGAATATTCTGCAGAAGGAGGGTGAATATTCTGCAGGAGCGTCAATATTCTGCAGGAAGGTTGAATATTCTGCAGGAGGGTGAATATTCTGTAGGGTGGGTGGATATTCCGTCAGGAGTGTGAACATTCAGCAGTAGGGTGAATATTCTGCAGGAAGATTGAATATTCTGTAGGGAGGGTGAATATTCTGCAGGGAGGGTGTATATTCTGCAGGGGGAGTGTGAATATTCTGCAAGGAGAATGAATATTCTGCAGAAGGGGTGAATATTCTGTAGGGAGGGTGAATATTTTGCAGGAGGGAGGGTGAATATTCTGCAGGAGGGTAAATGTTCTGCAGGAGGAGTGTGAATATTCTGCAGGAGGAGGGTGAATATTCTGCAGAAGGAGGGTGCATATTCTGTAGGGAGGGTGAACTTTCTGCAGAAGGAGGGTGAATATTGTGCAGGGTGGGTGAATATTCTGCAGTGAGGAGGGTGAATATTCTGCGGGGAGGGGGAATATTCTGTGGAGAGGAGGGTGAATATTCTACGGGGGGGGGTAATATTCTGTGAGGAGGGTGAACATTCAGCAGGGAGGGTGTATATTCTACAGAAGGAGGTAAATTTTCTGCAGGGGGTGTGAATATTATGCAGGAGGAGGCAAATATTCTGCCGGAGAAGGGTGAATATTATGCAGGAGGACAGCGAATATTCGGCACGGGGCCTAAGTATACCAGAGGAGGAGGGTGAATATTCTGCACAGATGGTGAATATTCTGCATGTTGTGTGAATATTCTGCAGGAGGGGGTGAATATTCTGCAGGAGGGGGTGAATATTCTGCAAGGAGGGGGTGAATATTCTGCAGGGAGGGTGAACGTTCTGCAGGGAGGGTGAATATTTTGCAGGAGGAGTGTGAATATTCTGAAGGGAGGGTGAATATTCTGCAGCAGGGAGGGTGAATATTCTGTAGAGAGGGTGAATATTCTACAGCAGAGGGAGAATATTCTGCAGGGAGGATGAATATACTTCAGGAGAGGGTGAATGTTCTGCTGGAAGAGTGAATATTCTACAGCAAGGGGTGAATATTCGCAGGGAGAGTGAATATTGTGCAGGAGGAGGGTTAATATTCTGTAGAGAGGGTGAATATTGTGCAGGAGGAGGGTGAATATTCTGCAGGAGGAGGGTGAATATTCTGCAGGGATGGTGAATATTCTTCAGGAGAAGGGTGAATATTCTGCAGGGAGGGTGAATATTCTGCAGGAGGAGGGTGAATATTCTGTAGAGAGGGTGAATATTCTGCAGGGAGCTTGAATAATCTACAGCAGGAAGTGAATATTCTGCAGAAGGAGGGCGAATATTCTGTCAGGAGTGTGAATATTCTGCGGTGAGGGTGAATATTCTGTGGAGAGGAAAGGTGAATATTCTACGGGGGTGGGGTAATATTCTGTAAGGAGGGTGAACATTCAGCAGGGAGGGTGAATATTCTACAGAAGGAGGTAAATTTTCTGCAGGGGGTGTGAATATTATGCAGGAGGAGGCAAATATTCTGCCTGAGAAGGGTGAATATTCTGCAGGAGGACAGTGAACATTCGGCACGGGGCCTAAGTATACCAGAGGAGGAGGGTGAATATTCTGCATGTTGTGTGAATATTCTGCATGTTGTGTGAATATTCTGCAGAAGGGGGTGAATATTCTGCAGGAGGGGGTGAATATTCTGCAGGGAGGGTGAACATTCTGCAGGGAGGGTGAATATTTTGCAGGAGGAGTGTGAATATTCTGAAGGGAGGGTGAATATTCTGCAGCAGGGGTGAATATCCTGTAGGGAGTTTGAATATTCTGCAGCAGGGAGGGTGAATATTCTGTAGAGAGGGTGAATATTCTACAGCAGAGGGAGAATATTCTGCAGGGAGGATGAATATACTTCAGGAGAGGGTGAATGTTCTGCTGGAAGAGTGAATATTCTACAGCAAGGGGTGAATATTCGCAGGGAGAGTGAATATTCTGCAGGAGGAGGGTTAATATTCTGTAGGGAGGGTGAATATCCTGCAGGAGGAGGGTGAATATTCTGCAGGGAGGGTGAATATTCTGTAGGGAGCATGAATAATCTACAGCAGGAAGTGAATATTCTGCAGAAGGAGGGCGAATTTTCTGTAGGGAGGGTGAATATTCTGCAGGGAGGGTGAATATTCCACAGAAGGAGGGTGAATATTCTGCAGGGAGAGTGAATATTCTGCAGGAGGGGGTGAATATTCTGTAGGGAGGGTGAATATTCTGCAGGGAGGAGGGTGAATATTCTGCAGGGAGGAGGGTGAATATTCTGCAAGGAGGAGGGTGAATATTCTGTAGGCAGTGTGAATATTCTGTAGGGAGGGTGAATATTCTGCAGAAGGAGGGTGAATATTCTGCGGGGAGGAGGGTGAATATTCTGCAAGGAGGAGGGTGAATATTCTGTAGGGAGGGTGAATATTCTGTAGGGAGGGTGAATATTCTGCAGGGAGGAGGGTGAATATTCTGCAGGGAGGAGGGTGAATATTCTGCAAGGAGGAGGGTGAATATTGTGTAGGCAGTGTGAATATTCTGTAGGGAGGGTGAATATTCTGCAGAAGGAGGGTGAATATTCTGCAGGGAGGAGGGTGAATATTCTGCAAGGAGGAGGGTGAATATTCTGTAGGGAGGGTGAATATTCTGTAGGGAGGGTGAATATTCTGCAGAAGGAGGGTGAATATTCTGCAGGGAGTAGGGTGAATATTCTGCAAGGAGGAGGGTGAATATTCTGTAGGGAGGGTGAATATTCTGCAGCAGGGAGGGTGAATATTCTGTAGGGAGGGTGAATATTCTGCAGAAGGAGGGTGAATATTCTGCAGGCAGGTTGAATATTCTGCAGCAGGGAGGGTGAATATTCTGCAGAAGGAGGGTGAATAATCTGCAGGCAGCGTGAACTTTCTGCAGAAGGGGGTCAATATTGTGCAGTGAGGAGGGTGAATATTCTGCGGGCAGGAGGGTGAATATTCTGCGGGGAGGAGGGTGAATATTCTGCGGGGAAGGGGAATATTCTGCGGGGAGGGTGAATATTCTTCATGGAGGGGGAATATTTTGCGGGAAGGAGGGTGAATATTCTATGGAGAGGGTGAATATTCTGTCAGAAGGATGAATTTTGTCAGGAGGGTGAACATTCAGCGGGGAGGGTGAATATTCTGCAGTGAGTGTCAATATTCTGCAGGGAGGGTGAATATTCTACAGGATGGGTTGAATATTCTGCAGGGAGGTTGAATATTCTACAGGGAAGATTAATATTCTGCAGAGAGGGTGAATATTCTGCGGGGGGTGGGTGAATATTCTTCAGCAGGAGGGTGAACATTCTGCAGGAGGAGGGTGAATACTCTGCAGGAGCGGGTGACTCTCCTTCAGGGATGGTCAATTTTTCTACAGGAGAGGGTGAATATTCTGCAGGAG
Source organism: Isurus oxyrinchus (assembly GCA_026770705.1). NCBI lineage: Eukaryota > Metazoa > Chordata > Chondrichthyes > Lamniformes > Lamnidae > Isurus > Isurus oxyrinchus. The sequence goes on along the minus strand of JANJGN010000029.1, from coordinate 29,533,688 downwards.
CGGGTGAATACTCTCCCGGAGAGGGTGAATATCCTTCCACAGAAGGTGAATATCCTGCAGGAGGAGGTGAATATTTTGCCGGAGAGGGTGAATATTCTGCAGGGAGGGTAAATATTCTGCAGGCGGGGGTCAATATTCTGCAGAGAGGGTCAGTATTCTGCAGGGAGGGTCAATATTCTGCAGGAGAGGGTCAATATTGTGCAGGGAGGGTCAATATTGTGCAGGGAGGGTGAATATTCTGCGGGGAGGAGGCTGAATATTCTACGGGGAGGGGGAATATCCTGTCAGGAGGGTGAACGTTCTAAAGAAGGACATGAATTTTCTGCAGGGAGAGTGAATATTCTGCCAGAGGGGGTGAATATTCTGCAGGGAGGGTGAATATTCTGCGGGGAGGGGGAATATTTTGCGGGAAGGAGGGTGAATATTCTATGGAGAGGGTGAATATTCTGTCAGAAGGATGAACATTCTACAGAAGGAGGTGAATTTTCTGCAGGGAGAGTGAATATTCTGTAGGGAGGGTGAATATTCTGCAGGAGGAGGGTGAATATTCTGTAGCGAGTGTGAATATTCTGTAGGGAGGGTGAATATTCTGTAGGGAGGGTGAATATTCTGCAGAAGGATGGTGAATATTCTGTAGGGAGGGTGAATATTCTGCAGGAGGAGGTGAATATTCTGCAGGAGGAGGGTGAATATTCTGTAGGGAGGGTGAATAATCTGTAGGGAGGGTGAATATTCTGCAGGAGGAGGGTGAATATTCTGCAGCAGGAGGGTGAATATTGTGTAGTGAGGGTGAATAATCTGCAGGGAGGGTGAATATTCTGCGGGGAGGGGGAATATTCTGCGGGGAGGAGGCTGAATATTCTACGGCGAGGGGGAATATTCTGTCAGGAGGGCAAATGTTCTACAGAAGGAGGTGAATTTTCTGCAGGGAGAGTGAATATTCTGCCGGGGGGGTGAATATTCTGCAGGGAGGGTGAATATTCTGCAGGAGGAGGGTGAATATTCTGCAGGGAGAGTGCATATTCTGCAGGAGGAGGGTGAATATTCTGCAGGGAGAGTGAATATTCTGCAGGAGGAGGTGAATATTCTGTAGGGAGAGTGAATATTCGGCAGGAAGAGGTGAATATTCTATAGGGAGGGTGAATATTCTGCAGAAGTAGGGTGAATATTCGGTCAGGAGGGTGAATATTCTGCAGGAGGAGGGTGAATATTCTGTAGGGAAGGTGAATATTCTGCAGAAGGAGGGTGAATATTCTGCAGGAGGGTAAATATTCTGCAGGAAGGTTGAATATTCTGCAGGAGCAGGGTGAATATTCTGCAGAAGGAGGGTGAATATTCTGCAGGAGGGTGAATATTCTGCAGGAAGATTGAATATTCTGTAGGGAGGGTGAATATTCTGCAGGGACGGTGTATATTCTGCAGGGGGAGTGTGAATATTCTGCAAGGAGAATGAATATTCTGCAGAAGGGGTGAATATTCTGTAGGGAGGGTGAATATTTTGCAGGAGGGAGGGTGAATATTCTGCAGGAGGGTGAATATTCTGCAGGAGGAGGGTGAATATTCTGCAGAAAGAGTGAATATTCTGCAGGAGGAGGGTGAATATTCTGCAGAAGGAGGGTGCATATTCTGCAGGAGGGTAAATATTCTGCAGGAAGGTTGAATATTCTGCAGGAGGGTGAATATTCTGCAGTGAGGAGGGTGAATATTCTGCGGGGAGGGGGAATATTCTGTGGAGAGGAGGGTGAATATTCTATGGGGGGGGTAATATTCTGTCAGGAGGGTGAACATTCAGCAGGGAGGGTGTATATTCTACAGAAGGAGGTGGATTTTCTGCAGGGGGTGTGAATATTATGCAGGAGGAGGCAAATATTCTGCCGGAGAAGGGTGAATATTATGCAGGAGGACAGTGAATATTCGGCACGGGGCCTAAGTATACCAGAGGAGGAGGGTGAATATTCTGCATGTTGTGTGAATATTCTACATGTTGTGTGAATATTCTGCAGGAGGGGGTGAATATTCTGCAGGAGGGGGTGAATATTCTGCAGGGAGGGTGAACATTCTGCAGGGAGGGTGAATATTTTGCAGGAGGAGTGTGAATATTCTGAAGGGAGGGTGAATATTCTGCAGCAGGGGTGAATATCCTGTAGGGAGTTTGAATATTCTGCAGCAGGGAGGGTGAATATTCTGTAGAGAGGGTGAATATTCTACAGCAGAGGGAGAATATTCTGCAGGGAGGATGAATATACTTCAGGAGAGGGTGAATGTTCTGCTGGAAGAGTGAATATTCTACAGCAAGGGGTGAATATTCGCAGGGAGAGTGAATATTCTGCAGGAGGAGGGTTAATATTCTGTAGGGAGGGTGAATATCCTGCAGGAGGAGGGTGAATATTCTGCAGGGAGGGTGAATATTCTGTAGGGAGCATGAATAATCTACAGCAGGAAGTGAATATTCTGCAGAAGGAGGGCGAATTTTCTGTAGGGAGGGTGAATATTCTGCAGGGAGGGTGAATATTCCACAGAAGGAGGGTGAATATTCTGCAGGGAGAGTGAATATTCTGCAGGAGGGGGTGAATATTCTGTAGGGAGGGTGAATATTCTGCAGGGAGGAGGGTGAATATTCTGCAGGGAGGAGGGTGAATATTCTGCAAGGAGGAGGGTGAATATTCTGTAGGCAGTGTGAATATTCTGTAGGGAGGGTGAATATTCTGCAGAAGGAGGGTGAATATTCTGCGGGGAGGAGGGTGAATATTCTGCAAGGAGGAGGGTGAATATTCTGTAGGGAGGGTGAATATTCTGTAGGGAGGGTGAATATTCTGCAGGGAGGAGGGTGAATATTCTGCAGGGAGGAGGGTGAATATTCTGCAAGGAGGAGGGTGAATATTGTGTAGGCAGTGTGAATATTCTGTAGGGAGGGTGAATATTCTGCAGAAGGAGGGTGAATATTCTGCAGGGAGGAGGGTGAATATTCTGCAAGGAGGAGGGTGAATATTCTGTAGGGAGGGTGAATATTCTGTAGGGAGGGTGAATATTCTGCAGAAGGAGGGTGAATATTCTGCAGGGAGTAGGGTGAATATTCTGCAAGGAGGAGGGTGAATATTCTGTAGGGAGGGTGAATATTCTGCAGCAGGGAGGGTGAATATTCTGTAGGGAGGGTGAATATTCTGCAGAAGGAGGGTGAATATTCTGCAGGCAGGTTGAATATTCTGCAGCAGGGAGGGTGAATATTCTGCAGAAGGAGGGTGAATAATCTGCAGGCAGCGTGAACTTTCTGCAGAAGGGGGTCAATATTGTGCAGTGAGGAGGGTGAATATTCTGCGGGCAGGAGGGTGAATATTCTGCGGGGAGGAGGGTGAATATTCTGCGGGGAAGGGGAATATTCTGCGGGGAGGGTGAATATTCTTCATGGAGGGGGAATATTTTGCGGGAAGGAGGGTGAATATTCTATGGAGAGGGTGAATATTCTGTCAGAAGGATGAATTTTGTCAGGAGGGTGAACATTCAGCGGGGAGGGTGAATATTCTGCAGTGAGTGTCAATATTCTGCAGGGAGGGTGAATATTCTACAGGATGGGTTGAATATTCTGCAGGGAGGTTGAATATTCTACAGGGAAGATTAATATTCTGCAGAGAGGGTGAATATTCTGCGGGGGGTGGGTGAATATTCTTCAGCAGGAGGGTGAACATTCTGCAGGAGGAGGGTGAATACTCTGCAGGAGCGGGTGACTCTCCTTCAGGGATGGTCAATTTTTCTACAGGAGAGGGTGAATATTCTGCAGGAGCGGGTGAATACTCTCCCGGAGAGGGTGAATATCCTTCCACAGAAGGTGAATATCCTGCAGGAGGAGGTGAATATTTTGCCGGAGAGGGTGAATATTCTGCAGGGAGGGTAAATATTCTGCAGGCGGGGGTCAATATTCTGCAGAGAGGGTCAGTATTCTGCAGGGAGGGTCAATATTCTGCAGGAGAGGGTCAATATTGTGCAGGGAGGGTCAATATTGTGCAGGGAGGGTGAATATTCTGCGGGGAGGAGGCTGAATATTCTACGGGGAGGGGGAATATCCTGTCAGGAGGGTGAACGTTCTAAAGAAGGACATGAATTTTCTGCAGGGAGAGTGAATATTCTGCCAGAGGGGGTGAATATTCTGCAGGGAGGGTGAATATTCTGCGGGGAGGGGGAATATTTTGCGGGAAGGAGGGTGAATATTCTATGGAGAGGGTGAATATTCTGTCAGAAGGATGAACATTCTACAGAAGGAGGTGAATTTTCTGCAGGGAGAGTGAATATTCTGTAGGGAGGGTGAATATTCTGCAGGAGGAGGGTGAATATTCTGTAGCGAGTGTGAATATTCTGTAGGGAGGGTGAATATTCTGTAGGGAGGGTGAATATTCTGCAGAAGGATGGTGAATATTCTGTAGGGAGGGTGAATATTCTGCAGGAGGAGGTGAATATTCTGCAGGAGGAGGGTGAATATTCTGTAGGGAGGGTGAATAATCTGTAGGGAGGGTGAATATTCTGCAGGAGGAGGGTGAATATTCTGCAGCAGGAGGGTGAATATTGTGTAGTGAGGGTGAATAATCTGCAGGGAGGGTGAATATTCTGCGGGGAGGGGGAATATTCTGCGGGGAGGAGGCTGAATATTCTACGGCGAGGGGGAATATTCTGTCAGGAGGGCAAATGTTCTACAGAAGGAGGTGAATTTTCTGCAGGGAGAGTGAATATTCTGCCGGGGGGGTGAATATTCTGCAGGGAGGGTGAATATTCTGCAGGAGGAGGGTGAATATTCTGCAGGGAGAGTGCATATTCTGCAGGAGGAGGGTGAATATTCTGCAGGGAGAGTGAATATTCTGCAGGAGGAGGTGAATATTCTGTAGGGAGAGTGAATATTCGGCAGGAAGAGGTGAATATTCTATAGGGAGGGTGAATATTCTGCAGAAGTAGGGTGAATATTCGGTCAGGAGGGTGAATATTCTGCAGGAGGAGGGTGAATATTCTGTAGGGAAGGTGAATATTCTGCAGAAGGAGGGTGAATATTCTGCAGGAGGGTAAATATTCTGCAGGAAGGTTGAATATTCTGCAGGAGCAGGGTGAATATTCTGCAGAAGGAGGGTGAATATTCTGCAGGAGGGTGAATATTCTGCAGGAAGATTGAATATTCTGTAGGGAGGGTGAATATTCTGCAGGGACGGTGTATATTCTGCAGGGGGAGTGTGAATATTCTGCAAGGAGAATGAATATTCTGCAGAAGGGGTGAATATTCTGTAGGGAGGGTGAATATTTTGCAGGAGGGAGGGTGAATATTCTGCAGGAGGGTGAATATTCTGCAGGAGGAGGGTGAATATTCTGCAGAAAGAGTGAATATTCTGCAGGAGGAGGGTGAATATTCTGCAGAAGGAGGGTGCATATTCTGCAGGAGGGTAAATATTCTGCAGGAAGGTTGAATATTCTGCAGGAGGGTGAATATTCTGCAGTGAGGAGGGTGAATATTCTGCGGGGAGGGGGAATATTCTGTGGAGAGGAGGGTGAATATTCTATGGGGGGGGTAATATTCTGTCAGGAGGGTGAACATTCAGCAGGGAGGGTGTATATTCTACAGAAGGAGGTGGATTTTCTGCAGGGGGTGTGAATATTATGCAGGAGGAGGCAAATATTCTGCCGGAGAAGGGTGAATATTATGCAGGAGGACAGTGAATATTCGGCACGGGGCCTAAGTATACCAGAGGAGGAGGGTGAATATTCTGCATGTTGTGTGAATATTCTGCATGTTGTGTGAATATTCTGCAGGAGGGGGTGAATATTCTGCAGGAGGGGGTGAATATTCTGCAGGGAGGGTGAACATTCTGCAGGGAGGGTGAATATTTTGCAGGAGGAGTGTGAATATTCTGAAGGGAGGGTGAATATTCTGCAGCAGGGGTGAATATCCTGTAGGGAGTTTGAATATTCTGCAGCAGGGAGGGTGAATATTCTGTAGAGAGGGTGAATATTCTACAGCAGAGGGAGAATATTCTGCAGGGAGGATGAATATACTTCAGGAGAGGGTGAATGTTCTGCTGGAAGAGTGAATATTCTACAGCAAGGGGTGAATATTCGCAGGGAGAGTGAATATTCTGCAGGAGGAGGGTTAATATTCTGTAGGGAGGGTGAATATCCTGCAGGAGGAGGGTGAATATTCTGCAGGGAGGGTGAATATTCTGTAGGGAGCATGAATAATCTACAGCAGGAAGTGAATATTCTGCAGAAGGAGGGCGAATTTTCTGTAGGGAGGGTGAATATTCTGCAGGGAGGGTGAATATTCCACAGAAGGAGGGTGAATATTCTGCAGGGAGAGTGAATATTCTGCAGGAGGGGGTGAATATTCTGTAGGGAGGGTGAATATTCTGCAGGGAGGAGGGTGAATATTCTGCAGGGAGGAGGGTGAATATTCTGCAAGGAGGAGGGTGAATATTCTGTAGGCAGTGTGAATATTCTGTAGGGAGGGTGAATATTCTGCAGAAGGAGGGTGAATATTCTGCGGGGAGGAGGGTGAATATTCTGCAAGGAGGAGGGTGAATATTCTGTAGGGAGGGTGAATATTCTGTAGGGAGGGTGAATATTCTGCAGGGAGGAGGGTGAATATTCTGCAGGGAGGAGGGTGAATATTCTGCAAGGAGGAGGGTGAATATTGTGTAGGCAGTGTGAATATTCTGTAGGGAGGGTGAATATTCTGCAGAAGGAGGGTGAATATTCTGCAGGGAGGAGGGTGAATATTCTGCAAGGAGGAGGGTGAATATTCTGTAGGGAGGGTGAATATTCTGTAGGGAGGGTGAATATTCTGCAGAAGGAGGGTGAATATTCTGCAGGGAGTAGGGTGAATATTCTGCAAGGAGGAGGGTGAATATTCTGTAGGGAGGGTGAATATTCTGCAGCAGGGAGGGTGAATATTCTGTAGGGAGGGTGAATATTCTGCAGAAGGAGGGTGAATATTCTGCAGGCAGGTTGAATATTCTGCAGCAGGGAGGGTGAATATTCTGCAGAAGGAGGGTGAATAATCTGCAGGCAGCGTGAACTTTCTGCAGAAGGGGGTCAATATTGTGCAGTGAGGAGGGTGAATATTCTGCGGGCAGGAGGGTGAATATTCTGCGGGGAGGAGGGTGAATATTCTGCGGGGAAGGGGAATATTCTGCGGGGAGGGTGAATATTCTTCATGGAGGGGGAATATTTTGCGGGAAGGAGGGTGAATATTCTATGGAGAGGGTGAATATTCTGTCAGAAGGATGAATTTTGTCAGGAGGGTGAACATTCAGCGGGGAGGGTGAATATTCTGCAGTGAGTGTCAATATTCTGCAGGGAGGGTGAATATTCTACAGGATGGGTTGAATATTCTGCAGGGAGGTTGAATATTCTACAGGGAAGATTAATATTCTGCAGAGAGGGTGAATATTCTGCGGGGGGTGGGTGAATATTCTTCAGCAGGAGGGTGAACATTCTGCAGGAGGAGGGTGAATACTCTGCAGGAGCGGGTGACTCTCCTTCAGGGATGGTCAATTTTTCTACAGGAGAGGGTGAATATTCTGCAGGAGCGGGTGAATACTCTCCCGGAGAGGGTGAATATCCTTCCACAGAAGGTGAATATCCTGCAGGAGGAGGTGAATATTTTGCCGGAGAGGGTGAATATTCTGCAGGGAGGGTAAATATTCTGCAGGCGGGGGTCAATATTCTGCAGAGAGGGTCAGTATTCTGCAGGGAGGGTCAATATTCTGCAGGAGAGGGTCAATATTGTGCAGGGAGGGTCAATATTGTGCAGGGAGGGTGAATATTCTGCGGGGAGGAGGCTGAATATTCTACGGGGAGGGGGAATATCCTGTCAGGAGGGTGAACGTTCTAAAGAAGGACATGAATTTTCTGCAGGGAGAGTGAATATTCTGCCAGAGGGGGTGAATATTCTGCAGGGAGGGTGAATATTCTGCGGGGAGGGGGAATATTTTGCGGGAAGGAGGGTGAATATTCTATGGAGAGGGTGAATATTCTGTCAGAAGGATGAACATTCTACAGAAGGAGGTGAATTTTCTGCAGGGAGAGTGAATATTCTGTAGGGAGGGTGAATATTCTGCAGGAGGAGGGTGAATATTCTGTAGCGAGTGTGAATATTCTGTAGGGAGGGTGAATATTCTGTAGGGAGGGTGAATATTCTGCAGAAGGATGGTGAATATTCTGTAGGGAGGGTGAATATTCTGCAGGAGGAGGTGAATATTCTGCAGGAGGAGGGTGAATATTCTGTAGGGAGGGTGAATAATCTGTAGGGAGGGTGAATATTCTGCAGGAGGAGGGTGAATATTCTGCAGCAGGAGGGTGAATATTGTGTAGTGAGGGTGAATAATCTGCAGGGAGGGTGAATATTCTGCGGGGAGGGGGAATATTCTGCGGGGAGGAGGCTGAATATTCTACGGCGAGGGGGAATATTCTGTCAGGAGGGCAAATGTTCTACAGAAGGAGGTGAATTTTCTGCAGGGAGAGTGAATATTCTGCCGGGGGGGTGAATATTCTGCAGGGAGGGTGAATATTCTGCAGGAGGAGGGTGAATATTCTGCAGGGAGAGTGCATATTCTGCAGGAGGAGGGTGAATATTCTGCAGGGAGAGTGAATATTCTGCAGGAGGAGGTGAATATTCTGTAGGGAGAGTGAATATTCGGCAGGAAGAGGTGAATATTCTATAGGGAGGGTGAATATTCTGCAGAAGTAGGGTGAATATTCGGTCAGGAGGGTGAATATTCTGCAGGAGGAGGGTGAATATTCTGTAGGGAAGGTGAATATTCTGCAGAAGGAGGGTGAATATTCTGCAGGAGGGTAAATATTCTGCAGGAAGGTTGAATATTCTGCAGGAGCAGGGTGAATATTCTGCAGAAGGAGGGTGAATATTCTGCAGGAGGGTGAATATTCTGCAGGAAGATTGAATATTCTGTAGGGAGGGTGAATATTCTGCAGGGACGGTGTATATTCTGCAGGGGGAGTGTGAATATTCTGCAAGGAGAATGAATATTCTGCAGAAGGGGTGAATATTCTGTAGGGAGGGTGAATATTTTGCAGGAGGGAGGGTGAATATTCTGCAGGAGGGTGAATATTCTGCAGGAGGAGGGTGAATATTCTGCAGAAAGAGTGAATATTCTGCAGGAGGAGGGTGAATATTCTGCAGAAGGAGGGTGCATATTCTGCAGGAGGGTAAATATTCTGCAGGAAGGTTGAATATTCTGCAGGAGGGTGAATATTCTGCAGTGAGGAGGGTGAATATTCTGCGGGGAGGGGGAATATTCTGTGGAGAGGAGGGTGAATATTCTATGGGGGGGGTAATATTCTGTCAGGAGGGTGAACATTCAGCAGGGAGGGTGTATATTCTACAGAAGGAGGTGGATTTTCTGCAGGGGGTGTGAATATTATGCAGGAGGAGGCAAATATTCTGCCGGAGAAGGGTGAATATTATGCAGGAGGACAGTGAATATTCGGCACGGGGCCTAAGTATACCAGAGGAGGAGGGTGAATATTCTGCATGTTGTGTGAATATTCTGCATGTTGTGTGAATATTCTGCAGGAGGGGGTGAATATTCTGCAGGAGGGGGTGAATATTCTGCAGGGAGGGTGAACATTCTGCAGGGAGGGTGAATATTTTGCAGGAGGAGTGTGAATATTCTGAAGGGAGGGTGAATATTCTGCAGCAGGGGTGAATATCCTGTAGGGAGTTTGAATATTCTGCAGCAGGGAGGGTGAATATTCTGTAGAGAGGGTGAATATTCTACAGCAGAGGGAGAATATTCTGCAGGGAGGATGAATATACTTCAGGAGAGGGTGAATGTTCTGCTGGAAGAGTGAATATTCTACAGCAAGGGGTGAATATTCGCAGGGAGAGTGAATATTCTGCAGGAGGAGGGTTAATATTCTGTAGGGAGGGTGAATATCCTGCAGGAGGAGGGTGAATATTCTGCAGGGAGGGTGAATATTCTGTAGGGAGCATGAATAATCTACAGCAGGAAGTGAATATTCTGCAGAAGGAGGGCGAATTTTCTGTAGGGAGGGTGAATATTCTGCAGGGAGGGTGAATATTCCACAGAAGGAGGGTGAATATTCTGCAGGGAGAGTGAATATTCTGCAGGAGGGGGTGAATATTCTGTAGGGAGGGTGAATATTCTGCAGGGAGGAGGGTGAATATTCTGCAGGGAGGAGGGTGAATATTCTGCAAGGAGGAGGGTGAATATTCTGTAGGCAGTGTGAATATTCTGTAGGGAGGGTGAATATTCTGCAGAAGGAGGGTGAATATTCTGCGGGGAGGAGGGTGAATATTCTGCAAGGAGGAGGGTGAATATTCTGTAGGGAGGGTGAATATTCTGTAGGGAGGGTGAATATTCTGCAGGGAGGAGGGTGAATATTCTGCAGGGAGGAGGGTGAATATTCTGCAAGGAGGAGGGTGAATATTGTGTAGGCAGTGTGAATATTCTGTAGGGAGGGTGAATATTCTGCAGAAGGAGGGTGAATATTCTGCAGGGAGGAGGGTGAATATTCTGCAAGGAGGAGGGTGAATATTCTGTAGGGAGGGTGAATATTCTGTAGGGAGGGTGAATATTCTGCAGAAGGAGGGTGAATATTCTGCAGGGAGTAGGGTGAATATTCTGCAAGGAGGAGGGTGAATATTCTGTAGGGAGGGTGAATATTCTGCAGCAGGGAGGGTGAATATTCTGTAGGGAGGGTGAATATTCTGCAGAAGGAGGGTGAATATTCTGCAGGCAGGTTGAATATTCTGCAGCAGGGAGGGTGAATATTCTGCAGAAGGAGGGTGAATAATCTGCAGGCAGCGTGAACTTTCTGCAGAAGGGGGTCAATATTGTGCAGTGAGGAGGGTGAATATTCTGCGGGCAGGAGGGTGAATATTCTGCGGGGAGGAGGGTGAATATTCTGCGGGGAAGGGGAATATTCTGCGGGGAGGGTGAATATTCTTCATGGAGGGGGAATATTTTGCGGGAAGGAGGGTGAATATTCTATGGAGAGGGTGAATATTCTGTCAGAAGGATGAATTTTGTCAGGAGGGTGAACATTCAGCGGGGAGGGTGAATATTCTGCAGTGAGTGTCAATATTCTGCAGGGAGGGTGAATATTCTACAGGATGGGTTGAATATTCTGCAGGGAGGTTGAATATTCTACAGGGAAGATTAATATTCTGCAGAGAGGGTGAATATTCTGCGGGGGGTGGGTGAATATTCTTCAGCAGGAGGGTGAACATTCTGCAGGAGGAGGGTGAATACTCTGCAGGAGCGGGTGACTCTCCTTCAGGGATGGTCAATTTTTCTACAGGAGAGGGTGAATATTCTGCAGGAGCGGGTGAATACTCTCCCGGAGAGGGTGAATATCCTTCCACAGAAGGTGAATATCCTGCAGGAGGAGGTGAATATTTTGCCGGAGAGGGTGAATATTCTGCAGGGAGGGTAAATATTCTGCAGGCGGGGGTCAATATTCTGCAGAGAGGGTCAGTATTCTGCAGGGAGGGTCAATATTCTGCAGGAGAGGGTCAATATTGTGCAGGGAGGGTCAATATTGTGCAGGGAGGGTGAATATTCTGCGGGGAGGAGGCTGAATATTCTACGGGGAGGGGGAATATCCTGTCAGGAGGGTGAACGTTCTAAAGAAGGACATGAATTTTCTGCAGGGAGAGTGAATATTCTGCCAGAGGGGGTGAATATTCTGCAGGGAGGGTGAATATTCTGCGGGGAGGGGGAATATTTTGCGGGAAGGAGGGTGAATATTCTATGGAGAGGGTGAATATTCTGTCAGAAGGATGAACATTCTACAGAAGGAGGTGAATTTTCTGCAGGGAGAGTGAATATTCTGTAGGGAGGGTGAATATTCTGCAGGAGGAGGGTGAATATTCTGTAGCGAGTGTGAATATTCTGTAGGGAGGGTGAATATTCTGTAGGGAGGGTGAATATTCTGCAGAAGGATGGTGAATATTCTGTAGGGAGGGTGAATATTCTGCAGGAGGAGGTGAATATTCTGCAGGAGGAGGGTGAATATTCTGTAGGGAGGGTGAATAATCTGTAGGGAGGGTGAATATTCTGCAGGAGGAGGGTGAATATTCTGCAGCAGGAGGGTGAATATTGTGTAGTGAGGGTGAATAATCTGCAGGGAGGGTGAATATTCTGCGGGGAGGGGGAATATTCTGCGGGGAGGAGGCTGAATATTCTACGGCGAGGGGGAATATTCTGTCAGGAGGGCAAATGTTCTACAGAAGGAGGTGAATTTTCTGCAGGGAGAGTGAATATTCTGCCGGGGGGGTGAATATTCTGCAGGGAGGGTGAATATTCTGCAGGAGGAGGGTGAATATTCTGCAGGGAGAGTGCATATTCTGCAGGAGGAGGGTGAATATTCTGCAGGGAGAGTGAATATTCTGCAGGAGGAGGTGAATATTCTGTAGGGAGAGTGAATATTCGGCAGGAAGAGGTGAATATTCTATAGGGAGGGTGAATATTCTGCAGAAGTAGGGTGAATATTCGGTCAGGAGGGTGAATATTCTGCAGGAGGAGGGTGAATATTCTGTAGGGAAGGTGAATATTCTGCAGAAGGAGGGTGAATATTCTGCAGGAGGGTAAATATTCTGCAGGAAGGTTGAATATTCTGCAGGAGCAGGGTGAATATTCTGCAGAAGGAGGGTGAATATTCTGCAGGAGGGTGAATATTCTGCAGGAAGATTGAATATTCTGTAGGGAGGGTGAATATTCTGCAGGGACGGTGTATATTCTGCAGGGGGAGTGTGAATATTCTGCAAGGAGAATGAATATTCTGCAGAAGGGGTGAATATTCTGTAGGGAGGGTGAATATTTTGCAGGAGGGAGGGTGAATATTCTGCAGGAGGGTGAATATTCTGCAGGAGGAGGGTGAATATTCTGCAGAAAGAGTGAATATTCTGCAGGAGGAGGGTGAATATTCTGCAGAAGGAGGGTGCATATTCTGCAGGAGGGTAAATATTCTGCAGGAAGGTTGAATATTCTGCAGGAGGGTGAATATTCTGCAGTGAGGAGGGTGAATATTCTGCGGGGAGGGGGAATATTCTGTGGAGAGGAGGGTGAATATTCTATGGGGGGGGTAATATTCTGTCAGGAGGGTGAACATTCAGCAGGGAGGGTGTATATTCTACAGAAGGAGGTGGATTTTCTGCAGGGGGTGTGAATATTATGCAGGAGGAGGCAAATATTCTGCCGGAGAAGGGTGAATATTATGCAGGAGGACAGTGAATATTCGGCACGGGGCCTAAGTATACCAGAGGAGGAGGGTGAATATTCTGCATGTTGTGTGAATATTCTACATGTTGTGTGAATATTCTGCAGGAGGGGGTGAATATTCTGCAGGAGGGGGTGAATATTCTGCAGGGAGGGTGAACATTCTGCAGGGAGGGTGAATATTTTGCAGGAGGAGTGTGAATATTCTGAAGGGAGGGTGAATATTCTGCAGCAGGGGTGAATATCCTGTAGGGAGTTTGAATATTCTGCAGCAGGGAGGGTGAATATTCTGTAGAGAGGGTGAATATTCTACAGCAGAGGGAGAATATTCTGCAGGGAGGATGAATATACTTCAGGAGAGGGTGAATGTTCTGCTGGAAGAGTGAATATTCTACAGCAAGGGGTGAATATTCGCAGGGAGAGTGAATATTCTGCAGGAGGAGGGTTAATATTCTGTAGGGAGGGTGAATATCCTGCAGGAGGAGGGTGAATATTCTGCAGGGAGGGTGAATATTCTGTAGGGAGCATGAATAATCTACAGCAGGAAGTGAATATTCTGCAGAAGGAGGGCGAATTTTCTGTAGGGAGGGTGAATATTCTGCAGGGAGGGTGAATATTCCACAGAAGGAGGGTGAATATTCTGCAGGGAGAGTGAATATTCTGCAGGAGGGGGTGAATATTCTGTAGGGAGGGTGAATATTCTGCAGGGAGGAGGGTGAATATTCTGCAGGGAGGAGGGTGAATATTCTGCAAGGAGGAGGGTGAATATTCTGTAGGCAGTGTGAATATTCTGTAGGGAGGGTGAATATTCTGCAGAAGGAGGGTGAATATTCTGCGGGGAGGAGGGTGAATATTCTGCAAGGAGGAGGGTGAATATTCTGTAGGGAGGGTGAATATTCTGTAGGGAGGGTGAATATTCTGCAGGGAGGAGGGTGAATATTCTGCAGGGAGGAGGGTGAATATTCTGCAAGGAGGAGGGTGAATATTGTGTAGGCAGTGTGAATATTCTGTAGGGAGGGTGAATATTCTGCAGAAGGAGGGTGAATATTCTGCAGGGAGGAGGGTGAATATTCTGCAAGGAGGAGGGTGAATATTCTGTAGGGAGGGTGAATATTCTGTAGGGAGGGTGAATATTCTGCAGAAGGAGGGTGAATATTCTGCAGGGAGTAGGGTGAATATTCTGCAAGGAGGAGGGTGAATATTCTGTAGGGAGGGTGAATATTCTGCAGCAGGGAGGGTGAATATTCTGTAGGGAGGGTGAATATTCTGCAGAAGGAGGGTGAATATTCTGCAGGCAGGTTGAATATTCTGCAGCAGGGAGGGTGAATATTCTGCAGAAGGAGGGTGAATAATCTGCAGGCAGCGTGAACTTTCTGCAGAAGGGGGTCAATATTGTGCAGTGAGGAGGGTGAATATTCTGCGGGCAGGAGGGTGAATATTCTGCGGGGAGGAGGGTGAATATTCTGCGGGGAAGGGGAATATTCTGCGGGGAGGGTGAATATTCTTCATGGAGGGGGAATATTTTGCGGGAAGGAGGGTGAATATTCTATGGAGAGGGTGAATATTCTGTCAGAAGGATGAATTTTGTCAGGAGGGTGAACATTCAGCGGGGAGGGTGAATATTCTGCAGTGAGTGTCAATATTCTGCAGGGAGGGTGAATATTCTACAGGATGGGTTGAATATTCTGCAGGGAGGTTGAATATTCTACAGGGAAGATTAATATTCTGCAGAGAGGGTGAATATTCTGCGGGGGGTGGGTGAATATTCTTCAGCAGGAGGGTGAACATTCTGCAGGAGGAGGGTGAATACTCTGCAGGAGCGGGTGACTCTCCTTCAGGGATGGTCAATTTTTCTACAGGAGAGGGTGAATATTCTGCAGGAGCGGGTGAATACTCTCCCGGAGAGGGTGAATATCCTTCCACAGAAGGTGAATATCCTGCAGGAGGAGGTGAATATTTTGCCGGAGAGGGTGAATATTCTGCAGGGAGGGTAAATATTCTGCAGGCGGGGGTCAATATTCTGCAGAGAGGGTCAGTATTCTGCAGGGAGGGTCAATATTCTGCAGGAGAGGGTCAATATTGTGCAGGGAGGGTCAATATTGTGCAGGGAGGGTGAATATTCTGCGGGGAGGAGGCTGAATATTCTACGGGGAGGGGGAATATCCTGTCAGGAGGGTGAACGTTCTAAAGAAGGACATGAATTTTCTGCAGGGAGAGTGAATATTCTGCCAGAGGGGGTGAATATTCTGCAGGGAGGGTGAATATTCTGCGGGGAGGGGGAATATTTTGCGGGAAGGAGGGTGAATATTCTATGGAGAGGGTGAATATTCTGTCAGAAGGATGAACATTCTACAGAAGGAGGTGAATTTTCTGCAGGGAGAGTGAATATTCTGTAGGGAGGGTGAATATTCTGCAGGAGGAGGGTGAATATTCTGTAGCGAGTGTGAATATTCTGTAGGGAGGGTGAATATTCTGTAGGGAGGGTGAATATTCTGCAGAAGGATGGTGAATATTCTGTAGGGAGGGTGAATATTCTGCAGGAGGAGGTGAATATTCTGCAGGAGGAGGGTGAATATTCTGTAGGGAGGGTGAATAATCTGTAGGGAGGGTGAATATTCTGCAGGAGGAGGGTGAATATTCTGCAGCAGGAGGGTGAATATTGTGTAGTGAGGGTGAATAATCTGCAGGGAGGGTGAATATTCTGCGGGGAGGGGGAATATTCTGCGGGGAGGAGGCTGAATATTCTACGGCGAGGGGGAATATTCTGTCAGGAGGGCAAATGTTCTACAGAAGGAGGTGAATTTTCTGCAGGGAGAGTGAATATTCTGCCGGGGGGGTGAATATTCTGCAGGGAGGGTGAATATTCTGCAGGAGGAGGGTGAATATTCTGCAGGGAGAGTGCATATTCTGCAGGAGGAGGGTGAATATTCTGCAGGGAGAGTGAATATTCTGCAGGAGGAGGTGAATATTCTGTAGGGAGAGTGAATATTCGGCAGGAAGAGGTGAATATTCTATAGGGAGGGTGAATATTCTGCAGAAGTAGGGTGAATATTCGGTCAGGAGGGTGAATATTCTGCAGGAGGAGGGTGAATATTCTGTAGGGAAGGTGAATATTCTGCAGAAGGAGGGTGAATATTCTGCAGGAGGGTAAATATTCTGCAGGAAGGTTGAATATTCTGCAGGAGCAGGGTGAATATTCTGCAGAAGGAGGGTGAATATTCTGCAGGAGGGTGAATATTCTGCAGGAAGATTGAATATTCTGTAGGGAGGGTGAATATTCTGCAGGGACGGTGTATATTCTGCAGGGGGAGTGTGAATATTCTGCAAGGAGAATGAATATTCTGCAGAAGGGGTGAATATTCTGTAGGGAGGGTGAATATTTTGCAGGAGGGAGGGTGAATATTCTGCAGGAGGGTGAATATTCTGCAGGAGGAGGGTGAATATTCTGCAGAAAGAGTGAATATTCTGCAGGAGGAGGGTGAATATTCTGCAGAAGGAGGGTGCATATTCTGCAGGAGGGTAAATATTCTGCAGGAAGGTTGAATATTCTGCAGGAGGGTGAATATTCTGCAGTGAGGAGGGTGAATATTCTGCGGGGAGGGGGAATATTCTGTGGAGAGGAGGGTGAATATTCTATGGGGGGGGTAATATTCTGTCAGGAGGGTGAACATTCAGCAGGGAGGGTGTATATTCTACAGAAGGAGGTGGATTTTCTGCAGGGGGTGTGAATATTATGCAGGAGGAGGCAAATATTCTGCCGGAGAAGGGTGAATATCCTTCCACAGAAGGTGAATATCCTGCAGGAGGAGGTGAATATTTTGCCGGAGAGGGTGAATATTCTGCAGGGAGGGTAAATATTCTGCAGGCGGGGGGTCAATATTCTGCAGAGAGGGTCAGTATTCTGCAGGGAGGGTCAATATTCTGCAGGAGAGGGTCAATATTGTGCAGGGAGGGTCAATATTGTGCAGGGAGGGTGAATATTCTGCGGGGAGGAGGCTGAATATTCTACGGGGAGGGGGAATATCCTGTCAGGAGGGTGAACGTTCTAAAGAAGGACATGAATTTTCTGCAGGGAGAGTGAATATTCTGCCAGAGGGGGTGAATATTCTGCAGGGAGGGTGAATATTCTGCGGGGAGGGGGAATATTTTGCGGGAAGGAGGGTGAATATTCTATGGAGAGGGTGAATATTCTGTCAGAAGGATGAACATTCTACAGAAGGAGGTGAATTTTCTGCAGGGAGAGTGAATATTCTGTAGGGAGGGTGAATATTCTGCAGGAGGAGGGTGAATATTCTGTAGCGAGTGTGAATATTCTGTAGGGAGGGTGAATATTCTGTAGGGAGGGTGAATATTCTGCAGAAGGATGGTGAATATTCTGTAGGGAGGGTGAATATTCTGCAGGAGGAGGTGAATATTCTGCAGGAGGAGGGTGAATATTCTGTAGGGAGGGTGAATAATCTGTAGGGAGGGTGAATATTCTGCAGGAGGAGGGTGAATATTCTGCAGCAGGAGGGTGAATATTGTGTAGTGAGGGTGAATAATCTGCAGGGAGGGTGAATATTCTGCGGGGAGGGGGAATATTCTGCGGGGAGGAGGCTGAATATTCTACGGCGAGGGGGAATATTCTGTCAGGAGGGCAAATGTTCTACAGAAGGAGGTGAATTTTCTGCAGGGAGAGTGAATATTCTGCCGGGGGGGGTGAATATTCTGCAGGGAGGGTGAATATTCTGCAGGAGGAGGGTGAATATTCTGCAGGGAGAGTGCATATTCTGCAGGAGGAGGGTGAATATTCTGCAGGGAGAGTGAATATTCTGCAGGAGGAGGTGAATATTCTGTAGGGAGAGTGAATATTCGGCAGGAAGAGGTGAATATTCTATAGGGAGGGTGAATATTCTGCAGAAGTAGGGTGAATATTCGGTCAGGAGGGTGAATATTCTGCAGGAGGAGGGTGAATATTCTGTAGGGAAGGTGAATATTCTGCA
Organism: Isurus oxyrinchus; assembly: GCA_026770705.1. Lineage (NCBI taxonomy): Eukaryota > Metazoa > Chordata > Chondrichthyes > Lamniformes > Lamnidae > Isurus > Isurus oxyrinchus. Next base: position 29,515,477 of record JANJGN010000029.1, on the reverse strand, counting down.
GAAGGAGGGTGAATATTCTGCAGGAGGGTAAATATTCTGCAGGAAGGTTGAATATTCTGCAGGAGCAGGGTGAATATTCTGCAGAAGGAGGGTGAATATTCTGCAGGAGGGTGAATATTCTGCAGGAAGATTGAATATTCTGTAGGGAGGGTGAATATTCTGCAGGGACGGTGTATATTCTGCAGGGGGAGTGTGAATATTCTGCAAGGAGAATGAATATTCTGCAGAAGGGGTGAATATTCTGTAGGGAGGGTGAATATTTTGCAGGAGGGAGGGTGAATATTCTGCAGGAGGGTGAATATTCTGCAGGAGGAGGGTGAATATTCTGCAGAAAGAGTGAATATTCTGCAGGAGGAGGGTGAATATTCTGCAGAAGGAGGGTGCATATTCTGCAGGAGGGTAAATATTCTGCAGGAAGGTTGAATATTCTGCAGGAGGGTGAATATTCTGCAGTGAGGAGGGTGAATATTCTGCGGGGAGGGGGAATATTCTGTGGAGAGGAGGGTGAATATTCTATGGGGGGGGTAATATTCTGTCAGGAGGGTGAACATTCAGCAGGGAGGGTGTATATTCTACAGAAGGAGGTGGATTTTCTGCAGGGGGTGTGAATATTATGCAGGAGGAGGCAAATATTCTGCCGGAGAAGGGTGAATATTATGCAGGAGGACAGTGAATATTCGGCACGGGGCCTAAGTATACCAGAGGAGGAGGGTGAATATTCTGCATGTTGTGTGAATATTCTGCATGTTGTGTGAATATTCTGCAGGAGGGGGTGAATATTCTGCAGGAGGGGGTGAATATTCTGCAGGGAGGGTGAACATTCTGCAGGGAGGGTGAATATTTTGCAGGAGGAGTGTGAATATTCTGAAGGGAGGGTGAATATTCTGCAGCAGGGGTGAATATCCTGTAGGGAGTTTGAATATTCTGCAGCAGGGAGGGTGAATATTCTGTAGAGAGGGTGAATATTCTACAGCAGAGGGAGAATATTCTGCAGGGAGGATGAATATACTTCAGGAGAGGGTGAATGTTCTGCTGGAAGAGTGAATATTCTACAGCAAGGGGTGAATATTCGCAGGGAGAGTGAATATTCTGCAGGAGGAGGGTTAATATTCTGTAGGGAGGGTGAATATCCTGCAGGAGGAGGGTGAATATTCTGCAGAGAGGGTGAATATTCTGTAGGGAGCATGAATAATCTACAGCAGGAAGTGAATATTCTGCAGAAGGAGGGCGAATTTTCTGTAGGGAGGGTGAATATTCTGCAGGGAGGGTGAATATTCCACAGAAGGAGGGTGAATATTCTGCAGGGAGAGTGAATATTCTGCAGGAGGGGGTGAATATTCTGTAGGGAGGGTGAATATTCTGCAGGGAGGAGGGTGAATATTCTGCAGGGAGGAGGGTGAATATTCTGCAAGGAGGAGGGTGAATATTCTGTAGGCAGTGTGAATATTCTGTAGGGAGGGTGAATATTCTGCAGAAGGAGGGTGAATATTCTGCGGGGAGGAGGGTGAATATTCTGCAAGGAGGAGGGTGAATATTCTGTAGGGAGGGTGAATATTCTGTAGGGAGGGTGAATATTCTGCAGGGAGGAGGGTGAATATTCTGCAGGGAGGAGGGTGAATATTCTGCAAGGAGGAGGGTGAATATTGTGTAGGCAGTGTGAATATTCTGTAGGGAGGGTGAATATTCTGCAGAAGGAGGGTGAATATTCTGCAGGGAGGAGGGTGAATATTCTGCAAGGAGGAGGGTGAATATTCTGTAGGGAGGGTGAATATTCTGTAGGGAGGGTGAATATTCTGCAGAAGGAGGGTGAATATTCTGCAGGGAGTAGGGTGAATATTCTGCAAGGAGGAGGGTGAATATTCTGTAGGGAGGGTGAATATTCTGCAGCAGGGAGGGTGAATATTCTGTAGGGAGGGTGAATATTCTGCAGAAGGAGGGTGAATATTCTGCAGGCAGGTTGAATATTCTGCAGCAGGGAGGGTGAATATTCTGCAGAAGGAGGGTGAATAATCTGCAGGCAGCGTGAACTTTCTGCAGAAGGGGGTCAATATTGTGCAGTGAGGAGGGTGAATATTCTGCGGGCAGGAGGGTGAATATTCTGCGGGGAGGAGGGTGAATATTCTGCGGGGAAGGGGAATATTCTGCGGGGAGGGTGAATATTCTTCATGGAGGGGGAATATTTTGCGGGAAGGAGGGTGAATATTCTATGGAGAGGGTGAATATTCTGTCAGAAGGATGAATTTTGTCAGGAGGGTGAACATTCAGCGGGGAGGGTGAATATTCTGCAGTGAGTGTCAATATTCTGCAGGGAGGGTGAATATTCTACAGGATGGGTTGAATATTCTGCAGGGAGGTTGAATATTCTACAGGGAAGATTAATATTCTGCAGAGAGGGTGAATATTCTGCGGGGGGTGGGTGAATATTCTTCAGCAGGAGGGTGAACATTCTGCAGGAGGAGGGTGAATACTCTGCAGGAGCGGGTGACTCTCCTTCAGGGATGGTCAATTTTTCTACAGGAGAGGGTGAATATTCTGCAGGAGCGGGTGAATACTCTCCCGGAGAGGGTGAATATCCTTCCACAGAAGGTGAATATCCTGCAGGAGGAGGTGAATATTTTGCCGGAGAGGGTGAATATTCTGCAGGGAGGGTAAATATTCTGCAGGCGGGGGTCAATATTCTGCAGAGAGGGTCAGTATTCTGCAGGGAGGGTCAATATTCTGCAGGAGAGGGTCAATATTGTGCAGGGAGGGTCAATATTGTGCAGGGAGGGTGAATATTCTGCGGGGAGGAGGCTGAATATTCTACGGGGAGGGGGAATATCCTGTCAGGAGGGTGAACGTTCTAAAGAAGGACATGAATTTTCTGCAGGGAGAGTGAATATTCTGCCAGAGGGGGTGAATATTCTGCAGGGAGGGTGAATATTCTGCGGGGAGGGGGAATATTTTGCGGGAAGGAGGGTGAATATTCTATGGAGAGGGTGAATATTCTGTCAGAAGGATGAACATTCTACAGAAGGAGGTGAATTTTCTGCAGGGAGAGTGAATATTCTGTAGGGAGGGTGAATATTCTGCAGGAGGAGGGTGAATATTCTGTAGCGAGTGTGAATATTCTGTAGGGAGGGTGAATATTCTGTAGGGAGGGTGAATATTCTGCAGAAGGATGGTGAATATTCTGTAGGGAGGGTGAATATTCTGCAGGAGGAGGTGAATATTCTGCAGGAGGAGGGTGAATATTCTGTAGGGAGGGTGAATAATCTGTAGGGAGGGTGAATATTCTGCAGGAGGAGGGTGAATATTCTGCAGCAGGAGGGTGAATATTGTGTAGTGAGGGTGAATAATCTGCAGGGAGGGTGAATATTCTGCGGGGAGGGGGAATATTCTGCGGGGAGGAGGCTGAATATTCTACGGCGAGGGGGAATATTCTGTCAGGAGGGCAAATGTTCTACAGAAGGAGGTGAATTTTCTGCAGGGAGAGTGAATATTCTGCCGGGGGGGTGAATATTCTGCAGGGAGGGTGAATATTCTGCAGGAGGAGGGTGAATATTCTGCAGGGAGAGTGCATATTCTGCAGGAGGAGGGTGAATATTCTGCAGGGAGAGTGAATATTCTGCAGGAGGAGGTGAATATTCTGTAGGGAGAGTGAATATTCGGCAGGAAGAGGTGAATATTCTATAGGGAGGGTGAATATTCTGCAGAAGTAGGGTGAATATTCGGTCAGGAGGGTGAATATTCTGCAGGAGGAGGGTGAATATTCTGTAGGGAAGGTGAATATTCTGCAGAAGGAGGGTGAATATTCTGCAGGAGGGTAAATATTCTGCAGGAAGGTTGAATATTCTGCAGGAGCAGGGTGAATATTCTGCAGAAGGAGGGTGAATATTCTGCAGGAGGGTGAATATTCTGCAGGAAGATTGAATATTCTGTAGGGAGGGTGAATATTCTGCAGGGACGGTGTATATTCTGCAGGGGGAGTGTGAATATTCTGCAAGGAGAATGAATATTCTGCAGAAGGGGTGAATATTCTGTAGGGAGGGTGAATATTTTGCAGGAGGGAGGGTGAATATTCTGCAGGAGGGTGAATATTCTGCAGGAGGAGGGTGAATATTCTGCAGAAAGAGTGAATATTCTGCAGGAGGAGGGTGAATATTCTGCAGAAGGAGGGTGCATATTCTGCAGGAGGGTAAATATTCTGCAGGAAGGTTGAATATTCTGCAGGAGGGTGAATATTCTGCAGTGAGGAGGGTGAATATTCTGCGGGGAGGGGGAATATTCTGTGGAGAGGAGGGTGAATATTCTATGGGGGGGGTAATATTCTGTCAGGAGGGTGAACATTCAGCAGGGAGGGTGTATATTCTACAGAAGGAGGTGGATTTTCTGCAGGGGGTGTGAATATTATGCAGGAGGAGGCAAATATTCTGCCGGAGAAGGGTGAATATTATGCAGGAGGACAGTGAATATTCGGCACGGGGCCTAAGTATACCAGAGGAGGAGGGTGAATATTCTGCATGTTGTGTGAATATTCTGCATGTTGTGTGAATATTCTGCAGGAGGGGGTGAATATTCTGCAGGAGGGGGTGAATATTCTGCAGGGAGGGTGAACATTCTGCAGGGAGGGTGAATATTTTGCAGGAGGAGTGTGAATATTCTGAAGGGAGGGTGAATATTCTGCAGCAGGGGTGAATATCCTGTAGGGAGTTTGAATATTCTGCAGCAGGGAGGGTGAATATTCTGTAGAGAGGGTGAATATTCTACAGCAGAGGGAGAATATTCTGCAGGGAGGATGAATATACTTCAGGAGAGGGTGAATGTTCTGCTGGAAGAGTGAATATTCTACAGCAAGGGGTGAATATTCGCAGGGAGAGTGAATATTCTGCAGGAGGAGGGTTAATATTCTGTAGGGAGGGTGAATATCCTGCAGGAGGAGGGTGAATATTCTGCAGGGAGGGTGAATATTCTGTAGGGAGCATGAATAATCTACAGCAGGAAGTGAATATTCTGCAGAAGGAGGGCGAATTTTCTGTAGGGAGGGTGAATATTCTGCAGGGAGGGTGAATATTCCACAGAAGGAGGGTGAATATTCTGCAGGGAGAGTGAATATTCTGCAGGAGGGGGTGAATATTCTGTAGGGAGGGTGAATATTCTGCAGGGAGGAGGGTGAATATTCTGCAGGGAGGAGGGTGAATATTCTGCAAGGAGGAGGGTGAATATTCTGTAGGCAGTGTGAATATTCTGTAGGGAGGGTGAATATTCTGCAGAAGGAGGGTGAATATTCTGCAGGGAGGAGGGTGAATATTCTGTAGGGAGGGTGAATATTCTGCAGGGAGGAGGGTGAATATTCTGCAGGGAGGAGGGTGAATATTCTGCAAGGAGGAGGGTGAATATTCTGTAGGCAGTGTGAATATTCTGTAGGGAGGGTGAATATTCTGCAGAAGGAGGGTGAATATTCTGCAGGGAGGAGGGTGAATATTCTGCAAGGAGGAGGGTGAATATTCTGTAGGGAGGGTGAATATTCTGTAGGGAGGATGAATATTCTGCAGGGAGGAGGGTGAATATTCTGCAAGGAGGAGGGTGAATATTCTGCAAGGAGGAGGGTGAATATTGTGTAGGCAGTGTGAATATTCTGTAGGGAGGGTGAATATTCTGCAGAAGGAGGGTGAATATTCTGCAGGGAGGAGGGTGAATATTCTGCAAGGAGGAGGGTGAATATTCTGTAGGGAGGGTGAATATTCTGTAGGGAGGGTGAATATTCTGCAGAAGGAGGGTGAATATTCTGCAGGGAGTAGGGTGAATATTCTGCAAGGAGGAGGGTGAATATTCTGTAGGGAGGGTGAATATTCTGCAGCAGGGAGGGTGAATATTCTGTAGGGAGGGTGAATATTCTGCAGAAGGAGGGTGAATATTCTGCAGGCAGGTTGAATATTCTGCAGCAGGGAGGGTGAATATTCTGCAGAAGGAGGGTGAATAATCTGCAGGCAGCGTGAACTTTCTGCAGAAGGGGGTCAATATTGTGCAGTGAGGAGGGTGAATATTCTGCGGGCAGGAGGGTGAATATTCTGCGGGGAGGAGGGTGAATATTCTGCGGGGAAGGGGAATATTCTGCGGGGAGGGTGAATATTCTTCATGGAGGGGGAATATTTTGCGGGAAGGAGGGTGAATATTCTATGGAGAGGGTGAATATTCTGTCAGAAGGATGAATTTTGTCAGGAGGGTGAACATTCAGCGGGGAGGGTGAATATTCTGCAGTGAGTGTCAATATTCTGCAGGGAGGGTGAATATTCTACAGGATGGGTTGAATATTCTGCAGGGAGGTTGAATATTCTACAGGGAAGATTAATATTCTGCAGAGAGGGTGAATATTCTGCGGGGGGTGGGTGAATATTCTTCAGCAGGAGGGTGAACATTCTGCAGGAGGAGGGTGAATACTCTGCAGGAGCGGGTGACTCTCCTTCAGGGATGGTCAATTTTTCTACAGGAGAGGGTGAATATTCTGCAGGAGCGGGTGAATACTCTCCCGGAGAGGGTGAATATCCTTCCACAGAAGGTGAATATCCTGCAGGAGGAGGTGAATATTTTGCCGGAGAGGGTGAATATTCTGCAGGGAGGGTAAATATTCTGCAGGCGGGGGTCAATATTCTGCAGAGAGGGTCAGTATTCTGCAGGGAGGGTCAATATTCTGCAGGAGAGGGTCAATATTGTGCAGGGAGGGTCAATATTGTGCAGGGAGGGTGAATATTCTGCGGGGAGGAGGCTGAATATTCTACGGGGAGGGGGAATATCCTGTCAGGAGGGTGAACGTTCTAAAGAAGGACATGAATTTTCTGCAGGGAGAGTGAATATTCTGCCAGAGGGGGTGAATATTCTGCAGGGAGGGTGAATATTCTGCGGGGAGGGGGAATATTTTGCGGGAAGGAGGGTGAATATTCTATGGAGAGGGTGAATATTCTGTCAGAAGGATGAACATTCTACAGAAGGAGGTGAATTTTCTGCAGGGAGAGTGAATATTCTGTAGGGAGGGTGAATATTCTGCAGGAGGAGGGTGAATATTCTGTAGCGAGTGTGAATATTCTGTAGGGAGGGTGAATATTCTGTAGGGAGGGTGAATATTCTGCAGAAGGATGGTGAATATTCTGTAGGGAGGGTGAATATTCTGCAGGAGGAGGTGAATATTCTGCAGGAGGAGGGTGAATATTCTGTAGGGAGGGTGAATAATCTGTAGGGAGGGTGAATATTCTGCAGGAGGAGGGTGAATATTCTGCAGCAGGAGGGTGAATATTGTGTAGTGAGGGTGAATAATCTGCAGGGAGGGTGAATATTCTGCGGGGAGGGGGAATATTCTGCGGGGAGGAGGCTGAATATTCTACGGCGAGGGGGAATATTCTGTCAGGAGGGCAAATGTTCTACAGAAGGAGGTGAATTTTCTGCAGGGAGAGTGAATATTCTGCCGGGGGGGTGAATATTCTGCAGGGAGGGTGAATATTCTGCAGGAGGAGGGTGAATATTCTGCAGGGAGAGTGCATATTCTGCAGGAGGAGGGTGAATATTCTGCAGGGAGAGTGAATATTCTGCAGGAGGAGGTGAATATTCTGTAGGGAGAGTGAATATTCGGCAGGAAGAGGTGAATATTCTATAGGGAGGGTGAATATTCTGCAGAAGTAGGGTGAATATTCGGTCAGGAGGGTGAATATTCTGCAGGAGGAGGGTGAATATTCTGTAGGGAAGGTGAATATTCTGCAGAAGGAGGGTGAATATTCTGCAGGAGGGTAAATATTCTGCAGGAAGGTTGAATATTCTGCAGGAGCAGGGTGAATATTCTGCAGAAGGAGGGTGAATATTCTGCAGGAGGGTGAATATTCTGCAGGAAGATTGAATATTCTGTAGGGAGGGTGAATATTCTGCAGGGACGGTGTATATTCTGCAGGGGGAGTGTGAATATTCTGCAAGGAGAATGAATATTCTGCAGAAGGGGTGAATATTCTGTAGGGAGGGTGAATATTTTGCAGGAGGGAGGGTGAATATTCTGCAGGAGGGTGAATATTCTGCAGGAGGAGGGTGAATATTCTGCAGAAAGAGTGAATATTCTGCAGGAGGAGGGTGAATATTCTGCAGAAGGAGGGTGCATATTCTGCAGGAGGGTAAATATTCTGCAGGAAGGTTGAATATTCTGCAGGAGGGTGAATATTCTGCAGTGAGGAGGGTGAATATTCTGCGGGGAGGGGGAATATTCTGTGGAGAGGAGGGTGAATATTCTATGGGGGGGGTAATATTCTGTCAGGAGGGTGAACATTCAGCAGGGAGGGTGTATATTCTACAGAAGGAGGTGGATTTTCTGCAGGGGGTGTGAATATTATGCAGGAGGAGGCAAATATTCTGCCGGAGAAGGGTGAATATTATGCAGGAGGACAGTGAATATTCGGCACGGGGCCTAAGTATACCAGAGGAGGAGGGTGAATATTCTGCATGTTGTGTGAATATTCTGCATGTTGTGTGAATATTCTGCAGGAGGGGGTGAATATTCTGCAGGAGGGGGTGAATATTCTGCAGGGAGGGTGAACATTCTGCAGGGAGGGTGAATATTTTGCAGGAGGAGTGTGAATATTCTGAAGGGAGGGTGAATATTCTGCAGCAGGGGTGAATATCCTGTAGGGAGTTTGAATATTCTGCAGCAGGGAGGGTGAATATTCTGTAGAGAGGGTGAATATTCTACAGCAGAGGGAGAATATTCTGCAGGGAGGATGAATATACTTCAGGAGAGGGTGAATGTTCTGCTGGAAGAGTGAATATTCTACAGCAAGGGGTGAATATTCGCAGGGAGAGTGAATATTCTGCAGGAGGAGGGTTAATATTCTGTAGGGAGGGTGAATATCCTGCAGGAGGAGGGTGAATATTCTGCAGGGAGGGTGAATATTCTGTAGGGAGCATGAATAATCTACAGCAGGAAGTGAATATTCTGCAGAAGGAGGGCGAATTTTCTGTAGGGAGGGTGAATATTCTGCAGGGAGGGTGAATATTCCACAGAAGGAGGGTGAATATTCTGCAGGGAGAGTGAATATTCTGCAGGAGGGGGTGAATATTCTGTAGGGAGGGTGAATATTCTGCAGGGAGGAGGGTGAATATTCTGCAGGGAGGAGGGTGAATATTCTGCAAGGAGGAGGGTGAATATTCTGTAGGCAGTGTGAATATTCTGTAGGGAGGGTGAATATTCTGCAGAAGGAGGGTGAATATTCTGCAGGGAGGAGGGTGAATATTCTGTAGGGAGGGTGAATATTCTGCAGGGAGGAGGGTGAATATTCTGCAGGGAGGAGGGTGAATATTCTGCAAGGAGGAGGGTGAATATTGTGTAGGCAGTGTGAATATTCTGTAGGGAGGGTGAATATTCTGCAGAAGGAGGGTGAATATTCTGCAGGGAGGAGGGTGAATATTCTGCAAGGAGGAGGGTGAATATTCTGTAGGGAGGGTGAATATTCTGTAGGGAGGGTGAATATTCTGCAGGGAGGAGGGTGAATATTCTGCAGGGAGGAGGGTGAATATTCTGCAAGGAGGAGGGTGAATATTGTGTAGGCAGTGTGAATATTCTGTAGGGAGGGTGAATATTCTGCAGAAGGAGGGTGAATATTCTGCAGGGAGGAGGGTGAATATTCTGCAAGGAGGAGGGTGAATATTCTGTAGGGAGGGTGAATATTCTGTAGGGAGGGTGAATATTCTGCAGAAGGAGGGTGAATATTCTGCAGGGAGTAGGGTGAATATTCTGCAAGGAGGAGGGTGAATATTCTGTAGGGAGGGTGAATATTCTGCAGCAGGGAGGGTGAATATTCTGTAGGGAGGGTGAATATTCTGCAGAAGGAGGGTGAATATTCTGCAGGCAGGTTGAATATTCTGCAGCAGGGAGGGTGAATATTCTGCAGAAGGAGGGTGAATAATCTGCAGGCAGCGTGAACTTTCTGCAGAAGGGGGTCAATATTGTGCAGTGAGGAGGGTGAATATTCTGCGGGCAGGAGGGTGAATATTCTGCGGGGAGGAGGGTGAATATTCTGCGGGGAAGGGGAATATTCTGCGGGGAGGGTGAATATTCTTCATGGAGGGGGAATATTTTGCGGGAAGGAGGGTGAATATTCTATGGAGAGGGTGAATATTCTGTCAGAAGGATGAATTTTGTCAGGAGGGTGAACATTCAGCGGGGAGGGTGAATATTCTGCAGTGAGTGTCAATATTCTGCAGGGAGGGTGAATATTCTACAGGATGGGTTGAATATTCTGCAGGGAGGTTGAATATTCTACAGGGAAGATTAATATTCTGCAGAGAGGGTGAATATTCTGCGGGGGGTGGGTGAATATTCTTCAGCAGGAGGGTGAACATTCTGCAGGAGGAGGGTGAATACTCTGCAGGAGCGGGTGACTCTCCTTCAGGGATGGTCAATTTTTCTACAGGAGAGGGTGAATATTCTGCAGGAGCGGGTGAATACTCTCCCGGAGAGGGTGAATATCCTTCCACAGAAGGTGAATATCCTGCAGGAGGAGGTGAATATTTTGCCGGAGAGGGTGAATATTCTGCAGGGAGGGTAAATATTCTGCAGGCGGGTGTCAATATTCTGCAGAGAGGGTCAGTATTCTGCAGGGAGGGTCAATATTCTGCAGGAGAGGGTCAATATTGTGCAGGGAGGGTCAATATTGTGCAGGGAGGGTGAATATTCTGCGGGGAGGAGGCTGAATATTCTACGGGGAGGGGGAATATCCTGTCAGGAGGGTGAACGTTCTAAAGAAGGACATGAATTTTCTGCAGGGAGAGTGAATATTCTGCCAGAGGGGGTGAATATTCTGCAGGGAGGGTGAATATTCTGCGGGGAGGGGGATTATTTTGCGGGAAGGAGGGTGAATATTCTATGGAGAGGGTGAATATTCTGTCAGAAGGATGAACATTCTACAGAAGGAGGTGAATTTTCTGCAGGGAGAGTGAATATTCTGTAGGGAGGGTGAATATTCTGCAGGAGGAGGGTGAATATTCTGTAGCGAGTGTGAATATTCTGTAGGGAGGGTGAATATTCTGTAGGGAGGGTGAATATTCTGCAGAAGGATGGTGAATATTCTGTAGGGAGGGTGAATATTCTGCAGGAGGAGGTGAATATTCTGCAGGAGGAGGGTGAATATTCTGTAGGGAGGGTGAATAATCTGTAGGGAGGGTGAATATTCTGCAGGAGGAGGGTGAATATTCTGCAGCAGGAGGGTGAATATTGTGTAGTGAGGGTGAATAATCTGCAGGGAGGGTGAATATTCTGCGGGGAGGGGGAATATTCTGCGGGGAGGAGGCTGAATATTCTACGGCGAGGGGGAATATTCTGTCAGGAGGGCAAATGTTCTACAGAAGGAGGTGAATTTTCTGCAGGGAGAGTGAATATTCTGCCGGGGGGGTGAATATTCTGCAGGGAGGGTGAATATTCTGCAGGAGGAGGGTGAATATTCTGCAGGGAGAGTGCATATTCTGCAGGAGGAGGGTGAATATTCTGCAGGGAGAGTGAATATTCTGCAGGAGGAGGTGAATATTCTGTAGGGAGAGTGAATATTCGGCAGGAAGAGGTGAATATTCTATAGGGAGGGTGAATATTCTGCAGAAGTAGGGTGAATATTCGGTCAGGAGGGTGAATATTCTGCAGGAGGAGGGTGAATATTCTGTAGCGAGTGTGAATATTCTGTAGGGAGGGTGAATATTCTGTAGGGAGGGTGAATATTCTGCAGAAGGATGGTGAATATTCTGTAGGGAGGGTGAATATTCTGCAGGAGGAGGTGAATATTCTGCAGGAGGAGGGTGAATATTCTGTAGGGAGGGTGAATAATCTGTAGGGAGGGTGAATATTCTGCAGGAGGAGGGTGAATATTCTGCAGCAGGAGGGTGAATATTGTGTAGTGAGGGTGAATAATCTGCAGGGAGGGTGAATATTCTGCGGGGAGGGGGAATATTCTGCGGGGAGGAGGCTGAATATTCTACGGCGAGGGGGAATATTCTGTCAGGAGGGCAAATGTTCTACAGAAGGAGGTGAATTTTCTGCAGGGAGAGTGAATATTCTGCCGGGGGGGTGAATATTCTGCAGGGAGGGTGAATATTCTGCAGGAGGAGGGTGAATATTCTGCAGGGAGAGTGCATATTCTGCAGGAGGAGGGTGAATATTCTGCAGGGAGAGTGAATATTCTGCAGGAGGAGGTGAATATTCTGTAGGGAGAGTGAATATTCGGCAGGAAGAGGTGAATATTCTATAGGGAGGGTGAATATTCTGCAGAAGTAGGGTGAATATTCGGTCAGGAGGGTGAATATTCTGCAGGAGGAGGGTGAATATTCTGTAGGGAAGGTGAATATTCTGCAGAAGGAGGGTGAATATTCTGCAGGAGGGTAAATATTCTGCAGGAAGGTTGAATATTCTGCAGGAGCAGGGTGAATATTCTGCAGAAGGAGGGTGAATATTCTGCAGGAGGGTGAATATTCTGCAGGAAGATTGAATATTCTGTAGGGAGGGTGAATATTCTGCAGGGACGGTGTATATTCTGCAGGGGGAGTGTGAATATTCTGCAAGGAGAATGAATATTCTGCAGAAGGGGTGAATATTCTGTAGGGAGGGTGAATATTTTGCAGGAGGGAGGGTGAATATTCTGCAGGAGGGTGAATATTCTGCAGGAGGAGGGTGAATATTCTGCAGAAAGAGTGAATATTCTGCAGGAGGAGGGTGAATATTCTGCAGAAGGAGGGTGCATATTCTGCAGGAGGGTAAATATTCTGCAGGAAGGTTGAATATTCTGCAGGAGGGTGAATATTCTGCAGTGAGGAGGGTGAATATTCTGCGGGGAGGGGGAATATTCTGTGGAGAGGAGGGTGAATATTCTATGGGGGGGGTAATATTCTGTCAGGAGGGTGAACATTCAGCAGGGAGGGTGTATATTCTACAGAAGGAGGTGGATTTTCTGCAGGGGGTGTGAATATTATGCAGGAGGAGGCAAATATTCTGCCGGAGAAGGGTGAATATTATGCAGGAGGACAGTGAATATTCGGCACGGGGCCTAAGTATACCAGAGGAGGAGGGTGAATATTCTGCATGTTGTGTGAATATTCTGCATGTTGTGTGAATATTCTGCAGGAGGGGGTGAATATTCTGCAGGAGGGGGTGAATATTCTGCAGGGAGGGTGAACATTCTGCAGGGAGGGTGAATATTTTGCAGGAGGAGTGTGAATATTCTGAAGGGAGGGTGAATATTCTGCAGCAGGGGTGAATATCCTGTAGGGAGTTTGAATATTCTGCAGCAGGGAGGGTGAATATTCTGTAGAGAGGGTGAATATTCTACAGCAGAGGGAGAATATTCTGCAGGGAGGATGAATATACTTCAGGAGAGGGTGAATGTTCTGCTGGAAGAGTGAATATTCTACAGCAAGGGGTGAATATTCGCAGGGAGAGTGAATATTCTGCAGGAGGAGGGTTAATATTCTGTAGGGAGGGTGAATATCCTGCAGGAGGAGGGTGAATATTCTGCAGGGAGGGTGAATATTCTGTAGGGAGCATGAATAATCTACAGCAGGAAGTGAATATTCTGCAGAAGGAGGGCGAATTTTCTGTAGGGAGGGTGAATATTCTGCAGGGAGGGTGAATATTCCACAGAAGGAGGGTGAATATTCTGCAGGGAGAGTGAATATTCTGCAGGAGGGGGTGAATATTCTGTAGGGAGGGTGAATATTCTGCAGGGAGGAGGGTGAATATTCTGCAGGGAGGAGGGTGAATATTCTGCAAGGAGGAGGGTGAATATTCTGTAGGCAGTGTGAATATTCTGTAGGGAGGGTGAATATTCTGCAGAAGGAGGGTGAATATTCTGCAGGGAGGAGGGTGAATATTCTGCAAGGAGGAGGGTGAATATTCTGTAGGGAGGGTGAATATTCTGTAGGGAGGGTGAATATTCTGCAGGGAGGAGGGTGAATATTCTGCAGGGAGGAGGGTGAATATTCTGCAAGGAGGAGGGTGAATATTGTGTAGGCAGTGTGAATATTCTGTAGGGAGGGTGAATATTCTGCAGAAGGAGGGTGAATATTCTGCAGGGAGGAGGGTGAATATTCTGCAAGGAGGAGGGTGAATATTCTGTAGGGAGGGTGAATATTCTGTAGGGAGGGTGAATATTCTGCAGAAGGAGGGTGAATATTCTGCAGGGAGTAGGGTGAATATTCTGCAAGGAGGAGGGTGAATATTCTGTAGGGAGGGTGAATATTCTGCAGCAGGGAGGGTGAATATTCTGTAGGGAGGGTGAATATTCTGCAGAAGGAGGGTGAATATTCTGCAGGCAGGTTGAATATTCTGCAGCAGGGAGGGTGAATATTCTGCAGAAGGAGGGTGAATATTCTGCAGGCAGCGTGAACTTTCTGCAGAAGGGGGTCAATATTGTGCAGTGAGGAGGGTGAATATTTTGCGGGCAGGAGGGTGAATATTCTGCGGGGAGGAGGGTGAATATTCTGCGGGGAAGGGGAATATTCTGCGGGGAGGGTGAATATTCTTCATGGAGGGGGAATATTTTGCGGGAAGGAGGGTGAATATTCTATGGAGAGGGTGAATATTCTGTCAGAAGGATGAATTTTGTCAGGAGGGTGAACATTCAGCAGGGAGGGTGAATATTCTGCAGTGAGTGTCAATATTCTGCAGGGAGGGTGAATATTCTACAGGATGGGTTGAATATTCTGCAGGGAGGTTGAATATTCTACAGGGAAGATTAATATTCTGCAGAGAGGGTGAATATTCTGCGGGGGGGGGGGTGAATATTCTTCAGCAGGAGGGTGAACATTCTGCAGGAGGAGGGTGAATACTCTGCAGGAGCGGGTGACTCTCCTTCAGGGATGGTCAATTTTTCTACAGGAGAGGGTGAATATTCTGCAGGAGCGGGTGAATACTCTCCCGGAGAGGGTGAATATCCTTCCACAGAAGGTGAATATCCTGCAGGAGGAGGTGAATATTTTGCCGGAGAGGGTGAATATTCTGCAGGGAGGGTAAATATTCTGCAGGCGGGGGTCAATATTCTGCAGAGAGGGTCAGTATTCTGCAGGGAGGGTCAATATTCTGCAGGAGAGGGTCAATATTGTGCAGGGAGGGTCAATATTGTGCAGGGAGGGTGAATATTCTGCGGGGAGGAGGCTGAATATTCTACGGGGAGGGGGAATATCCTGTCAGGAGGGTGAACGTTCTAAAGAAGGAGGTGAATTTTCTGCAGGGAGAGTGAATATTCTGCCAGAGGGGGTGAATATTCTGCAGGGAGGGTGAATATTCTGCGGGGAGGGGGAATATTTTGCGGGAAGGAGGGTGAATATTCTATGGAGAGGGTGAATATTCTGTCAGAAGGATGAACATTCTACAGAAGGAGGTGAATTTTCTGCAGGGAGAGTGAATATTCTGCCGGGGGGGTGAATATTCTGCAGGGAGGGTGAATATTCTGCAGGAGGAGGGTGAATATTCTGCAGGGAGAGTGCATATTCTGCAGGAGGAGGGTGAATATTCTGCAGGGAGAGTGAATATTCTGCAGGAGGAGGTGAATATTCTGTAGGGAGAGTGAATATTCGGCAGGAAGAGGTGAATATTCTATAGGGAGGGTGAATATTCTGCAGAAGTAGGGTGAATATTCGGTCAGGAGGGTGAATATTCTGCAGGAGGAGGGTGAATATTCTGTAGGGAAGGTGAATATTCTGCAGAAGGAGGGTGAATATTCTGCAGGAGGGTAAATATTCTGCAGGAAGGTTGAATATTCTGCAGGAGCAGGGTGAATATTCTGCAGAAGGAGGGTGAATATTCTGCAGGAGGGTGAATATTCTGCAGGAAGATTGAATATTCTGTAGGGAGGGTGAATATTCTGCAGGGACGGTGTATATTCTGCAGGGGGAGTGTGAATATTCTGCAAGGAGAATGAATATTCTGCAGAAGGGGTGAATATTCTGTAGGGAGGGTGAATATTTTGCAGGAGGGAGGGTGAATATTCTGCAGGAGGGTGAATATTCTGCAGGAGGAGGGTGAATATTCTGCAGAAAGAGTGAATATTCTGCAGGAGGAGGGTGAATATTCTGCAGAAGGAGGGTGCATATTCTGCAGGAGGGTAAATATTCTGCAGGAAGGTTGAATATTCTGTAGGGAGGGTGAATATTCTGCAGGGAGGAGGGTGAATATTCTGCAGGGAGGAGGGTGAATATTCTGCAAGGAGGAGGGTGAATATTCTGTAGGCAGTGTGAATATTCTGTAGGGAGGGTGAATATTCTGCAGAAGGAGGGTGAATATTCTGCAGGGAGGAGGGTGAATAATCTGTAGGGAGGGTGAATATTCTGCAGGAGGAGGGTGAATATTCTGCAGCAGGAGGGTGAATATTGTGTAGTGAGGGTGAATAATCTGCAGGGAGGGTGAATATTCTGCGGGGAGGGGGAATATTCTGCGGGGAGGAGGCTGAATATTCTACGGCGAGGGGGAATATTCTGTCAGGAGGGCAAATGTTCTACAGAAGGAGGTGAATTTTCTGCAGGGAGAGTGAATATTCTGCCGGGGGGGTGAATATTCTGCAGGGAGGGTGAATATTCTGCAGGAGGAGGGTGAATATTCTGCAGGGAGTTGCATATTCTGCAGGAGGAGGGTGAATATTCTGCAGGGAGAGTGAATATTCTGCAGGAGGAGGTGAATATTCTGTAGAGAGGGTGAATATTCTGTAGGGAGAGTGAATATTCGGCAGGAAGAGGTGAATATTCTATAGGGAGGGTGAATATTCTGCAGAAGTAGGGTGAATATTCGGTCAGGAGGGTGAATATTCTGCAGGAGGAGGGTGAATATTCTGTAGGGAAGGTGAATATTCTGCAGAAGGAGGGTGAATATTCTGCAGGAGGGTAAATATTCTGCAGGAAGGTTGAATATTCTGCAGGAGCAGGGTGAATATTCTGCAGAAGGAGGGTGAATATTCTGCAGGAGGGTGAATATTCTGCAGGAAGATTGAATATTCTGTAGGGAGGGTGAATATTCTGCAGGGACGGTGTATATTCTGCAGGGGGAGTGTGAATATTCTGCAAGGAGAATGAATATTCTGCAGAAGGGGTGAATATTCTGTAGGGAGGGTGAATATTTTGCAGGAGGGAGGGTGAATATTCTGCAGGAGGGTGAATATTCTGCAGGAGGAGGGTGAATATTCTGCAGAAAGAGTGAATATTCTGCAGGAGGAGGGTGAATATTCTGCAGAAGGAGGGTGCATATTCTGCAGGAGGGTAAATATTCTGCAGGAAGGTTGAATATTCTGCAGGAGGGTGAATATTCTGCAGTGAGGAGGGTGAATATTCTGCGGGGAGGGGGAATATTCTGTGGAGAGGAGGGTGAATATTCTATGGGGGGGGTAATATTCTGTCAGGAGGGTGAACATTCAGCAGGGAGGGTGTATATTCTACAGAAGGAGGTGGATTTTCTGCAGGGGGTGTGAATATTATGCAGGAGGAGGCAAATATTCTGCCGGAGAAGGGTGAATATTATGCAGGAGGACAGTGAATATTCGGCACGGGGCCTAAGTATACCAGAGGAGGAGGGTGAATATTCTGCATGTTGTGTGAATATTCTGCATGTTGTGTGAATATTCTGCAGGAGGGGGTGAATATTCTGCAGGAGGGGGTGAATATTCTGCAGGGAGGGTGAACATTCTGCAGGGAGGGTGAATATTTTGCAGGAGGAGTGTGAATATTCTGAAGGGAGGGTGAATATTCTGCAGCAGGGGTGAATATCCTGTAGGGAGTTTGAATATTCTGCAGCAGGGAGGGTGAATATTCTGTAGAGAGGGTGAATATTCTACAGCAGAGGGAGAATATTCTGCAGGGAGGATGAATATACTTCAGGAGAGGGTGAATGTTCTGCTGGAAGAGTGAATATTCTACAGCAAGGGGTGAATATTCGCAGGGAGAGTGAATATTCTGCAGGAGGAGGGTTAATATTCTGTAGGGAGGGTGAATATCCTGCAGGAGGAGGGTGAATATTCTGCAGGGAGGGTGAATATTCTGTAGGGAGCATGAATAATCTACAGCAGGAAGTGAATATTCTGCAGAAGGAGGGCGAATTTTCTGTAGGGAGGGTGAATATTCTGCAGGGAGGGTGAATATTCCACAGAAGGAGGGTCTGCAGGGAGAGTGAATATTCTGCAGGAGGGGGGTGAATATTCTGTAGGGAGGGTGAATATTCTGCAGGGAGGAGGGTGAATATTCTGCAGGGAGGAGGGTGAATATTCTGCAAGGAAGAGGGTGAATATTCTGTAGGCAGTGTGAATATTCTGTAGGGAGGGTGAATATTCTGCAGAAGGAGGGTGAATATTCTGCAGGGAGGAGGGGTGAATATTCTGCAAGGAGGAGGGTGAATATTCTGTAGGGAGGGTGAATATTCTGTAGGGAGGGTGAATATTCTGCAGGGAGGAGGGTGAATATTCTGCAGGGAGGAGGGGTGAATATTCTGCAAGGAGGAGGGTGAATATTGTGTAGGCAGTGTGAATATTCTGTAGGGAGGGTGAATATTCTGCAGAAGGAGGGTGAATATTCTGCAGGGAGGAGGGTGAATATTCTGCAAGGAGGAGGGTGAATATTCTGTTTGGGAGGGTGAATATTCTGTAGGGAGGGTGAATATTCTGCAGAAGGAGGGGTGAATATTCTGCAGGGAGTAGGGTGAATATTCTGCAAGGAGGAGGGTGAATATTCTGTAGGGAGGGTGAATATTCTGCAGCAGGGAGGGTGAATATTCTGTAGGGAGGATGAATATTCTGCAGAAGGAGGGTGAATATTCTGCAGGCAGGTTGAATATTCTGCAGCAGGGAGGGTGAATATTCTGCAGAAGGAGGGTGAATATTCTGCAGGCAGCGTGAACTTTCTACAGAAGGGGGGTCAATATTGTGCAGTGAGGAGGGTGAATATTCTGCGGGCAGGAGGGTGAATATTCTGCGGGGGAGGAGGGTGAATATTCTGCGGGGAAGGGGAATATTCTGCGGGGAGGGTGAATATTCTTCATGGAGGGGGAATATTTTGCGGGAAGGAGGGTGAATATTCTATGGAGAGGGTGAATATTCTGTCAGAAGGATGAATTTTGTCAGGAGGGTGAACATTCAGCAGGGAGGGTGAATATTCTGCAGTGAGTGTCAATATTCTGCAGGGAGGGTGAATATTCTACAGGATGGGTTGAATATTCTGCAGGGAGGTTGAATATTCTACAGGGAAGATTAATATTCTGCAGAGAGGGTGAATATTCTGCGGGGGGGGGGGTGAATATTCTTCAGCAGGAGAGTGAACATTCTGCAGGAGGAGGGAGGGTGAATACTCTGCAGGAGCGGGTGACTCTCCTTCAGGGATGGTCAATTTTTCTACAGGAGAGGGTGAATATTCTGCAGGAGCGGGTGAATACTCTCCCGGAGAGGGTGAATATCCTTCCACAGAAGGTGAATATCCTGCAGGAGGAGGTGAATATTTTGCCGGAGAGGGTGAATATTCTGCAGGGAGGGTAAATATTCTGCAGGCGGGGGTCAATATTCTGCAGAGAGGGTCAGTATTCTGCAGGGAGGGTCAATATTCTGCAGGAGAGGGTCAATATTGTGCAGGGAGGGTCAATATTGTGCAGGGAGGGTGAATATTCTGCGGGGAGGAGGCTGAATATTCTACGGGGAGGGGGAATATCCTGTCAGGAGGGTGAACGTTCTAAAGAAGGACATGAATTTTCTGCAGGGAGAGTGAATATTCTGCCAGAGGGGGTGAATATTCTGCAGGGAGGGTGAATATTCTGCGGGGAGGGGGAATATTTTGCGGGAAGGAGGGTGAATATTCTATGGAGAGGGTGAATATTCTGTCAGAAGGATGAACATTCTACAGAAGGAGGTGAATTTTCTGCAGGGAGAGTGAATATTCTGTAGGGAGGGTGAATATTCTGCAGGAGGAGGGTGAATATTCTGCAGGGAGAGTGCATATTCTGCAGGAGGAGGGTGAATATTCTGCAGGGAGAGTGAATATTCTGCAGGAGGAGGTGAATATTCTGTAGAGAGGGTGAATATTCTGTAGGGAGAGTGAATATTCGGCAGGAAGAGGTGAATATTCTATAGGGAGGGTGAATATTCTGCAGAAGTAGGGTGAATATTCTGTCAGGAGGGTGAATATTCTGCAGGAGGAGGGTGAATATTCTGTAGGGAAGGTGAATATTCTGCAGAAGGAGGGTGAATATTCTGCAGGAGGGTAAATATTCTGCAGGAAGGTTGAATATTCTGCAGGAGCAGGGTGAATATTCTGCAGAAGGAGGGTGAATATTCTGCAGGAGGGTGAATATTCTGCAGGAAGATTGAATATTCTGTAGGGAGGGTGAATATTCTGCAGGGACGGTGTATATTCTGCAGGGGGAGTGTGAATATTCTGCAAGGAGAATGAATATTCTGCAGAAGGGGTGAATATTCTGTAGGGAGGGTGAATATTTTGCAGGAGGGAGGGTGAATATTCTGCAGGAGGGTGAATATTCTGCAGGAGGAGGGTGAATATTCTGCAGAAAGAGTGAATATTCTGCAGGAGGAGGGTGAATATTCTGCAGAAGGAGGGTGCATATTCTGCAGGAGGGTAAATATTCTGCAGGAAGGTTGAATATTCTGCAGGAGGGTGAATATTCTGCAGTGAGGAGGGTGAATATTCTGCGGGGAGGGGGAATATTCTGTGGAGAGGAGGGTGAATATTCTATGGGGGGGGGTAATATTCTGTCAGGAGGGTGAACATTCAGCAGGGAGGGTGTATATTCTACAGAAGGAGGTGGATTTTCTGCAGGGGGTGTGAATATTATGCAGGAGGAGGCAAATATTCTGCCGGAGAAGGGTGAATATTATGCAGGAGGACAGTGAATATTTGGCACGGGGCCTAAGTATACCAGAGGAGGAGGGTGAATATTCTGCATGTTGTGTGAATATTCTGCATGTTGTGTGAATATTCTGCAGGAGGGGAATATTCTGCAGGAGGGGGTGAATATTCTGCAGGGAGGGTGAACATTCTGCAGGGAGGGTGAATATTTTGCAGGAGAAGTGTGAATATTCTGAAGGGAGGGTGAATATTCTGCAGCAGGGGTGAATATCCTGTAGGGAGTTTGAATATTCTGCAGCAGGGAGGGTGAATATTCTGTAGAGAGGGTGAATATTCTACAGCAGAGGGAGAATATTCTGCAGGGAGGATGAATATACTTCAGGAGAGGGTGAATGTTCTGCTGGAAGAGTGAATATTCTACAGCAAGGGGTGAATATTCGCAGGGAGAGTGAATATTCTGCAGGAGGAGGGTTAATATTCTGTAGGGAGGGTGAATATCCTGCAGGAGGAGGGTGAATATTCTGCAGGGAGGGTGAATATTCTGTAGGGAGCATGAATAATCTACAGCAGGAAGTGAATATTCTGCAGAAGGAGGGCGCATTTTCTGTAGGGAGGGTGAATATTCTGCAGGGAGGGTGAATATTCCACAGAAGGAGGGTGAATGTCCTGCAGGGAGAGTGAATATTCTGCAGGAGGGGGTGAATATTCTGTAGGGAGGGTGAATATTCTGCAGGGAGGAGGGTGAATATTCTGCAGGGAGGAGGGTGAATATTCTGCAAGGAAGAGGGTGAATATTCTGTAGGCAGTGTGAATATTCTGTAGGGAGGGTGAATATTCTGCAGAAGGAGGGTGAATATTCTGCAGGGAGGAGGGTGAATATTCTGCAAGGAGGAGGGTGAATATTCTGTAGGGAGGGTGAATATTCTGTAGGGAGGGTGAATATTCTGCAGGGAGGAGGGTGAATATTCTGCAGGGAGTAGGGTGAATATTCTGCAAGGAGGAGGGTGAATATTCTGTAGGGAGGGTGAATATTCTGCAGAAGGAGGGTGAATATTCTGCAGGCAGGGTGAATATTCTGCAGCAGGGAGGGTGAATATTCTGCAGAAGGAGGGTGAATATTCTGCAGGCAGCGTGAACTTTCTGCAGAAGGGGGTCAATATTGTGCAGTGAGGAGGGTGAATATTCTGCGGGCAGGAGGGTGAATATTCTGCGGGGAGGAGGGTGAATATTCTGCGGGGAAGGGGAATATTCTGCGGGGAGGGTGAATATTCTTCATGGAGGGGGAATATTTTGCGGGAAGGAGGGTGAATATTCTATGGAGAGGGTGAATATTCTGTCAGAAGGATGAATTTTGTCAGGAGGGTGAACATTCAGCAGGGAGGGTGAATATTCTGCAGTGAGTGTCAATATTCTGCAGGGAGGGTGAATATTCTACAGGATGGGTTGAATATTCTGCAGGGAGGTTGAATATTCTACAGGGAAGATTCATATTCTGCAGAGAGGGTGAATATTCTGCCGGGGGGGGGTGAATATTCTTCAGCAGGAGAGTGAACATTCTGCAGGAGGAGGGTGAATACTCTGCAGGAGCGGGTGACTCTCCTTCAGGGATGGTCAATTTTTCTACAGGAGAGGGTGAATATTCTGCAGGAGCGGGTGAATACTCTCCCGGAGAGGGTGAATATCCTTCCACAGAAGGTGAATATCCTGCAGGAGGAGGTGAATATTTTGCCGGAGAGGGTGAATATTCTGCAGGGAGGGTAAATATTCTGCAGGCGGGGGTCAATATTCTGCAAAGAGGGTCAGTATTCTGCAGGGAGGGTCAATATTCTGCAGGAGAGGGTCAATATTGTGCAGGGAGGGTCAATATTGTGCAGGGAGGGTGAATATTCTGCGGGGAGGAAGCTGAATATTCTACGGGGAGGGGGAATATCCTGTCAGGAGGGTGAACGTTCTAAAGAAGGACATGAATTTTCTGCAGGGAGAGCGAATATTCTGCCAGAGGGGGTGAATATTCTGCAGGGAGGGTGAATATTCTGCCAGAGGGGGTGAATATTCTGCAGGGAGGGTGAATATTCTGCGGGGAGGGGGAATATTTTGCGGGAAGGAGGGTGAATATTCTATGGAGAGGGTGAATATTCTGTCAGAAGGATGAACATTCTACAGAAGGAGGTGAATTTTCTGCAGGGAGAGTGAATATTCTGTAGGGAGGGTGAATATTCTGCAGGAGGAGGGTGAATATTCTGTAGCGAGTGTGAATATTCTGTAGGGAGGGTGAATATTCTGTAGGGAGGGTGAATATTCTGCAGAAGGAGGGTGAATATTCTGTAGGGAGGGTGAATATTCTGCAGGAGGAGCTGAATATTCTGCAGGAGGAGGGTGAATATTCTGTAGGGAGGGTGAATAATCTGTAGGGAGGGTGAATATTCTGCAGGAGGAGGGTGAATATTCTGCAGCAGGAGGGTGAATATTGTGTAGTGAGGGTGAATAATCTGCAGGGAGGGTGAATATTCTGCGGGGAGGGGGAATATTCTGCGGGGAGGAGGCTGAATATTCTACGGCGAGGGGGAATATTCTGTCAGGAGGGCGAATGTTCTACAGAAGGAGGTGAATTTTCTGCAGGAGGGTGAATATTCTGCAGGAAGATTGAATATTCTGTAGGGAGGGTGAATATTCTGCAGGGACGGTGTATATTCTGCAGGGGGAGTGTGAATATTCTGCAAGGAGAATGAATATTCTGCAGAAGGGGTGAATATTCTGTAGGGAGGGTGAATATTTTGCAGGAGGGAGGGTGAATATTCTGCAGGAGGGTGAATATTCTGCAGGAGGAGGGTGAATATTCTGCAGAAAGAGTTAATATTCTGCAGGAGGAGGGTGAATATTCTGCAGAAGGAGGGTGCATATTCTGCAGGAGGGTAAATATTCTGCAGGAACGTTGAATATTCTGCAGGAGGGTGAATATTCTGCAGTGAGGAGGGTGAATATTCTGCGGGGAGGGGGAATATTCTGTGGAGAGGAGGGTGAATATTCTATGGGGGGGGTAATATTCTGTCAGGAGGGTGAACATTCAGCAGGGAGGGTGTATATTCTACAGAAGGAGGTGGATTTTCTGCAGGGGGTGTGAATATTATGCAGGAGGAGGCAAATATTCTGCCAGAGAAGGGTGAATATTATGCAGGAGGACAGTGAATATTCGGCACGGGGCCTAAGTATACCAGAGGAGGAGGGTGAATATTCTGCATGTTGTGTGAATATTCTGCATGTTGTGTGAATATTCTGCAGGAGGGGGTGAATATTCTGCAGGAGGGGGTGAATATTCTGCAGGGAGGGTGAACATTCTGCAGGGAGGGTGAATATTTTGCAGGAGGAGTGTGAATATTCTGAAGGGAGGGTGAATATTCTGCAGCAGGGGTGAATATCCTGTAGGGAGTTTGAATATTCTGCAGCAGGGAGGGTGAATATTCTGTAGAGAGGGTGAATATTCTACAGCAGAGGGAGAATATTCTGCAGGGAGGATGAATATACTTCAGGAGAGGGTGAATGTTCTGCTGGAAGAGTGAATATTCTACAGCAAGGGGTGAATATTCGCAGGGAGAGTGAATATTCTGCAGGAGGAGGGTTAATATTCTGTAGGGAGGGTGAATATCCTGCAGGAGGAGGGTGAATATTCTGCAGGGAGGGTGAATATTCTGTAGGGAGCATGAATAATCTACAGCAGGAAGTGAATATTCTGCAGAAGGAGGGCGAATTTTCTGTAGGGAGGGTGAATATTCTGCAGGGAGGGTGAATATTCCACAGAAGGAGGGTGAATGTCCTGCAGGGAGAGTGAATATTCTGCAGGAGGGGGTGAATATTCTGTAGGGAGGGTGAATATTCTGCAGGGAGGAGGGTGAATATTCTGCAGGGAGGAGGGTGAATATTCTGCAAGGAAGAGGGTGAATATTCTGTAGGCAGTGTGAATATTCTGTAGGGAGGGTGAATATTCTGCAGAAGGAGGGTGAATATTCTGCAGGGAGGAGGGTGAATATTCTGCAAGGAGGAGGGTGAATATTCTGTAGGGAGGGTGAATATTCTGTAGGGAGGGTGAATATTCTGCAGGGAGGAGGGTGAATATTCTGCAGGGAGGAGGGTGAATATTCTGCAAGGAGGAGGGTGAATATTGTGTAGGCAGTGTGAATATTCTGTAGGGAGGGTGAATATTCTGCAGAAGGAGGGTGAATATTCTGCAGGGAGGAGGGTGAATATTCTGCAAGGAGGAGGGTGAATATTCTGTTTGGGAGGGTGAATATTCTGTAGGGAGGGTGAATATTCTGCAGAAGGAGGGTGAATATTCTGCAGGGAGTAGGGTGAATATTCTGCAAGGAGGAGGGTGAATATTCTGTAGGGAGGGTGAATATTCTGCAGCAGGGAGGGTGAATATTCTGTAGGGAGGATGAATATTCTGCAGAAGGAGGGTGAATATTCTGCAGGCAGGTTGAATATTCTGCAGCAGGGAGGGTGAATATTCTGCAGAAGGAGGGTGAATATTCTGCAGGCAGCGTGAACTTTCTACAGAAGGGGGTCAATATTGTGCAGTGAGGAGGGTGAATATTCTGCGGGCAGGAGGGTGAATATTCTGCGGGGAGGAGGGTGAATATTCTGCGGGGAAGGGGAATATTCTGCGGGGAGGGTGAATATTCTTCATGGAGGGGGAATATTTTGCGGGAAGGAGGGTGAATATTCTATGGAGAGGGTGAATATTCTGTCAGAAGGATGAATTTTGTCAGGAGGGTGAACATTCAGCAGGGAGGGTGAATATTCTGCAGTGAGTGTCAATATTCTGCAGGGAGGGTGAATATTCTACAGGATGGGTTGAATATTCTGCAGGGAGGTTGAATATTCTACAGGGAAGATTAATATTCTGCAGAGAGGGTGAATATTCTGCGGGGGGGGGGGGTGAATATTCTTCAGCAGGAGAGTGAACATTCTGCAGGAGGAGGGTGAATACTCTGCAGGAGCGGGTGACTCTCCTTCAGGGATGGTCAATTTTTCTACAGGAGAGGGTGAATATTCTGCAGGAGCGGGTGAATACTCTCCCGGAGAGGGTGAATATCCTTCCACAGAAGGTGAATATCCTGCAGGAGGAGGTGAATATTTTGCCGGAGAGGGTGAATATTCTGCAGGGAGGGTAAATATTCTGCAGGCGGGGGTCAATATTCTGCAGAGAGGGTCAGTATTCTGCAGGGAGGGTCAATATTCTGCAGGAGAGGGTCAATATTGTGCAGGGAGGGTCAATATTGTGCAGGGAGGGTGAATATTCTGCGGGGAGGAGGCTGAATATTCTACGGGGAGGGGGAATATCCTGTCAGGAGGGTGAACGTTCTAAAGAAGGACATGAATTTTCTGCAGGGAGAGTGAATATTCTGCCAGAGGGGGTGAATATTCTGCAGGGAGGGTGAATATTCTGCGGGGAGGGGGAATATTTTGCGGGAAGGAGGGTGAATATTCTATGGAGAGGGTGAATATTCTGTCAGAAGGATGAACATTCTACAGAAGGAGGTGAATTTTCTGCAGGGAGAGTGAATATTCTGTAGGGAGGGTGAATATTCTGCAGGAGGAGGGTGAATATTCTGCAGGGAGAGTGCATATTCTGCAGGAGGAGGGTGAATATTCTGCAGGGAGAGTGAATATTCTGCAGGAGGAGGTGAATATTCTGTAGAGAGGGTGAATATTCTGTAGGGAGAGTGAATATTCGGCAGGAAGAGGTGAATATTCTATAGGGAGGGTGAATATTCTGCAGAAGTAGGGTGAATATTCTGTCAGGAGGGTGAATATTCTGCAGGAGGAGGGTGAATATTCTGTAGGGAAGGTGAATATTCTGCAGAAGGAGGGTGAATATTCTGCAGGAGGGTAAATATTCTGCAGGAAGGTTGAATATTCTGCAGGAGCAGGGTGAATATTCTGCAGAAGGAGGGTGAATATTCTGCAGGAGGGTGAATATTCTGCAGGAAGATTGAATATTCTGTAGGGAGGGTGAATATTCTGCAGGGACGGTGTATATTCTGCAGGGGGAGTGTGAATATTCTGCAAGGAGAATGAATATTCTGCAGAAGGGGTGAATATTCTGTAGGGAGGGTGAATATTTTGCAGGAGGGAGGGTGAATATTCTGCAGGAGGGTGAATATTCTGCAGGAGGAGGGTGAATATTCTGCAGAAAGAGTGAATATTCTGCAGGAGGAGGGTGAATATTCTGCAGAAGGAGGGTGCATATTCTGCAGGAGGGTAAATATTCTGCAGGAAGGTTGAATATTCTGCAGGAGGGTGAATATTCTGCAGTGAGGAGGGTGAATATTCTGCGGGGAGGGGGAATATTCTGTGGAGAGGAGGGTGAATATTCTATGGGGGGGGGTAATATTCTGTCAGGAGGGTGAACATTCAGCAGGGAGGGTGTATATTCTACAGAAGGAGGTGGATTTTCTGCAGGGGGTGTGAATATTATGCAGGAGGAGGCAAATATTCTGCCGGAGAAGGGTGAATATTATGCAGGAGGACAGTGAATATTTGGCACGGGGCCTAAGTATACCAGAGGAGGAGGGTGAATATTCTGCATGTTGTGTGAATATTCTGCATGTTGTGTGAATATTCTGCAGGAGGGGAATATTCTGCAGGAGGGGGTGAATATTCTGCAGGGAGGGTGAACATTCTGCAGGGAGGGTGAATATTTTGCAGGAGAAGTGTGAATATTCTGAAGGGAGGGTGAATATTCTGCAGCAGGGGTGAATATCCTGTAGGGAGTTTGAATATTCTGCAGCAGGGAGGGTGAATATTCTGTAGAGAGGGTGAATATTCTACAGCAGAGGGAGAATATTCTGCAGGGAGGATGAATATACTTCAGGAGAGGGTGAATGTTCTGCTGGAAGAGTGAATATTCTACAGCAAGGGGTGAATATTCGCAGGGAGAGTGAATATTCTGCAGGAGGAGGGTTAATATTCTGTAGGGAGGGTGAATATCCTGCAGGAGGAGGGTGAATATTCTGCAGGGAGGGTGAATATTCTGTAGGGAGCATGAATAATCTACAGCAGGAAGTGAATATTCTGCAGAAGGAGGGCGCATTTTCTGTAGGGAGGGTGAATATTCTGCAGGGAGGGTGAATATTCCACAGAAGGAGGGTGAATGTCCTGCAGGGAGAGTGAATATTCTGCAGGAGGGGGTGAATATTCTGTAGGGAGGGTGAATATTCTGCAGGGAGGAGGGTGAATATTCTGCAGGGAGGAGGGTGAATATTCTGCAAGGAAGAGGGTGAATATTCTGTAGGCAGTGTGAATATTCTGTAGGGAGGGTGAATATTCTGCAGAAGGAGGGTGAATATTCTGCAGGGAGGAGGGTGAATATTCTGCAAGGAGGAGGGTGAATATTCTGTAGGGAGGGTGAATATTCTGTAGGGAGGGTGAATATTCTGCAGGGAGGAGGGTGAATATTCTGCAGGGAGGAGGGTGAATATTCTGCAAGGAGGAGGGTGAATATTGTGTAGGCAGTGTGAATATTCTGTAGGGAGGGTGAATATTCTGCAGAAGGAGGGTGAATATTCTGCAGGGAGGAGGGTGAATATTCTGCAAG
Source organism: Isurus oxyrinchus (assembly GCA_026770705.1). NCBI lineage: Eukaryota > Metazoa > Chordata > Chondrichthyes > Lamniformes > Lamnidae > Isurus > Isurus oxyrinchus. The sequence goes on along the minus strand of JANJGN010000029.1, from coordinate 29,487,072 downwards.
GAGGAGGGTGAATATTCTGTTTGGGAGGGTGAATATTCTGTAGGGAGGGTGAATATTCTGCAGAAGGAGGGTGAATATTCTGCAGGGAGTAGGGTGAATATTCTGCAAGGAGGAGGGTGAATATTCTGTAGGGAGGGTGAATATTCTGCAGCAGGGAGGGTGAATATTCTGTAGGGAGGATGAATATTCTGCAGAAGGAGGGTGAATATTCTGCAGGCAGGTTGAATATTCTGCAGCAGGGAGGGTGAATATTCTGCAGAAGGAGGGTGAATATTCTGCAGGCAGCGTGAACTTTCTACAGAAGGGGGTCAATATTGTGCAGTGAGGAGGGTGAATATTCTGCGGGCAGGAGGGTGAATATTCTGCGGGGAGGAGGGTGAATATTCTGCGGGGAAGGGGAATATTCTGCGGGGAGGGTGAATATTCTTCATGGAGGGGGAATATTTTGCGGGAAGGAGGGTGAATATTCTATGGAGAGGGTGAATATTCTGTCAGAAGGATGAATTTTGTCAGGAGGGTGAACATTCAGCAGGGAGGGTGAATATTCTGCAGTGAGTGTCAATATTCTGCAGGGAGGGTGAATATTCTACAGGATGGGTTGAATATTCTGCAGGGAGGTTGAATATTCTACAGGGAAGATTAATATTCTGCAGAGAGGGTGAATATTCTGCGGGGGGGGGGGGGGGTGAATATTCTTCAGCAGGAGAGTGAACATTCTGCAGGAGGAGGGTGAATACTCTGCAGGAGCGGGTGACTCTCCTTCAGGGATGGTCAATTTTTCTACAGGAGAGGGTGAATATTCTGCAGGAGCGGGTGAATACTCTCCCGGAGAGGGTGAATATCCTTCCACAGAAGGTGAATATCCTGCAGGAGGAGGTGAATATTTTGCCGGAGAGGGTGAATATTCTGCAGGGAGGGTAAATATTCTGCAGGCGGGGGTCAATATTCTGCAGAGAGGGTCAGTATTCTGCAGGGAGGGTCAATATTCTGCAGGAGAGGGTCAATATTGTGCAGGGAGGGTCAATATTGTGCAGGGAGGGTGAATATTCTGCGGGGAGGAGGCTGAATATTCTACGGGGAGGGGGAATATCCTGTCAGGAGGGTGAACGTTCTAAAGAAGGACATGAATTTTCTGCAGGGAGAGCGAATATTCTGCCAGAGGGGGTGAATATTCTGCAGGGAGGGTGAATATTCTGCGGGGAGGGGGAATATTTTGCGGGAAGGAGGGTGAATATTCTATGGAGAGGGTGAATATTCTGTCAGAAGGATGAACATTCTACAGAAGGAGGTGAATTTTCTGCAGGGAGAGTGAATATTCTGTAGGGAGGGTGAATATTCTGCAGGAGGAGGGTGAATATTCTGTAGCGAGTGTGAATATTCTGCAGGGAGGGTGAATATTCTGCAGGAGGAGGGTGAATATTCTGCAGGGAGAGTGCATATTCTGCAGGAGGAGGGTGAATATTCTGCAGGGAGAGTGAATATTCTGCAGGAGGAGGTGAATATTCTGTAGAGAGGGTGAATATTCTGTAGGGAGAGTGAATATTCGGCAGGAAGAGGTGAATATTCTATAGGGAGGGTGAATATTCTGCAGAAGTAGGGTGAATATTCTGTCAGGAGGGTGAATATTCTGCAGGAGGAGGGTGAATATTCTGTAGGGAAGGTGAATATTCTGCAGAAGGAGGGTGAATATTCTGCAGGAGGGTAAATATTCTGCAGGAAGGTTGAATATTCTGCAGGAGCAGGGTGAATATTCTGCAGAAGGAGGGTGAATATTCTGCAGGAGGGTGAATATTCTGCAGGAAGATTGAATATTCTGTAGGGAGGGTGAATATTCTGCAGGGACGGTGTATATTCTGCAGGGGGAGTGTGAATATTCTGCAAGGAGAATGAATATTCTGCAGAAGGGGTGAATATTCTGTAGGGAGGGTGAATATTTTGCAGGAGGGAGGGTGAATATTCTGCAGGAGGGTGAATATTCTGCAGGAGGAGGGTGAATATTCTGCAGAAAGAGTGAATATTCTGCAGGAGGAGGGTGAATATTCTGCAGAAGGAGGGTGCATATTCTGCAGGAGGGTAAATATTCTGCAGGAAGGTTGAATATTCTGCAGGAGGGTGAATATTCTGCAGTGAGGAGGGTGAATATTCTGCGGGGAGGGGGAATATTCTGTGGAGAGGAGGGTGAATATTCTATGGGGGGGGTAATATTCTGTCAGGAGGGTGAACATTCAGCAGGGAGGGTGTATATTCTACAGAAGGAGGTGGATTTTCTGCAGGGGGTGTGAATATTATGCAGGAAGAGGCAAATATTCTGCCGGAGAAGGGTGAATATTCTGCAGGAGGGCAGTGAATATTCGGCACAGGGCCTAAGTATACCAGAGGAGGAGGGTGAATATTCTGCATGTTGTGTGAATATTCTGCATGTTGTGTGAATATTCTGCAGGAGGTGGTGAATATTCTGCAGGAGGGGGTGAATATTCTGCAGGGAGGGTGAACATTCTGCAGGGAGGGTGAATATTTTGCAGGAGGAGTGTGAATATTCTGAAGGGAGGGTGAATATTCTGCAGCAGGGGTGAATATCCTGTAGGGAGTTTGAATATTCTGCAGCAGGGAGGGTGAATATTCTGTAGAGAGGGTGAATATTCTACAGCAGAGGGAGAATATTCTGCAGGGAGGATGAATATACTTCAGGAGAGGGTGAATGTTCTGCTGGAAGAGTGAATATTCTACAGCAAGGGGTGAATATTCGCAGGGAGAGTGAATATTCTGCAGGAGGAGGGTTAATATTCTGTAGGGAGGGTGAATATCCTGCAGGAAGAGGGTGAATATTCTGCAGGAGGAGGGTGAATACTCTGCAGGAGCGGGTGACTCTCCTTCAGGGATGGTCAATTTTTCTACAGGAGAGGGTGAATATTCTGCAGGAGCGGGTGAATCCTCTCCCGGAGAGGGTGAATATCCTTCCACAGAAGGTGAATATCCTGCAGGAGGAGGTGAATATTTTGCCGGAGAGGGTGAATATTCTGCAGGGAGGGTAAATATTCTGCAGGCGGGGGTCAATATTCTGCAGAGAGGGTCAGTATTCTGCAGGGAGGGTCAATATTCTGCAGGAGAGGGTCAATATTGTGCAGGGAGGGTCAATATTGTGCAGGGAGGGTGAATATTCTGCGGGGAGGAGGCTGAATATTCTACGGGGAGGGGGAATATCCTGTCAGGAGGGTGAACGTTCTAAAGAAGGACATGAATTTTCTGCAGGGAGAGTGAATATTCTGCCAGAGGGGGTGAATATTCTGCAGGGAGAGCGAATATTCTGCCAGAGGGGGTGAATATTCTGCAGGGAGGGTGAATATTCTGCCAGTGGGGGTGAATATTCTGCAGGGAGGGTGAATATTCTGCGGGGAGGGGGAATATTTTGCGGGAAGGAGGGTGAATATTCTATGGAGAGGGTGAATATTCTGTCAGAAGGATGAACATTCTACAGAAGGAGGTGAATTTTCTGCAGGGAGAGTGAATATTCTGTAGGGAGGGTGAATATTCTGCAGGAGGAGGGTGAATATTCTGTAGCGAGTGTGAATATTCTGTAGGGAGGGTGAATATTCTGTAGGGAGGGTGAATATTCTGCAGAAGGAGGGTGAATATTCTGTAGGGAGGGTGAATATTCTGCAGGAGGAGCTGAATATTCTGCAGGAGGAGGGTGAATATTCTGTAGGGAGGGTGAATAATCTGTAGGGAGGGTGAATATTCTGCAGGAGGAGGGTGAATATTCTGCAGCAGGAGGGTGAATATTGTGTAGTGAGGGTGACTAATCTGCAGGGAGGGTGAATATTCTGCGGGGAGGGTGAATATTCTGCGGGGAGGAGGCTGAATATTCTACGGCGAGGGGGAATATTCTGTCAGGAGGGCGAATGTTCTACAGAAGGAGGTGAATTTTCTGCAGGGAGAGTGAATATTCTGCCGGGGGGGGTGAATATTCTGCAGGGAGGGTGAATATTCTGCAGGAGGAGGGTGAATATTCTGCAGGGAGAGTGCATATTCTGCAGGAGGAGGGTGAATATTCTGCAGGGAGAGTGAATATTCTGCAGGAGGAGGTGAATATTCTGTAGAGAGGGTGAATATTCTGTAGGGAGAGTGAATATTCGGCAGGAAGAGGTGAATATTCTATAGGGAGGGTGAATATTCTGCAGAAGTAGGGTGAATATTCTGTCAGGAGGGTGAATATTCTGCAGGAGGAGGGTGAATATTCTGTAGGGAAGGTGAATATTCTGCAGAAGGAGGGTGAATATTCTGCAGGAGGGTAAATATTCTGCAGGAAGGTTGAATATTCTGCAGGAGCAGGGTGAATATTCTGCAGAAGGAGGGTGAATATTCTGCAGGAGGGTGAATATTCTGCAGGAAGATTGAATATTCTGTAGGGAGGGTGAATATTCTGCAGGGACGGTGTATATTCTGCAGGGGGAGTGTGAATATTCTGCAAGGAGAATGAATATTCTGCAGAAGGGGTGAATATTCTGCAGAAGGAGGGCGAATATTCTGTCAGGAGTGTGAATATTCTGCGGGGAGGGTGAATATTCTACAGAAGGAGGGTGAATATTCTGTCAAGGGGGTTGAATGTTCTGTAAGGAGGGTGAACATTCTGTAGGGAGGGTCAATATTCTGTAGGGATGGTGAATATTCAGTAGGGAGGGTGAATATTCTGCAGGGAGGCTGAATCTTCTACAGAAGGAGGGTGAATATTGTACAGAAGTTGCGTGAATATTCTGTCAAGAGGGGGTGAATATTCTGTAGGGAGGGTGAATATTCTGTAGGGAGAGTGAGTATTCGGCAGGAAGAGGTGAATATTCTGTAGGGAGGGTGAATATTCTGCAGAAGTAGGGTGAATATTCTGTAGGGAGGGTGAATAGTCTGTAGGAGGAGGGTGAATATTCTGTAGGGAGGGTGAATATTCTGCAGAAGGAGGGTGAATATTCTGCAGGAGGGTAAATATTCTGCAGGAAGGTTGAATATTCTGCAGGAGCAGGGTGAATATTCTGTAGGGAGGGTGAATATTCTGCAGAAGGAGGGTGAATATTCTGCAGGAGGGTAAATATTCTGCAGGAAGGTTGAATATTCTGCAGGAGGGTGAACATTCAGCAGTAGGGTGAATATTCTGCAGGAAGATTGAATATTCTGTAGGGAGGGTGAATATTCTGCAGGGAGGGTGTATATTCTGCAGGGGGAGTGTGAATATTCTGCAAGGAGAATGAATATTCTGCAGAAGGGGTGAATATTCTGTAGGGAGGGTGAATATTTTGCACGAGGGAGGGTGAATATTCTGCAGGAGGGTAAATATTCTGCTGGAGGAGGGTGAATATTGTGCAGGGTGGGTGAATATTCTGCAGTGAGGAGGGTGAATATTCTGCGGGGAGGGGGAATATTCTGTGGAGAGGAGGGTGAATATTCTATGGGGGGGGTACTATTCTGTCAGGAGGGTGAACATTCAGCAGGGAGGGTGTATATTCTACAGAAGGAGGTGGATTTTCTGCAGGGGGTATGAATATTATGCAGGAGGAGGCAAATATTCTGCCGGAGAAGGGGGAATATTATGCAGGAGGACAGTGAATATTCGGCACGGGGCCTAAGTATACCAGAGGAGGAGGGTGAATATTCTGCACAGAGGGTGAATATTCTGCATGTTGTGTGAATATTCTGCAGGAGGGGGTGATTATTCTGCAGGAGGGGGTGAATATTCTGCAAGGAGGGGGTGAATATTCTGCAGGGAGGGTGAACATTCTGCAGGGAGGGTGAATATTTTGCAGGAGGAGTGTGAATATTCTGAAGGGAGGGTGAATATTCTGCAGCAGGGAGGGTGAATATTCTGTAGAGAGGGTGAATATTCTACAGCAGAGGGAGAATATTCTGCAGGGAGGATGAATATACTTCAGGAGAGGGTGAATGTTCTGCTGGAAGAGTGAATATTCTACAGCAAGGGGTGAATATTCGCAGGGAGAGTGAATATTCTGCAGGAGGAGGGTTAATATTCTGTTCGGAGGGTGAATATTCTGCAGGAGGAGGGTGAATATTCTGCAGGAGGAGGGTGAATATTCTGCAGGGATGGTGAATATTCTGCAGGAGGAGGGTGAATATTCTGCAGGGAGGGTGAATATTCTGCAGGAAGATTGATTATTCTGCAGAAAGAGTGAATATTCTGCAGAAGGAGGGTGCATATTCTGTAGGGAGGGTGAACTTTATGCAGAAGGAGGGTGAATATTGTGCAGTGTGGGTGAATATTCTGCAGTGAGGAGGGTGAATATTCTGCAGGGAGGGGAATATTCTGCGGAGAGGAAAGGTGAATATTCTACGGGGGGGGTAATATTCTGTAAGGAGGGTGAACATTCAGCAGGGAGGTTAAATATTCTACAGAAGGAGGTAAATTTTCTGCAGGGGGTGTGAATATTATGCAGGAGGAGGCAAATATTCTGCTGGAGAAGGGTGAATATTCTGCAGGAGGACAGTGAATATTCGGCACGGGGCCTAAGTATACCAGAGGAGGAGGGTGAATATTCTGCATGTTGTGTGAATATTCTGCATGTTGTGTGAATATTCTGCAGGAGGGGGTGAATATTCTGCAGGAGGGGGTGAATATTCTGCAGGGAGGGTGAACATTCTGCAGGGAGGGTGAATATTTTGCAGGAGGAGTGTGAATATTCTGAAGGGAGGGTGAATATTCTGCAGCAGGGGTGAATATCCTGTGGGGAGGTTGAATATTCTGCAGCGGGGAGGGTGAATATTCTGTAGAGAGGGTGAATATTCTACAGCAGAGGGAGAATATTCTGCAGGGAGGATGAGTATACTTCAGGAGAGGGTGAATGTTCTGCTGGAAGAGTGAATATTCTACAGCAAGGGGTGAATATTCGCAGGGAGAGTGAATATTCTACAGAAGGAGGGTGAATATTCTGTCAAGGGGGTTGAATATTCTGTAAGGAGGGTGAACATTCTGTAGGGAGGGTCAATATTCTGTAGGGATGGTGAATATTCGGTAGGGAGGGTGAATATTCAGCAGGGAGGCTGAATCTTCTACAGAAGGAGGGTGAGTATTGTACAGAAGGTGCGTGAATATTCTGTCAAGAGGTGGCGAATATTCTGTAGGGAGGGTGAATATTCTGTAGGGAGAGTGAGTATTCGGCAGGAAGAGGTGAATATTCTGTAGGGAGGGTGAATATTCTGCAGAAGTAGGGTGAATATTCTGTAGGGAGGGTGAATATTCTGTAGGAGGAGGGTGAATATTCTGTAGGGAGGGTGAATATTCTGCAGAAGGAGGGTGAATATTCTGCAGGAGGGTAAATATTCTGCAGGAAGGTTGAATATTTTGCAGGAGCAGGGTGAATATTCTGTAGGGAGGGTGAATATTCTGCAGAAGGAGGGTGAATATTCTGCAGGAGGGTAAATATTCTGCAGGAAGGTTGAATATTCTGCAGGAGGGTGAATATTCTGTAGGGTGGGTGGATATTCTGTCAGGAGTGTGAACATTCAGCAGTAGGGTGAATATTCTGCAGGAAGATTGAATATTCTGTAGGGAGGGTGAATATTCTGCAGGGAGGGTGTATATTCTGCAGGAGGAGTGTGAATATTCTGCAAGGAGAATGAATATTCTGCAGAAGGGGTGAATATTCTGTAGGGAGGGTGAATATTTTGCACGAGGAAGGGTGAATATTCTGCAGGAGGGTAAATATTCTGCAGGAGGAGGGTGAATATTCTGCAGAAAGAGTGAATATTCTGCAGGAGGATGGTGAATATTCTGCAGAATGAGGGTGCATATTCTGTAGGGAGGGTGAACTTTCTGCTGAAGGAGGGTGAATATTGTGCAGGGTGGGTGAATATTCTGCAGTGAGGAGGGTGAATATTCTGCGGGGAGGGGGAATATTCTGTGGAGAGGAGGGTGAATATTCTATGGGGGGGTAATATTCTGTCAGGAGGGTGAACATTCAGCAGGGAGGGTGTATATTCTACAGAAGGAGGTGGATTTTCTGCAGGGGGTATGAATATTATGCAGGAGGAGGCAAATATTCTGCCGGAGAAGGGGGAATATTATGCAGGAGGACAGTGAATATTCGGCACGGGGCCTAAGTATACCAGAGGAGGAGGGTGAATATTCTGCACAGAGGGTGAATATTCTGCATGTTGTGTGAATATTCTGCAGGAGGGGGTGAATATTCTGCAGGAGGGGGTGAATATTCTGCAAGGAGGGGGTGAATATTCTGCAGGGAGGGTGAACATTCTGCAGGGAGGGTGAATATTTTGCAGGAGGAGTGTGAATATTCTGAAGGGAGGGTGAATATTCTGCAGCAGGGAGGGTGAATATTCTGTAGAGAGGGTGAATATTCTACAGCAGAGGGAGAATATTCTGCAGGGAGGATGAATATACTTCAGGAGAGGGTGAATGTTCTGCTGGAAGAGTGAATATTCTACAGCAAGGGGTGAATATTCGCAGGGAGAGTGAATATTCTGCAGGAGGAGGGTTAATATTCTGTAGGGAGGGTGAATATTCTGCAGGAGGAGGGTGAATATTCTGCAGGAGGAGGGTGAATATTCTGCAGGGATGGTGAATATTCTGCAGGAGGAGGGTGAATATTCTGCAGGGAGGGTGAATATTCTGCAGGAAGATTGATTATTCTGCAGAAAGAGTGAGTCTTCTGCAGAAGGAGGGTGCATATTCTGTAGGGAGGGTGAACTTTATGCAGAAGGAGGGTGAATATTGTGCAGTGTGGGTGAATATTCTGCAGTGAGGAGGGTGAATATTCTGCAGGGAGGGGAATATTCTGCGGAGAGGAAAGGTGAATATTCTACGGGGGGGGTAATATTCTGTAAGGAGGGTGAACATTCAGCAGGGAGGGTGAATATTCTACAGAAGGAGGTAAATTTTCTGCAGGGGGTGTGAATATTATGCAGGAGGAGGCAAATATTCTGCCGGAGAAGGGTGAATATTCTGCAGGAGGACAGTGAATATTCGGCACGGGGCCTAAGTATACCAGAGGAGGAGGGTGAATATTCTGCATGTTGTGTGAATGTTCTGCAGGAGGGGGTGAATATTCTGCAGGAGGGGGTGAATATTCTGCAGGGAGGGTGAACATTCTGCAGGGAGGGTGAATATTTTGCAGGAGGAGTGTGAATATTCTGAAGGGAGGGTGAATATTCTGCAGCAGGGGTGAATATCCTGTGGGGAGGTTGAATATTCTGCAGCAGGGAGGGTGAATATTCTGTAGAGAGGGTGAATATTCTACAGCATAGGGAGAATATTCTGCAGGGAGGATGAATATACTTCAGGAGAGGGTGAATGTTCTGCTGGAAGAGTGAATATTCTACAGCAAGGGGTGAATATTCGCAGGGAGAGTGAATATTCTGCAGGAGGAGGGTTAATATTCTGTAGGGAGGGTGAATATCCTGCAGGAGGAGGGTGAATATTCTGCAGGGAGGGTGAATATCCTGCAGGAGGAGGGTGAATATTCTACAGAAGGAGGGTGAATATTCTGTCAAGGGGGGCTGAATATTCTGTAAGGAGGGTGAACATTCTGTAGTGAGGGTCAATATTCTGTAGGGATGGTGAATATTCGGTAGGGAGGGTGAATATTCTGTCAGGAGGGTGAACATTCAGCAGGGAGGCTGAATCTTCTACAAAAGGAGGGTGAATATTGTACAGAATGTGCGTGAATATTCTGTCAAGAGGGGGTGAATATTCTGTAGGGAGGGTGAATATTCTGTAGGGAGAGTGAGTATTCGGCAGGAAGAGGTGAATATTCTGTAGGGAGGGTGAATATTCTGCAGAAGTAGGGTGAATATTCTGTAGGGAGGGTGAATATTCTGCAGGAGGAGGGTGAATATTCTGTAGGGAGGGTGAATATTCTGCAGATGGAGGGTGAATATTCTGCAGGTGGGTAAATATTCTGCAGGAAGGTTGAATATTCTGCAGGAGCAGGGTGAATATTCTGTAGGGAGGGTGAATATCCTGCAGAAGGGTGAATATTCTGCAGGAGGGTGAATATTCTGTAGGGTGGGTGGATATTCCATCAGGAGAGTGAACATTCAGCAGGAGGGTGAATATTCTGCAGAAAGAGTGAATATTCTGCAGAAGGAGGGTGCGTATTCTGGCGGGAGGGTGAACTTTCTGCAGAAGGAGGATGAATATTGTGCAGTGTGGGTGAATATTCTGCAGTGAGGAGGGTGAATATTCTGCGGGAAGGGGAATATTCTGCGGAGAGGAGGGTGAATATTCTACGGGGGGTAATATTCTTTAGGAGGGTGAACATTCAGCAGGGAGGGTGAATATTCTACAGAAGGAGGTAAATTTTCTGCAGGGGGTGTGAATATGATGCAGGAGGAGGCAAATATTCTGCCAGAGAAGGGTGAATTTTCTGCAGGAGGACAGTGAATATTCGACACGGGGCCTAAGTATACCAGAGGAGGAGGGTGAATATTCTGCATGTTGTGTGAATATTCTGCATGTTGTGTGAATATTCTGCAGGAGGGGGTGAATATTCTGCAGGAGGGGGTGAATATTCTGCAAGGAGGGAAAACATTCTGCAGGGAGGGTGAATATTTTGCAGGAGGAGTGTGAATATTCTGTAGGGAGGGTGAATACTCTACAGCAGGAAGTGAATATTCTGCAGAAGGAGGGCGAATATTCTGTCAGGAGTGTGAATATTCTGCGGGGAGGGTGAATATTCTACAGAAGGAGGGTGAATATTCTGCAGGGAGGGTGAATATTCTGCGGGGATGGTGAATATTCTGCGGGGAGGGTGAATATTCTACAGAAGGAGGGTGAATATTCTGCAGGGAGAGTGAATATTCTGCAGGAGAGGGTGTATATACTGTAGGGAGGGTGAATATTCTGCAGGAGGAGGGTGAATATTCTGTAGGGAGGGTGAATATTCTGCAGGGAGGAGGGTGAATATTCTGCAGGGAGGGTGAATATTCTGCAGCAGGGAGGGTGAATATTCTGCAGAAGGAGGGTGAATATTCTGCAGGCAGGGTGAACTTTCTGCAGATGGGGGTCAATATTGTGCAGGGTGGGTGAACATTGTGCAGTGAGGAGGGTGAATATTCTGCGGGGAGGAGGCTGAATATTCTGCGGGGAGGGGGAATATTTTGCGGGAAGGAGGATGAATATTCTATGGAGAGGGTGTCAGAGGGATGAACATTCTACAGAAGGAGGTGAATTTTCTGCAGGGAGAGTGAATATTCTGTAGGGAGGGTGAATATTCTGCAGAAGGAGGGTGAATATTCTGTAGGGAGGGTGAATATTCTGCAGAAGGAGGCTGAATATTCTGTAGCGAGGGTGAATATTCTGTAGGGAGGGTGAATATTCTGCAGAAGGAGGGTGAATATTCTATAGGGAGAGTGAATATTCTGCAGGAGGAGGGTGAATATTCTGCAGGAGGAGGGTTAATATTCTGTAGGGAGGGTGAATAATCTGTAGGGAGGGTGAATATTCTGCAGGAGGAGGGTGAATATTCTGTAGGGAGGGTGAATATTCTGCAGGAGGAGGTTGAATATTCTGTAGGGAGGGTGAATATTCTGCAGGAGGAGGGTGAATATTCTGCAGGAGGAGGGTGAATATTCTGTAGGGAGGGTGAATATTCTGTAGGGAGGGTGAATATTCTGCAGGAGGAGGGTGAATATTCTGCAGCAGGAGGGTGAATATTGTGCAGGGAGGGTGAATATTCTGCGGGGAGGGGGAATATTCTGCAGGGAGGGTGAATATTCTGTAGAGAGGGTGAATATTCTGTAGGGAGGGTGAATATTCTGCAGGAGGAGGGTGAATATTCTGTAGGGAGGGTGAATATTCTGCAGAAGGAGGGTGAATATTCTGCAGGAGGAGGGTGAATATTCTGCAGGAGGAGGGTGAATATTCTGCAGCAGGGGGGTGAATATTCTGCAGCAGGAGGGTGAATATTTTGTCGAGAGGGTGAACTTTCTGCAGGGAGAGTGAATATTCTGCAGGAGGAGGGTGAATATTCTGCAGGAGGGTGAATATTCTGCAGGAGGAGGGTGAATTTTCTGCAGGAAGGTTGGATATTCCACAGGAGGTTTGAATATTCTGCAGAAGGAGGGCGAATATTCTGTCAGGAGGGTGAATATTCTGCAGGGAAGGTGTATATTCTACAGAAGGAGAGTGAATATTCTGCAGGAGGGGGTGAATATGCTACAGAAGGATGGTGAATATTCTGCAGGAGTGTGTTAATATTCTACAGAAGGAGGGTGAATATTCTGCAGGGATCGTGAATATTCTTTTGGGAGGGTAAGTATTCTGCAGGAGGGGGTGAATATTCTGTAGGGAGAGTGAATATTTTGCAGGCGGGGGTGAATATTCTGTAGGGAGGGTGAATATTCTGCTGGAGAAGGGTGAATATTCTGCAGGAGGATGGTGAATATTCGGCACGGGGCCTTATTATTCCAGAGGAGGAAGGTGAATATTCTGCAGAGCGGGTGAATATTCTGCAGAGAGGGTGAATATTCTGCAGGAGGGGGTGAATATTCTGCAAGGAGGATCAATATTCTGCAGAGAGGGTGAAAATTCTGCAGGGAAGGTGAATATTCTATAGGATGGGTTGAATATCCTGCAGGGAAGATTAATATTCTGCAGTGAGGGTGAATAGTCTTCCAGAGAAGGTGAATATCCTGCAGGAGGAGGTGAATATTTTGCTGGAGAAGGTGAATATTATGCAGGGTGGGTAAATATTCTGCAGGAGGGGGTCAATACTCTGCAGAGAGGGTGAATATTCTGCATGGAGGGTCAATATTCTGCAAGGGGTGGTCAATATTCTGTCAGGAGTGTGAGCACAAGAACTGTTATTTTCTTTCCTACAGTTTATATATTTTTCTTAGTTCTCTCTGTCATATTGTAACCAAGGCCACAAGCAGAGTTCATGCCATCATGACCCTTCAGATTCTGTGTGATTAACCCTGCACCATTCTAGTGTCTCACTCCCCCAATGCTGCAAGATTAGTTGCCTCTGGGCAGTGTCATGTTTTGGTGGTTCCTGTAACGTGGAACAAGATGACTGAGGAGAATGGAAAGATCCCTCAGCAGCTGCAGTTAGCAGGTTATTAGCAATCTCTTTATCACCTTTACAAGACTGTCTACAACCTGATGGCACAAAGTTTGAGTAGTGTCTGTCACTGAGTGCCAATGCAGTGAGGCACCAGCTGTCACTAATAGTCTGACACCTTAACACAAGCTCCCTGATCAGACTGCTTCACTTCCTAAATATTTTGATCTGTTGTTATTCATTAAACCTGTGTCAAGGAATCTTCCCTATGCAGTGATTAACAACCTACTGATACAATTATGTCTGATCCCAAACAGCTACTGTGGTGTCGGGCCTAATGTCTGCTTTAGTTTCAGCTTTGAAACTAGAGCTTCAGCTCTGGAGAAGGGTCGTACAGACTCGAAACATTAACTCTGTTTCCCTCTCCACAGATGCCCTTAGACCTGCTGAGTTTTTCTAGCATTTTCTGTTTTTGTTTCAGATTTCCAGGATCCGCAGTATTTTGCTTTTGTCTGCTTTAGTTTATTGGCTGCTAAAACATTTTGGGACATACTTAGGTTGTGAAAAGTGCTAAATAAAAATAGCTTTCTTCCTATCTTTACACTCAAACCCATACCTAATGCCTTGTATATAGTGTTGAACTGCTTATAGTGCAAGTGACTGGCAAACAATGTGGAAGTGACAGGCATGGAGTGATCTGGAGGAGGACATGCTGTATGATGGGGAAACTGCACCATCCATTTACTTGAGATACTGCATGAAGAAGAGCTAAATAATGAAGTGATGGTTCAGGGAGAATGTTAAGTATGGGGGCCAGACAGTTGGAGGCTCTGCTCTTGAAGCCGCAACAGATGGGAGAAGCCAATACTCTGAGGTCAGAGTTTGAAGAAGAGGTGCATGATTGGCATTGGGAGCTGGAGAGCATTGCAAAGATAGGGAAAGGTGGGACTGTGAGGAATTTGTGAATGAAAACATGTATTTTGATTCAGTGTATTAAGGAGAGGCACATAACTAACTACCTAGAGAAAAGAACTGTCCATCTAATGGTCCAGTGTATCTCCACTCTGTTCAGGATTTTCCTTCTTCCTAGTCTCTTCCTCTGCTCCTGAATGCACTGACCCTTGCAGGGTAAAATTGCACTAGCTTTGCACCAACCTGCCAAGTGCCCATTTGTCATGCGTCGGTCTAGATAGGAGTGGGATCTCCACACACACAGGAGATCAGAACTTAATCCAAACCTGCACGAAATCAGGAAGCATGTTTTCACTTGAAGGCTAGTGGATCTGCACCTCCCTCCCAAAAAAAGGTGGTGGATGCTGGAGATCCATTGAACTTTTCAAGACTGAAGTCAATAGACTTTTGCTCAATATTGAGGGATATGTAGGAAAGGCAAGTAAATGGAGTTGAGATATAGATGAGGCTTAATCTAACTGAATGATGGAACAGGTTCAAGGAACTGAATGATCTCCTGCTTCTATATTTACTATCATGCACTCACTATTGTGCACTTATGCATATTCAGTATCATGAACACCTCAAAGTTCCGTTTCATTTTGCTGTTTAAGATCCAATATTAAGGGGTTGCTCCACTTCCTCGGCTCCTGTTCTTGGCCCTGTTGGGTTCAAGGCTGGTTTTTTTTAATATCATGAAAGGCACACTGTCAGCTTCAGATGGAATGCCTCAAGTTTACAACACAGCCAAATTTCCAGGTTGCCACCAGGGTGCAGGGTCATCACATCACACCCACTCCTTCCCTCCCTTCCACCCACAGTGCTGTTCTTGAAGATCAGCATTGGTCATTCTATCCTGTGATGCCTCAATTTTAAAATTCTCATCTTTTCAAACCCTGGCGTGGCCTCACCCCTCCTCTCAGTAACCTCATTGAGCTCTGCAACCCTCAGATCTCTGCACTCCTTCAACTCTGGCCTTTGGCAAACACACATGATTTTCTTCACTCCACCATGAACCACCATGCTTCAGCTGCTCAGATCTTAATCTCTGTATTCCCTGTCTAAACCTTTCCACTTCTCTACCTTTTTCTCCCCAATTAATAAGCTCCTTAAAACCTACCTCTTTGACCAAACCTTTGGTCACCTGTCCTAATATCTCCTTATATGGCTAACTGTCAATTATTGCTTGCTAACACTCCTATGAAGCACATGGGGACGTTTTACAATAAGGTACATAAACACAAGTCGTTGCTGTTGTGAATTTGCCTAATTTAGAAACTGCCCTATGTGAAATGCCAGGCGGTGAGTTGAATTGTTTAAAGGAATAAAATTTCCTTGTGTGGCAATGTGTAACAGGACTGCTACTGGCTGGAGGCCCAGGAACTGTGTAAATAAAAGCCAGCAAACCAGAGTAAATCAAGCTGTTTATTTACTTTGATAATACCACTGAAGTCTGCAAATTCAATTTTATTCCAACCGAAAAAGGAAAAACTGGAAACACACAATTGGCAGTTTAAAGCTATGTCAGCCAAGGAGAAAGCTGCTCTCTATCTGTTATTTATTTTACATTATTACTGTGCTTCCTCCTCATTAAGATGTGTATGACCAGGGATGGATGCTTTCTCTCCTTGCACCTACTCTTAGTGTCAGACATTCCCTGCTGTTTATAGAAATCCATCAACAGTGTCTCATGTCTTCAGAGAAACACCAGGACACTCCTTTGAGAAACCCTTCCATGTTTTGAGTGCAACCGTCCAATTACTGTTGAACTATGAGCACATTAATATTCTCAGATGTTCTCCGAGGAACTGCTCACTGCAGCCTTCCATGAGGACAGGCTTAATTGCCCATCGGTCCACTGTTACTAGTGTGCTAGGTGAG
Organism: Isurus oxyrinchus; assembly: GCA_026770705.1. Taxonomy (NCBI): domain Eukaryota; kingdom Metazoa; phylum Chordata; class Chondrichthyes; order Lamniformes; family Lamnidae; genus Isurus; species Isurus oxyrinchus. The sequence continues at coordinate 29,471,224 of JANJGN010000029.1, read as the reverse complement.
AACTACAACCAATTACTGAATGAGTGAAAACAAAAACAGAATTACCTGGAAAAACTCAGCAGGTCTGGCAGCATCAGCGGAGAAGAAAAGAGTTGACGTTTCGAGTCCTCATGACCCTTCGGCAGAAATGAGTGGCTCTTCTTGAAAATAACAGTACTTGAGAATTAGATCTCAACATTCCAAACCCCCCCAATCATTGATGCAAGGAGCTGCTTAGAAGTGGTCATTTTATTGTTAAGTGTGTGCAATAAATCATTCCAACATCTCACTACAGTCTAGCTATTTCTCATGTCATATTCTTAATTCCATCCCCCAAAATGCTGCCATCTCAATCAGCCTTTGTAACAACCCACTTTACATCTGGGCACCAGCCAGAGGTCTACCCCATCCTTTTTTTTAAAATGGTGTGTCCTGTCAGTTTTTGGATTGGGCAGAATCTGGAAGGCCCTGTGAGAGTTCAGTGCTATCCAGCTCACCAGTAGTGAGAAGTATGTGGCAGATCAGGGTGCTGGATCCCTTCCAGTGTTAAACCATCTCCTATCAGACAGTGCTGTAAACAACTCGCAGATGCAGTACCCTTGACCCGCAGTTTTTCTGCTTGAGTTATGCTGCCATAGATTAACAGGAACTCCTTCATTGCACCACATTGACTCTTTCACAAAGACATTTAATCCTTAGCATAATCAGAAATAAAACACATTGGGTTCTACTTACTTCCAGAGAATCCCAAAGCAGGTTGAGTTGAATCAGAAAATTCAGTGTCAGTGAGGCAGGTTTGAAATGCTAAAGAAACTTCTTCAAACATTTAAGGGAAGCTGGGACACTAAGGGTTAAATTGTAGTTGGTTTTATCAGATTACGCAGTAACTTGACTAGCTAATGTTTTCCTCCAATCTTTGCTTGTTCACCAAAAAGCTTCAATGTTATTAGTGAAACGATTTGAGCAAAGTGATTATTTCATGTTAGCTGTGAGCCATTCACAGGAGGACATGTGTGTACAGCCAAGTTTGGGCTTTCAATAGATTTCAGTGGCCGCTTAACCTGAAATGGAACAGACATTAAGGGGAAGTTACACTTCCTGATGGGACTTGTAGCACGTGGTTCGCACACAGAGCAGGAGGAGCAGTAGATAGGGAAGGTTAACTCTCCTTACAGGGCAGTTTGTGGGGCACTGTACTAACCAGTCACCTCTCTACAGTTGGCACTGACTAGGCAATTAAAGGGTGTCTTACCACAGTGTTTCAGAGACTTGTGACAAACAATTAGAAAGGGGGAGTGGACAGCAATGTGTACGGATCTGCAAGGACACCCAGCAAGAACTGAGAGTAGCTGGAACTCAAGCCTCAATCTACACCAATCGCAAGGGCAGCAATTTGTGGAAGACCAAGGCAGACATTTCAATCCCCTGACTGCAATGGAGGCAGTAACTGAAGAGACTTGATATCCTGAAACTCAGCACAGGCAAGTGATGCTTCAGTGGATTTGGAGACTTTGGAAGTGATTTAGGCAGAACCACTGGGTGGAGGAAGCTAGACATCATTCAAAGGAATCTCCATTTTCTGAGTGTAATTATACAATTCTGTGACTTTAGTGCCAAAACCAGCTGTTGATTCTGCCCATTTCACTAATAGTATTGATTATAATTACAAATTAGCATGAGTTCAATAGAAAAACTTACTTTTTACAACTGATGCCTGGGATATAGTGAGAAAATCCAACAAGCATTTGAAACACCTCAGATACTGCAGACAAAAACTTCTGCTTTTGATTTTTAAAAAATCTTGATATTGAAAAGACCACAAACAACAACAGGATTATACGATTTATGAAGCTACTGTGCTGAAATCATAACTCCAGTATCTTTGAAATTCAACAAGGTTTAACAGTTTGCCATTTTCCACCCAGTGGCTGCTTTCCTTTTTCTGCAATCCTCTGTCAGGAGCAGACCCATCACACGTGTGGTGCCAGCCTTTGCAATCGCTGTTTAATGGAGGGGACTTTCCCTTCACATTTCTCTCAGCAAGAGCCACCACCCTCCCCAGCCCAGCTGCGGAATCACTTGGGGGTAATGTCATTTCGAGGAGACATCGAGGATGATGCATTTTTCCCAAATTCATTGGAGACAAGCAGCTGGGATCTGTTCCGCCCGCGGCTCTATGGAATTGGACCTCCGTCTCCACGAGGTTCTCCACGGTTTTCCCCACAACTCTTCCGAAAATTGCTTCTGAATAAGAGCATTCGTGAGTTCAGGCAGCACTCCAGTATCCAGCCTTGGTAAGGGTTATGAAACAAACCTTTCTTTCTGTCTTTACATAAGCCCAGAATCTGGGGCTTTATTTTGATATCTTGTGTGGTTTTGTGTGGATACCTTACCTTCTGAAAGTATTGCGGGTGAGGGTAAATCCATAAATCTAACCAAGTTCCTCCACCAAATGACCTTAAACATGTACAAGTTGGTAGACTTTCAGCATGCGATTTGACCATGGGAGTGTGTAGTGATTCTGATTCTGTTATCATCTAATGACCCTCCAAGACAGGAGGGACCGAGAGTCACATGCTCCACGACAGGAGGGAGGGACTGAGAGTCATACATTCCGAGACAGGTTGGAGGGACTGAGAGACACACACTCCACGACAGGAGGGAGGGACTGAGAGACACACACTCCACGACAGGAGGGAGGGACTGAGAGACACACTGCCCGGCAGGATGGAGGGACTGAGAGTCACACACTGCCCAGCAGGATGGAGGGACTGAGAGTCACACAGTGCCCGGCAGGATGGAGGGACTGAGAGTCACACACTGCCCGGCAGGATGGAGGGACCGAGAGTCACACACTGCCCGGCAGGATGGAGGGACCGAGAGTCACACACTGCCCGGCAGGATGAAGGGACCGAGAGACACACACTGCCCGGCAGGATGGAGGGACCGAGAGACACACACTGCCCGGCAGGAGGGAGGGACCGAGAGACACACACTGCCTGGCAGGATGGAGGGACTGAGAGTCACACACTGCCCGGCAGGATGGAGGGACTGAGAGACACACACTGCCTGGCAAGATGGAGGGACTGAGAGACACACATTGCCCGGCAGGATGGAGGGACTGAGAGACACACATTGCCCGGCAGGATGGAGGGACTGAGAGACACACATTGCCCGGCAGGATGGAGGGACTGAGAGACACAGACTGCCTGGCAAGATGGAGGGACTGAGAGACACACACTGCCCGGCAGGACGTAGGGACTGAGAGACACACACTGCCCGGCAGGATGGAGGGACTGAGAGACACACACTGCCCGGCAGGATGGAGGGACTGAGAGTCATACATTCACTGAACAGAATTCCCCAGTTGATTATGGCCTATTCAATATTGCGTCTCCTTGTTGAAGAAGGTAAATATCTTGTTAATGTGATTCTGTTAGTGAAATGTGAAATTTAATTGATAGTATCTGACAGGCAGTTTGAGTGCTTATCACATGGCTATTGCTCAATGTCACATCATATTTTTTTCAGCAGTATTGACTTTATGGCAGCTCTAATCTTCACGCATTTCAATAGACTGAGGTTCACAATTTACATCTTCCCCGATTTCCACCTGAAACACCGAGCGGCTTTTCCAAACTCATCGCTCCAGCAAGGAGTTAATCCTGTTTCTATAATATACAGTGTGTCCTGCATCTGGTACAACCTCACCCACAGACCCCACTCACTCTCGCAGAACCCCACTCACACCCACAGACCCCATTCACTCTTACAGTGACCCCACTCAGTGACCCCACTCACAGACCCCCACACACTCACCGACCCCCACTCACAGACCCCCATTCACTCTCACAATTAACCCACTCACAGACCCTGCTCACTCTCACAGACCCCCACTCACACTCACAGACCCCACTCACTCTTACAGTGACCCCACTCAGTGACCCCACTCACAGACCCCCACACACTCACTGACCCCCACTCACTCACAATTAACCCACTCACAGACCCTGCTCACTCTCACAGACCCCCACTCACACTCATCGACCCCCACTCACACTCATCGACCCCCACTCACACTCACAGACCCCCACTCACTCTCACAATTAACCCACTCACTCTCACAATTAACCCACTCACAGACCCTACTCACTCTCATAGACCCCCACTCACACTCATCAACCCCCACTCACACTCACCAACCCCCACTCACACTCACCAACCCCCACTCACACTCACCAACCCCCACTCACACTCACCGACCCCCACTCACACTCACCGACCCCCACTCACACTCACCGACCCCCACTCACTCTTAGTGACCCCATTCACAGATCCTCACTCACTCTCACTGTGACTCCAATCAGAAACTCCCACTCACACTCACAGTGACCCCACTCACCAACCCCCACTCACACTCACAGACCCCCACTCAGTCACAGACCCCCACTCACACTCACAGTGACTTCACTCTAAGACTCCAACTCACTCTCTTTGACCCCACTCACACCCCCCCCTACTCACACTCATAATGACGTTACTCACAGCCCTCCACTCACACACAGTGACATCACTCATGGACCCCCCCACTCAAACAGTAACCTCACTCATTGAGCCGACACACTCAGTGACCCGACTCACATACCCCCATTCACACTCACAGTGACTTCACTCTCAGACCCCCACTCATTCACAGACCACCCCACTCACAGTCACACTGACGTCACTCTCAGACCCAAACTCACACTCACTGATCCCACTCACAGACTCCCACACACTCAGTGACCGCACTCACACCACCCCCCTCCACTCACACTCACAATGATGTTACTCACAGACCCCCACTCACACCTAGTGGCATCACTCAGACCCCCACTCACTGACTCTCACTCACTGACCCCCACACATTCACAGACTCCCACTCACAGAACCCCCACTCACACTCAGTGACATCAGCAAAGACCCTTCACTCACACTCATAAAAACCATACTCGCACACCGAACTACACTTGCTGCGGCCCATTCCACATAGTTTCTTGTGGTCTTGTTTCTTGGGGTGCGAAACATTAGGCCCTTGTGTATACTCTTTGATACACCAAATTAACGAGAGGGAAAAAAAACAATTAGCAAATTAAGTTAAAGAGTAAACTGATTTGATCAAATTGACAGCCCCGAAGGGGCACTGTAACTAAGGGAGAAATTTAAATGAAACTTTCCAAATCAAATCAAAATACTGTCTTGCAGGCTGATATTGCACTCCAGCCCCTGCGGGGCCCACTGGCCGCAGAAGGCCTCAAGTGTGCCAGTGGTCACCATATGCAAGGAGTTATGTATAAACTGTGCTCTGTGCTCAAGGCTAACTGAATGCTGTTCCTACCCCATACAACCTCAAAATATTGATGGAAAACATGTTTCAGTAAAAAAAATCATTTACATCTCTAAGTGAGGTTCCTGTTACTCGTGAGATAGAATTTATACGATTAAATATATCCTGTTGGCTCGAAGCGTGCACTGACTCATTGGGAGATATGTTGTCTGTTGTGAAACACAGACTCCAGGTTCCAAAGCTCAGCCTTTAGCAGATTAACCTCAGCTCAGCAGCAGGCAGGGCTAAAGAGCAAATGAGCCAGGGTTCATTTCCCCTGATTGCTGTCAGTGTCAACTGCTGAGTGTGTCTGTGTGACACAGAGAGAGAGAGCAAGAGAAAGAGAGTGATTGTATGGGACAATAGTGACTCCTTCCATGGTATAGTCACCATCTATCATTGATTCAGTCCCCATGTGTGAAGTACCAGAGAAGCATTCTAGTGCTCTGTGACTGAGGTTGGAATGATTTCAGTTTTGGATTGAAGGCAGTGTAGGTTGAACTGTTTTCCGGCTGTTCTGTAGGTTATCTCCATACCTGTGGGTAATTTGTTGGAGGTGATCTAGAGTATTGCAATGAAAAAAATGGATAACAGAGTTGATGCAATGACATAGCCTTGCTTGACCCCAGTTTTCACTGAGATAGTGTTTGTGGTAGTTCCATTGGTGAGGGTCACAGCTTGCATGTCACTGTGGAGTGGGGAGGATGGTGACATATATCTGATGGCAGCCAAATTTGAGGAGGATACTACATGAGCCTTCCCAGTTGACAGAGTCAAAGGCTTTCATGCTACTCTGAATTTGGTCATGGCAGGAGAATCCCAGGAGGATAGCAGAAACACTTTTGGAAAGTCCTCGAAGCATCCCTGAAGAGGTCAAACATCCCCAATGACTCATGGGAGACTCTGGCTTGTGACTGACCAAAATGGGGAAGGCTCATTCAGGAAGGCACTGAACACATCGAGAGACTTTGCAGAGGTAAACTCCAGGCGTTGGAGGGAACGCACAAATCTCTATCAAACTTTCTTCTTTTTAAATTCATTCATGGGATGTGGGTGTCGTTGGTTGGGTCAGCATTTATTGCCCAGCCCTAGTTGCTCTTCAAGCAGCACCTGCCCTGCATATGGCAGAGTCTGCAGATCACACATTGGACTTATCAGCCATTTCAGAATCCATCGAACCAGGGTAGAAGCAAGCACCCTCAATACTGAAGGCTGCCTGAGAGAAGAGACCAGAGAAACCAGACTTAAGGAGAGGAACAAAAGCAGAAATGAAGTGAATGAAAGGAAGATAATGCTCCATTTGAAGGGAAGGGTTAATCCTGTGAATAACTGTTTGCCCATCTCCGATGTTTTCATTCAATGGAATTTGCTGTCCTTGTGACTCTCATCCTTAGACAGCTGGGGGCACTTGTTCATTACCATGGAAACCCTGACATCATCAGTGCTGTCAACACTTTAAAGCAACTCCCTGAAAAATTCATTAATGCTCATCGCCCTCCCTGCAACTGACCATCCAAACCCCTTCCTGGGACTGACCATCAAACTCCCTCCCTGCAACTGACCATCAAACTCCCTCCCTGCAACTGACCATCAAACTCCTCCCAGGACTGACCATCAAACTCCCTCCCTGCAACTGACCATCAAACTCCTCCCAGGACTGACCATCAAACTCCCTCCCTGCAACTGACCATCAAACTCCTCCCAGGACTGACCATCAAACTCCCTCCCTGCAACTGACCATCAAACTCCTCCCAGGACTGACCATCAAACTCCCTCCCTGCAACTGACCATCAAACTCCCTCCCTGCAACTGACCATCAAACTCCTCCCAGGACTGACCATCAAACTCCCCACAACTGACCATTAACACCCTATCCCCAGGACTGACCATCAAACTCCCTCCCTGCAACTGACCATCAAACTCCTCCCAGGACTGACCATCAAACTCCCTCCCTGCAACTGACCATCAAACTCCTCCCAGGACTAACCATCAAACTCCCTCCCTGCAACTGACCATCAAACTCCTCCCAGGACTGACCATCAAACTCCCCACAACTGACCATTAACACCCTATCCCCAGAACTGACCATCAAACTCCCTCCCTACAACTAACCATCATACCTCCTCCTGAGAGTGACCTGCAAACCCACTGCTGGATATTGTCCAGATTTTGCTGCATGAGGAGTCATGAATGGTGCTGAACATTGTGCAATCATCAGCAAACATTCCCACTTCTCACCTTATAATGGAAAGAAGGTCATTGATGAAGCAGCTGAGGATGGTTGGGCCAAGGACACTACCCTGAGGAACTCCTGCAGTGATGTCCTGGAACTGAGATGATTGACCTCCTAGAACCACAGCCATCTTCCTTTGTGCTAGGTATGACTTCAATAAGCGGAGAATTTTCCCCCCGATTCCCATTGACTACAGTTTTGCTAGGGCTCCTTGATGCCACACTCCGTCTAACGTGGCCTTGATGTCGAGGGCAGTCACTCTCACTTCACCTCGGGAGTTCAGCTCTTTTGTCCATGTTTGAACCAAGGCTGTAATGAGGTCAGGAGCTGAGTGGCCCTGGCGGAACTCAAACTGGGCATCAGTAGGCAGGTTATTGCTAAGCAAGTGCCGCTTGATAGCACTGTTGACGACCCCTCCCATCTCTTTACTGATGATCAGGAATAGACTGATGGGGCGGTAATCGGGTTGCATTTGTCTGGCTTTTTGTGTACAGGACATATCTGGGCAATCTACCACAAAGCTGGGTAGATGCCAGTGTTGTAGCTGTACTGGAACAGTTTGGCTAGGGGCACGGCAATTTCTGGGGCACAAGTCTTCAGTACTATTGCTGGAATGTTGTCAGGGCCAATAGCCTTTGCAGTATCCAGTGCCTTCAGCCGTTTCTTGATATCACACAGAGTGAATCGAATTAGCTGAAGACTGACGTCTCTGATGTCGGTGACCTCTGGAGGTGGCCAAGATGGATCATCCACTTGGCACTTCTGGCTGAAGATTGTAGCCTTATCTTTTACACTGCTGTGCTGGGCTCCTCCATCGTTGAGGATGAGGATATTTGTGGAGCCTCCTCCTCCAATGAGTTGTTTAATTGTCTACCACAATTCGCAACTGGATATGGCAGGACTGCAGAGCTTAGATCTGATCCGTTAGTTGTGGGATCGCTTATCTATCTGTCTATCACTTGCTGCTTATGCTGTTTGACACACAAGTAGTCCTGTGTTATAGCTTCACCAGGTTGATACCTCATTTTTCAGTATGCCTGGTGCTGTGCCCTCCTGCACTCTTCACTGAACCAGGGTTAATCCCTGGCTTGATGAAAATGGTAGAGTGGGGGATATGCCGGGCCACGAGGTTACAGATTGTGTTTGAGTACATTTCTGCTGCTGATGGCCCACAATGCCTCATGGATGCCCCGTCTTGAGTTGCTGGATCTGTTTGAAATCTATCCCATTTAGCACCGTGGTAATGACACACAACACAATGGAGGGTCTCAATGTGAAGACAGGGCTTCGTCTCCACATGGACTGTGTGGTGGTCACTCCTACCGAAACTGTCATGAACAGATACATCTACGGCAGGCAGATTGGTGGGATGAGGTCAGGTATGTGTTTCCCTCTTGTTGGTTCCCTCACCACCTGCTGCAGACCCAGTCTAGCAGCTATGACCTTCAGGACTCGACCAGCTCAGTAAGTAGTGGTGCTATTGGGTCATTCTTGATGATGGACATTGAAGTCCCCCACCAAGAGTACATTCTGCGCCCTTTCCATCCCCAGTGCTTCCTCCAAGTACTGTTCAACATTGAGGAGCACTGATTCATCTGCTGAGGGAGGGCGGTACGTGGTAATCAGCAGGAAGTTTCCTTGCCCATGTTTTACCTGATGCCATGAGTCATCATGGGGTCCAGAGTTGATACTGAGGACTCCCAGGGCAACTCCCCCCCAACTGTATACCACTGTACCGCCATCTCTGCTGGGCCTGTCCTGCCAGTGGGACAGGACATACCCAGGGATGGTGATGGTGGAGTCTGGGACATTATCTGTAAGATATGATTCAGTGAGTATGACTATGTCAGGCTGTTGCTTGACTAGTCAGTGAGACAGCTCTCCCAATTTTGGCACTAGCCCCCTGATGTTAGTAAGGAGGAGTTTACAGGGCTGAGTTTGCCGTTGCCATTTCCAGTGCCTAAGCCAATGCCAAGTGATCCATCTGTCAATTTCATTCCTTATAGATTTCGTAGTGGTTTGATACAACTGAGTAGCTTGCTAGGCCATTTCCTAGAGCATTAAAAGTCAACCATAATGCTGTAGGTCTGGAATCACATGTAGTCAGGCCAGGTAAGAACAGCAGATTTCCTTCCCGAAAGGACATTAGTGAACTGGATGGGTTCTTAAGAAAATCAACAATGGTTTTATGGTTGTCATTAGACTTTTAATTCCAGATTTTTATTGAATTCAAATTCCACCATCTGCCAAGGCAGGATTCGAACCCGGGTCCCCAGAGCATTACCCAGAGTCTCTGGATTACTAGTCCAGTGACGATATCACTATGACCATAAAACCCCCTCCCGGCAACTGACCAGCAAACCCACTCCCGGCAACTGACCAGCAAACCCCCTCCCTGCAACTGACTGTTTCCCTCTCTGGCCATCCTACTCAATCACAGAATCACACAATGCAGAAGAGACCATTCGGCCCATCGAGTCTGCACGAACACGTGAGAAACACCTGACCTACCTACCTAATCCCATTTACCAGCACCTGCCCATAGCCTTGAATGTTATGATGTGCCAAGTGCTCATCCAGGTACTTTTTAAAGGATGTGAGGCAACCCGCCTCCACCACCCTCCCAGGCAGTGCATTCCAGACTGTCACCACCCTCTGGGTAAAAAAGTTTTTCCTCACATCCCCCCTAAACCTACTGCCCCCTCACCTTGAACTTGTGTCCCCTCGTGACTGACCCTTCAACTAAGGGGAACAGCTGCTCTCTATCCACCCTGTCCATGCCCCTCATAATCTTGTACACCTCGATCAGTCTTCTCTGCTCCAGTGAAAACACCCAAGTCTATCCAACCTCTCTTCATAACTTAAATGTTTCATCGCAGGCAACATCCAGGTGAATCTCCTCTGCACTCCCTCCAGTGCAATCACATCCTTCCTATAATGTGGTGACCAGAACTGCACACAGTACTCCAGCTGTGGCCTCACCAAGGTTCTATACAACTCCAACATGACCTCCCGACTTTTGTAATCTATGCGTCAATTGAAATAGGCAAGTGTCCCCTATGCCTTTTTCACCACCCCACTAACATGCCCCTCCACCTTCAGAGATCTATGGACACACATGTCAAGGTCCCTTTGTTCCTCAGAACTTCCTCATGTCATGTCGTTCACTGAATACTTCCTTGTCAAATTACTCCTTCCAAAGTGTATCACCTCACACTTTTCAGGGTTAAATTCCATCTGCCACTTATCTGCCCATTTGACCATCCCGTCTATATCTTCCTGTAGCCTAAGACACTCAACCTCACTGTTAACCACCCGGCCAATCTTTGTGTCATCCACAAACTTACTAATCCTACCCCCCACCTGGTCATCCATGTCATTTATATAAATGACGAATAATAGGGGACCCAGCACAGATCCCTGTGGTACGCCACTGGACACTGGCTTCCAGTCACTAAACCATCCCTCTGTCATCACCCTTGGGATTGACAGACTAAATACGAACATACAAATTCAGAGCAGAAGTAGGCCACTCAGCCCCTCGAGCCTGCTCCGCCGTTTAATAAGATCATGGCTGATTTGATTGTAAACTCAACCTCACATTCCTGCCTACCCCCGATAACCTTTCACCTCCTTGTTTATCAAGAATCTATCTAGCTCTGCCTTAAAAATATACAAAGACCCTCCTTCCACCGTCTTTTGAGGAAGAGAGTTCCAAAGACTCATGATTCTTTCAGAGAAAAAATGTACTCCTCATCTCTGTCTTAATTGGGCGACCACTTAATTTTAAACAGTGACCCTTGGACCTAGAATTTCCCACAGGCAGATTGACAAGTGCTTTACAATCATTGAAGTACTTTTGAAATGTAGTAATGTAGGAAACGTGGCAGCTAAAATGTGCACCTTCTTACAGGGGACATGTAAGAACATTATGACTCCTTAAAAGTGGATATGTTCTAGAGATCCAATGAATCATTGGCACAGATAGAGGCCATTCAGCCCATTGTGTATGCGTGGCTGCGAAAGAAAAAAATAGCAGGTTACAGCATTTCAGGTACAGATCAAAGTAGCTTTTCAGTGGGTTGTGGGTTTCTGCCTGCATCACCAGTTCAGGCAATGAATTGCAAAAACCCACTAGCTCTAGGTGAAGAACTTTTTCCTTATGTCCCGTCTAATCCTTCTACCAATCACCTTAAACCTGTGGCCCTTGGTAATTGATCTCCCAGCTAGGGGAAACTGGTCTTCCCTGTCTACTCTATCTAGGCCTCTCATAATTCCGTACACCTCAATTAAGTAAGACCTCAGCCTCCTCCATTCTAAGGAAAACAACCCCAGCCTATCCAATCTTTCCTCATAGCTGCAATTTTCAAGCCCTGGCTATATACTTGTAAATCTCCTCTGTACTCTCTCCAGAGCAATTATGTCCCTCGTGTAACATGGCGACTAGAACTGTACACAAAATTCCTGCGGTGGCATAACCAGTTTTATACAGTTCCAGCATTACATCCCTGCTTTTGTATTCAATAACTTATCCAATAAAATAAAGTATTCCATATTATTTTTTTTCCACCTTATCCACATTTCCTGTCACCTTCAGGGACCTGTCGACATGCACTCCAAGGTCTCTCACTTCTTCTACCCCTCTCAATATCCTCCCGTTTATTGATTATTCCCTTGCTTAGTTTGCCCTCCCTACATGCATTACCTCACACTTTTCCAGATTGAATTCCATTTGTCACTTTTCCACCCACTCAACCAAACCGTTGATTTCATTCGGGAGACAACAGCTATCCTCTTCACTATCAACTACACAGCCAATTTTTGTGTCACCTGCAAATTTCCCAATCAGGCCTCTCTCACGTTTAAGTCCAAATCATTCATATGTGCAACAAACAGCAAGGACCCCAACACTGAGCCCTGAGGAACACCACTGGAAACCGCTTTCCATTTGCAAAAACATCCATCGATCATTTCCCATTGTTTCCTGTCGCTGAGCCAATTTTGGATCCAACTGACTGCCTTCCCCTGTATCCAATAGGATCTCACTTTTCTGACCAGTCTGCCATGTGGGACCTTATCAAATGCCTTACTGAAATCCATGTAGACAACATCCACTACATTACCCTCATCAATCTTCTTTGTTACCTCCTCTAAAATTTTGATTAAATTAGAAAGACTTGACCTCCCACTAACAAAACCATGCTGACTATCCATGATCATCCGTGCCTTTCTAAGTGACAGTTTGTCCTGTCTCTCAGAATTGATTCTAATAATTTGCCCACCACCGAAGTCAGGCTGATCGGCCTATAATTATTTGGCCCATCCCTCACACGCTTTTTAAATAATGGTACAACGTTCACAGACCTTCAATCCTCTGGTACCTCGTCTGTATCAAGTGACGATTGGTAAATTATCCTCAGAGCATCCACTATTTCCTCCCTGGCTTCCTTTAATGACCCGGGATACAATCCATCTGGCCCTGGTGACTTATCTACCTACAAGGATGTCAATCCGTCTAGTACTTCCTCTCTCATTATGCTTATTGTGTCTAGTATTTCACACTCCTGTTTAACTAGAATGTCAGCATCATCCCTCTCTTGTCTTAATGAGTACCATGTCTCTTGACAGAGACAAAGTACTCATTAAGAACCCTGCCCACGTCTTCTGCATCAACCCATAAGTTACCATGTACAGCTCTGATAGGCTCTACCCTTTCCTTAATTACTCTCCTGCTCTTAATGTGCTGGTAAAACACCTTTGGGTTTTCTTTGATTTTACCTGCCAATACTTTTTCATATTATCTCTTAGCTTTCCTAATTTCCTTTTTTACTTCACCCCTGTATGTTCTCTAGTCCTCCAGGCTTTCTACAGTATTCAGCTTTTGTGACTGTTATAAGCTTTCTTTTTCTGCTTTATCTTACCCTGTGTGCTTCTAGATAACCAGGGGGCTCTGGATTTATGGAGACTTGTCTGCACTGTGCCCGTAGAATCTTGCTTTTGAATGCCTCCCACTGATTTGTCACTGATTTTCCTTCAAATAGCTGTACTTTTTTATTATATGTTCATGGGATGTGAACACTGCTGGCTAGGCCACATTTATTGCCCATCCCTAATTGCCCTTGAGAAGATGGTGGTAAGCTACCTTCTTGAACTACTGTAGTTCATGTAGGTACACCCACGGTGGCTGTTAGGGAGGGAGTTCCATGATTTTGACCCAGCATCAATGAAGGGACGGTGATATATTTCCAAGTCGGGATGGTGAGTGACTTGGAGGGGAACTTCCAGTAGGTGGTGTTCCCATGTGTCTGCTGCCCTTGTTCTTCTAGATGGTAGTGGTCGTGGGTTTGGAAGGTGCTGTCTAAGGAGGCTGGGTCAGTTCCTGCAGTGCACCTTGTAGATGGTACACACTGCTACCACTGTGCATCGGTGGTGGAGGGAGTGAATGTTTGTGGGCATGGTGCCAATCAAGCGGGCTGCTTTGTCCTCAACGATGTCAAGTTTCATGAGTGTTGGAGCTGCATTCATCCAGGCAAGTGGTGAGTATTCCAACACACTTCTGACTTGTGCCTTGTAGATGGGGGGACAGGCTTGAAGGAGTCAGGAGGTGAGTTACTTGCCACAGGATTCCTAGTCTCTGACCTGCTCTTGTAGCCACAGTATTTATATGGCTAGTCCAGTTCAGTTTCAGGTCAATGGTAACCCCCAGGATATTGATACTGGGCGATTCAGCAATGGTAATGCCATTGAATGTCAAGGGGCGATGGCTAGATTCTCTCTTGTTAGAGATGATCATTGCCTGGCACTTGTGTGGCGTGAATGTTAGTTGCCACCTGTCAGCCCAAGCCTGGATATTGTCCAAGTCTTGCTGCATTCGGACGTGGACTACTTCAGTATCTGAGGAGCTGCAAATAGTGCAAACATCAGCATTCATCAGCGAACATCCCAACTTCTGACCTTGTGATGGAGGGAAGATAATTGATGAAGCAGCTGAAGATTGTTGGGCCTAGGATACTACCCTGAGGAACTCCTGCAGCGATGTCCTGGAACTGAGATGATTGACCTCCAACAACCACAACCATCTTCCTTTGTGCGAGGTATGACTCCAGCCAGCGGAGCGTTTTCCACCTGATTCGCATTGACTCCAGTGCACTTTCGACAAATCATTTCTGAGCTTTGTAAAAGTTGTCTTCCCCCAATTTAGAACTTTTATCCCTGTTCTATCTTTGTCCTTTTCCATAATGATGTTAAATCTAACTATTATGGACACTATCTTCAAAATGGTCTCCCACTGCTACATCATCCACTTACCCAGCTTCATTTCCTAAGACTAAATATAGAATAGTGCTCCCTCTTGTTGGGCTTGTTACATGCTGGCTAAAAAAGTTCTTTTCAATGCAATTCAGGAATTTTGTGCCCTCTGTGACTTTAACACTGTTCGTATCCCAATTGACATTAGGATAGTTGAAGTCCCCAACTATTACTGCCCTATTGTTTTTGCACTCAGAAATTTGCCTACATATTTGCTCTTCTAGCTCTCTAGCAGCGTGGCCATCCCTTTTTTATTTCTAAGCTCAACCCATATGGTCTCATTTGATGCTCCATTTAGTATATCATCCCTCCTCACAGCTATAAATGATTCCTTAACCAATAATGCCACACTCCACCTTTTTTATCCCTCTCTCTATCTTGCCTGAAAACCCTATATCCAGGACGTTGAGCTGCCATTTTTGCCCCTCTTTAAGTCCAGTTTCCATTATAGTAATGATATCATGTTGCCCTTTTTCTCTTTGTGCCCTTAGCTCATCGGCTTTATTTGCTATACTCCTTTCATTTATATACACATATATATATATATATATATATATATATATATACCTTTTAATACTGCCAAATTCCTGTGCTGTACACTTTTTAACCTTTGCTTTTTCTGTATTTCAGAGTTACTTGCTAATTTTCTGTCCCCCGTTCCCTGCTCTGAATTTGTCCTATCTGAATCTGCCCTCAGGTTCCCATTTCCTTGCCAATCTAGTTTAACCCCCACCCTGAACCCCCAACAGCACTAGCAAACCTCCCCACAAAGATGTTCAACCTGGACCTGTTCAGGTGTAGACCGTCTGGCTTGTACACATCCCACCTTCCCCAAAACCAGTCCCAATGCCCCAGAAATCTGAAATCCTCCCTCCTGGACCATCTCTCCAGCTATGCATTCATCTGGTGTATTCTCCTATTTCTATTCCACTGAATTTAAAATTTAGTACAAGGATTTAAATGTTCTAACATTTCAGCCCAGGCCATAAATAGTTTTATGTTTACTGGGTTTACACACAGTGACTTTTCCCAACAAAGTCTTTACCTTCCATCTGTCAAACTGGAAAGCTCCAAAATGTGCCGGTGATAATCTGCAGGTTAGCCACACAGTACCAAACACCACCAACAGAGGGGAGTGCAGGATAAGCTTTAACCAAGGCTTCGTTCAAATGCATTTCAGAAAGATGTTCATTATTAACATCTGCTTTGGCTATAATCAGCAATTCTTGAACCCAAAATTGCACTAGCTTTGAAAGGTATTTCCCCAGACTTTTGCATAACCTCATTTGCATATAATGTAACACCAAATAGAATCATATAATAGTTACAGCACAAAAGGAGACCATTTCACCTGTCATGTTTTGTGCTGATTCTCTGAAAGAACTACTCAGAGAATTTCACTCCCCTGCCTCTCCCCCAAAGCTCTGTAATTTACTTCTCTTAATCAATTCTCTATTGCAATCCATGATTGACCCTGCCTCCACCACACTCTCATGCAGTGCGTTCCAGACCCTAATCACTCACTGCATCAAATAGTTTTTCCTTATGTCACGTGTTTTTTTTTGATAATCACTTTAAATCGGTGCCTTCTGGTTTTCGATCCATCTGCTAATGGAAACAGTTTTTCCCTGTGTGTCCAGATCTAGATCCCTCATAATTTTGAACTCCTCTATCAAATCTCCTCTCAACTTTCTCTAAGGAGAACAGCCTTAACACTACAGTAGCTGAAGTCTCTCATCCCCGGAGCTATTCTCATCAATCTTTTCAGCACCCTCCTCATTGCCTTCATGTCCTGGTGTGTGGTGCCCAGAATTGGACACAATACTCCAGTTGAGGCTGAGCCAGTATTTTATAAGGGCTCACAATAACTTCCTTTCTTTACTCTATGCCTCTATTTATAAAACCCAGGATCCCGTGTGTCTTATTAACCACTAGCTTAACCTGCCCTGCTTTCTTTAATTATTTGTGTATATGTACCCCCAAGCTCCTCCTGCACCTGATTTAGGATCAAACCCTTTATTTCATACTTCCTTTCCTTGTCCTTCATACCAAAATGTATTACTTCATGCTTCCTTGCCTTAAATTTCATCTGCCACATGTCCGGCCATTCCACCAGCCTGTCCCTGTCCTCTTGAAGTCAATCATTATCCTTTTCACAGTTCACAATGCGTCCAAGTTTTGTGTCATCTGCAAATTTTGAAATTGTGCACACACAAGTCTAGGTCATTAATATAGATCAAGAAAGGGAGTGGCCCTGACACTGACCCCTGGGGAACCCCACTGCATCCCTTCCTTTAGTTTGAAAAACTATCTTTTACCATTACCTGGAAAAACTCAGCAGGTCTGGCAGCATCGGCGGAGAAGAAAAGAGTTGACGTTTCGAGTTCTCATGACCCTTCGACAGAACTTGAGTTCGAGTCCAAGAAAGAGTTGAAATATAAGCTGGTTTAAGGTGTGTGTGTGGGGGGGCGGAGAGAGAGAGAGAGAGAGGTGGAGTGGGGGTGTGGTTGTAGGGACAAACAAGCAGTGATAGAAGCAGATCATCAAAAGATGTCAACAAC
The DNA here is from genome assembly GCA_026770705.1 of Isurus oxyrinchus. NCBI lineage: Eukaryota > Metazoa > Chordata > Chondrichthyes > Lamniformes > Lamnidae > Isurus > Isurus oxyrinchus. The sequence continues at coordinate 29,453,778 of JANJGN010000029.1, read as the reverse complement.
AGTAGTACAAAAGAACACATAGGTGTTAAAGTTAAAGTTGGTGATATTATCTAAAAGAATGTGCTAATTAAGAATGGATGGTAGGGCACTCAAGGTATAGCTCTAGTGGGGGTGGGGAGAGCATAAAAGATGTAAAAAAAAAATTTTTTATTATAATGGAAATAGGTGGGAAAAGGAAAATCTATATAATTTATTGGAAAAAAAACGTAAAGGAAGGGGGAAACGGAAAGGGGGTGGGGATGGGGGAGGGAGCTCACGACCTAAAGTTATTGAATTCAATATTCAGACCGGAAGGCTGTAAGGTGCCTAGTCGGAAGATGAGGTGTTGTTCCTCCAGTTTGCGTTGGGCTTCACTGGAACAATGCAGTAAGCCAAGGACAGACATGTGGGCAAGAGAGCAGGGTGGAGTGTTAAAATGGCAAGCGACAGGGAGGTTTGGGTCATTCTTGCGGACAGACCGCAGGTGTTCTGCAAAGCGGTCGCCCAGTTTACGTTTGGTCTCTCCAATGTAGAGGAGACCACATTGGGAGCAACGAATGCAGTAGATTAAGTTGGGGGAAATGCAAGTGAAATGCTGCTTCACTTGAAAGGAGTGTTTGGGCCCTTGGACGGTGAGGAGAGAGGAAGTGAAGGGGCAGGTGTTACATCTTTTGCGTGGGCATGGGGTGGTGCCATAGGAGGGGGTTGAGGAGTAGGGGGTGATGGAGGAGTGGACCAGGGTGTCCCGGAGGGAGCGATCCCTACGGAATGCCGATAGGGGGGGTGAAGGGAAGATGTGTTTGGTGGTGGCATCATGCTGGAGTTGGCGGAAATGGCGGAGAATGATCCTTTGAATGCGGAGGCTGGTGGGGTGATAAGTGAGGACAAGGGGGACCCTATCATGTTTCTGGGAGGGAGGAGAAGGCGTGAGGGCGGATGCGCGGGAGATGGGCCGGACACGGTCGAGGGCCCTGTCAACGACCGTCGGTGGAAAACCTCGGTTAAGGAAGAAGGAGGACATGTCAGAGGAACCGTTTTTGAAGGTAGCATCATCGGAACAGATGCGACGAAGGCGAAGGAACTGGGAGAATGGGATGGAGTCCTTACAGGAAGCGGGGTGTGAGGAGCTGTAGTCGAGGTAGCTGTGGGAGTCGGTGGGTTTGTAATGGATATTGGTGGACAGTCTATCACCAGAGATTGAGACAGAAAGGTCAAGGAAGGGAAGGGAAGTGTCAGAGATGGACCACGTGAAAATGATGGAGGGGTGGAGATTGGAAGCAAAAGTAATAAATTTTTCCAAGTCCCGACGAGAGCATGAAGCAGCACCGAAGTAATCATCGATGTACCGGAGAAAAAGTTGTGGAAGGGGGCCGGAGTAGGACTGCAACAAGGAATGTTCCACATACCCCATAAAGAGACAGGCATAGCTGGGGCCCTCCTCCAGTTTGCGTTGGGCTTCACTGGAACAATGCAGCAGGCCAAGGAGAGACATGTGGGCAAGAGAGCAGGGTGGAGTGTTAAAATGGCAAGCGACAGGGAGGTTTGGGTCATTCTTGCGGACAGACCGCAGGTGTTCTGCAAAGCGGTCGCCCAGTTTACGTTTGGTCTCTCCAATGTAGAGGAGACCACATTGGGAGCAACGAATGCAGTAGACTAAGTTGGGGGAAATGCAACTGAAATGCTGCTTCACTTGAAAGGAGTGTTTGGGTCCTTGGACGGTGAGGAGTGAGGAAGTGAAGGGGGAGGTGTTACATCTTTTGCGTGGGCATGGGGTGGTGCCATAGGAGGGGGTTGAGGAGTAGGGAGTGATGGAGGAGTGGACCAGGGTGTCCCGGAGGGAGCGATCCCTACGGAATAACGATAGGGGGGGTGTTTTTTTTTACATCTTTTATGCTCTCCCCACCCCCACTAGAGCTGTACCTTGAGTGCCCTACCATCCATTCTTAATTAGCACATTCATTTAGATAATATCACCAACTTTAACTTTAACATCTATGTGTTCTTTTGTACTATTGTTGTTGACATCTTTTGATGATCTGCTTCTATCACTGCTTGTTTGTCCATACAACCACACCCCACCCCTCCCCACCTCTCTCTATCTCTCCGCCCCCCACACACACACCTTAAACCAGCTTATATTTCAACTCTTTCTTGGACTCGAACTCAAGTTCTGTCAAAGGGTCATGAGGACTCGAAACGTCAACTCTTTTCTTCTCCGCCGATGCTGCCGGACCTGCTGAGTTTTTCCAGGTAATTCTGTTTTTGTTTTGGATTCCCAGCATCCGCAGTTTTTTTGTTTTTATCTTTTACCATTACTCTCTGTTGCCTGTCACTCAACCAACATCATATCTATGCTGCCACTGTCCCTTTTATTCCATGGGTTCCAACTTTGCTGACAAGTCTGTTACATGACACTTTTTATCAAATGCCTTTTGGAAGTTCATATACATCACATCAACCCTAATACCCTCATCAACCCCCTCAGTTACTGTATCAAAAACTCAGACAAACTAGTTCAACACAATTTGCTCTGAAAAAGATCCATGCTGGCTTCCTTTAATTAATCCACCATTTGTCCAAGTGGCTGTTATTTTTTTCCCAGATTATTGTTTTTAAAAGCTTTCTCACCACCAAGGTTAAATCAACTGAGTTATGTACAATGCCAGAGTTTCATCCTTATTACCAGCATGAAATACATGAAATATCCCTTTTTGAAAGGAATTGTACAGCATATGCAAATGTAAGTTAGCAAAAGTTCAACCTATACTTCCTAATTTGCAATTTTACTGATTAAAACGGCGTCAGAGAAACACACAGGCGGCCTAGGCAGAATAAACACTTCCCACTTGGATTGAAGCTGAGTCCCAGGCGGGTATGCGCAGCCGCAGTACGGAGCGCCGGCCGCCGGCAGCTGGGCCTCGGGCTGCTTCTCCCTCACAGCCCGGACTCCCCGTCCCCGCCGTCCCCGTCCTTGGCTACCTCCCCATCCCCCATCGTCTCCCTGCCCTGTACCTGAGTGATGATGTCCGACGGCAGGTTCCTGATGATGATTTTGCGCCGGTTTCGGAACTCGCGGCAGGTCCGCTGCAGCCGCTGCTCCTTCTCGGCGGCCTCCAGCTCGGCCAGCGTCTCCTCGGGAGTCCGCCGGTGCGGCGCCGCTGCTTCCTCGGCCTCCAAACCGCCCACTTTCCCTTGGTCCGTCTCCAGCCCCGCAACCGGCCACTGCTCATCCTCTAGGAATTCTCCCCCCTCTCCCTCCTCTTCCTCCCAGTTACTTTCCTCATTTTCACCGTTTTCCCTCAACTCACTCGCCGCCGGCCGGGGAGGGGACGGGGACGGGGCCCCCGCCGGCCGGGGAGGGGAGGGGCCGGGGAGGGGAGGGGACGGGGCCCCCGCCGGCCGGGGAGGGGAGGGGACGGGGCCCCCGCCGGCCGGGGAGGGGAGGGGACGGGGCCCCCGCCGGCCGGGGACGGGGACGGGGCCCCCGCCGGCCGGGGAGGGGAGGGGACGGGGCCCCCGCCGGCCGGGGAGGGGAGGGGACGGGGCCCCCGCCGGCCGGGGAGGGGAGGGGACGGGGCCCCCGCCGGCCGGGGAGGGGAGGGGACGGGGCCCCCGCCGGCCGGGGAGGGGACGGGGCCCCCGCCGGCCGGGGAGGGGAGGGGACGGGGGCCCCGCCGGCCGGGGAGGGGACGGGGGCCCCGCCGGCCGGGGAGGGGACGGGGGCCCCCGCCGGCCGGGGAGGGGAGGGGACGGGGGCCCCGCCGGCCGGGGAGGGGAGGGGACGGGGGCCCCGCCGGCCGGGGAGGGGAGGGGACGGGGGCCCCGCCGGCCGGGGAGGGGAGGGGACGGGGCCCCCGCCGGCCGGGGAGGGGACGGGGGCCCCGCCGGCCGGGGAGGGGAGGGGACGGGGCCCCCGGCGGCCGCAGCTTTGTTCCCAGTCCCGGAGCCGGCAGGAACCTGGCCAAGCGGCAGCTGCTGCCTTTCCAAACTACTCCTTATTCTTCTTTCTTTTAACGCAAATTACTTTAAAAAAAACACATTCCTGCTTCAACTTGAGAAGGGGAACTTGCTGCAGTTTAATCAATACTTCTGGAAACGGATTTATCATAAAAGATGCACTTTTAATACGCTCTCCGTCCGCTAACCCGTGAGTAACCCAATCTTTAGACACAAATATACACACACAAGCCACTTTTCTGCCCACGTCGGGGCGCAGCCAGGAGTTCCCAGCTAAATTGTGAAGAGAAAATTAACGCCAAACCTTTGAAAACCTACCCAATGCGCTCAGAGGTTCTAGATTAATTTATTTTATTTGTTTATTTATTCTTATTTTTTTTTTGGAGCCTGCAAATTGGTGCAAATAAGTATAAATTGCAGAAGGTGAGTAGTGAGTTCACCCTGGCAGGCAGCCTGTCTTGTGGGCACGGCCTGCTCCGGCTGTGATGTCTCAGAAGAAGTGCAAAAGATCACCTCAAATCCAGGTGCACCGAACACACAAATTGCCCTCCTTAAAATCCCTGTGGTCTGTTGTTGCCACGGTTTTGCCAATATTGGGTAATTACAACGCAAAAGCAAGCGTGTCAAGAACAGATTGAGGACCTGGATTTAATCATGGATGAGACAAGGACATTCCACAGCTCAACTTTGCAATGCTCTGTGATGGACATTTAGCAATAGTCTAAGAGCAGCAACTAGCCTCATTTGATTTGGCCCTGGGCATATTCTAATGGAGTGAGGGAAAGTGGAGTCAGGGGGTGAGGGAGAGAGGGTGCGTGAGGCTGTTGATGGAGTGTGTATGTGAGGGAATGAGGGTGTGAGGGTATCTTAGGGAGTGTGACGGACTGGGTGAGTGAGGGAGTAATGGTGTGAGAGGGTGGACGGAGCGTGACTGAGTGAAGGAGTGAGGGTGTGTAATGGAGTGGGAGTGTGAAGGAGTGAGGGTGTTGACGGAGTGTGAGTGTGTGAGGTCATGTAAGGGAAAGAGCGTCTGTGAGGGAGTGTGGGAGGGTGAGTGAGAATAAGGCTTTGTGGGGGAGTATGTGGGGGTGTGCGGATGTGTGAAGGAGTGATTGTGTATCTGAGTGAGGGACTATGAGGGTGTATGAGTGATATTGAGGCTGTGTGAGGGATTGTGAGTTGTGTGAGGGAGTAGGAGTATGTGAGGGAGTGTGTGGTTGTGTGAGGGAATGTAGGCGTGTGAGGGTATGTTAGGGAATGTGGGTATGTGAGGGAGTGTGGGCGTGAGGGAGTATGGGTGTGAGAGTGAGGGGGTGTGAGAGAGTGAGGGGGAGCGAGGGGGTGTGTGAGAGAGCGAGGGGGTGTGAGAGAGCAAGGGTGAGTGAGTGAGCGAGGGTGAGAGAGAGGGAGGGTGAGTGAGAGAGGGAGGGTGAGTGAGAGAGGGGGTGTGAGGGTGAGTGAGAGAGGGAGGGTGAGTGAGAGATGAGGGCATACGAGAGTTATAGAGTTGATCTTCAGACAACCTTTCTTACCACATCCCTCCTCCTTTACTCGGAAATACATTTTATATTTACAAGTACAGTTTTCTCAAGATAGCAAATTATTTACCCAGGTAAGTAATTTATATACTCGGTCTTTCTGGGGGTTTCCTTCGGTGTGTCGAACATCTCAGCTCTACAGCTTCAGATGCTTTGTCATGATCCTGCTTTTCTGGAGTTGTCTGAACATCTGATTCTTCGCTGGGCTCCTGCAGATCTGTATCCTCAACAGCAGACACACGAGGCACATCAGACATGTCTGTACTGGCTTGAGTTCTCTCAAGAGGAAACATTGACCCATTCGTGAACACTGGTGGAATCATTTCTTGGTAATTTGTTTCTCTCTTCCTTAGGTGACCCACACGTCTCTGTATGATTCAGCCTTCCGCCTCCACATGGTAAGTTGGAGGTCCGGTCACCCCACTTATTTCACCCAGTAACCACTTTGGTCCTTCTCCAAATTTCTTCACACATACCGTCTCTCTCACAGTAAATTTCCTCTCATGACTATGCCAGTCGTGTCTTGTTTTCTGACTTCCCTGACTCCTTTCCACCTTCCCCCACCCAAATTCAGCATTATTAAGCTCAATCTCATTCTGAGTCGGATTTCATCAAAAGCTCTGCAGGTGTGACACCTGTTGTTGTGTGAGAGGTGGTCCTAAAATGAAAAGGAAAGCGTGCTAGCTTGGTTGCTAATGGATATTCAGTTAACCTCTTCATGCCAGCCTTGAATATTTGAACTTCCCTTTCGGCCAGTCCAATTGAGGAAGGGTGGCTCGGTGCAGTTTGTACATGAGTGATACCTTCGAGGCTGATAAACCATTGAAACTCAGCACTCATAAATGCTATGCTGTTATCAGAAATGACTACTTCTGGTAGTCCGATAATGGCAAAACTTTGACGTAAGTTCTTAATTGTAACAGAAGATGTTGGTGACTTCACGTCATATATGTCCATCCATTTTGAGTGGACATTAACAATGATCAGAAACATTGTCTCCATGAAATGTCCCACATAGTCAATGTGTAATTGTACCCATAGTCTTCCTAGTCACTCCCAAGGGTGTAATGGAGCTGTTGAAGATAACTTTTGCAGTCGCTAACATTGCACACAGTGCTTCACTGAACTCTCTATTTCACCATCCATCCCAGGCCACCATAGATAGCTGCGTGCTATGGTCTTCATTCAGGGAATTCCTGGTGGACACCGTGTCGTTCAATTAAAAGTGGTTCCCTCCCTTTGGAGGAACTATCACTTGTGCTCCACACAATAAGATGCCATCCTGGCTGGTTATTTCATGTCTTCTGTTGAAGTACGGTTTCATTTTGCCAGATACTGGTTCTTGTGACCAGCCATGAAGCACTTGTTCTTGTACTTGAGATAAGACTGGATCCCGACTTGTCAGTCTCTGATCTGTCGAGTACATACGGCGAAGAATCTAAGAAATTTAACAATAAAACAAGTTCCTGTGGAACTGGGACGTCATCATCATTTCTGGTAAAGGCAAATGGCTAAGTGCATCGCTGTTTGCAATTTGATTTCCAGGCTTATGTACTCGTATGCTGCCAGGTTTAAAGCCCATCGTTGTATTCTTGATGAGGCTATGAATGGTATAGCCTTGTCCTTGCTGATCAATCCGAGCAATGGTTTGTGGTCTGAAATGATAGTAAAATGACGGACATGTACATACTAGTGAAATTTCTTGACAAAGGTGATTAACAGGCCTTCTTTTTCTATCTGAGAGTATCTTTTCCGCTGTGGTGAGCGTTCTTGATATATATCCTATAGGCTGTTCCATGCCGTAGTCCATCCGATGGGAGAGCACTGCTCCCACTCTATAGGGAGATGCATCGCATGTCAGCACCAATTCTTTCCTCTGGTTATAATGTACTAATAGATTGGATGAGTGCAACAATTGTTTCACCTGCATGAAAACTTCTTTCCAGGACCAACGTTGAATTTTTTTTGAGTAGATAATGTAGGGGTGCCCGTTCTGTAGACAAATTGGGTAAGAACCTCCCATAATAATTGATCATTCCTCGGAATGATTTGAGTTCTGAGGTGTTCTTTGGTGCAGGTGCCTCTTTTATGGCTCTCACTTTCTCCTCAACTGGGTAACGGCCCTATGAATCTGCCCAGTGACCCAAATAGACAACCTCCCTCACTTGGAACATGCATTTCTCTTTTTTTAAACACACTCCAGCCTGCAAGAAACATTTTAAGACTTCTTCTAAGTTTGCCAAATGCTCTTTATCAGTGAATCCTGTCACCAAAACATAGTCTAAATAGACTACAAAGTGGGGCAGTCCCTGCAGTTAACTTTCCATTGTTCTCTGAAAGATGGTGCAAGCTAAGGAGACACCGAAAGACATTCGAGTTTGTATTCATTCATGGGATGTGGGCTTCGCTGGCTGGGCCAGCATTTATTGCCTATCCCTAGTTGCCCTAGAGAAGGTGGTGGTGAGCTGCCTTCTTAAACCACTCCTGTCCCTGTGGTGTAGGCGCACCCACAGTGCTGTTAGGGAGGGAGTTCCAGGATTTTGACCCAGCGACAGTGAAGGAACAGCGATATATTTCCAAGTCAGGATGGTGAGTGAGTTGGAGGGGAACTTCCAGGAGGTGGTGTTCCCGTGTATCTGCTGCCCTTGTCCTTCTAGGTAGTAGTGTATATTGGTACAACCCTTTTTGGGTATTTATTGTGACAAATTCCCCAGAAGCATTCTCTAACTAGTTATTGATAAGCATGACTCATATTAAGCTTCATGTAGGTGGTTCCACCCGCCAGCTTTGCAGACAGGTCTTCGATTTTTAATATGGTGTGTCTGTCTAGCTTAGCTATATATTAACCATCAGCTTGTAGTCTCTACAAGTTCGGACGTATGGTCGGGTTTAAAGACGGGGACTATGACAGGGACATTCTGAGAACTGCATAGGTTGTATAACGCCCAGTTTTTCTAGTCTGCCCAGTTTGGGGTTGACCTTTTTTTCACAGGACATAAGGAACTGGTCTTGCCTTCATGAATCAGGGACCTCTGCATTCACATGAATTTTTGCTTGCAGCCCCTTGGTCTTCCCAAGTTCATCCTTGAAATCTGTGGCATACTTTCATAGTAGCTCTGGTAACGCACTCACTCTCAACTGGAAAATTTCAGCCCATTCTAACTTAATGTCCTTTAGCCAGTTTCGCCCCAGGAGGCTTGGTCCCTTGCCTGCTACCACCATCAAGGGTAGCTTTTCCAATTGGCTTCCATAATGGACAGTTACTCTGTTTATACCTTTGCCTTGAATGTCTTCACCCGTGTATGTTTTTAATTTGGCAGCAGTTTCTTCTAAATGTAATTTAAATAGCTGAAAGTATGTTCCCCAATTACTATAGTGGCAGCTCCCGTATCCACTTCCATTCTAACAGGTCTGCCATTTACTTTCACTTTTTTTAATTCATTCACAGGATGTAGGCTTCGCTGGCTGGACCAGCATTTATTGCCAATTCATTGTTGCCCTTGAGAAGGTGGTGGTGAGCTGCCTTGTTGAAACGGTGCAGTCCATGTGGTGTAATGTACATCCATAGTGCTGTTAGGAAGGGAGTTCCAGGATTTTGACCCAGTGACAGTAAAGGAATGGTGATATATTTCCAAGTCAGGATAGTGAATAACTTAGAGGGGAACCTCCAGGTGGTGGTGTTGCCATCTATCTGCTTCCCTTGTCCTTCTAGATGGTTGTGGGTTTGGAAGGTGCTGTCTATTCAGCCTCGGTAAATTTCTGCAGTGCATCTTGCAGATGGTACACACTGTTGCTACTGTGCGTCGATGGTGGAGGGAGAGGATGTTTGTGGATGTGGTGCCAATCAAGCGGACTGCTTTGTCCTGGATGGTGCCCAGATTCTTGAGTGTTGTGGGAGCCACACTTATCCAGGCAAGTGGGGAGTATTCCATCACACTCCTGACTTGTGCCTTGTAGATGGTGGACAGGCTTTGGGGAGTCAGGAGGTGAGTTACTTGTCGTAGGTTCTTAGTCTCTGATCTACTCTTGTAGCAACAGTATTTGTATGGCTAGTCCAGTTCAGTTTCTGGCCAATGGTAACCCCCAGGATGTTGATAGTGGGGGATTCAGTGATGGTAATGCCATTGAATGTCAAAGGGTGATGTCTGGATTATCTCTTGTTGGGGATGGTCACTGCCTGACACTTGTGTTTCAAACAGGGACTAAAGAGCTGAACTCCCGAGGTGAAAGTGACTGCCCTTGACATCAAGGTATCACTTGACTGGGTTGGACATCAAGGAGCCCTGGCAAAACTGGAGTCAATGGGAATCGGGGAAAACTCTCTGCTGGTTGGAGTTATAGCTAGCACAAAGGAAGATGGTTGTGGTTGTTGGAGGTCAGTCATCTCAGCTCCAGGACATCATGCAGGAGTTAAGTGAATGTTACATGCTATATGTCAGCCCAAGCCTGGATATTTCCAGGTCTTGCTGCATTTGGGCGTGGACTGCTTCAGTATCTAATGATGTTGTGCATTCATCAATGAACATCCCCATTTCTGACCTTACGATGGAAGGAAGGTCATTGATGAAGCAGCTGAAGATGGTTGGACCTAAGACACAATCCTGAGGAACTCCTGCAGTGATGTCCTGGAACTGAAATGACTGATCTCCCACAGCCGCAACCATCTTCCTTTGTGCTAGCTATGACTCCAACCAGCAGAGAGTTTTCCGCCCGATTCCCGTTGACTGCAGTTTTGCTAGGGCCACACTCAGTCAAGTGATACCTTGATGTCAAGGGCAGTCATTCTCACTTCACTTCGGGAGTTTAGCTCTTTTGTCCATGTTTGAACCAAGGCTGTAATGAGGTCAGGAGCTAAGTGGCCCTGGCAGAACTCAAACTGGGCATCAGTGAGCAGGTTATTGCTAAGCAAGTGCTGCTTGATAGCACTGTCAATGACCCCTTCCATTACTTTACTGATGATCAAGAGTAGACTGATGAGCGGTAATTGGCCGGGTTGGATTTGTCCTGCTTTTTGTGTACAGGATATACCTGGGCAATTTTCCACAAAGCTGGGTAGATGCCAGTGTTGTAGCTGTACTGGAACATCTTGGCGAGGGATGCGGCAAGTTCTAGAGCACAAATCTTCAGTACTAGTGCCAGAATATTGTCAGGGCCCATGTCCTTTGCAGTATCCAGTGCCTTCAGCTGTTTCTTGATGTCATGTGGAGTGAATTGAATTGGCTGAAGACTGGCATCTATGATGCTGGGGACCTCCAGAGGAGGCCAAGATGGATTATCCACTCAGCATTTATGGCTGAAGATTATTGCGAATGCTTCAGCCTTATCTTTTGCACTGCTGTGCTGGGCTCCTCCATCATTGAGAATGGGGATGTTTGTGGGGCCTCCTCCTCCAGTGAGTTGTTTAATTATCCACCACCATTCACATCTGGATGTGGCAGGACTGCAGGGCTTAGATCTGATCCATTGGTGTGGGGTCACTTAGCTCTGTCAATCACTTGCTGCTTTTGCTGTTTGGCATGTAAGTATTCCTGTGTTATAACTTCACCAGCTGACACCTCATTTTTAGGTATGCCTGATGCTGCTGCTGGCATGTCCTCCTGCACTCTTCATTGAACCAGGGTTGATCCCCTGGCTTGATGGTAATGGTAGAGTGGGGGATATACCGGGCCATGAGGTTACAGATTGGAAAAACTCAGCAGGTCTGACAGCATCTGTGGAGAGAAAGTCAGAGTTAACTTTTCAAGTCCATCTGACTCTTCAGAGCTCTGAAGAAGACTTATACGGACTCGAAACATTAACTCTGTCTTTCGCTCCACAGATGCTGTCAGACCTGCTGAGTTTTGCAGCACTTTTAGTTTTTGTTTCAGATTTCCAGCATCTGCAGTATTTTGCCTTTAATTTACATTAAAGATTGTGTTCGAGTACAATTCTGCTGCTGCTGTTGGCCTACAGCGCCTCATGGATGCCCAGTCTTGAGTTGCTAGATCTGTTTGAAACCTATCCCATTTAGCATGATGTTAGTGCCACACAACATGATGGAGGGTATCCTCAATGTGAAGGTGAGACTTTGTCTCCACAAGGACTGTGCGGTGATCACTCTTACCGATACTGTCATGGACAGATGCATCCGCGGTTACATATATTGGTTCTGTCTTTCCAACTTTCAAATTAAACAATAAATAAATATCTGAATTTGTTGCTTTAGGCTTTTCCACATTGTAGATCTCATGTGTTTTTTTCTTTTGTTTGAAAGTCTGCCTGATTCTTTCCTTGCACTGTCTCATTATGTGTCCATTTCTATGAAAATAAAAACATTTGATTTTATTAAACTGCCAATGACTGTAAGACTGTTTGTTTCCACATCTATTGAAATTATTCCTTGTTTTCGCTGTTCAGTCATTTTTTCTCTTCTGGCTAACAGGGGCTGTTTCCTGCTTCTCAGCAGAGTCTTGCACTTTCGCATCCTTTATGGCTGGGCTTTCCCGCCCAGTGTGGAGGATGGCACCATGTCGCGCTCCCTGTATGGTTTTTGAATCCCTTACTGTGCTTTCCATGGCCAGTACTATCTCTAGTGCTGCCTTAAAATCCAAATTTGTTTCAGAGAATAACCTCTTCTGAATTGTGTCCTCATTCACACCACACACCAAACGATCTCTGAGCACATTGCTTAGAGATGTACCAAACTCACAATGTTCCGTTAACTGCTTTAAACTTGCCACATAACAAGCAACTCTCTCCCCGGAGTTCTATTTCTCGAGTTAAACTTAAACTGTTGTATGGTTACTGAGGTTTTTGGCCAATAATGACCCTCACAAAGTCCACCAATTCATCGAATTTTTTTGTATCTGGGGCACTGGATGCCAACAAACTTTGAATAAAGCCGTAGGCATTATTCCCACGTGTAATTAAGAGAATCATCTGCCACTTCCCTTCCCCGGTAATCTCGTTGGCTTGGAAAAAGAATGCAAGGCGTTCAATGTAGTGGGACCAATCGTCTGTTGATGGGTTGAAAGGAACAGTTCTTCCATTCTGTGAGGGAATTACTTCGATGATTTGAACAGAACTTCTACTTACAATTACTATTCGAGATACAGCCCAATTTCATTTCTCTTGATTTCTTCTGTTAACTTGGTTTTATCCTTGCTTTATCTCCATTGCCGATTTGTTGGATCTTGTGGATCCTCGTCACATGCTTGATGTAAGTGGTGGCCGAGTTGGCACTATTGATAGAGTTGATCAGCAGACACTTCTTAGGTGGAAAGCATTATGTTTATTTACAAAGGTACTCAGCAGCAACTATACGTGTGCTTTCATTTCAAGCCCTTTCTCCATACTACTGACTACTAACTACAGAGGTAGCCTGCGTTACTCTTCTATTGGTTACCAAAGATCATGTGACCTTCCTTTATACCATTCTTCTTAAAGGTATGTTACACATTAGCTAAAACCATAATTACCACAAGGACTATGGGTGCTGCCCACTCTCAGAACTGAACCGCTTTTATGACACCCAGCCTCTCTAGCCAGTTCAGCTCAGCATCAGCTTCTCTCAGGGCATATAGCACTGGTCTTACTTTCAAGAAGTGAGGGGTTGCTTCTGGATCCACATAAATCTTAGCCTGTAGGCTTTGGATTTTTCCCAGTTCATCCTTGAAGACGGTGTCATTTTTTTTGTAGTTCTTGCAGTCCACCTGCTTGCAACTGGAAGATTTCAGACCAGTTTAATTTAATCTCCTTCAACCAATCACACCCTAGAAAGCTTGGCCTTTCACCTTCTACCACCATCACTGGTAGCTGTGCCGATGGGCATCCATGATGAACAGTTGCTCTTTTATTTATTGTTCTTGGGCTGTGGGCATCGCTGGCTAGGCCAGCATTTATTGCCCATCCCCAATTGCCCTTGTTCAGAGGGCATTTAAGAGTCAACCACATTGCTGTGGGTCTGGAGTCTCATGTAGGCAAAACCATGTAAGGATAGAAGATTTCCTTCCCTAAAAGTGATACCTTTTACTTGGATTTCTTTGCCTGTGTACGTTTTCAATTGACAGATGTTTGTTCCAAATTTAATTGTTGATCATCTTTATTTAAATATCTGAAAGTATGTTCTCCTATTACAGAGGTAGAAGCATCCGTGTCTACTTCCATTTTTAATTGTTTACCATTCACCTGCTCTGTAACAATAATTGGCTCTGTCTTTCCAACTTCCATGTTGAATAATGAATAAATGTCAGAATTAGTTGTTTTTGGCTCTTCTACACTATAAACTTCATCGGACTTCACTTGTTGCTTGGAGGCCTGTTTAAATCTCGCTTTGCACTGTCTGATTATGTGTCCACTTCTGTGACAAAATAACATTCTACTTTTTAGAATTTCCAATCACTAGAAGACTGATTAACTTTCAATGATGTGGAAACATTTTTCGATATAGTTGCTGAGCTGTCATCTCTCATTTTCGGTGAGCGGGGGCTGTTTCCCGATTGTGGCAGAGTCCCGTCTTTTCACGCTACTTTTGGCTGACTGTTGCCACCCGACTAGGAGGATGGTGCTATTTTGCGCCCTTTGACCTTCTTGTGAATCCCTTACAGCACTTTCCATCACCAGCGCTATTTCTAACGCTTTCTCAAAATCAAGATTCACTCCAGCCAGCAATCTTGGCTGAATATGTCTTCCTGCACGCCACATACTATACGATCTTTGAGCATGTCATTCAGAGTTTCACCAAAATCACAATACTCCGTTAGTTATTTTAATTTCCCCACTTAGGTAGCAATTGTCTCCCCCAGGGTTCTATTCCATGAATTAAATCCGAGCCTCTGCATTGTGACATTTGTGAAAATGTCCCTTAATGAGGCCTACTAATTAACTGAAAGTCTTAGAATCTGGGGCACTGCGGGCCGTCAAGCTTCACATTGAACTGTAGGTCTTGCTCTCACAAATACTCAGGAGAATCGCTCACCTCTTTTCATCCCCTGTGATTTTGTTTGTTCGGAAGAAGAATGCAAGTCATTCTACATCTTGAGACCAATCATCTGTGGCTGGCTCAAAGAGATTGATTCTGCCAAACTGTGGCATTTCAGATGAGTATATCTTCTTTTATTTTGAAGAAACTTAGATATACACAATCGCTGGGTGATTATCCTCATCGTCAGTTTGTTATAAAGTTAATTTTCAGACAACTTTTCTTAGTGAAACATTTAACTTTATTTACAAGGCAGCAACAGCAACTACACGTGTGCATCAAACTCCATTACTAAAGAAGAACTCTCCTGTAGAGGTACCTCGCACTGCTAACATATTGGTTTACGCAGATCATGTGATCTTACAACACAGGGTTATTCTTAAATCTACAGTCCTACATTTCCCAAAACTATCATTACTACACTGAGGAAGTGTAAGGGAGTCAGAGTGAGTGAATGAGCAGGTGTGTGTGGAGTAAATGGGAGGGTGAGGATGTGGACAGAGTGTAAAGGAGTGAGGGTGTAAATATGTTGGAAGCGGTTCAGAGGAGGTTTACTAGATTGATACCTGGAACGAGTGGGTTGTCTTATGAGGAAAGGTTGCACAGATTGGGCTTGTTTCCACTGGAGTTTAGAAGAATGAGGGGTGATTTAATTGAAATATATAAGATCCTGAATGGCCTTGACAAGGTGAATGTGGAAAGGATGTTTTCTCTTGTGGGTGAGTCCAGAACTAGGGGGCATTGCTTTAAAATTAGGGGTCACACTTTTAGGACAGAGATGAGAAATTTTTTCTCTGTGAGTTGTGTGACTTTGGAACTCTCTGCCTCTGAAGGCAGTGAAGGCGGGGTCAATGAATATTTTTAAGGCAGAGGTAGATATTTTCTTGTTAGGCAAGGGAATCAAAGGTTATCAGATGGGAATGTGGGAATTGAAACACGAACAGATCAGCCATGTTCTTATTGAATGACAGATCAGCCTCGAGGGGCTGAATGGCCCACTTATCCTATTTCACATGTTCAAAGTGAGGGTGTGTGATGGAGAGAGGATGTTGATGGAGTGACCGTGTGTGAGCGAGTACGAGGGTGTGTGGCAGTGCAAGTGGGAGGGCATGTGGTCGGGTGGGAGGCCTTGTGTGTGTGGGGGGTGTTGTGGGAGGGCACTTCGGGGGATGTGTAAGGGACCTGAAAGTGTGTGTGGAAGTAAATGTATATGAGGGAGTGTGGGTGTGTGAGGGTATGTGAGTCAGTATGAGAGTGCGGGTCTGTGAGGAAGTGAAAGGTTGTTTGAGTGTGTGAGGGATGTTTCAGCGAGGGAGAGGGAGTGTGAGGGATGTTTGAGGGAGAGGGTGTGTAAAGGACAGTGTGAATGAGGAGGGGGTATGGGAGGGAGTGTGGTTTTGTGTAGGAATGGGCAAGGGAACGAGCACGCGAGAGAATCTGTGTGAGAGAGTGCACGTGTGCAAGGAAGTGTGCGTAAGCGACGGATGAATTGTGATTGGTGAACAATGATGTTTATTTTTATTCCTATCTTCCATGAGTTTTCTGCACAATCACTTAATTCATTCCTCTGAAAATCAACCCCTCCCCCAGTGACCTCCCCACATCCTGTCAGCTATGTACAGAAAAACATCGAGCTGAATATTGATAAAAACAAAGAAAACTGCGGATGCTGGAAATCCAAAACAAAAACAGCATTACCTGGAAAAACTCAGCAGGTCTGGCAGCATCAGCGGAGAAGAAAAGGGTTGACGTTTCGAGTCCTCATGACCCTTCGACAGAACTTGATTTCAAGTCCAAGAAAGAGTTGAAATATAAGCTGGTTTAAGGTGTGTGTGTGGGGGGCGGAGAGATAGAGAGAGAGAGAGGTGGTTGTGTGGACAAACAAGCAGTGATAGAAGCAGATCATCAAAAGATGTCAGCAACAATGGTACAATAGGACACATAGGTGTTAAAGTTAAAGTTGGTGATATTATCTAAACGAATGTGCTAATTAAGAATGGATGGTAGGGCACTCAAGGTACAGCTCTAGTGGGGTCTGTCCGCAAGAATGACCCAAACCTCCCTGTCGCTTGCCATTTTAACACTCCACCCTGCTCTCTTGCCCACATGTCTGTCCTTGGCTTGCTGCATTGTTCCAGTGAAGCCCAACGCAAACTGGAGGAACAACACCTCATCTTCCGACTAGGCATCTTACAGCCTTCCGGACTGAATACTGAATTCAACAACTTTAGGTCGTGAGCTCCCTCCCCCATCCCCACCCCCTTTCTGTTTTCCCCCCTTTTTTTTCCCCAATAAATTATATAGATTTTTCTTTTCCCACCTATTTCCATTATTTTTAAATATTTTAAAATCTTTTATGCTCCCTCCACCCCCACTAGAGCTGTACCTTGAGTGCCCTACCATCCATTCTTAATTAGCACATTCGTTTAGATAATATCACCAACTTTAACTTTAACACCTATGTGTCCTATTGTACCATTGTTGCTGACATCTTTTGATGATCTGCTTCTATCACTGCTTGTTTGTCCACACAACCACCTCTCTCTCTCTCTATCTCTCCGCCCCCCACACACACACCTTAAACCAGCTTATATTTCAACTCTTTCTTGGACTCGAAATCAAGTTCTGTCGAAGGGTCATGAGGACTCGAAACGTCAACTCTTCTTCTCCGCCGATGCTGCCAGACCTGCTGAGTTTTTCCAGGTAATTCTGTTTTTGAGCTGAATATTGAACTCATTATAAAAAGGCTATTTTAGTTTTACCCAGCTCCCTGTGCTGGGTATGCACAGGGTGCCTGTGTGTCACTGCACCTCCCTTTCACTCTTCCATACCTTTCCATGTGAGAGACTGGCACCCACCGACAGGAGTGCTGTATAGCTTATCTTCAAAACCCTATCCACAAATGTAAAAGAAAAGATTTTCATTTCTGTAGCACCTTTCGCAGCCTCAGGACATCCCAATGCACTTTGCAACCAATGAAGTCGTTCTGATATGTAGTTTCTTGTAGAAAATTTACTCACAGCAAACTCCCATAAAACCAATGTGATAATGACCAGATAATCTGCCTTAGCAATGTTTATTGTGGGACAAATATTATAGAATCATAAGATAAAAGCAAAATACTGCGGATGCTGGAAATCTGAAATAAAAACAGAAAATGCTGGAACTCAGCAGGTCTAACAGCATCTGTGGAGAGAAAAACAAAGTTAAAGTTTTGAGTCCATATGACTTCTTCAGAGCTAAAGAGAAGTAAAAATGTTATAAAATTTATACTGTTTAAGGGATGTGGAGCAGGTGAAGCTGAGTAGAAGGCCAGCGATAGGTGGGGGCAAAGAAGAGATTGACAAAGATGTAATGAACAGCAGGACAAAGGGGGTATTAATGGTAGCAGTGTGGTCTAAATGAGGTGCTGTTGGTAGCATTAAGGTTAGAAAGCAGAATGTGATAGTAGCAGGACAAGGGTAAGCACTCTGAAAAGAACAGCATGAACAAATGCCCTTGTGGGGGTGTGGTGGGGGCAGAGGACGGTGGGGGGAAAAAAGATTGAAAATAGGTTAAAAGGTGGGGATTTCTTCCTATACATTGTGGTTGACAGGGCCCTCAACTGTGTCCGACCCGTCTCCCTCACCTCTTGCCCTCACACCTTCCCCTCCTCCCAGAACCATAACAGGGTCCCCTTTGTCCTCATTTTTCATCCCATCAGCCTCCACATTCAAAGGATCATCTTCCGCTATTTCTGCCAACTCCAGCATGATGCCACCACAAAAAACACATCTTCCCATCACCCCCACCCCCGTTGGCATTCCGTAGGGACCGTACCCTCTGGGACAACCTAGCCAATCGTCCATCACCCCCAACACTTCATCCCCCTCCCATAGCACCTTCCCATGCAATCGCCTGCTCCCTCCTCACTGTCCAAAGGGAGTGTTGATGGTGGTGGTTCATGCTAAAAAAAAAGTGCTAATAGTGGCTTGAAGGTAAGAAAGCAGAATGTGATTATAGCAGAACAAGGGTAGCATTGTATGAAAGAACAACATGGAACAAGTAACAGATGACCTTGTAGGAGTAAGGGGACTGGGGGTTGGGGTAGAGGTGGGGAGAAAAGGTTAGAAAATGGGATAAAAGAGGGGATAAAACCATGGAAAAATTCATAAAAATTAAATGTGGATAAAAAATAAAAATGAATGTAGGAAAAAGGGGATTAAGAAAGGGGTTTTATTCGTACGTCAATGACTGTTTTGGTGCCATTTCATGCTCTTGTCTGGACCTGGAAAATTTTATCAGTTTATCAATTTTGCTTCAAATTTCCACCCCTCCATCACTTTCACATGGTCCGACACTTCCCTTCCCTTCCTTAACCTCTCTGATTCCATTTCTGGTGATAGACTGTCCACTAATATCCAGCCCACCAACTCCCACAGGTACCTCGACTACAGCTCCTCACACCCCGCTTCCTGTAAGGACTCCATCCCATTCTCCTAGTTCCTTCACCTCCGTCACATCTGTTCTGATGATGCCACTTTCCAAAACAGCACTTCTGACATGTCTTCCTTCTTCCTTAACCGAGGTTTTCCACTCACGGTGGTTGACAGGGCCCCCAACCGTGTCCGACAAATCTCCCGCATCTCTGCCCTCACGCCTTTCTCTCCCTCCCAGAACCATTAGGGCTCCCTTGTCTTCACTTTTCCACCAGCCTCCACATTCAAAGGATCATCCTCCACCATTTCTGCCAACTCCAGCATGATGCCACCACCAAACACATCTTCCCTTCACCCCCCGGCGGCATTCCGCAGGGATTGTTCCCTCCGTGACACCCTGGTCCACTCCTCCATCACCCCCTACACCTCAACCCCCTCCCACGGCACCTTCCCATGCAACCGCAGAAGATGCAACACCTGCCCCTTTACTTCCCCTCTCCTCACCGTCCAAGGGCCCAAACACTCCTTTCAAGTGAAGCAGCATTTCACTTGCATTTCCCTCAATCTAGTCTACTGCATTTGCTGCTCCCAATGTGGTCTCCTCTACATTGGAGAGACCAAACGCAGACTGGGTGACCGCTTTGCAGAACACCTTCAGTCTGTCCGCAAGCATGACCCAAACCTCCCTGTCGCTTGCCATTTAACACTCCACCCTGCTCTCATGCCCACATGTCCGTCCTTGGCCTGCTGCATTGTTCCAGTGAAGCTCAACGCCAACTGGAGGAACAGCACCTCATCTTCCGAATAGGCACTTTCAGCCTTCCGGACTGAATATTGAATTCAACAATTTCAGACCATGAACTGTCTCCTCCATTCTCACACCCTTTTTGAATCATTTTTTTTCTACATTCATTTTTATTTTTATTCACTTATCCGTGGTTTTATCCCCTCTTTTTTCCCATTTTCTACCCTTTTTCCCCACCACTGCCCCCTCCCCCCACCCCAACCTCCACAGGGTCATCTGTTACTTGTTCCATGTTGTTCTTTCACACAATGTTCTGTCCTTAATAAACTGCTTGTTCTGCTACAATCACATTCTGCTTTCTTACCTTTATGCCACTATTAGCACTTTTTTTTTAGCACTAACCACAACATCAATACTTCCTTTGTCCTTCAGTTCATGACATCTTTGTCAATCCTTCCTTTGTCCTCATCTATTGCTGGCCTTCTATCCGGCTTCACCTGCTTCCCCACCCCACCCCCCACCCCCACCCCCACCCCCACCCCCACCCCCTTAAACAGTATAAATTTCATCACATTTCTACTTCTCTTCAGCTCTGAACAAGAGTCATACAGATTCGAAACATTAACTCTGTTTTTCTCACCACAGATGCTGTTAGACCTGCTGAGTTTTTCCAGCATTTTCTGTTTTTGTTATTATAGAATCATAGAATGGTTAGAACACAAAAGGAAGCCATTTGGTCCTATTGTGTCTATGCAGAAAACAGTTTAAAGCTTTCACTGGATTCCAGGGTGAATAGCCACAGTGGCCAGTATGGGGATTGACCACAACTTTGGCAGTATTAGCTTCATACTCCAACCATCTGAGCTAACCAGCTGACACAAATTGGCTAGGACACTGGAGGGAACTCCCCTGCTCTTCTTCAAACATACCATGAGTTCTTCAACCCCACCTGAGAAGGTAGACAGAAGCCTCCGTTTAATATCTAATCCAAAAGATGGCACTCCCATTATTGCTACCCTCCTCAGAACTGTATTGAAACCCTCTCACAAAATTTCTGAAAGTCTACAGTATTCACTCCTTTCACTGATTCTAGTTGCAATTAGGCTCATTCTGTTCTCAATAAACTGCTTGCTGAATCTCTTTGTTTGACTTCTGCTGTTGTTGTTTTGTGGTAAATCTCCAGGATTTAACTCTCACCTTGGGCAAGGATTGATTGACAGTCACTGTCATCCTGTTTTTCCGTGGATAGCTGCTATGAGGGGTTTCTGCCAGGACTCCCCTGCTGATGCCCTCATTTCTTTATTACACATCACTGCACCTCCATCTGTGTCTTATTATTCAGAATATTAAAGCTGCAGAGCTTGATGTATCTGCCACAATGGTTTACCTGAAAAGGAAGGAGTACCAACATTTTCTTTCCTCAGTTTACAAACTCTCCTAAAGGCACTATAATCCTTACAGAATATACCCCACCAGCAGCAGGGTGTTCCACTATGTCCCCCAAGTACACATTTTTAATGGACAAGCTTAAACAAGGAGTGTAGGCAGTGTGCGTGTGCGCAGCAGATCCTGAGTCTGTTCTAACCTAATGTCCACACACACACGATAGTATTGAGGAAAACCCGAACTCATTTTTCCCCAGGCCTCCCCCTGCTCTCAATCCTGCACTTCTCCTTAGTTCTTCTCCTATAGCTCTTCACCCTCTCGAAGTTTATCATCCACGAGACCCAGCTTCTGCTCTCTCGACTCCATTCCAATTAAACTGCTGAGCAGCCTTAGACTACAACAACTTCTATTGATACAGCACCTTTATTGTAATAAAATGTCCCAAGATGCTTCACAGGAGCATTATAACACAAAATATGACACTGAGTGAGATAAGGAGATATTGGGTTAGATGATCAAAGGCTTGCTCAGAGAGGTAGATTTTAAGGATTGCCTTAGACCTAGCTGATATTATTACCAGTTCCCTCTCCTGAGGTAGTGACACCCCTCAACTCCTTTCAAAACAACCAATATTCAGCCCCTCCTCAAAAATTCACCTTCAATCCTTCTGTCCTTTCAAATTACCGTCCTATCTCCAACCTCCCTTTCCTCTCCAAAATGCATGAACAAGTTGTGAACTCCGAAATCCATGTCTTTCTTTCCTGCAACTGCAGACAACCCTTTCCTTATCCTCCTTGATCTGTTTGCAGTTGTTAACACAGTCGTTCATATCATCCTCCTTCAACACGTCTCCAATGTCCAGTTCGATGGGACTGCTCACAGTTAACTTCAATCTTCCTTATCCGGTCATAGCTAGGGCATCACCAGTATTAGCTTCCCTTCTTGCACCTGCGCTGTCACTTTGGGAGTTTCCCAAGGATCTCTCCTTGGCCACCTCCCATTTCTCATCCACATGCTGCTTATTTGCAACATTAGTGGCAGACGTGTGCTCAGCTTCCATATGCTTGCTGACAACAGCCAACTGTACACCCCCTCTCTCAATCCCTCCACCGCTTCTGTGTTGTCAAGCTGCTTGTCCCATGTCCAATCCTAGATAGGAAATAATTTCCTTAATTAAGCATTGAGAAGTTGGAAGCCGTTGTCCCTGGCCCCTATCAAAAACTTTGTTCTCCAGCCACTCATTCCATTCCCTCCCTGGTCATTGTCTCAGGTTGAGCCAGGTCATTCACACAACCTCAGAGTCCAATTTGACCCCATACCCTGTCCATCACCCTGCTAGCTCTGTAGCATTACCTGTCTCTGCTCCTACCTCTGCTGATCCGCTGCTGAAACCCTCATCAATACCTTCTTTACCTCTAAATTTACTACTCTCATGTTCTTCTAGCCTGTCTCCTATCTTCCACCCACAATAAACTTTATCTCATCCCAAACCCTGCTGCTCACATCATAATTTAGACCTATTCTCACATACATTCGCTCCCAGTAAGGCAGTGCCTCCATTTGAAAATGCTAATCCTTGTTTTTGAATCCCTTCAAGCCCTCACTCACCAACCACCACCCCCCCCACCCCATCTCTGCAACCTCCTCCAGCCCCACAACCCTCCGCGATCTCTATGCTCCTCAAATTCCATCCTCTTGAGCATCCCCGATTTTAATCATCCCGCTATTGGTGGCTGTGCTTTCAACTGCCAAGGTCCTAAGCTTTGGAATTACATCCCTAAACCAATCCATCTTTATAGCACCCTTTATAACCTACCTCTGTGACCAAGTTTTCAGTCGTCCCTACAAATATCTCCTTCTATGGCTCAACATCCATTTTCGTCTCATTGGGACATTTTTCCACATTAGAGGCAATTTCTTGTTGGAGTAATCAACGATGTTTGTCATGAGTTTTGCTATTTCTTTTTATCACAATTTACCTGAAATCAGCCAAGTCTGTATGGAACATCAGGAAATTTAAAAGGCAAATCGCATCCAGGGCAAATCGAGGTTCCATGATCTTCTGTGGTTGGTTTAAAAAGCATTGTGCTAGAAACAAACCCCGCCTACAAAACTGGCCATACCCCACAGGATGAATTAATCACCATTTGGAATTCTGCTAATTGTGCCTATTTGTCAGTCTTCGAGGAGACATAGGTTAAGCTGTTTTTTGGTACACCAATGGTCATGTTTTTAAAGCATTTTAAATAAATAGCTACTGTACTCCAATATAATTAACAAATGGCTCTGTATCATTTTTAAAAAGTCATTTTCAGTAATTTAAAATCAGGTTACTCACAGATGGTGGATTAACACTGATTAAAATGGTTATTTTTGGTGATAAGCCAATTTTCTGCTGTATTAATCAAACTTTACTAAGATACCACTCTTAAATATATCAAGGAATAGCTTTTAAAACAAAACCTTCTGAAATCACTATCCCATCTGTGCTGGTTCATGGCAGATTTTATATTCAGCAATATGCAAATTAGTTTGACCAAATACTCCAGAAGCAAAAGGCACTTTACAAAACCAGCACAATTCTGTGTACAATTTACACCTGGATCACCGATTCCACCCAAAGTGAGAGCTCTGGCCCCCAGAAATGGTCCACTTCTACTCAGTGGATATTCAGGGAGAGTAAGAGACAAGGATATAAGCAAAAAACTGCGGATGCTGGAAATCTAAAACAAAAACAAAAATACCTGGAAAAACTCAGCAGGTCTGACAGCATCTGTAGAGAGAAACACAGTTAATGTTTTGAGTCCAAATGACTCTTCAACAGAACGAAGGAAAAATAGAAAAGAGGTGAAATATAAGCTGGTTTAAGGGCGGGTGGGACAGGTAGAGCTGGATAGAGGGTCAGTGATAGGTGGAGATAACCAAAAGATGTCACAGACAAAAGGACAAAGAGGTGTTGAAGGTGGTGATATTATCTAAGAAATGTGATAATTAAGGGTAGAAAGCAGGACAAGCAAGTTACAGATAGTCCTAGTGGGGGTGGGGTGGGGTGAAGAAATTGAAATAGGCTAAAAGGTAGAGATAAAACAATGGATGGAAATACATATAAAAATAATGGAAATAGATGGGAAAAGCAACATTTATTATTGGGTAAAAAGTGGGGGGGGGGATCGGAAAAGGGAGTGGGGATGAAGGAGGGAGTTCATGATCTAAAATTGTTGAACTCAATATTCAGTCCGGAAGGCTGTAAAGTGCCTAGTCGGAAGATGAGGTGCTGTTCCTCCAGTTTGCGTTGAGCTTCACTGGAACAATGCAGACAAGGATGGTGTTTTAAATCAGGAGCATGATTACTTATGCATTATTCCAACTTCTGGCAAATAGCCAGCTCTAAGCTGGAAATGAATGGCTCTGTCGTCACAGCTGAATAAAAGGGGATAGGACAAACTGACATCACTAACACAGCACACACCCTCCTGGACTACTGCTAAAAACTGGAGCCAGCATTTCTCAACACTTGGAGCGATTCAGCTGGCTAGGTCCTTGCAAAAATCTGGCAGGATCACCTCAAAATGGATTCAGAAACCTAACTAAATCACCACCCTGTGAATTTTCATCAATATGAAGCTGAATGCTGAATCCCACCCCTCCGCTTACATCTCCCCTTTCCAACCTCCATAAGTGCCTGGACCACCTATGGTGCAAATTGTTCCCTCTCTCAAGATTCAATTAACTTCACTCTGCCAGCTCTACAGCTTTGTTCTACCTGGATGACTTGGCAGAGCGTAATAGCGCTGTTGTGCTTTTATCCTGTGAGTTGGTCAGTCTGTTTGGAACAGGAATAGGTTGTAGGTTTATCAGTCTCTGCTCACCCTCCTGAAAGCACTGGGGGTCTTGCTGGGATACAGATCCATGGGAATCAGCCACTTTCCAGAGTCTTACCCAAGTGGCTATTCTTCAAGTTCCCAAGAGTGTGGGGGCAGGCTAATCAACCAGACTGGGCATCACAACCAAATCCCATCCTCTTCTGATGTTCATTTTGCAGCAGGGACCCTTAAAAGAGACTGGAAGAGGGAGGGCCCCTGAATAGAGACTGGGGCAGGGGAAGGTCTCTGGATAAAAATAGAAGGCAGTGTAAATAGCTAGATAGAAATTCGAAGGGGGGGAGGGGTGGGTAGGTGGGGTCAGGAGTCACTGGATCGAGTCTGGGATGGGGGAGGGGAGCAGGTATCACTGGATAATTTCCCTGATTATCAACGCTCACTGATGCTGACAGAAATGTCATGGTTCCTGTGAAATCAGATAATGAGATCAAAGACCCACATGGCTCATTTTCACATTTACCCACTGACTTACTGGGACATTTTATGAAGATTTCACATTAAAAAAATCCTGTTCACACTGACCTTCACATCATATAATTTAGCTCCGGTTCAAGCATTTTCTGCCAAACCTGCACTGATGCAATGTTTACTAACGTACACTTATTCCAAGAATGCCACAAAAACTGAACCACTGGGTTAGTGATTGATTACATAGAATTTACTGCTCAGAAACAGGCCCTTTAAGGTCTGTGCTGGTGTTT
This sequence comes from Isurus oxyrinchus, assembly GCA_026770705.1. Lineage (NCBI taxonomy): Eukaryota > Metazoa > Chordata > Chondrichthyes > Lamniformes > Lamnidae > Isurus > Isurus oxyrinchus. The sequence continues at coordinate 29,428,214 of JANJGN010000029.1, read as the reverse complement.
ATGTCCGACATGAATTTCCTCCCACCACCTTCATCTCGACCTATCAGCACATATCTGCTCCTTTATCCTCATGTACTTATACAGCTTCCCCTTAAATGCATCCATGCTACTTGCCTCAATCGCTCCCTGTGGTAACAAGCTCCACATTCTGACCACTGTCTGGGTAAAGAATCAATAGATTTAATATCAGGAATTGAGTTAGGATTAGGAATGGGGTAGAATTGGAATTAGGGCTTAGAGATATGCTATTGTTTGGGATAGGAATGGGGAAGGGATACGAGTAGGATTGGAGCATAGGATAAGGTTGAGATTAGGGTTAGGGTTATACTTTGGGAGAAGAGGCACTGGAGAATAGATTTGTAAATGATTACCTCATGAGATTCTCGATACTCTGTCTCATGAATATTTCACAAAATATTAAAAAGCATTGGATCAAAAGTGGACAGAATAAAATTATTTGCTGAGAGTGGAATCTGAGTTCTCAGCCAGTGTGTCCCATCTGCATAGATATTTTGGTAGATGCCCCCTGTCACTGCACCTGAGGAATTATCTACTCTGGCCAGTCCACTCTGGTCAGGCCAGAACGGTGGGTAGATCCAGAGCAATCCAAAGCTCTGCAACCACTACCACAAGATCCAAATGGAGCACTGGGAGTTTCAGGCACTGGCTCTCCATCCTACAGAACCCTCTCCCTGACACTGCCTCTGCCTCTCCTGTACTGGGGTTACCTTTCCTGATGGCAGTTCGATTCTATTGATACTGGGGCAATTTACACAGACTGAAGGGGATCCCAGCTGGGCCCAATTCTATCCTTATTCAGTGGCCCCATATGTTTACCTTCCATCAGGAGCAGAGACTCTGGCTTATTTATCCCCTGCCTGGGCCAGAGGAGGGACACTGAGCCCCTGGACATCCATTAATTAAGCACAGACCATAGACTTACTCTGGTGATGTCCTGCTCTGAGGGATCAGGACAATCCCAGGCGGTACATTTACCCCAGGGCCATTAAGCGAAGGGACTAAGATGTGTATCTTCCTGACGACCATGAGGATTTGTTGCTAAGATAACTGCTTGTGTTGTCTCTCAGCCTAAAAGTTATCAGCTGTTAATCCTGTGAATGGCTCATGTAAATCAGATAGCTTTTTAATTAAATTCAGCCTGGTTCAGTCCAGGGCAGCGAATCTGTGTCCGGGTTTTGCAAGCAGCCATGCTACCTCTGATACCTCGAGACAGAGAGAAGTGAGTAAGTGCTGGGGAAGTTGATCGGTGGAAGTTGTCTTGGCGGTATATAGCTGACATTGTGCATCCTCGCAGAAGGTTCTCAGTGTGGCCGAGGATCTGACTTCAGTGTTATGCATTTCTCCTTCAGTGAGGAAGACATCAAGAAACGATTCACCAGGACTCTTAGGTTTGTAGCCCCTCTGTGTTTATTGAACATGAAATAATAATTGAGGGCAAAAGAGGGTGGTGAGAAATCGAAACAAATATTAGCAGCTCTATCCTGGGGCAACAGCACTCAAACATCAGCTCCATCCTGACACTTCAGGCATTCAAACATCAACTCCCCCTGGGACAACAAGCACTCAAACAACCACTCCATCCTGGGACTTAAGGCATTCAAACATCAACTGCATCTCTATGAGTTTACTGACAGGAGACTGTGAATATAGAGCAAGGAAGAGGAGGCCAGCAGGAGGAGGGATTACCCTCAATTGTAGATGCAATATTGATGTCGGGCTGTGTAAGCAGTGTGGCTGGAGGTCAATGCTTTGGTTTATTGCCTGTTTGGCATTCCTGGGAATGGCCCCAGCTTAAACAAGCTGTGTTTGTGCACTTTCTCCAGGCTTATGCACCACTGATACATCCAATGACTGTGCATTGTGAGCAGCTTCTGCCCCCCATCAACCCCAATTGCCTCCATCAATTGATATACAGGCAGCAACTCCTGCCACGGAGCAGTGGAAAAATCCAGTTATTAAACTATCCATAGCTGCCAAACTGTACAGGTTGAGAGCGGTACAGTTCAGAGCATCATGCCCAACAACCTTTACCCAGGACAGCGAGGCTTGTGACAAAAACACTGAGTGTACAGCACTGTTTATTCACCTATCAGTTCCCCTAACAATGTAGTAGGTTTTCTCAGTTTTCAGTGGTACTGAGTCACACACACCAGTTGATCTCCATTTAGATTTGTGGCCTGCACAGTTGGCATAGCTGTGGGAGTTGCTGCTGTCAGGGATTCTGGCTGATTATCCCTTCTCATTGATGAGCTTGATCATTGAGCCGATCTTTCCTTAATCACAGACTTTCACAGCTATTTTTATTCTACAAATTTAGTTTTTAATCAGATTTACTTTCTAAAATAATTTTTACCACATATTTGCAAAAATCTGTTGAACGTGCCTGATTCTGAATATCAAGCTCCTGATCAATATCTTGTTCCTGATCGATATCCAACTTCTGATCAATAATTCTGCTCCTGATCAATATACAGCTCCTATGTACAATAGTTTGTATCCTATGTATAGTGTTCTGTTTGTGTACTGGAGTACCAAGTGCTTTACTAGGATGCACACAGTCAGATGGGGTAAAGAGAGAAATAAAATAGGAAACGGTAGGATGTAAATTAGAAATGAGGTAGGAGCAAGTCTGCGCATTAAACGTCTGTAGATTGTAGGAGAAGCAGAAGAATGTGGAAATATATAGAAAAGTGTGTAGGGCAGGGTGTTTAATCACAGTGAGAGGGGGAGTGCGTACAGCACGGTGTTTAATCACAGTGAGAGGGAGAGTGTGTAGGGCAGGGTGTTTAATCACAGTGAGAGGGAGAGTGTGTACGGCAGTGTGTTTAATCACAGCGAGAGGGAGAGTGTGTAGGGCACTGTGTTAAATCACAGTGAGAGGGAGAGTGTGTAGAGCAGGGTGTTTAATCACAGTAGAAAGGGAGAGTGTGCTGGGCAGGGTGTTGAATCACAGCGAGAGGGAGAGTGTGTAGAGCAGGGTTTTTAATCACAGTTAGAGGGAGCGTGTGTAGGGCAGGCTGTTTAATCACAGTGAGAGGGAGAGAGCGTAGAGCAGGGTGTTTAATCACAGTGAGAGGAAGAGTGTGCAGGGCAGGATGTTTAATCACAGTGAGAGAGAGTGTGTAGGGCAGGGTGTTTAATCACAGAGAGGGAGAGTGTGTAGGGCAGGGTGTTTAATCACAGTGAGAGGGAGAGTGTGCAGGGCAGTGTGTTTAATCACAGTGAGAGGGAGAGTGTGTAGGGCAAGGTGTTTAATCACAGTGAGAGGGAGAGTGTGAAGAGCAGGGTGTTTAATCACAGTGAGAGGGAGAGTGTGTAGGGCAGGATGTTTAATCACAGTGAGAGGGAGAGTGTGTAGGGCAGGGTGTTTAATCACAGTGTGAGGGAGAGTGTGTAGGGCAGTGTGTTAAATCACAGCGAGAGGGAGAGTGTGTAGAGCAGGCTGTTTAATCACAGTAGACAGGGAGCGTGTGTTGGGCAGGGTGTTTAATCACAGTGAGAGGGAGAGTGTGTAGGGCAGGGTGTTTAATCACATTGAGAGGGAGAGTGTGTAGGGCAGGGTGTTTAATCACAGCGATAGGGAGAATGTGTAGGCAGTGTGTTTAATCGCAGCGAGAGTGAGAGTGTGTAGGGCAGTGTGTTTTGTCACAGTGAGAGGGAGAGTGTGTGGAGCAGTATGTTTAATCACAGTGAGAGAGAGAATGTGTAGGACAGGGTGTTTACTCAGAGTGGGAGGGAGAGTGTGTAGAGCAGGGTGTTTAATCACAGCGAGAGGGAGAGTGTGTATGGCAGGGTGTTTAATCATAGTGAGAGGGAGAGTGTGTAGGGCACAGAGTTTAATCACAGTGAGAGGGAGAGTGTGTAGGGCAGTGTGTTAAATCACAGTGAGAGGGTGAGTGTGTAGAGCAGGGTGTTTAATCACAGTAGAGAGGGAGAGTGTGTAGGGCAGGGAGTTTAATCACAGCGAGAGGGAGAGTGTGTAGAGCAGGGTGTTTAATCACAGTGAAAGGGAGAGAGCGTAGGGCAGGATGTTTAATCACGGTGAGAGTGAGAGTGTGTAGGGCAGGGTGTTTAATCACAGTGAGAGGGAGAGTGTGTTGGGCAGGGTGTTTAATCACAGTGAGAGGGAGAGTGTGTAGGGCAGGGAATTTAATCACAGTGAGAGGGAGAGTGTGTAGAGCAGGATGTTTAATCACGGTGAGAGTGAGAGTGTGTAGGGCAGGGTGTTTATTCACAGTGAGAGGGAGAGTGTGTTGGGCGTGGTGTTTAATCACAGTGAGCGGGAGAGTGTGTAGGGCAGGGAGTTTAATCAAAGCAAGAGGGAGAGTGTGTAGGTCAGGGTGTTTAATCACAGTGAGAGGGAGAGTGTGTAGGGCAGTGCGGTTAATCACAGTGAGAGGGAGAGCGTGTAGGGGTAGTGTGTTTAATCACAGTGAGAGAGAGAATGTGTAGGACAGGGTGTTTACTCACAGTGGGAGGGAGAGTGTGTAGAGCAGGGTGTTTAATCACAGCGAGAGGGAGAGTGTGTATGGCAGGGTGTTTAATCATAGTGAGAGGGAGAGTGTGTAGGGCACAGAGTTTAATCACAGTGAGAGGGAGAGTGTGTAGGGCAGTGTGTTAAATCACAGTGAGAGGGTGAGTGTGTAGAGCAGGGTGTTTAATCACAGTAGAGAGGGAGAGTGTGTAGGGCAGGGAGTTTAATCACAGCGAGAGGGAGAGTGTGTAGAGCAGGGTGTTTAATCACAGTGAAAGGGAGAGAGCGTAGGGCAGGATGTTTAATCACGGTGAGAGTGAGAGTGTGTAGGGCAGGGTGTTTAATCACAGTGAGCGGGAGAGTGTGTTGGGCAGGGTGTTTAATCACAGTGAGAGGGAGAGTGTGTAGGGCAGGGAATTTAATCACAGTGAGAGGGAGAGTGTGTAGAGCAGGATGTTTAATCACGGTGAGAGTGAGAGTGTGTAGGGCAGGGTGTTTAATCACAGTGAGAGGGAGAGTGTGTTGGGCGTGGTGTTTAATCACAGTGAGAGGGAGAGTGTGTAGGGCAGGGAGTTTAATCAAAGCAAGAGGGAGAGTGTGTAGAGCAGGGTGTTTAATCACAGTGAGAGGGAGAGTGTGTAGGGCAGTGCGGTTAATCACAGTGAGAGGGAGAGCGTGTAGGGGTAGTGTGTTTAATCACAGTGAGAGGAGAGTGTGTGGAGCAGTGTGTTTAATCACAGTGTGTGGGAGAATGTGTAGGGCAGGTTGTTTACTCACAGTGAAAGGGAGAGTCTGTAGAGCAGGGTGTTTATTCACAGCGAGAGGGAGAGTGTGTATGGCAGGGTGTTTAATCATAGTGAGAGGGAGAGTGTGTAGGGCAGGGTGTTTAATCACAGTGAGAGGGAGAGTGTGTAGGGCAGTGTGTTTAATCACAGTGAGAGGGAGAGTGTGTAGGGCAGTGTGTTAAATCACAGTCAGCGGGAGAGTGTGTAGAGCAGGGTGTTTAATCACAGTAGGGAGGGAGAGTGTGTTGGGCAGGGTGTTTAATCACAGTGAGAGGGAGAGTGTGTAGGGCAGGGTGATTAATCACAGCGAGAGGGAGAGTGTGTAGAGCAGGGTTTTTAATCACAGTGAGAGGGAGAGTGTGTTGGGCAGGGTGTTTAATCACAGTTAGAGCGAGAGTGCGTAGAGCAGGGTGTTTAATCACAGTGAGAGGGAGTGTGTAGGGCAGGATGTTTAATCACAATGAGAGGGAGAGTGTGTAGGGCAGGTTTTTTAATCACAGCAAGAGGCAGAGTGTGTAGAGCAGGGTGTTTAATCACAGTGAGAGGGAGAGTGTGTAGGGCAGTGCGTTTAATCACAGTGAGAGGGAGAATGTGTAGGGGCAGTATGTTTAATCACAGTGAGAGGGAGAGTGTGTGGAGCAGTGTGTTTAATCACAGTGAGTGGGAGAATGTGGAGGGCAGGGTGTTTACTCACAGTGAAAGGGAGAGTCTGTAGAGCAGGGTGTTTAATCACAGCGAGAGGGAGAGTGTGTATGGCAGGGTGTTTAATCATAGTGAGAGGGAGAGTGTGCAGGCAGGATGTTTAATCACAGTGAGAGGGAGAGTGTGTAGGGCAGTGTGTTAAATCACAGTGAGCGGGAGAGTGTGTAGAGCAGGGTGTTTAATCACAGTAGAGAGGGAGAGTGTGTTGGGCAAAGTGTTTAATCACAGTGAGAGGGAGATTGTGTAGGACAGGGTGTTTAATCACAGCGAGAGGGAGAGTGTGTAGAGCAGGGTTTTTAATCACAGTTAGAGGGAGAGTGTGTAGGGCAGGCTGTGTAATCACAGTGAGAGGGAGAGTGTGTAGGGCAGGCAGTTTAATCACAGTGAGAGGGAGAGTGTGTAGGGCAGGGTGTTTAATCACAGTGAGAGGGAGAGTGTGAAGGGCAGAGTGTTAAATCACAGTGTGAGGGAGAGTGTGTATGGCAGGGTGTTTAATCACAGTGAGAGGGAGCGTTTGTAGGGCAGGATGTTTAATCACAGTGAGGGGGAGAGTGTGTAGGACAGTGTGATTTGTCACAGTGAGAGGTACAGGTAGGGCAGGGTGTTTAATCACAGTGTGAGGGAGAGTGTGTAGGGCAGGGTGTTTAATCACAGTGAGAGGGAGAGTGTGAAGAGCAGGGTGTTTAATCACAGTGAGAGGGAGAGTGTGTAGGGCAGGATGTTTAATCACAGTGACAGGGAGAGTGTGTAGGGCAGGGTGTTTAATCACAGTGTGAGGGAGAGTGTGTAGGGCAGTGCGTTTAATCACAGTGAGAGGGAGAATGTGTAGGGGCAGTATGTTTAATCACAGTGAGAGGGAGAGTGTGTGGAGCAGTGTGTTTAATCACAGTGAGTGGGAGAATGTGGAGGGCAGGGTGTTTACTCACAGTGAAAGGGAGAGTCTGTAGAGCAGGGTGTTTAATCACAGCGAGAGGGAGAGTGTGTATGGCAGGGTGTTTAATCATAGTGAGAGGGAGAGTGTGCAGGCAGGATGTTTAATCACAGTGAGAGGGAGAGTGTGTAGGGCAGTGTGTTAAATCACAGTGAGCGGGAGAGTGTGTAGAGCAGGGTGTTTAATCACAGTAGAGAGGGAGAGTGTGTTGGGCAAAGTGTTTAATCACAGTGAGAGGGAGATTGTGTAGGACAGGGTGTTTAATCACAGCGAGAGGGAGAGTGTGTAGAGCAGGGTTTTTAATCACAGTTAGAGGGAGAGTGTGTAGGGCAGGCTGTGTAATCACAGTGAGAGGGAGAGTGTGTAGGGCAGGCAGTTTAATCACAGTGAGAGGGAGAGTGTGTAGGGCAGGGTGTTTAATCACAGTGAGAGGGAGAGTGTGAAGGACAGAGTGTTAAATCACAGTGTGAGGGAGAGTGTGTATGGCAGGATGTTTAATCACAGTGAGGGGGAGAGTGTGTAGGACAGTGTGATTTGTCACAGTGAGAGGTAGAGGTAGGGCAGGGTGTTTAATCACAGTGTGAGGGAGAGTGTGTAGGGCAGGGTGTTTAATCACAGTGAGAGGGAGAGTGTGAAGAGCAGGGTGTTTAATCACAGTGAGAGGGAGAGTGTGTAGGGCAGGATGTTTAATCACAGTGACAGGGAGAGTGTGTAGGGCAGGGTGTTTAATCACAGTGTGAGGGAGAGTGTGTAGGGCAGTGTGTTAATCACAGCGAGAGGGAGAGTGTGTAGGGCAGGGTGTTTAATCACAGTAGACCGGGAGAGTATGTTGGCCAGGGTGTTTAATCACAGTGAGAGGGAGAGTGCGTAGGGCAGAGTGTGTAATCACAGTGAGAGGGAGAGTGTGTAGGGCAGGATGTTTAATCACAGTGAGAGGGAGAGAGCGTAGAGCAGGGTGTTTCATCACAGTGAGAGGCAGAGTGTGTAGGGCAGGATGTTTAATCACAGTGAGAGAGAGTGTGTAGGGCAAGGTGTTTAATCACAGTGAGAGGGAGAGTGTGAAGAGCAGGGTGTTTAATCACAGTGAGAGGGAGAGTGTGTAGGGCAGGATGTTTAATCACAGTGAGAGGGAGAGTGTGTATGACAGGGTGTTTAATCTCAGTGAGAGGGAGAGTGTGTAGGGCAGGGTGTTTAATCATAGTGAGAGGGAGAGTGTGTAGGGCAGGGTGTTTAATCTCAGTGAGAGGGAGAGTGTGTAGGGCAGGGTGTTTAATCACAGTGTGAGGGAGAGTGTGTAGGGCAGTGTGTTAAATCACAGCGAGAGGGGGAGTGTGTAGAGCAGGGTGTTTAATCACAGTAGACAGGGAGAGTGTGTTGGGCAGGGAGTTTAATCACAGCGAGAGGGAGAGTGTGTAGAGCAGGGTGTTTAATCACAGTGAGAGGCAGAGAGCGTAGGGCAGAATGTTTAATCACGGTGAGAGTGAGAGTGTGTAGGGCAGGGTGTTTAATCACAGTGAGAGGGAGAGTGTGTTGGGCAGGGTGTTTAAGCACAGTGAGAGTGAGAGTGTGTAGGGCAGGGAATTTAATCACTGAGAGGGAGAGTGTGTAGAGCAGGATGTTTAATCACGGTGAGAGTGAGAGTGTGTAGGACAGGGTGTTTAATCACAGTGAGAGGGAGAGTGTGTTGGGCAGGGTGTTTAATCACAGTGAGGGGGAGAGTGTGTAGGGCAGGGAGTTTAATCACAGCAAGAGGGAGAGTGTGTAGAGCAGGGTGTTTAATCACAGTGAGAGGGAGAGTGTGTAGGGCAGTGCGTTTAATCACTGAGAGGGAGAGCGTGTAGGGGCAGTGTGTTTAATCACAGTGAGAGGGAGAGTGTGTGGAGCAGTGTGTTTAATCACAGTGTGTGGGAGAATGTGTAGGGCAGGGTGTTTACTCACAGTGAAAGGGAGAGTCTGTAGAGCAGGGTGTTTATTCACAGCGAGAGGGAGAGTGTGTATGGCAGGGTGTTTAATCATAGTGAGAGGGAGAGTGTGTAGGGCAGGGTGTTTAATCACAGTGAGAGGGAGAGTGTGTAGGGCAGTGTTTTTAATCACAGTGAGAGGGAGAGTGTGTAGGGCAGTGTGTTTAATCACAGCATGGAGGGAGAGTGTGTTGGGCAGGGTGTTTAATCACAGTGAGAGGGAGAGTGTGTAGGGCAGGGTGATTAATCACAGCGAGAGGAAGTGTGTAGGGCAGGATCTTTAATCACAATGAGAGGGAGAGTGTGTTGGGCAGGTTTTTTAATCGCAGCGAGAGGCAGAGTGTGTAGAGCAGGGTGCTTAATCACAGTGAGAGGGAGAGTGTGTAGAGCTGGGTGTTTAATCACAGTGAGAAGGAGAGTGTGTAGGGCAGTGCGTTTAATCACAGTGAGAGGGAGAGTGTGTAGGGGCAGTATGTTTAATCACAGTGAGAGAGAGAGTGTGTGGAGCAGTGTGTTTAATCACAGTGAGTGGGAGAATGTGTAGGGCAGGGTGTTTACTCACAGTGAAAGGGAGAGTCAGTAGAGCAGGGTGTTTAATCACAGCGAGAGGGAGAGTGTGTATGGCAGGGTGTTTAATCATAGTGAGAGGGAGAGTGTGTAGGCAGGGTGTTTAATCACAGTGAGAGGGAGAGTGTGTAGGGCAGTGTGTTAAATCACAGTGAGCGGGAGAGTGTGTAGAGCAGGGTGTTTAATCACAGTAGAGAGGGAGAGTGTGTTGGGCAAGGTGTTTAATCACAGTGAGAGGGAGATTGTGTAGGGCAGGGTGTTTAATCACAGCGAGAGGGAGAGTGTGTAGAGCAGGGTTTTTAATCACAGTTAGAGGGAGAGTGTGTAGGGCAGGCTGTGTAATCACAGTGAGAGGGACAGTGTGTAGGGCAGACTGTTTAATCACAGTGAGAGGGAGAGTGTGTAGGGCAGTGTGTTAAATCACAGCGAGAGGGAGAGTGTGTAGGGCAGGGTGTTTAATCACAGTAGACAGGGAGAGTATGTTGGCCAGGGTGTTTAATCACAGTGAGAGGGAGAGTGCGTAGGGCAGAGTGTGTAATCACAGTGAGAGGGAGAGTGTGTAGGGCAGGATGTTTAATCACAGTGAGAGGGAGAGAGCGTAGAGCAGGGTGTTTCATCACAGTGAGAGGCAGAGTGTGTAGGGCAGGACGTTTAATCACAGTGAGAGAGAGTGTGTAGGGCAAGGTGTTTAATCACAGTGAGAGGGAGAGTGTGAAGAGCAGGGTGTTTAATCACAGTGAGAGGGAGAGTGTGTAGGGCAGGATGTTTAATCACAGTGAGAGGGAGAGTGTGTATGGCAGGGTGTTTAATCTCAGTGAGAGGGAGAGTGTGTAGGGCAGGGTGTTTAATCATAGTGAGAGGGAGAGTGTGTAGGGCAGGGTGTTTAATCTCAGTGAGAGGGAGAGTGTGTAGGGCAGGGTGTTTAATCACAGCGAGAGGGAGAGTGTGTAGAGCAGGGTGTTTAATCACAGTAGACAGGGAGAGTGTGTTGGGCAGGGAGTTTAATCACAGCGAGAGGGAGAGTGTGTAGAGCAGGGTGTTTAATCACAGTGAGAGTGAGAGTGTGTAGGGCAGGGTGTTTAATCACAGTGAGAGGGAGAGTGTGTTGGGCAGGGTGTTTAATCACAGTGAGGGGGAGAGTGTGTAGGGCAGGGAGTTTAATCACAGCAAGAGGGAGAGTGTGTAGAGCAGGGTGTTTAATCACAGTGAGAGGGAGAGTGTGTAGGGCAGTGCGTTTAATCACTGAGAGGGAGAGCGTGTAGGGGCAGTGTGTTTAATCACAGTGAGAGGGAGAGTGTGTGGAGCAGTGTGTTTAATCACAGTGTGTGGGAGAATGTGTAGGGCAGGGTGTTTACTCACAGTGAAAGGGAGAGTCTATAGAGCAGGGTGTTTATTCACAGCGAGAGGGAGAGTGTGTATGGCAGGGTGTTTAATCATAGTGAGAGGGAGAGTGTGTAGGGCAGTGTGTTTAATCACAGTGAGAGGGAGAGTGTGTAGGGCAGTGTTTTTAATCACAGTGAGAGGGAGAGTGTGTAGGGCAGTGTGTTTAATCACAGTATGGAGGGAGAGTGTGTTGGGCAGGGTGTTTAATCACAGTGAGAGGGAGAGTGTGTAGGGCAGGGTGATTAATCACAGTGAGAGGAAGTGTGTAGGGCAGGATCTTTAATCACAATGAAAGGGAGAGTGTGTAGGGCAGGTTTTTTAATCGCAGCGAGAGGGAGAGTGTGTAGAGCAGGGTGTTTAATCACAGTGAGAGGGAGAGTGTGTAGAGCTGGGTGTTTAATCACAGTGAGAAGGAGAGTGTGTAGGGCAGTGCGTTTAATCACAGTGAGAGGGAGAGTGTGTAGGGGCAGTATGTTTAATCACAGTGAGAGAGAGAGTGTGTGGAGCAGTGTGTTTAATCACAGTGAGTGGGAGAATGTGTAGGGCAGGGTGTTTACTCACAGTGAAAGGGAGAGTCAGTAGAGCAGGGTGTTTAATCACAGCGAGAGGGAGAGTGTGTATGGCAGGGTGTTTAATCATAGTGAGAGGGAGAGTGTGTAGGCAGGGTGTTTAATCACAGTGAGAGGGAGAGTGTGTAGGGCAGTGTGTTAAATCACAGTGAGCGGGAGAGTGTGTAGAGCAGGGTGTTTAATCACAGTAGAGAGGGAGAGTGTGTTGGGCAAGGTGTTTAATCACAGTGAGAGGGAGATTGTGTAGGGCAGGGTGTTTAATCACAGCGAGAGGGAGAGTGTGTAGAGCAGGGTTTTTAATCACAGTTAGAGGGAGAGTGTGTAGGGCAGGCTGTGTAATCACAGTGAGAGGGACAGTGTGTAGGGCAGACTGTTTAATCACAGTGAGAGGGAGAGTGTGTAGGGCAGTGTGTTAAATCACAGCGAGAGGGAGAGTGTGTAGGGCAGGGTGTTTAATCACAGTAGACAGGGAGAGTATGTTGGCCAGGGTGTTTAATCACAGTGAGAGGGAGAGTGCGTAGGGCAGAGTGTGTAATCACAGTGAGAGGGAGAGTGTGTAGGGCAGGATGTTTAATCACAGTGAGAGGGAGAGAGCGTAGAGCAGGGTGTTTCATCACAGTGAGAGGCAGAGTGTGTAGGGCAGGATGTTTAATCACAGTGAGAGAGAGTGTGTAGGGCAAGGTGTTTAATCACAGTGAGAGGGAGAGGGTGTAGGGCAGACTGTTTAATCACAGTGAGAGGGAGAGTGTGTAGGGCAGGGTGTTTAATCACAGTGAGAGGGAGAGTGTGAAGGGCAGGGTGTTAAATCACAGTGTGAGGGAGAGTGTGTATGGCAGGGTGTTTAATCACAGTGAGAGGGAGAGTTTGTAGGGCAGGATGTTTAATCACAGTGAAAGGGAGAGTGTGTAGGACAGTGTGATTTGTCACAGTGAGAGGTAGATTGTGTAGGGCAGGGTGTTTAATCACAGCGAGAGGGAGAATGTGTAGGGCAGGGTGTTTAATCACATTGAGAGGGAGAGTGTGTACGGCAGTGTGTTTAATCACAGTGAGAGGGAGAGTGTGTAGGGCAGTGTGTTTAATCACAGTGAGAGGGAGAGTGTGTAGAGCAGGGTGTTTAACCACAGTGAGAGGGAGAGTGTGTACGGCAGCGTGTTTAATCACAGAGAGAGAGAGAGTGCGTAGGGGAGTGTGTTTAATCACAGCGATAGGGAGAGTGTGTGGAGCAGTGTGTTTAATCACAGTGAGTGGGAGAATGTGTAGGGCAGGGTGTTTACTCACAATGAAAGGGAAAGTCTGTAGAGCAAGGTGTTTAATCACAGTGAGAGGGAGAGTGTGTAGAGCAGTGTGTTTAATCACAGTGAGAGGGAGAGTGTGTAGAGCAGGGTGTTTAATCACAGTGAGAGGGAGAGTGTGTAGGGCAGGATGTTTAATCACAGCGAGAGTTAGAGTGTGTAGAGCAGGGTTTTTATTCACAGTTAGAGGGAGAATGTGTTGGGCAGGGTGTTTAATCACAGTGAGAGGGAGAGTGCGTAGAACAGGGTGTTTAATCACAGTGAGAGTGAGTGTGTAGGGCAGGATTTTTAATCACAGTGAGTGGGAGAATGTGTAGGGCAGGGTGTTTACTCACAGTGAAAGGGAGAGTCAGTAGAGCAGGGTGTTAAATCACAGCGAGAGGGAGAGTGTGTATGGCAGGGTGTTTAATCATAGTGAGAGGGAGAGTGTGTAGGGCAGGGTGTTTAATCACAGTGAGAGGGAGAGTGTGTAGGGCAGTGTGTTTAATCACAGTGAGAGGGAGAGTGTGTAGGGCAGTGTGTTAAATCACAGTGAGCGGGAGTGTGTGTAGAGCAGGGTGTTTAATCACAGTGAGAGGGAGAGTGTGTTGGGCAAGGTGTTTAATCACAGTGAGAGGGGGAGTGTGTGGAGCAGTGTGTTTAATCACAGTGAGTGGGAGAATGTGTAGGGCAGGGTGTTTACTCACAGTGAAAGGGAGAGTCAGTAGAGCAGGGTGTTTAATCACAGCGAGAGGGAAAGTGTGTATGGCAGGGTGTTTAATCATAGTGAGAGGGAGAGTGTGTAGGGCAGGGTGTTTAATCACAGTGAGAGGGAGAGTGTGTTGGGCAGTGTGTTTAATCACAGTGAGAGGGAGAGTGTGTAGGGCAGTGTGTTAAATCACAGTGAGAGGGAGAGTGTGTAGAGCAGGTTGTTTAATCACTGCGAGAGGGAGAGTGTGTATGCCAGGGTGTTTAATCACAGTGAGATGGAGAGTGTGTAGGGCAGGGTGTTTAATCACAGTGAAAGGGAGAGTGTGTATGGCAGGGTGTTTAATCACAGTGAGAGGTAGAGTGTGCAGGGCAGGCCGTTTAATCACAGTGAGAGGGAGAGAGCGTTGAGCAGGGTGGTTAATCGCAGTAAGAGGGAGAGTGTGTAGGGCAGAATGTTTACACAGTGAGAGGGAGAGTGTGTTGGGCAGGGTGTTTAATCACAGTTAGAGGGAGGGTGCGTAGAGCAGGGTGTTTAATCACAGTGAGAGGGAGTGTGTATAGCAGGATGTTTAATCACAATGAGAGGGAGAGTGTGTAGGGCAGGGTGCTTAATCACAGTGAGAGGGAGAGAGCGTTGAGCAGGGTGGTTAATCACAGTAAGAGGCAGAGTGTGTAGGGCACAATGTTTAATCACAGTGAGAGGGAGAGTGTGTTGGGCAGGGTGTTTAATCACAGTTAGAGGGAGAGTGCGTACAGCAGGGTGTTTAATCACAGTGAGAGGGAGAGTGTGTAGGCAGTGCGTTTAATCACTGAGAGGGAGAGTGTGTAGGGGCAGTGTGTTTAATCACAGTGAGAGGGAGAGTGTGTGGAGCATTGTGTTTAATCACAGTGAGTGGGAGAATGTGTAGGCAGGGTGTTTACTCACAATTAAAGGGAGAGTCTGTAGAGCAGGGTGTTTCTTCACAGCGAGAGGGAGAGTGTGTATGGCAGGGTGTTTAACCATAGTGAGAGGGAGAGTGTGTAGGGCAGGGTGTTTAATCACAGTGAGAGGGAGAGTGTGTAGGGCAGGGTGTTTAATCACAGTGAGAGGGAGAGTGTGTTGGGCAGTGTGTTAAATCACAGTCAGCGGGAGAGTGTGTAGAGCAGGGTGTTTAATCACAGTAGAGAGGGAGAGTGTGATGGGCAGGGTGTTTAATCACAGTGAGAGGGAGAGTGTGTAGGGCAGGGTGTTTAATCACAGCGAGAGGGAGAGTGTGTAGAGGTGGGATTTTATTCACAGTTAGAGGGAGAATGTGTTGGGCAGGGTATTTAATCACAGTTAGAGGGAGAGTGCGTAGAGCAGGGTGTTTAATCACAGTGAGAGGGAGAGTGTGTAGGGCAGTGTGTTAAATCACAGTGAGAGGGAGAGTGTGTAGGGCAGGGTGTTTAATCACAATGAGAGGGAGAGTGTGTAGGGCAGTGTGTTTAATCACAGTGAGAGGGAGAGTGTGTAGGGCAGTGTGTTAAATCACAGTCAGCGGTAGAGTGTGTAGAGCAGGGTGTTTAATCACAGTAGAGAGGGAGAGTGTGTAGGGCAGGGTGTTTCATCACAGTGAGAGGGGGAGTGTGTGGAGCAGTGTGTTTAATCACAGTGAGTGGGAGAATGTGTAGTGCAGGGTGTTCACTCACAGTGAAAGGGCGAGTCAGTAGAGCAGGGTGTTTAATCACAGCGAGAGGGAGACTGTGTTGGGCAGGGTGTTTAACCACAGTGAGAGGGAGAGTGTGTAGGGCAGGGTGTTTAATCACAGTGAGAGGGAGAGTGTCTAGGGCAGTGTGTTTAATCACAGTGAGAGGGAGAGTGTGTTGGGCAGGGTGTTTAACCACAGTGAGAGGGAGAGTGTGTAGGGCAGGGTGTTTAATCACAGTGAGAGGGAGAGTGTGATGGGCAGTGTGTTTAATCACAGTGAGAGGGAGTGTGTGCAGAGCTTGGTATTTAATCACAGTGAGAGGGAGAGAGCGTAGGGCAGAATGTTTAATCACGGTGAGAGTGAGAGTTTGTAGGGCAGGGTGTTTAATCACAGTGAGAGGGAGAGAGTGTTGGGCAGGGTGTTTAAGCACAGTGAGAGGGAGAGTGTATAGGGCAGGGAATTTAATCACAGTGAGAGGGAGAGTGTGTAGAGCAGGATGTTTAATCACGGTGAGAGTGAGAGTGTGTAGGGCAGGGTGTTTAATCACAGTGAGAGGGAGAGTGTGTTGGGCAGGGTGTTTAATCACAGTGAGGGGGAGAGTGTGTAGGGCAGGGAGTTTAATCACAGCAAGAGGGAGAGTGTGTAGAGCAGGGTGTTTAATCACAGTGAGAGGGAGAGTGTGTAGGGCAGTGCGTTTAATCACTGAGAGGGAGAGCGTGTAGGGGCAGTGTGTTTAATCACAGTGAGAGGGAGAGTGTGTGGAGCAGTGTGTTTAATCACAGTGTGTGGGAGAATGTGTAGGGCAGGGTGTTTACTCACAGTGAAAGGGAGAGTCTGTAGAGCAGGGTGTTTATTCACAGCGAGAGGGAGAGTGTGTATGGCAGGGTGTTTAATCATAGTGAGAGGGAGAGTGTGTAGGGCAGGGTGTTTAATCACAGTGAGAGGGAGAGTGTGTAGGGCAGTGTTTTTAATCACAGTGAGAGGGAGAGTGTGTAGGGCAGTGTGTTTAATCACAGCGAGAGGGAGAGTGTGTATGCCAGGGTGTTTAATCACAGTGAGAGGGAGAGTGTGTATGGCAGGGTGTTTAATCACAGTGAGAGGGAGAGTGTGTAGGGCAGTGTGTTAAATCACAGTGAGAGGTGAGTGTGTAGAGCAGGGTGTTTAATCACTGTAGAGAAGGAGACTGTGTTGGGCAGGGTGTTTAATCACAGTGAGAGGGAGAGTGTGTTGGGCAGTGTGTTTAATCACAGCGATAGGGAGAGTGTGTGGAGCAGTGTGTTTAATCACAGTGAGTGGGAGAATGTGTAGGGCAGGGTGTTTACTCACAATGAAAGGGAGAGTTTGTAGAGCAGGGTGTTTATTCACAGTGAGAGGGAGAGTTTGTATGGCAGGGTGTTTAATCATAGTGAGAGGGAGAGTGTGTAGGGCAGGGTGTTTAATCACAGTGAGAGGGAGAGTGTGTAGAGCAGTGTGTTTAATCACAGTGAGAGGGAGAGTGTGTAGGGCAGTGTGTTAAATCACAGTGAGCGGGAGTGTGTGTAGAGCAGGGTGTTTAATCACAGTGAGAGGGAGAGTGTGTTGGGCAAGGTGTTTAATCACAGTGAGAGGGGGAGTGTGTGGAGCAGTGTGTTTAATCATAGTGAGTGGGAGAATGTGTAGGGCAGGGTGTTTACTCACAATGAAAGGGAGAGTCTGTAGAGCAGGGTGTTTATTCACAGTGAGAGGGAGAGTTTGTATGGCAGGGTGTTTAATCATAGTGAGAGGGAGAGTGTGTAGGGCAGGGTGTTTAATCACAGTGAGAGGGAGAGTGTGTAGGGCAGTGTTTTTAATCACAGTGAGAGGGAGAGTGTGTAGGGCAGTGTGTTTAATCACAGTATGGAGGGAGAGTGTGTTGGGCAGGGTGTTTAATCACAGTGAGAGGGAGAGTGTGTAGGGCAGGGTGATTAATCACAGCGAGAGGAAGTGTGTAGGGCAGGATCTTTAATCACAATGAGAGGGAGAGTGTGTAGGGCAGGTTTTTTAATCGCAGCGAGAGGCAGAGTGTGTAGAGCAGGGTGTTTAATCACAGTGAGAGGGAGAGTGTGTAGAGCTGGGTGTTTAATCACAGTGAGAAGGAGAGTGTGTAGGGCAGTGCGTTTAATCACAGTGAGAGGGAGAGTGTGTAGGGGCAGTATGTTTAATCACAGTGAGAGAGAGAGTGTGTGGAGCAGTGTGTTTAATCACAGTGAGTGGGAGAATGTGTAGGGCAGGGTGTTTACTCACAGTGAAAGGGAGAGTCAGTAGAGCAGGGTGTTTAATCACAGCGAGAGGGAGAGTGTGTATGGCAGGGTGTTTAATCACAGCGAGAGGGAGAGTGTGTAGAGCAGGGTTTTTAATCACAGTTAGAGGGAGAGTGTGTAGGGCAGGCTGTGTAATCACAGTGAGAGGGACAGTGTGTAGGGCAGACTGTTTAATCACAGTGAGAGGGAGAGTGTGTAGGGCAGTGTGTTAAATCACAGCGAGAGGGAGAGTGTGTAGGGCAGGGTGTTTAATCACAGTAGACAGGGAGAGTATGTTGGCCAGGGTGTTTAATCACAGTGAGAGGGAGAGTGCGTAGGGCAGAGTGTGTAATCACAGTGAGAGGGAGAGTGTGTAGGGCAGGATGTTTAATCACAGTGAGAGGGAGAGAGCGTAGAGCAGGGTGTTTCATCACAGTGAGAGGCAGAGTGTGTAGGGCAGGATGTTTAATCACAGTGAGAGAGAGTGTGTAGGGCAAGGTGTTTAATCACAGTGAGAGGGAGAGTGTGAAGAGCAGGGTGTTTAATCACAGTGAGAGGGAGAGTGTGTAGGGCAGGATGTTTAATCACAGTGAGAGGGAGAGTGTGTATGGCAGGGTGTTTAATCTCAGTGAGAGGGAGAGTGTGTAGGGCAGGGTGTTTAATCATAGTGAGAGGGAGAGTGTGTAGGGCAGGGTGTTTAATCTCAGTGAGAGGGAGAGTGTGTAGGGCAGGGTGTTTAATCACAGTGTGAGGGAGAGTGTGTAGGGCAGTGTGTTAAATCACAGCGAGTGGGAGAGTGTGTAGAGCAGGGTGTTTAATCACAGTAGACAGGGAGAGTGTGTTGGGCAGGGAGTTTAATCACAGCGAGAGGGAGAGTGTGTAGAGCAGGGTGTTTAATCACAGTGAGAGGGAGAGAGCGTAGGGCAGAATGTTTAATCACGGTGAGAGTGAGAGTGTGTAGGGCAGGGTGTTTAATCACAGTGAGAGGGAGAGTGTGTTGGGCAGGGTGTTTAAGCACAGTGAGAGGGAGAGTGTGTAGGGCAGGGAATTTAATCACAGTGAGAGGGAGAGTGTGTAGAGCAGGATGTTTAATCACGGTGAGAGTGAGAGTGTGTAGGGCAGGGTGTTTAATCACAGTGAGAGGGAGAGTGTGTTGGGCAGGGTGTTTAATCACAGTGATGGGGAGAGTGTGTAGGGCAGGGAGTTTAATCACAGCAAGAGGGAGAGTGTGTAGAGCAGGGTGTTTAATCACAGTGAGTGGGAGAGTGTGTAGGGCAGTGCGTTTAATCACTGAGAGGGAGAGCGTGTAGGGGCAGTGTGTTTAATCACAGTGAGAGGGAGAGTGTGTGGAGCAGTGTGTTTAATCACAGTGTGTGGGAGAATGTGTAGGGCAGGCTGTTTACTCACAGTGAAAGGGAGAGTCTGTAGAGCAGGGTGTTTATTCACAGCGAGAGGGAGAGTGTGTATGGCAGGGTGTTTAATCATAGTGAGAGGGAGAGTGTGTAGGGCAGGGTGTTTAATCACAGTGAGAGGGAGAGTGTGTAGGGCAGTGTTTTTAATCACAGTGAGAGGGAGAGTGTGTAGGGCAGTGTGTTTAATCACAGTATGGAGGGAGAGTGTGTTGGGCAGGGTGTTTAATCACAGTGAGAGGGAGAGTGTGTAGGGCAGGGTAATTAATCACAGCGAGAGGAAGTGTGTAGGGCAGGATCTTTAATCACAATGAGAGGGAGAGTGTGTAGGGCAGGTTTTTTAATCGCAGCGAGAGGCAGAGTGTGTAGAGCAAGGTGTTTAATCACAGTGAGAGGGAGAGTGTGTAGAGCTGGGTGTTTAATCACAGTGAGAAGGAGAGTGTGTAGGGCAGTGCGTTTAATCACAGTGAGAGGGAGAGTGTGTAGGGGCAGTATGTTTAATCACAGTGAGAGAGAGAGTGTGTGGAGCAGTGTGTTTAATCACAGTGAGTGGGAGAATGTGTAGGGCAGGGTGTTTACTCACAGTGAAAGGGAGAGTCAGTAGAGCAGGGTGTTTAATCACAGCGAGAGGGAGAGTGTGTATGGCAGGGTGTTTAATCATAGTGAGAGGGAGAGTGTGTAGGCAGGGTGTTTAATCACAGTGAGAGGGAGAGTGTGTAGGGCAGTGTGTTAAATCACAGTGAGCGGGAGAGTGTGTAGAGCAGGGTGTTTAATCACAGTAGAGAGGGAGAGTGTGTTGGGCAAGGTGTTTAATCACAGTGAGAGGGAGATTGTGTAGGGCAGGGTGTTTAATCACAGCGAGAGGGAGAGTGTGTAGAGCAGGGTTTTTAATCACAGTTAGAGGGAGAGTGTGTAGGGCAGGCTGTGTAATCACAGTGAGAGGGAGAGTGTGTAGGGCAGACTGTTTAATCACAGTGAGAGGGAGAGTGTGTAGGGCAGGGTGTTTAATCACAGTGAGAGGGAGAGTGTGAAGGCCAGGGTGTTAAATCACAGTGTGAGGGAGAGTGTGTATGGCAGGGTGTTTAATCACAGTGAGAGGGAGAGTTTGTAGGGCAGGATGTTTAATCACAGTGAGAGGGAGAGTGTGTAGGACAGTGTGATTTGTCACAGTGAGAGGTAGATTGTGTAGGGCAGGGTGTTTAATCACAGCGAGAGGGAGAATGTGTAGGGCAGGGTGTTTAATCACATTGAGAGGGAGAGTGTGTAGGGCAGTGTGTTTAATCACAGTGAGAGGGAGAGTGTGTAGGGCAGTGTGTTTAATCACAGTGAGAGGGAGAGTGTGTAGAGCAGGGTGTTTAACCACAGTGAGAGGGAGAGTGTGTACGGCAGCGTGTTTAATCACAGAGAGAGGGAGAGTACGTAGGGGAGTGTGATTAATCACAGCGAGAGGGAGAGTGTGTATGCCAGGGTGTTTAATCACAGTGAGAGGGAGAGTGTGTATGGCAGGGTGTTTAATCACAGTGAGAGGGAGAGTGTGTAGGGCAGTGTGTTAAATCACAGTGAGAGGTGAGTGTGTGGAGCAGTGTGTTTAATCACAGTGTGTGGGAGAATGTGTAGGGCAGGCTGTTTACTCACAGTGAAAGGGAGAGTCTGTAGAGCAGGGTGTTTATTCACAGCGAGAGGGAGAGTGAGTATGGCAGGGTGTTTAATCATAGTGAGAGGGAGAGTGTGTAGGGCAGGGTGTTTAATCACAGTGAGAGGGAGAGTGTGTAGGGCAGTGTTTTTAATCACAGTGAGAGGGAGAGTGTGTAGGGCAGTGTGTTTAATCACAGTATGGAGGGAGAGTGTGTTGGGCAGGGTGTTTAATCACAGTGAGAGGGAGAGTGTGTAGGGCAGGGTAATTAATCACAGCGAGAGGAAGTGTGTAGGGCAGGATCTTTAATCACAATGAGAGGGAGAGTGTGTAGGGCAGGTTTTTTAATCGCAGCGAGAGGCAGAGTGTGTAGAGCAAGGTGTTTAATCACAGTGAGAGGGAGAGTGTGTAGAGCTGGGTGTTTAATCACAGTGAGAAGGAGAGTGTGTAGGGCAGTGCGTTTAATCACAGTGAGAGGGAGAGTGTGTAGGGGCAGTATGTTTAATCACAGTGAGAGAGAGAGTGTGTGGAGCAGTGTGTTTAATCACAGTGAGTGGGAGAATGTGTAGGGCAGGGTGTTTACTCACAGTGAAAGGGAGAGTCAGTAGAGCAGGGTGTTTAATCACAGCGAGAGGGAGAGTGTGTATGGCAGGGTGTTTAATCATAGTGAGAGGGAGAGTGTGTAGGCAGGGTGTTTAATCACAGTGAGAGGGAGAGTGTGTAGGGCAGTGTGTTAAATCACAGTGAGCGGGAGAGTGTGTAGAGCAGGGTGTTTAATCACAGTAGAGAGGGAGAGTGTGTTGGGCAAGGTGTTTAATCACAGTGAGAGGGAGATTGTGTAGGGCAGGGTGTTTAATCACAGCGAGAGGGAGAGTGTGTAGAGCAGGGTTTTTAATCACAGTTAGAGGGAGAGTGTGTAGGGCAGGCTGTGTAATCACAGTGAGAGGGAGAGTGTGTAGGGCAGACTGTTTAATCACAGTGAGAGGGAGAGTGTGTAGGGCAGGGTGTTTAATCACAGTGAGAGGGAGAGTGTGAAGGCCAGGGTGTTAAATCACAGTGTGAGGGAGAGTGTGTATGGCAGGGTGTTTAATCACAGTGAGAGGGAGAGTTTGTAGGGCAGGATGTTTAATCACAGTGAGAGGGAGAGTGTGTAGGACAGTGTGATTTGTCACAGTGAGAGGTAGATTGTGTAGGGCAGGGTGTTTAATCACAGCGAGAGGGAGAATGTGTAGGGCAGGGTGTTTAATCACATTGAGAGGGAGAGTGTGTAGGGCAGTGTGTTTAATCACAGTGAGAGGGAGAGTGTGTAGGGCAGTGTGTTTAATCACAGTGAGAGGGAGAGTGTGTAGAGCAGGGTGTTTAACCACAGTGAGAGGGAGAGTGTGTACGGCAGCGTGTTTAATCACAGAGAGAGGGAGAGTACGTAGGGGAGTGTGATTAATCACAGCGAGAGGGAGAGTGTGTATGCCAGGGTGTTTAATCACAGTGAGAGGGAGAGTGTGTATGGCAGGGTGTTTAATCACAGTGAGAGGGAGAGTGTGTAGGGCAGTGTGTTAAATCACAGTGAGAGGTGAGTGTGTAGAGCAGGGTGTTTAATCACAGTAGAGAAGGAGATTGTGTTGGGCAGGGTGTTTAATCACAGTGAGAGGGAGAGTGTGTTGGGCAGTGTGTTTAATCACAGCGATAGGGAGAGTGTGTGGAGCAGTGTGTTTACTCACAGTGAGTGGGAGAATGTGTAGGGCAGGGTGTTTACTCACAATGAAAGGGAGAGTCTGTAGAGCAGGGTGTTTATTCACAGTGAGAGGGAGAGTTTGTATGGCAGGGTGTTTAATCATAGTGAGAGGGTGATTGTGTAGGGCAGGGTGTTTAATCACAGTGAGAGGGAGAGTGTGTAGAGCAGTGTGTTTAATCACAGTGAGAGGGAGAGTGTGTAGAGCAGGGTGTTTAATCACAGTGAGAGGGAGAGTGTGTAGGGCAGGATGTTTAATCACAGCGAGAGGGAGAGTGTGTAGAGCAGGGCTTTTATTCACAGTTAGAGGGAGAATGTGTTGGGCAGGGTGTTTAATCACAGTGAGAGGGAGAGTGCGTAGAGCAGGGTGTTTAATCACAGTGAGAGGGAGTGTGTAGGGCAGGATTTTTAATCACAGTGAGTGGGAGAATGTGTAGGGCAGGGTGTTTAATCACAGTGAGAGGGAGAGTGTGTTGGGCAAGGTGTTTAATCACAGTGAGAGGGGGAGTGTGTGGAGCAGTGTTTTTAATCACAGTGAGTGGGAGAATGTGTAGGGCAGGGTGTTTACTCACAGTGAAAGGGAGAGTCAGTAGAGCAGGGTGTTTAATCACAGCGAGAGGGAAAGTGTGTATGGCAGGGTGTTTAATCATAGTGAGAGGGAGAGTGTGTAGGGCAGGGTGTTTCATCACAGTGAGAGGGAGAGTGTGTAGGGCAGTGTGTTTAATCACAGTGAAAGGGAGAGTGTGTAGGGCAGTGTGTTAAATCACAGTGAGAGGGAGAGTGTGTAGAGCAGGGTGTTTAATCACAGCGAGAGGGAGAGTGTGTATCCCAGGGTGTTTAATCACAGTGAGATGGAGAGTGTGTAGGGCAGGGTGTTTAATCACAGTGAAAGGGAGAGTGTGTATGGCAGGGTGTTTAATCACAGTGAGAGGTAGAGTGTGCAGGGCAGGCCGTTTAATCACAGTGAGAGGGAGAGAGCGTTGAGCAGGGTGGTTAATCGCAGTAAGAGGGAGAGTGTGTAGGGCAGAATGTTTACACAGTGAGAGGGAGAGTGTGTTGGGCAGGGTGTTTAATCACAGTTAGAGGGAGGGTGCGTAGAGCAGGGTGTTTAATCACAGTGAGAGGGAGTGTGTATAGCAGGATGTTTAATCACAATGAGAGGGAGAGTGTGTAGGGCAGTTTTTTTAATCACAGCGGGAGGGAGAGTGTGTAGAGCAGGGTGTTTAATCACAGTGAGAGGGAGATTGTGTAGGGCAGGGTGCTTAATCACAGTGAGAGGGAGAGAGCGTTGAGCAGGGTGGTTAATCACAGTAAGAGGCAGAGTGTGTAGGGCAGAATGTTTAATCACAGTGAGAGGGAGAGTGTGTTGGGCAGGGTGTTTAATCACAGTTAGAGGGAGAGTGCGTACAGCAGGGTGTTTAATCACAGTGAGAGGGAGAGTGTGTAGGGTAGTGCGTTTAATCACTGAGAGGGAGAGTGTGGAGGGGCAGTGTGTTTAATCACAGTGAGAGGGAGAGTGTGTGGAGCATTGTGTTTAATCACAGTGAGTGGGAGAATGTGTAGGCAGGGTGTTTACTCACAATGAAAGGGAGAGTCTGTACAGCAGGGTGTTTCTTCACAGCGAGAGGGAGAGTGTGTATGGCAGGGTGTTGAACCATAGTGAGAGGGAGAGTGTGTAGGGCAGGGTGTTTAATCACAGTGAGAGGGAGAGTGTGTAGGGCAGGGTGTTTAATCACAGTGAGAGGGAGAGTGTGTAGGGCAGTGTGTTAAATCACAGTCAGCGGGAGAGTGTGTAGAGCAGGGTGTTTAATCACAGTAGAGAGGGAGAGTGTGATGGGCAGGGTGTTTAATCTCAGTGAGAGGAAGAGTGTGTAGGGCAGGGTGTTTAATCACAGCGAGAGGGAGAGTGTGTAGAGGTGGGATTTTATTCACAGTTAGAGGGAGAATGTGTTGGGCAGGGTATTTAATCACAGTTAGTGGGAGAGTGCGTAGAGCAGGGTGTTTAATCACAGTGAGAGGGAGAGTGTGTTGGGCAAGGTGTTTAATCACAGTGAGAGGGGGAGTGTGTGGAGCAGTGTTTTTAATCACAGTGAGTGGGAGAATGTGCAGGGCAGGGTGTTTACTCACAGTGAAAGGGAGAGTCAGTAGAGCAGGGTGTTTAATCACAGCGAGAGGGAAAGTGTGTATGGCAGGGTGTTTAATCATAGTGAGAGGGAGAGTGTGTAGGGCAGGGTGTTTCATCACAGTGAGAGGGAGAGTGTGTAGGGCAGTGTGTTTAATCACAGTGAAAGGGAGAGTGTGTAGGGCAGTGTGTTAAATCACAGTGAGAGGGAGAGTGTGTAGAGCAGGGTGTTTAATCACAGCGAGAGGGAGAGTGTGTATCCCAGGGTGTTTAATCACAGTGAGATGGAGAGTGTGTAGGGCAGGGTGTTTAATCACAGTGAAAGGGAGAGTGTGTATGGCAGGGTGTTTAATCACAGTGAGAGGTAGAGTGTGCAGGGCAGGCCGTTTAATCACAGTGAGAGGGAGAGAGCGTTGAGCAGGGTGGTTAATCGCAGTAAGAGGGAGAGTGTGTAGGGCAGAATGTTTACACAGTGAGAGGGAGAGTGTGTTGGGCAGGGTGTTTAATCACAGTTAGAGGGAGGGTGCGTAGAGCAGGGTGTTTAATCACAGTGAGAGGGAGTGTGTATAGCAGGATGTTTAATCACAATGAGAGGGAGAGTGTGTAGGGCAGTTTTTTTAATCACAGCGGGAGGGAGAGTGTGTAGAGCAGGGTGTTTAATCACAGTGAGAGGGAGATTGTGTAGGGCAGGGTGCTTAATCACAGTGAGAGGGAGAGAGCGTTGAGCAGGGTGTTTAATCACAGTAAGAGGCAGAGTGTGTAGGGCAGAATGTTTAATCACAGTG
This sequence comes from Isurus oxyrinchus, assembly GCA_026770705.1. Taxonomy (NCBI): domain Eukaryota; kingdom Metazoa; phylum Chordata; class Chondrichthyes; order Lamniformes; family Lamnidae; genus Isurus; species Isurus oxyrinchus. The sequence goes on along the minus strand of JANJGN010000029.1, from coordinate 29,403,236 downwards.
AGAGGGAGAGTGTGTTGGGCAGGGTGTTTAATCACAGTTAGAGGGAGAGTGCGTACAGCAGGGTGTTTAATCACAGTGAGAGGGAGAGTGTGTAGGGTAGTGCGTTTAATCACTGAGAGGGAGAGTGTGGAGGGGCAGTGTGTTTAATCACAGTGAGAGGGAGAGTGTGTGGAGCATTGTGTTTAATCACAGTGAGTGGGAGAATGTGTAGGCAGGGTGTTTACTCACAATGAAAGGGAGAGTCTGTAGAGCAGGGTGTTTCTTCACAGCGAGAGGGAGAGTGTGTATGGCAGGGTGTTGTACCATAGTGAGAGGGAGAGTGTGTAGGGCAGGGTGTTTAATCACAGTGAGAGGGAGAGTGTGTAGGGCAGGGTGTTTAATCACAGTGAGAGGGAGAGTGTGTAGGGCAGTGTGTTAAATCACAGTCAGCGGGAGAGTGTGTAGAGCAGGGTGTTTAATCACAGTAGAGAGGGAGAGTGTGATGGGCAGGGTGTTTAATCTCAGTGAGAGGGAGAGTGTGTAGGGCAGGGTGTTTAATCACAGCGAGAGGGAGAGTGTGTAGAGGTGGGATTTTATTCACAGTTAGAGGGAGAATGTGTTGGGCAGGGTATTTAATCACAGTTAGTGGGAGAGTGCGTAGAGCAGGGTGTTTAATCACAGTGAGAGGGAGAGTGTGTAGGGCAGTGTGTTAAATCACAGTGAGAGGGAGAGTGTGTAGGGGCAGTATGTTTAATCACAGTGAGAGAGAGAGTGTGTGGAGCAGTGTGTTTAATCACAGTGAGTGGGAGAATGTGTAGGGCAGGGTGTTTACTCACAGTGAAAGGGAGAGTCAGTAGAGCAGGGTGTTTAATCACAGCGAGAGGGAGAGTGTGTATGGCAGGGTGTTTAATCATAGTGAGAGGGAGAGTGTGTAGGCAGGGTGTTTAATCACAGTGAGAGGGAGAGTGTGTAGGGCAGTGTGTTAAATCACAGTGAGCGGGAGAGTGTGTAGAGCAGGGTGTTTAATCACAGTAGAGAGGGAGAGTGTGTTGGGCAAGGTGTTTAATCACAGTGAGAGGGAGATTGTGTAGGGCAGGGTGTTTAATCACAGCGAGAGGGAGAGTGTGTAGAGCAGGGTTTTTAATCACAGTTAGAGGGAGAGTGTGTAGGGCAGGCTGTGTAATCACAGTGAGAGGGAGAGTGTGTAGGGCAGACTGTTTAATCACAGTGAGAGGGAGAGTGTGTAGGGCAGGGTGTTTAATCACAGTGAGAGGGAGAGTGTGAAGGCCAGGGTGTTAAATCACAGTGTGAGGGAGAGTGTGTATGGCAGGGTGTTTAATCACAGTGAGAGGGAGAGTTTGTAGGGCAGGATGTTTAATCACAGTGAGAGGGAGAGTGTGTAGGACAGTGTGATTTGTCACAGTGAGAGGTAGATTGTGTAGGGCAGGGTGTTTAATCACAGCGAGAGGGAGAATGTGTAGGGCAGGGTGTTTAATCACATTGAGAGGGAGAGTGTGTAGGGCAGTGTGTTTAATCACAGTGAGAGGGAGAGTGTGTAGGGCAGTGTGTTTAATCACAGTGAGAGGGAGAGTGTGTAGAGCAGGGTGTTTAACCACAGTGAGAGGGAGAGTGTGTACGGCAGCGTGTTTAATCACAGAGAGAGGGAGAGTACGTAGGGGAGTGTGATTAATCACAGCGAGAGGGAGAGTGTGTATGCCAGGGTGTTTAATCACAGTGAGAGGGAGAGTGTGTATGGCAGGGTGTTTAATCACAGTGAGAGGGAGAGTGTGTAGGGCAGTGTGTTAAATCACAGTGAGAGGTGAGTGTGTAGAGCAGGGTGTTTAATCACAGTAGAGAAGGAGATTGTGTTGGGCAGGGTGTTTAATCACAGTGAGAGGGAGAGTGTGTTGGGCAGTGTGTTTAATCACAGCGATAGGGAGAGTGTGTGGAGCAGTGTGTTTACTCACAGTGAGTGGGAGAATGTGTAGGGCAGGGTGTTTACTCACAATGAAAGGGAGAGTCTGTAGAGCAGGGTGTTTATTCACAGTGAGAGGGAGAGTTTGTATGGCAGGGTGTTTAATCATAGTGAGAGGGTGATTGTGTAGGGCAGGGTGTTTAATCACAGTGAGAGGGAGAGTGTGTAGAGCAGTGTGTTTAATCACAGTGAGAGGGAGAGTGTGTAGAGCAGGGTGTTTAATCACAGTGAGAGGGAGAGTGTGTAGGGCAGGATGTTTAATCACAGCGAGAGGGAGAGTGTGTAGAGCAGGGCTTTTATTCACAGTTAGAGGGAGAATGTGTTGGGCAGGGTGTTTAATCACAGTGAGAGGGAGAGTGCGTAGAGCAGGGTGTTTAATCACAGTGAGAGGGAGTGTGTAGGGCAGGATTTTTAATCACAGTGAGTGGGAGAATGTGTAGGGCAGGGTGTTTAATCACAGTGAGAGGGAGAGTGTGTTGGGCAAGGTGTTTAATCACAGTGAGAGGGGGAGTGTGTGGAGCAGTGTTTTTAATCACAGTGAGTGGGAGAATGTGTAGGGCAGGGTGTTTACTCACAGTGAAAGGGAGAGTCAGTAGAGCAGGGTGTTTAATCACAGCGAGAGGGAAAGTGTGTATGGCAGGGTGTTTAATCATAGTGAGAGGGAGAGTGTGTAGGGCAGGGTGTTTCATCACAGTGAGAGGGAGAGTGTGTAGGGCAGTGTGTTTAATCACAGTGAAAGGGAGAGTGTGTAGGGCAGTGTGTTAAATCACAGTGAGAGGGAGAGTGTGTAGAGCAGGGTGTTTAATCACAGCGAGAGGGAGAGTGTGTATCCCAGGGTGTTTAATCACAGTGAGATGGAGAGTGTGTAGGGCAGGGTGTTTAATCACAGTGAAAGGGAGAGTGTGTATGGCAGGGTGTTTAATCACAGTGAGAGGTAGAGTGTGCAGGGCAGGCCGTTTAATCACAGTGAGAGGGAGAGAGCGTTGAGCAGGGTGGTTAATCGCAGTAAGAGGGAGAGTGTGTAGGGCAGAATGTTTACACAGTGAGAGGGAGAGTGTGTTGGGCAGGGTGTTTAATCACAGTTAGAGGGAGGGTGCGTAGAGCAGGGTGTTTAATCACAGTGAGAGGGAGTGTGTATAGCAGGATGTTTAATCACAATGAGAGGGAGAGTGTGTAGGGCAGTTTTTTTAATCACAGCGGGAGGGAGAGTGTGTAGAGCAGGGTGTTTAATCACAGTGAGAGGGAGATTGTGTAGGGCAGGGTGCTTAATCACAGTGAGAGGGAGAGAGCGTTGAGCAGGGTGGTTAATCACAGTAAGAGGCAGAGTGTGTAGGGCAGAATGTTTAATCACAGTGAGAGGGAGAGTGTGTTGGGCAGGGTGTTTAATCACAGTTAGAGGGAGAGTGCGTACAGCAGGGTGTTTAATCACAGTGAGAGGGAGAGTGTGTAGGGTAGTGCGTTTAATCACTGAGAGGGAGAGTGTGGAGGGGCAGTGTGTTTAATCACAGTGAGAGGGAGAGTGTGTGGAGCATTGTGTTTAATCACAGTGAGTGGGAGAATGTGTAGGCAGGGTGTTTACTCACAATGAAAGGGAGAGTCTGTACAGCAGGGTGTTTCTTCACAGCGAGAGGGAGAGTGTGTATGGCAGGGTGTTGAACCATAGTGAGAGGGAGAGTGTGTAGGGCAGGGTGTTTAATCACAGTGAGAGGGAGAGTGTGTAGGGCAGGGTGTTTAATCACAGTGAGAGGGAGAGTGTGTAGGGCAGTGTGTTAAATCACAGTCAGCGGGAGAGTGTGTAGAGCAGGGTGTTTAATCACAGTAGAGAGGGAGAGTGTGATGGGCAGGGTGTTTAATCTCAGTGAGAGGAAGAGTGTGTAGGGCAGGGTGTTTAATCACAGCGAGAGGGAGAGTGTGTAGAGGTGGGATTTTATTCACAGTTAGAGGGAGAATGTGTTGGGCAGGGTATTTAATCACAGTTAGTGGGAGAGTGCGTAGAGCAGGGTGTTTAATCACAGTGAGAGGGAGAGTGTGTTGGGCAAGGTGTTTAATCACAGTGAGAGGGGGAGTGTGTGGAGCAGTGTTTTTAATCACAGTGAGTGGGAGAATGTGCAGGGCAGGGTGTTTACTCACAGTGAAAGGGAGAGTCAGTAGAGCAGGGTGTTTAATCACAGCGAGAGGGAAAGTGTGTATGGCAGGGTGTTTAATCATAGTGAGAGGGAGAGTGTGTAGGGCAGGGTGTTTCATCACAGTGAGAGGGAGAGTGTGTAGGGCAGTGTGTTTAATCACAGTGAAAGGGAGAGTGTGTAGGGCAGTGTGTTAAATCACAGTGAGAGGGAGAGTGTGTAGAGCAGGGTGTTTAATCACAGCGAGAGGGAGAGTGTGTATCCCAGGGTGTTTAATCACAGTGAGATGGAGAGTGTGTAGGGCAGGGTGTTTAATCACAGTGAAAGGGAGAGTGTGTATGGCAGGGTGTTTAATCACAGTGAGAGGTAGAGTGTGCAGGGCAGGCCGTTTAATCACAGTGAGAGGGAGAGAGCGTTGAGCAGGGTGGTTAATCGCAGTAAGAGGGAGAGTGTGTAGGGCAGAATGTTTACACAGTGAGAGGGAGAGTGTGTTGGGCAGGGTGTTTAATCACAGTTAGAGGGAGGGTGCGTAGAGCAGGGTGTTTAATCACAGTGAGAGGGAGTGTGTATAGCAGGATGTTTAATCACAATGAGAGGGAGAGTGTGTAGGGCAGTTTTTTTAATCACAGCGGGAGGGAGAGTGTGTAGAGCAGGGTGTTTAATCACAGTGAGAGGGAGATTGTGTAGGGCAGGGTGCTTAATCACAGTGAGAGGGAGAGAGCGTTGAGCAGGGTGTTTAATCACAGTAAGAGGCAGAGTGTGTAGGGCAGAATGTTTAATCACAGTGAGAGGGAGAGTGTGTTGGGCAGGGTGTTTAATCACAGTTAGAGGGAGAGTGCGTACAGCAGGGTGTTTAATCACAGTGAGAGGGAGAGTGTGTAGGGTAGTGCGTTTAATCACTGAGAGGGAGAGTGTGGAGGGGCAGTGTGTTTAATCACAGTGAGAGGGAGAGTGTGTGGAGCATTGTGTTTAATCACAGTGAGTGGGAGAATGTGTAGGCAGGGTGTTTACTCACAATGAAAGGGAGAGTCTGTAGAGCAGGGTGTTTCTTCACAGCGAGAGGGAGAGTGTGTATGGCAGGGTGTTGTACCATAGTGAGAGGGAGAGTGTGTAGGGCAGGGTGTTTAATCACAGTGAGAGGGAGAGTGTGTAGGGCAGGGTGTTTAATCACAGTGAGAGGGAGAGTGTGTAGGGCAGTGTGTTAAATCACAGTCAGCGGGAGAGTGTGTAGAGCAGGGTGTTTAATCACAGTAGAGAGGGAGAGTGTGATGGGCAGGGTGTTTAATCTCAGTGAGAGGGAGAGTGTGTAGGGCAGGGTGTTTAATCACAGCGAGAGGGAGAGTGTGTAGAGGTGGGATTTTATTCACAGTTAGAGGGAGAATGTGTTGGGCAGGGTATTTAATCACAGTTAGTGGGAGAGTGCGTAGAGCAGGGTGTTTAATCACAGTGAGAGGGAGAGTGTGTAGGGCAGTGTGTTAAATCACAGTGAGAGGGAGAGTGTGTAGGGCAGGGTGTTTAATCACAGTGAGAGGGAGAGTGTGTAGGGCAGTGTGTTTAATCACAGTGAGAGGGAGAGTGTGTAGGGCAGTGTGTTAAATCACAGTCAGCGGTAGAGTGTGTAGAGCAGAGTGTTTAATCACAGTAGAGAGGGAGAGTGTGTAGGGCAGGGTGTTTCATCACAGTGAGAGGGGGAGTGTGTGGAGCAGTGTGTTTAATCACAGTGAGTGGGAGAATGTTTAGGGCAGGGTGTTTACTCACAGTGAAAGGGCGAGTCGGTAGAGCAGGGTGTTTAATCACAGCGAGAGGGAGACTGTGTTGGGCAGCGTGTTTAATCACAGTGAGAGGGAGAGTGTCTAGGGCAGTGTGTTTAATCACAGTGAGAGGGAGAGTGTGTTGGGCAGGGTGTTTAACCACAGTGAGAGGGAGAGTGTGTAGGGCAGGGTGTTTAATCACAGTGAGAGGGAGAGTGTGATGGGCAGTGTGTTTAATCACAGTGAGAGGGAGTGTGGCAGAGCTTGGTATTTAATCACAGTGAGAGGGAGAGTGTGTAGAGCAGCGTGTTTAACACAGTGAGAGGGAGTGTGTGTAGGGCAGTGTGTTTAATCACAGCGAGAGGGAGAGTGTTTAGGGGCAGTGTGTTTAATCACAGTGAGAGGGAGAGTATGTAGAGCAGGGTGTTTATTCATAGCGAGAGGGAGAGTGTGTATGGTAGTGTGTTTAATCATAGTGCGAGGGACAGTGTGTAGGGCAGTGTGTTTAATCACAGTGATAGGGAGTGTGTGTAGGGCAGTGTGTTTAATCTCAGTGGGAGGGAGAGTGTGTAGGGGCAATGTGTTTAATCACAGTGAGACGGAGAATGTGTAGGGCAGGGTGTTTACTCACAGTGAAAGTGAGAGTGTGTAGAGCAGGGTGTTTATTCACAGCGAGAGGGAGAGTGTGTATGGTAGGGTGTTTAATCATAGTGCGAGGGAGAGTGTGTAGGGCAGTGTGTTTAATCACAGTGATAGGGAGTGTGTGTAGGGCAGTGTGTTTAATCTCAGTGAGAGGGAGAGTGTGCATGGCAGGGTGTTTAATCACAGTGAGAGGGAGAGTGTGTATGGCAGGGTGTTTAATCACAGTGAGAGGGAGATTGTGTAGGGCAGGATGTTTAATCACAGTGAGAGGGAGAGAGCGTTGAGCAGGGTGGTTAATCATAGTGAGAGGGAGAGTGTGTAGGGCAGGTTGTTTAATCACAGTGAGAGGGAGAGTGTGTAGGGCAGGCTGTTTAATCACAGTGAGAGGGAGAGAGCGTTGAGCAGGGTGGTTGATCACAGTGAGAGGGAGAGTGTGTAGGGCAGGATGTTTAATCAAAGTGAGAGGGAAGTGTGTTGGGCAGGGTTTTTAATCACAGCGAGACGGAGAGTGTGTAGAGCACGGTGTTTAATCACAGTGAGAGGGAGAGTGTGTAGAGCAGGGTGTTTAATCACAGTGAGAGGGAGAGTGTGTAGGGCAGTGCGTTTATTCACAGTGAGAGGGAGAGTGTGTAGGGGCTGTGTGTTTAATCACATTGAGAGGGAAAGTGTGTGGAGCAGTGTGTTTAATCACAGTGAGTGGGAGAATGTGTCGGGCAGAGTGTTAATCACAGCGAGAGGGAGAGTGTGTAGGGCAGTGTGTTTAATCACAGTGAGAGGGAGAGTGTGTAGGGCAGTGTGTTAAATCACAGTGAGAGGGAGAGTGTGTGGAGCATGGTATTTCATCACAGTAGAGAGGGAGACTGTGTTGGGCAGGGTGTTTAACCACAGTGAGAGGGAGAGTGTGTAGGGCAGGGTGTTTAATCACAGTGAGAGGGAGAGTGTGATGGGCAATGTGTTTAATCACATTGAGAGGGAGAGTGTGTGGAGCAGTGTGTTTAATCACAGTGAGTGGGAGAATGTGTCGGGCAGAGTGTTAATCACAGCGAGAGGGAGAGTGTGTAGGGCAGGGTGTTTAATCACAGTGAGAGGGAGAGTGTGTAGGGCAGTGTGGTAAATCACAGTGAGAGGGAGAGTGTGTAGAGCAGGGTGTTTCATCACAGTAGAGAGGTAGACTGTGTTGTGCAGGGTGTTTAACCACAGTGAGAGGGAGAGTGTGTAGGGCAGGGTGTTTAATCACAGTGAGAGGGAGTGTGTGATGGGCAATGTGTTTAATCACAGTGAGAGGGAGTGTGTGTAGAGCTTGGTATTTACTCACAGTGAGAGGGAGTGTGTGTAGAGCTTGGTATTTAATCACAGTGAGAGGGAGAGTGTGTAGGGCAGGGTGTTTAATCACAGTGAGAGGGAGAGTGTGATGGGCAATGTGTTTAATCACGGTGAGAGGGAGTGTGTGTAGAGCTTGGTATTTACTCACAGTGAGAGGGAGTGTGTGTAGAGCTTGGTATTTAATCACAGTGAGAGGGAGAGTGTGTAGGGCAGGGTGTTTAATCACAGTGAGAGGGAGAGTGTGATGGGCAATGTGTTTAATCACGGTGAGAGGGAGTGTGTGTAGAGCTTGGTATTTACTCACTGTGAGAGGGAGTGTGTGTAGAGCTTGGTACTTAATCACAGTGAGAGGGAGAGTGTGTTGAGCAGCATGTTTAACACAGTGAGAGGGAGAGTGTGTAGGGCAGTGTGTTTAATCGCAGCGAGAGGGAGAGTGTTTAGGGCAGGGTGTTTAATCGTAGTGAGAGGGAGAGTTTGTAGGGCAGGGTGTTTAATCTCCGTGAGAGGGAGAGTGTGTTGGGCAGGGTGTTTAATCACAGTGAGAGGGAGAGTGTGTAGGGCAGGGTGTTTAATCACAGTGAGAGGGAGAGTGTGTAGGCAGTGTGTTTAATCACAGTGAGAGGGAGAGTCTGTAGGGAAGTGTGCTTTGCGACAGTGAGAGTTAGAGTGTGTAGGGCAGGGTGTTTAATCACAGCGAGAGGGAGAATGTGTAAGGCAGGGTGTTTAATCACATTGAGGAGGAGAGTGTGTAGGGCAGTGTGTTTAATCACAGTGAGAGGGAGAGTGTGTAAAGCAGTGCGTTTTGTGACGGTGAGAGGTAGATTGTGTAGGGCAGTTTGTTTAATCACACTGAGAGGGAGAGTGTGTAGGGCAGGATGTTTAATCAATGAGAGGGAGAGTGTGTAGGGCAGGGTGTTTAATGACAGTGAGAGGGAGAGTGTCTAGGGCAGTGCGTTTAATCACAGTGAGAGGGAGAGTGTGTAGGGCAGTGTGTTAAATCACAGTGAGAGGGAGAGTGTGTAGAGCAAGGTGTTAATCACAGCGAGAGGGAGACTGTGTTGGGCAGGGTGTTTAACCACAGTGAGAGGGAGAGTGTGTAGGGCAGGGTGTTTAATCACAGTGAGAGGGAGAGTGTCTAGGGCAGTGTGTTTAATCACAGTGAGAGGGAGAGTGTGTTGGGCAGGGTATTTAACCACAGTGAGAGGGAGAGTGTGTAGGGCAGAGTGTTTAATCACAGTGAGAGGGAGAGTGTGATGGGCAGTGTGTTTAATCACAGTGAGAGGGAGTGTGTGCAGAGCTTGGTATTTAATCACAGTGAGAGGGAGAGTGTGTAGAGCAGCGTGTTTAACACAGTGAGAGGGAGAGTGTGTCGGGCAGTGTGTTTAATCACGGCGAGAGGGAGAGTGTTTAGGGGCAGTGTATTTAATCACAGTGAGAGGGAGAGTATGTAGAGCAGGGTGTTTAATCACAGCGAGAGGGAGTGTCTTTAGGGCAGGGTGTTTAATCACAGCGAGAGGGAGTGTGTTTTGGGCAGGCTGTTTAATCATAGTGAGAGGGAGAGTGTGTAGGGCAGTGCGTTTAATCACAGAGGAAGAGTGTGTAGGGGCAATGTGTTTAATCACAGTGAGAGGGAGAGTGTGTAGAGCAAGGTGTTAATCACAGCGAGAGGGGACTGTGTTGGGCAGGGTGTTTAAGCACAGTGAGAGGGAGAGTGTGTAGGGCAGGGTGTTTAATCACAGTGAGAGGGAGAGTGTCTAGGGCAGTGTGTTTAATCACAGTGAGAGGGAGAGTGTGTTGGGCAGGGTGTTTAATCTCAGTGAGAGGGAGAGTGTGCATGGCAGGGTGTTTAATCACAGTGAGATGGAGAGTGTGTATGGCAGGGTGTTTAATCACAGTGAGAGGGAGATTGTGTAGGGCAGGATGTTTAATCACAGTGAGAGGGAGAGTGTGTAGGGCAGGATATTTAATCACAGTGAGAGGGAGAGTGTGTAGGGCAGGCTGTTTAATCGCAGTGAGAGGGAGAGAGCGTTGAGCAGGGTGGTTGATCACAGTGAGAGGGAGAGTGTGTAGGGCAGGATGTTTAATCAAAGTGAGAGGGAAGTGTGTTGGGCAGGGTTTTTAATCACAGCGAGACGGAGAATGTGTAGAGCATGGTGTTTAATCACAGTGAGAGGGAGAGTGTGTAGAGCAGGGTGTTTAATCACAGTGAGAGGGAGAGTGTGTAGGGCAGTGCGTTTAATCACAGTGAGAGGGAGAGTGTGTAGGGGCAGTGTGTTTAATCACATTGAGAGGGAGAGTGTGTGGAGCAGTGTGTTTAATCACAGTGAGTGGGAGAATGTGTCGGGCAGGGTGTTAATCACAGCGAGAGGGAGAGTGTGTAGGGCAGGGTGTTTAATCACAGTGAGAGGGAGAGTGTGTAGGGCAGTGTGTTAAATCACAGCGAGAGGGAGAGTGTGTGGAGCAGGGTGTTTCATCACAGTAGAGAGGGAGACTGTGTTGGGCAGGGTGTTTAACCACAGTGAGAGGGAGAGTGTGTAGGGCAGGGTGTTTAATCACAGTGAGAGGGAGAGTGTGTAGGGCACGGTGTTTAATCACAGTGAGAGGGAGAGTGTGATGGGCAGTGTGTTTAATCACAGTGAGAGGGAGTGTGTGTAGAGCTTGGTATTTACTCACAGTGAGAGGGAGTGTGTGTAGAGCTTGGTATTTAATCACAGTGAGAGGGAGAGTGTGTAGGGCAGGGTGTTTAATCACAGTGAGAGGGAGAGTGTGATGGGCAATGTGTTTAATCACGTGAGAGGGAGTGTGTGTAGAGCTTGGTATTTACTCACAGTGAGAGGGAGTGTGTGTAGAGCTTGGTATTTAATCACAGTGAGAGGGAGAGTGTGTTGAGCAGCATGTTTAACACAGTGAGAGGGAGAGTGTGTAGGGCAGTGTGTTTAATCACAGCGAGAGGGAGAGTGTTTAGGGCAGGGTGTTTAATCGTAGTGAGAGGGAGAGTTTGTAGGGCAGGGTGTTTAATCTCCGTGAGAGGGAGAGTGTGTTGGGCAGGGTGTTTAATCACAGTGAGAGGGAGAGTGTGTAGGGCAGGGTGTTTAATCACAGCGAGAGGGAGAATGTGTAAGGCAGGGTGTTTAATCACATTGAGGAGGAGAGTGTGTAGGGCAGTGTTTTTAATCACAGTGAGAGGGAGAGTGTGTAAAGCAGTGCGTTTTGTGACGGTGAGAGGTAGATTGTGTAGGGCAGTTTGTTTAATCACACTGAGAGGGAGAGTGTGTAGGGCAGGATGTTTAATCAATGAGAGGGAGAGTGTGTAGGGCAGGGTGTTTAATGACAGTGAGAGGGAGAGTGCCTAGGGCAGTGTGTTTAATCACAGTGAGAGGGAGAGTGTGTAGGGCAGTGTGTTAAATCACAGTGAGAGGGAGAGTGTGTAGAGCAAGGTGTTAATCACAGCGAGAGGGAGACTGTGTTGGGCAGGGTGTTTAACCACAGTGAGAGGGAGAGTGTGTAGGGCAGGGTGTTTAATCACAGTGAGAGGGAGAGTGTCTAGGGCAGTGTGTTTAATCACAGTGAGAGGGAGAGTGTGTTGGGCAGGGTGTTTAACCACAGTGAGAGGGAGAGTGTGTAGGGCAGGGTGTTTAATCACAGTGAGAGGGAGAGTGTGATGGGCAGTGTGTTTAATCACAGTGAGAGGGAGTGTGTGCAGAGCTTGGTATTTAATCACAGTGAGAGGGAGAGTGTGTAGAGCAGCGTGTTTAACACAGTGAGAGGGAGAGTGTGTAGGGCAGTGTGTTTAATCACAGCGAGAGGGAGAGTGTTTAGGGGCAGTGTGTTTAATCACAGTGAGAGGGAGAGTATGTAGAGCAGGGTGTTTAATCACAGCGAGAGGGAGTGTCTTTAGGGCAGGGTGTTTAATCATAGTGAGAGGGAGAGTGTGTAGGGCAGTGCGTTTAATCACAGTGAGAGGGAGAGTGTGTAGGGGCAATGTGTTTAATCACAGTGAGAGGGAGAGTGTTTAGAGCAAGGTGTTAATCACAGCGAGAGGGAGACTGTGTTGGGCAGGGTGTTTAACCACAGTGAGAGGGAGAGTGTGTAGGGCAGGGTGTTTAATCACAGTGAGAGGGAGAGTGTCTAGGGCAGTGTGTTTAATCACAGTGAGAGGGAGAGTGTGTTGGGCAGGGTGTTTAATCTCAGTGAGAGGGAGAGTGTGCATGGCAGGGTGTTTAATCACAGTGAGATGGAGAGTGTGTATGGCAGGGTGTTTAATCACAGTGAGAGGGAGATTGTGTAGGGCAGGATGTTTAATCACAGTGAGAGGGAGAGAGCGTTGAGCAGGGTGGTTAAATACAGTGAGAGGGAGAGTGTGTAGGGCAGGATATTTAATCACAGTGAGAGGGAGAGTGTGTAGGGCAGGCTGTTTAATCACACTGAGAGGGAGAGAGCGTTGAGCAGGGTGGTTGATCACAGTGAGAGGGAGAGTGTGTAGGGCAGGATGTTTAATCAAAGTGAGAGGGATGTGTGTTGGGCAGGGTTTTTAATCACAGCGAGACGGAGAATGTGTAGAGCACGGTGTTTAATCACAGTGAGAGGGAGAGTGTGTAGAGCAGGGTGTTTAATCACAGTGAGAGGGAGAGTGTGTAGGGCAGTGCGTTTAATCACAGTGAGAGGGAGAGTGTGTAGGGGCAGTGTGTTTAATCACATTGAGAGGGAGAGTGTGTGGAGCAGTGTGTTTAATCACAGTGAGTGGGAGAATGTGTCGGGCAGGGTGTTAATCACAGCGAGAGGGAGAGTGTGTAGGGCAGGGTGTTTAATCACAGTGAGAGGGAGAGTGTGTAGGGCAGTGTGTTAAATCACAGCGAGAGGGAGAGTGTGTAGAGCAGGGTGTTTCATCACAGTAGAGAGGGAGACTGTGTTGGGCAGGGTGTTTAACCACAGTGAGAGGGAGAGTGTGTAGGGCAGGGTGTTTAATCACAGTGAGAGGGAGAGTGTGTAGGGCAGGGTGTTTAATCACAGTGAGAGGGAGAGTGTGATGGGCAGTGTGTTTAATCACAGTGAGAGGGAGTGTGTGTAGAGCTTGGTATTTACTCACAGTGAGAGGGAGTGTGTGTAGAGCTTGGTATTTAATCACAGTGAGAGGGAGAGTGTGTTGAGCAGCATGTTTAACACAGTGAGAGGGAGAGTGTGTAGGGCAGTGTGTTTAATCACAGCGAGAGGGAGAGTGTTTAGGGGCAGTGTGTTTAATCACAGTGAAAGGGAGAGTATGTAGAGCAGGGTGTTTAATCACAGCGAGAGGGAGTGTGTTTAGGGCAGGGTGTTTAATCGTAGTGAGAGGGAGTGTGTGTAGGGCAGGGTGTTTAATCTCCGTTAGAGGGAGAGTGTGTTGGGCAGGGTGTTTAATCACAGTGAGAGGGAGAGTGTGTAGGGCAGGGTGTTTAATCACAGTGAGAGGGAGAGTGCGTAGGGCAGCGTGTTTAATCACAGCGAGATGGAGAATGTGTAGGCAGTGTGTTTAATCACAGTGAGAGGGAGAGTCTGTAGGGAAGTGTGTTTTGCGACAGTGAGAGGGAGAGTGTGTAAGCCAGGGTGTTTAATCACTGCGAGAGGGAGAATGTGTAAGGCAGGGTGTTTAATCACATTGAGAAGGAGAGTGTGTAGGGCAGTGTGTTTAATCACAGTGAGAGGGAGAGTGTGTAGAGCAGTGTGTTTTGTGACAGTGAGAGGTAGATTGTCTAGGGCAGTGTGTTTAATCACACTGAGAGGGAGAGTGTATAGGGCAGGATGTTTAATCAATGAGAGGGAGAGTGTGTAGGGCAGGATGTTTAATCCCAGTGAGAGGGAGAGTGTGTAGGGCAGGCTGTTTAATCACAGTGAGAGGGAGAGAGCGTTGAGCAGGGTGGTTGATCACAGTGAGTGAGAGAGTGTGTAGGGCAGGATGTTTAATCAAAGTGAGAGGGAAGTGTGTTGGGCAGGGTTTTTAATCACAGCGAGACGGAGAGTGTGTAGAGCACGGTGTTTAATCACAGTGAGATGGAGAGTGTGTAGAGCAGGGTGTTTAATCACAGTGAGAGGGAGAGTGTGTAGGGCTGTGCGTTTAATCTCAGTGAGAGGGAGAGTGTGTAGGGGCAGTGTGTTTAATCACATTGAGAGGGAGAGTGTGTGGAGCAGTGTGTTTAATCACAGTGAGTGGGAGAATGTGTCGGGCAGGGTGTTAATCACAGCGAGAGGGAGAGTGTGTAGGGCAGGGTGTTTAATCACAGTGAGAGGGAGAGTGTGTAGGGCAGTGTGTTAAATCACAGTGAGAGGGAGAGTGTGTGGAGCAGGGTATTTCATCACAGTAGAGAGGGAGACTGTATTGGGCAGGGTGTTTAACCACAGTGAGAGGGAGAGTGTGTAGTGCAGGGTGTTTAATCACAGTGAGAGGGAGAGTGTGATGGGCAATGTGTTTAATCACATTGAGAGGGAGAGTGTGTGGAGCAGTGTGTTTAATCACAGTGAGTGGGAGAATGTGTAAGGCAGGGTGTTTAATCACATTGAGGAGGAGAGTGTGTAGGGCAGTGTGTTTAATCACAGTGAGAGGGAGAGTGTGTAAAGCAGTGCGTTTTGTGACGGTGAGAGGTAGATTGTGTAGGGCAGTTTGTTTAATCACACTGAGAGGGAGAGTGTGTAGGGCAGGATGTTTAATCAATGAGAGGGAGAGTGTGTAGGGCAGGGTGTTTAATGACAGTGAGAGGGAGAGTGCCTAGGGCAGTGTGTTTAATCACAGTGAGAGGGAGAGTGTGTAGGGCAGTGTGTTAAATCACAGTGAGAGGGAGAGTGTGTAGAGCAAGGTGTTAATCACAGCGAGAGGGAGACTGTGTTGGGCAGGGTGTTTAACCACAGTGAGAGGGAGAGTGTGTAGGGCAGGGTGTTTAATCACAGTGAGAGGGAGAGTGTCTAGGGCAGTGTGTTTAATCACAGTGAGAGGGAGAGTGTGTTGGGCAGGGTGTTTAACCACAGTGAGAGGGAGAGTGTGTAGGGCAGGGTGTTTAATCACAGTGAGAGGGAGAGTGTGATGGGCAGTGTGTTTAATCACAGTGAGAGGGAGTGTGTGCAGAGCTTGGTATTTAATCACAGTGAGAGGGAGAGTGTGTAGAGCAGCGTGTTTAACACAGTGAGAGGGAGAGTGTGTAGGGCAGTGTGTTTAATCACAGCGAGAGGGAGAGTGTTTAGGGGCAGTGTGTTTAATCACAGTGAGAGGGAGAGTATGTAGAGCAGGGTGTTTAATCACAGCGAGAGGGAGTGTCTTTAGGGCAGGGTGTTTAATCATAGTGAGAGGGAGAGTGTGTAGGGCAGTGCGTTTAATCACAGTGAGAGGGAGAGTGTGTAGGGGCAATGTGTTTAATCACAGTGAGAGGGAGAGTGTTTAGAGCAAGGTGTTAATCACAGCGAGAGGGAGACTGTGTTGGGCAGGGTGTTTAACCACAGTGAGAGGGAGAGTGTGTAGGGCAGGGTGTTTAATCACAGTGAGAGGGAGAGTGTCTAGGGCAGTGTGTTTAATCACAGTGAGAGGGAGAGTGTGTTGGGCAGGGTGTTTAATCTCAGTGAGAGGGAGAGTGTGCATGGCAGGGTGTTTAATCACAGTGAGATGGAGAGTGTGTATGGCAGGGTGTTTAATCACAGTGAGAGGGAGATTGTGTAGGGCAGGATGTTTAATCACAGTGAGAGGGAGAGAGCGTTGAGCAGGGTGGTTAAATACAGTGAGAGGGAGAGTGTGTAGGGCAGGATATTTAATCACAGTGAGAGGGAGAGTGTGTAGGGCAGGCTGTTTAATCACAGTGAGAGGGAGAGAGCGTTGAGCAGGGTGGTTGATCACAGTGAGAGGGAGAGTGTGTAGGGCAGGATGTTTAATCAAAGTGAGAGGGAAGTGTGTTGGGCAGGGTTTTTAATCACAGCGAGACGGAGAATGTGTAGAGCACGGTGTTTAATCACAGTGAGAGGGAGACTGTGTTGGGCAGGGTGTTTAACCACAGTGAGAGGGAGAGTGTGTAGGGCAGGGTGTTTAATCACAGTGAGAGGGAGAGTGTCTAGGGCAGTGTGTTTAATCACAGTGAGAGGGAGAGTGTGTTGGGCAGGGTGTTTAACCACAGTGAGAGGGAGAGTGTGTAGGGCAGGGTGTTTAATCACAGTGAGAGGGAGAGTGTGATGGGCAGTGTGTTTAATCACAGTGAGAGGGAGTGTGTGCAGAGCTTGGTATTTAATCACAGTGAGAGGGAGAGTGTGTAGAGCAGCGTGTTTAACACAGTGAGAGGGAGAGTGTGTAGGGCAGTGTGTTTAATCACAGCGAGAGGGAGAGTGTTTAGGGGCAGTGTGTTTAATCACAGTGAGAGGGAGAGTATGTAGAGCAGGGTGTTTAATCACAGCGAGAGGGAGTGTCTTTAGGGCAGGGTGTTTAATCATAGTGAGAGGGAGAGTGTGTAGGGCAGTGCGTTTAATCACAGTGAGAGGGAGAGTGTGTAGGGGCAATGTGTTTAATCACAGTGAGAGGGAGAGTGTTTAGAGCAAGGTGTTAATCACAGCGAGAGGGAGACTGTGTTGGGCAGGGTGTTTAACCACAGTGAGAGGGAGAGTGTGTAGGGCAGGGTGTTTAATCACAGTGAGAGGGAGAGTGTCTAGGGCAGTGTGTTTAATCACAGTGAGAGGGAGAGTGTGTTGGGCAGGGTGTTTAATCTCAGTGAGAGGGAGAGTGTGCATGGCAGGGTGTTTAATCACAGTGAGATGGAGAGTGTGTATGGCAGGGTGTTTAATCACAGTGAGAGGGAGATTGTGTAGGGCAGGATGTTTAATCACAGTGAGAGGGAGAGAGCGTTGAGCAGGGTGGTTAAATACAGTGAGAGGGAGAGTGTGTAGGGCAGGATATTTAATCACAGTGAGAGGGAGAGTGTGTAGGGCAGGCTGTTTAATCACACTGAGAGGGAGAGAGCGTTGAGCAGGGTGGTTGATCACAGTGAGAGGGAGAGTGTGTAGGGCAGGATGTTTAATCAAAGTGAGAGGGATGTGTGTTGGGCAGGGTTTTTAATCACAGCGAGACGGAGAATGTGTAGAGCACGGTGTTTAATCACAGTGAGAGGGAGAGTGTGTAGAGCAGGGTGTTTAATCACAGTGAGAGGGAGAGTGTGTAGGGCAGTGCGTTTAATCACAGTGAGAGGGAGAGTGTGTAGGGGCAGTGTGTTTAATCACATTGAGAGGGAGAGTGTGTGGAGCAGTGTGTTTAATCACAGTGAGTGGGAGAATGTGTCGGGCAGGGTGTTAATCACAGCGAGAGGGAGAGTGTGTAGGGCAGGGTGTTTAATCACAGTGAGAGGGAGAGTGTGTAGGGCAGTGTGTTAAATCACAGCGAGAGGGAGAGTGTGTAGAGCAGGGTGTTTCATCACAGTAGAGAGGGAGACTGTGTTGGGCAGGGTGTTTAACCACAGTGAGAGGGAGAGTGTGTAGGGCAGGGTGTTTAATCACAGTGAGAGGGAGAGTGTGTAGGGCAGGGTGTTTAATCACAGTGAGAGGGAGAGTGTGATGGGCAGTGTGTTTAATCACAGTGAGAGGGAGTGTGTGTAGAGCTTGGTATTTACTCACAGTGAGAGGGAGTGTGTGTAGAGCTTGGTATTTAATCACAGTGAGAGGGAGAGTGTGTTGAGCAGCATGTTTAACACAGTGAGAGGGAGAGTGTGTAGGGCAGTGTGTTTAATCACAGCGAGAGGGAGAGTGTTTAGGGGCAGTGTGTTTAATCACAGTGAAAGGGAGAGTATGTAGAGCAGGGTGTTTAATCACAGCGAGAGGGAGTGTGTTTAGGGCAGGGTGTTTAATCGTAGTGAGAGGGAGTGTGTGTAGGGCAGGGTGTTTAATCTCCGTTAGAGGGAGAGTGTGTTGGGCAGGGTGTTTAATCACAGTGAGAGGGAGAGTGTGTAGGGCAGGGTGTTTAATCACAGTGAGAGGGAGAGTGCGTAGGGCAGCGTGTTTAATCACAGCGAGATGGAGAATGTGTAGGCAGTGTGTTTAATCACAGTGAGAGGGAGAGTCTGTAGGGAAGTGTGTTTTGCGACAGTGAGAGGGAGAGTGTGTAAGCCAGGGTGTTTAATCACTGCGAGAGGGAGAATGTGTAAGGCAGGGTGTTTAATCACATTGAGAAGGAGAGTGTGTAGGGCAGTGTGTTTAATCACAGTGAGAGGGAGAGTGTGTAGAGCAGTGTGTTTTGTGACAGTGAGAGGTAGATTGTCTAGGGCAGTGTGTTTAATCACACTGAGAGGGAGAGTGTATAGGGCAGGATGTTTAATCAATGAGAGGGAGAGTGTGTAGGGCAGGATGTTTAATCCCAGTGAGAGGGAGAGTGTGTAGGGCAGGCTGTTTAATCACAGTGAGAGGGAGAGAGCGTTGAGCAGGGTGGTTGATCACAGTGAGTGAGAGAGTGTGTAGGGCAGGATGTTTAATCAAAGTGAGAGGGAAGTGTGTTGGGCAGGGTTTTTAATCACAGCGAGACGGAGAGTGTGTAGAGCACGGTGTTTAATCACAGTGAGATGGAGAGTGTGTAGAGCAGGGTGTTTAATCACAGTGAGAGGGAGAGTGTGTAGGGCTGTGCGTTTAATCTCAGTGAGAGGGAGAGTGTGTAGGGGCAGTGTGTTTAATCACATTGAGAGGGAGAGTGTGTGGAGCAGTGTGTTTAATCACAGTGAGTGGGAGAATGTGTCGGGCAGGGTGTTAATCACAGCGAGAGGGAGAGTGTGTAGGGCAGGGTGTTTAATCACAGTGAGAGGGAGAGTGTGTAGGGCAGTGTGTTAAATCACAGTGAGAGGGAGAGTGTGTGGAGCAGGGTATTTCATCACAGTAGAGAGGGAGACTGTATTGGGCAGGGTGTTTAACCACAGTGAGAGGGAGAGTGTGTAGTGCAGGGTGTTTAATCACAGTGAGAGGGAGAGTGTGATGGGCAATGTGTTTAATCACATTGAGAGGGAGAGTGTGTGGAGCAGTGTGTTTAATCACAGTGAGTGGGAGAATGTGTAAGGCAGGGTGTTTAATCACATTGAGGAGGAGAGTGTGTAGGGCAGTGTGTTTAATCACAGTGAGAGGGAGAGTGTGTAAAGCAGTGCGTTTTGTGACGGTGAGAGGTAGATTGTGTAGGGCAGTTTGTTTAATCACACTGAGAGGGAGAGTGTGTAGGGCAGGATGTTTAATCAATGAGAGGGAGAGTGTGTAGGGCAGGGTGTTTAATGACAGTGAGAGGGAGAGTGCCTAGGGCAGTGTGTTTAATCACAGTGAGAGGGAGAGTGTGTAGGGCAGTGTGTTAAATCACAGTGAGAGGGAGAGTGTGTAGAGCAAGGTGTTAATCACAGCGAGAGGGAGACTGTGTTGGGCAGGGTGTTTAACCACAGTGAGAGGGAGAGTGTGTAGGGCAGGGTGTTTAATCACAGTGAGAGGGAGAGTGTCTAGGGCAGTGTGTTTAATCACAGTGAGAGGGAGAGTGTGTTGGGCAGGGTGTTTAACCACAGTGAGAGGGAGAGTGTGTAGGGCAGGGTGTTTAATCACAGTGAGAGGGAGAGTGTGATGGGCAGTGTGTTTAATCACAGTGAGAGGGAGTGTGTGCAGAGCTTGGTATTTAATCACAGTGAGAGGGAGAGTGTGTAGAGCAGCGTGTTTAACACAGTGAGAGGGAGAGTGTGTAGGGCAGTGTGTTTAATCACAGCGAGAGGGAGAGTGTTTAGGGGCAGTGTGTTTAATCACAGTGAGAGGGAGAGTATGTAGAGCAGGGTGTTTAATCACAGCGAGAGGGAGTGTCTTTAGGGCAGGGTGTTTAATCATAGTGAGAGGGAGAGTGTGTAGGGCAGTGCGTTTAATCACAGTGAGAGGGAGAGTGTGTAGGGGCAATGTGTTTAATCACAGTGAGAGGGAGAGTGTTTAGAGCAAGGTGTTAATCACAGCGAGAGGGAGACTGTGTTGGGCAGGGTGTTTAACCACAGTGAGAGGGAGAGTGTGTAGGGCAGGGTGTTTAATCACAGTGAGAGGGAGAGTGTCTAGGGCAGTGTGTTTAATCACAGTGAGAGGGAGAGTGTGTTGGGCAGGGTGTTTAATCTCAGTGAGAGGGAGAGTGTGCATGGCAGGGTGTTTAATCACAGTGAGATGGAGAGTGTGTATGGCAGGGTGTTTAATCACAGTGAGAGGGAGATTGTGTAGGGCAGGATGTTTAATCACAGTGAGAGGGAGAGAGCGTTGAGCAGGGTGGTTAAATACAGTGAGAGGGAGAGTGTGTAGGGCAGGATATTTAATCACAGTGAGAGGGAGAGTGTGTAGGGCAGGCTGTTTAATCACAGTGAGAGGGAGAGAGCGTTGAGCAGGGTGGTTGATCACAGTGAGAGGGAGAGTGTGTAGGGCAGGATGTTTAATCAAAGTGAGAGGGAAGTGTGTTGGGCAGGGTTTTTAATCACAGCGAGACGGAGAATGTGTAGAGCACGGTGTTTAATCACAGTGAGAGGGAGAGTGTGTAGAGCAGGGTGTTTAATCACAGTGAGAGGGAGAGTGTGTAGGGCAGTGCGTTTAATCACAGTGAGAGGGAGAGTGTGTAGGGGCAGTGTGTTTAATCACATTGAGAGGGAGAGTGTGTGGAGCAGTGTGTTTAATCACAGTGAGTGGGAGAATGTGTCGGGCAGGGTGTTAATCACAGCAAGAGGGAGAGTGTGTAGGGCAGGGTGTTTAATCACAGTGAGAGGGAGAGTGTGTAGGGCAGTGTGTTAAATCACAGCGAGAGGGAGAGTGTGTGGAGCAGGGTGTTTCATCACAGTAGAGAGGGAGACTGTGTTGGGCAGGGTGTTTAACCACAGTGAGAGGGAGAGTGTGTAGGGCAGGGTGTTTAATCACAGTGAGAGGGAGAGTGTGTAGGGCAGGGTGTTTAATCACAGTGAGAGGGAGAGTGTGATGGGCAGTGTGTTTAATCACAGTGAGAGGGAGTGTGTGTAGAGCTTGGTATTTACTCACAGTGAGAGGGAGTGTGTGTAGAGCTTGGTATTTAATCACAGTGAGAGGGAGAGTGTGTTGAGCAGCATGTTTAACACAGTGAGAGGGAGAGTGTGTAGGGCAGTGTGTTTAATCACAGCGAGAGGGAGAGTGTTTAGGGGCAGTGTGTTTAATCACAGTGAAAGGGAGAGTATGTAGAGCAGGGTGTTTAATCACAGCGAGAGGGAGTGTGTTTAGGGCAGGGTGTTTAATCGTAGTGAGAGGGAGTGTGTGTAGGGCAGGGTGTTTAATCTCCGTTAGAGGGAGAGTGTGTTGGGCAGGGTGTTTAATCACAGTGAGAGGGAGAGTGTGTAGGGCAGGGTGTTTAATCACAGTGAGAGGGAGAGTGCGTAGGGCAGCGTGTTTAATCACAGCGAGATGGAGAATGTGTAGGCAGTGTGTTTAATCACAGTGAGAGGGAGAGTCTGTAGGGAAGTGTGTTTTGCGACAGTGAGAGGGAGAGTGTGTAAGCCAGGGTGTTTAATCACTGCGAGAGGGAGAATGTGTAAGGCAGGGTGTTTAATCACATTGAGAAGGAGAGTGTGTAGGGCAGTGTGTTTAATCACAGTGAGAGGGAGAGTGTGTAGAGCAGTGTGTTTTGTGACAGTGAGAGGTAGATTGTCTAGGGCAGTGTGTTTAATCACACTGAGAGGGAGAGTGTATAGGGCAGGATGTTTAATCAATGAGAGGGAGAGTGTGTAGGGCAGGATGTTTAATCCCAGTGAGAGGGAGAGTGTGTAGGGCAGGCTGTTTAATCACAGTGAGAGGGAGAGAGCGTTGAGCAGGGTGGTTGATCACAGTGAGTGGGAGAGTGTGTAGGGCAGGATGTTTAATCAAAGTGAGAGGGAAGTGTGTTGGGCAGGGTTTTTAATCACAGCGAGACGGAGAGTGTGTAGAGCACGGTGTTTAATCACAGTGAGATGGAGAGTGTGTAGAGCAGGGTGTTTAATCACAGTGAGAGGGAGAGTGTGTAGGGCTGTGCGTTTAATCTCAGTGAGAGGGAGAGTGTGTAGGGGCAGTGTGTTTAATCACATTGAGAGGGAGAGTGTGTGGAGCAGTGTGTTTAATCACAGTGAGTGGGAGAATGTGTCGGGCAGGGTGTTAATCACAGCGAGAGGGAGAGTGTGTAGGGCAGGGTGTTTAATCACAGTGAGAGGGAGAGTGTGTAGGGCAGTGTGTTAAATCACAGTGAGAGGGAGAGTGTGTGGAGCAGGGTATTTCATCACAGTAGAGAGGGAGACTGTATTGGGCAGGGTGTTTAACCACAGTGAGAGGGAGAGTGTGTAGTGCAGGGTGTTTAATCACAGTGAGAGGGAGAGTGTGATGGGCAATGTGTTTAATCACATTGAGAGGGAGAGTGTGTGGAGCAGTGTGTTTAATCACAGTGAGTGGGAGAATGTGTCGGGCAGGGTGTTAATCACAGCGAGAGGGAGAGTGTGTAGGGCAGGGTGTTTAATCACAGTGAGAGGGAGAGTGTGTAGGCAGGGTGTTTAATCACAGTGAGAGGGAGAGTGTGTAGGGCAGTGTGTTAAATCACAGTGAGAGGGAGAGTCTGTAGAGCAGGGTGTTTCATCACAGTCGAGAGGGAGACTGTGTTGGGCAGGGTGTTTAACCACAGTGAGAGGGAGAGTGTGTAGAGCAGGGTGTTTAATCACAGTGAGAGGGAGAGTGTGATGGGCAATGTGTTTAATCACAGTGAGAGGGAGTGTGTGTAGAGCTTGGTATTTACTCACAGTGAGAGGGAGTGTGTGTAGAGCTTGGTATTTAATCACAGTGAGAGATAGAGTGTGTTGCGCATCATGTTTAACACAGTGAGAGGGAGAGTGTGTAGGGCAGTGTGTTTAATCACAGCAAGAGGGAGAGTGTTTAGGGCCGGGTGTTTAATCGTAGTGAGAGGGAGAGTGTGTTGGGCAGGGTGTTTAATCTCCGTGAGAGGTTGAGTGTGTTGGGCAGGGTGTTTAATCACAGTGAGAGGGAGAGTGCGTAGGGCAGGGTGTTTAATCACAGCGAGATGGAGAATGTGTAGGCAGTGTGTTTAATCACAGTGAGAGGGAGAGTCTGTAGGGAAGTGTGTTTTGCGACAGTGAGAGGGAGAGTGTGTAAGCCAGGGTGTTTAATCACAGTGAGAGGGAGAATGTGTAAGGCAGGGTGTTTAATCACATTGAGAAGGAGAGTGTGTAGGGCAGTGTGTTTAATCACAGTGAGAGGGAGAGTGTGTAGAGCAGTGTGTTTTGTGACAGTGAGAGGTAGATTGTCTAGGGCAGTGTGTTTAATCACACTGAGAGGGAGAGTGTATAGGGCAGGATGTTTAATCAATGAGAGGGAGAGTGTGTAGGGCAGGATGTTTAATCACAGTGAGAGGGAGAGAGCGTTGAGCAGGGTGGTTGATCACAGTGAGAGGGAGAGTGTGTAGGGCAGGATGTTTAATCAAAGTGAGAGGGAAGTGTGTTGGGCAGGGTTTTTAATCACAGCGAGACGGAGAGTGTGTAGAGCACGGTGTTTAATCACAGTGAGATGGAGAGTGTGTAGAGCAGGGTGTTTAATCACAGTGAGAGGGAGAGTGTGTAGGGCAGTGTGTTAAATCACAGTGAGAGGGAGAGTGTGTGGAGCAGGGTATTTCATCACAGTAGAGAGGGAGACTGTATTGGGCAGGGTGTTTAACCACAGTGAGAGGGAGAGTGTGTAGTGCAGGGTGTTTAATCACAGTGAGAGGGAGAGTGTGATGGGCAATGTGTTTAATCACATTGAGAGGGAGAGTGTGTGGAGCAGTGTGTTTAATCACAGTGAGTGGGAGAATGTGTCGGGCAGTGTGTTAAATCACAGTGAGAGGGAGAGTCTGTAGAGCAGGGTGTTTCATCACAGTCGAGAGGGAGACTGTGTTGGGCAGGGTGTTTAACCACAGTGAGAGGGAGAGTGTGTAGAGCAGGGTGTTTAATCACAGTGAGAGGGAGAGTGTGATGGGCAATGTGTTTAATCACCGTGAGAGGGAATGTGTGTAGAGCTTGGTATTTACTCACAGTGAGAGGGAGTGTGTGTAGAGCTTGGTATTTAATCACAGTGAGAGGTAGAGTGTGTTGCGCAGCATGTTTAACACAGTGAGAGGGAGAGTGTGTAGGGCAGTGTGTTTAATCACAGCGAGAGGGAGAGTGTTTAGGGGCAGTGTGTTTAATCACAGTGAAAGGGAGAGTATGTAGAGCAGGGTGTTTAATCACAGCGAGAGGGAGTGTGTTTAGGGCAGGGTGTTTAATCGTAGTGAGAGGGAGAGTGTGTAGGGCAGGGTGTTTAATCTCCGTTAGAGGGAGAGTGTGTTGGGCAGGGTGTTTAATCACAGTGAGAGGGAGAGTGTGTAGGGCAGGGTGTTTAATCACAGTGAGAGGGAGAGTGCGTAGGGCAGCGTGTTTAATCACAGCGAGATGGAGAATGTGTAGGCAGTGTGTTTAATCACAGTGAGAGGGAGAGTCTGTAGGGAAGTTTGTTTTGCGACAGTGAGAGGGAGAGTGTGTAAGCCAGGGTGTTTAATCACTGCGAGAGGGAGAATTTGTAAGGCAGGGTGTTTAATCACATTGAGAAGGAGAGTGTGTAGGGCAGTGTGTTTAATCACAGTGAGAGGGAGAGTATGTAGAGCAGGGTGTTTATTCATAGCGAGAGGGAGAGTGTGTATGGTAGTGTGTTTAATCATAGTGCGAGGGACAGTGTGTAGGGCAGTGTGTTTAATCACAGTGATAGGGAGTGTGTGTAGGGCAGTGTGTTTAATCTCAGTGGGAGGGAGAGTGTGTAGGGGCAATGTGTTTAATAACAGTGAGACGGAGAATGTGTAGGGCAGGGTGTTTACTCACAGTGAAAGTGAGAGTGTGTAGAGCAGGGTGTTTATTCACAGCGAGAGGGAGAGTGTGTATGGTAGGGTGTTTAATCATAGTGCGAGGGAGAGTGTGTAGGGCAGTGTGTTTAATCACAGTGATAGGGAGTGTGTGTAGGGCAGTGTGTTTAATCTCAGTGAGAGGGAGAGTGTGCATGGCAGGGTGTTTAATCACAGTGAGAGGGAGAGTGTGTATGGCAGGGTGTTTAATCACAGTGAGAGGGAGATTGTGTAGGGCAGGATGTTTAATCACAGTGAGAGGGAGAGAGCGTTGAGCAGGGTGGTTAATCATAGTGAGAGGGAGAGTGTGTAGGGCAGGTTGTTTAATCACAGTGAGAGGGAGAGTGTGTAGGGCAGGCTGTTTAATCACAGTGAGAGGGAGAGAGCGTTGAGCAGGGTGGTTGATCACAGTGAGAGGGAGAGTGTGTAGGGCAGGATGTTTAATCAAAGTGAGAGGGAAGTGTGTTGGGCAGGGTTTTTAATCACAGCGAGACGGAGAGTGTGTAGAGCACGGTGTTTAATCACAGTGAGAGGAAGAGTGTGTAGAGCAGGGTGTTTAATCACAGTGAGAGGGAGAGTGTGTAGGGCAGTGCGTTTATTCACAGTGAGAGGGAGAGTGTGTAGGGGCTGTGTGTTTAATCACATTGAGAGGGAAAGTGTGTGGAGCAGTGTGTTTAATCACAGTGAGTGGGAGAATGTGTCGGGCAGAGTGTTAATCACAGCGAGAGGGAGAGTGTGTAGGGCAGTGTGTTTAATCACAGTGAGAGGGAGAGTGTGTAGGGCAGTGTGTTAAATCACAGTGAGAGGGAGAGTGTGTGGAGCATGGTATTTCATCACAGTAGAGAGGGAGACTGTGTTGGGCAGGGTGTTTAACCACAGTGAGAGGGAGAGTGTGTAGGGCAGGGTGTTTAATCACAGTGAGAGGGAGAGTGTGATGGGCAATGTGTTTAATCACATTGAGAGGGAGAGTGTGTGGAGCAGTGTGTTTAATCACAGTGAGTGGGAGAATGTGTCGGGCAGAGTGTTAATCACAGTGAGAGGGAGAGTGTGTAGGGCAGGGTGTTTAATCACAGTGAGAGGGAGAGTGTGTAGGGCAGTGTGGTAAATCACAGTGAGAGGGAGAGTGTGTAGAGCAGGGTGTTTCATCACAGTAGAGAGGTAGACTGTGTTGTGCAGGGTGTTTAACCACAGTGAGAGGGAGAGTGTGTAGGGCAGGGTGTTTAATCACAGTGAGAGGGAGTGTGTGATGGGCAATGTGTTTAATCACAGTGAGAGGGAGTGTGTGTAGAGCTTGGTATTTACTCACAGTGAGAGGGAGTGTGTGTAGAGCTTGGTATTTAATCACAGTGAGAGGGAGAGTGTGTAGGGCAGGGTGTTTAATCACAGTGAGAGGGAGAGTGTGATGGGCAATGTGTTTAATCACGGTGAGAGGGAGTGTGTGTAGAGCTTGGTATTTACTCACAGTGAGAGGGAGTGTGTGTAGAGCTTGGTATTTAATCACAGTGAGAGGGAGAGTGTGTAGGGCAGGGTGTTTAATCACAGTGAGAGGGAGAGTGTGATGGGCAATGTGTTTAATCACGGTGAGAGGGAGTGTGTGTAGAGCTTGGTATTTACTCACTGTGAGAGGGAGTGTGTGTAGAGCTTGGTACTTAATCACAGTGAGAGGGAGAGTGTGTTGAGCAGCATGTTTAACACAGTGAGAGGGAGAGTGTGTAGGGCAGTGTGTTTAATCACAGCGAGAGGGAGAGTGTTTAGGGCAGGGTGTTTAATCGTAGTGAGAGGGAGAGTTTGTAGGGCAGGGTGTTTAATCTCCGTGAGAGGGAGAGTGTGTTGGGCAGGGTGTTTAATCACAGTGAGAGGGAGAGTGTGTAGGGCAGGGTGTTTAATCACAGTGAGAGGGAGAGTGTGTAGGCAGTGTGTTTAATCACAGTGAGAGGGAGAGTCTGTAGGGAAGTGTGCTTTGCGACAGTGAGAGTTAGAGTGTGTAGGGCAGGGTGTTTAATCACAGCGAGAGGGAGAATGTGTAAGGCAGGGTGTTTAATCACATTGAGGAGGAGAGTGTGTAGGGCAGTGTGTTTAATCACAGTGAGAGGGAGAGTCTGTAAAGCAGTGCGTTTTGTGACGGTGAGAGGTAGATTGTGTAGGGCAGTTTGTTTAATCACACTGAGAGGGAGAGTGTGTAGGGCAGGATGTTTAATCAATGAGAGGGAGAGTGTGTAGGGCAGGGTGTTTAATGACAGTGAGAGGGAGAGTGTCTAGGGCAGTGTGTTTAATCACAGTGAGAGGGAGAGTGTGTAGGGCAGTGTGTTAAATCACAGTGAGAGGGAGAGTGTGTAGAGCAAGGTGTTAATCACAGCGAGAGGGAGACTGTGTTGGGCAGGGTGTTTAACCACAGTGAGAGGGAGAGTGTGTAGGGCAGGGTGTTTAATCACAGTGAGAGGGAGAGTGTCTAGGGCAGTGTGTTTAATCACAGTGAGAGGGAGAGTGTGTTGGGCAGGGTATTTAACCACAGTGAGAGGGAGAGTGTGTAGGGCAGAGTGTTTAATCACAGTGAGAGGGAGAGTGTGATGGGCAGTGTGTTTAATCACAGTGAGAGGGAGTGTGTGCAGAGCTTGGTATTTAATCACAGTGAGAGGGAGAGTGTGTAGAGCAGCGTGTTTAACACAGTGAGAGGGAGAGTGTGTCGGGCAGTGTGTTTAATCACGGCGAGAGGGAGAGTGTTTAGGGGCAGTGTATTTAATCACAGTGAGAGGGAGAGTATGTAGAGCAGGGTGTTTAATCACAGCGAGAGGGAGTGTCTTTAGGGCAGGGTGTTTAATCACAGCGAGAGGGAGTGTGTTTTGGGCAGGCTGTTTAATCATAGTGAGAGGGAGAGTGTGTAGGGCAGTGCGTTTAATCACAGAGGAAGAGTGTGTAGGGGCAATGTGTTTAATCACAGTGAGAGGGAGAGTGTGTAGAGCAAGGTGTTAATCACAGCGAGAGGGGACTGTGTTGGGCAGGGTGTTTAAGCACAGTGAGAGGGAGAGTGTGTAGGGCAGGGTGTTTAATCACAGTGAGAGGGAGAGTGTCTAGGGCAGTGTGTTTAATCACAGTGAGAGGGAGAGTGTGTTGGGCAGGGTGTTTAATCTCAGTGAGAGGGAGAGTGTGCATGGCAGGGTGTTTAATCACAGTGAGATGGAGAGTGTGTATGGCAGGGTGTTTAATCACAGTGAGAGGGAGATTGTGTAGGGCAGGATGTTTAATCACAGTGAGAGGGAGAGTGTGTAGGGCAGGATATTTAATCACAGTGAGAGGGAGAGTGTGTAGGGCAGGCTGTTTAATCGCAGTGAGAGGGAGAGAGCGTTGAGCAGGGTGGTTGATCACAGTGAGAGGGAGAGTGTGTAGGGCAGGATGTTTAATCAAAGTGAGAGGGAAGTGTGTTGGGCAGGGTTTTTAATCACAGCGAGACGGAGAATGTGTAGAGCACGGTGTTTAATCACAGTGAGAGGGAGAGTGTGTAGAGCAGGGTGTTTAATCACAGTGAGAGGGAGAGTGTGTAGGGCAGTGCGTTTAATCACAGTGAGAGGGAGAGTGTGTAGGGGCAGTGTGTTTAATCACATTGAGAGGGAGAGTGTGTGGAGCAGTGTGTTTAATCACAGTGAGTGGGAGAATGTGTCGGGCAGGGTGTTAATCACAGCGAGAGGGAGAGTGTGTAGGGCAGGGTGTTTAATCACAGTGAGAGGGAGAGTGTGTAGGGCAGTGTGTTAAATCACAGCGAGAGGGAGAGTGTGTGGAGCAGGGTGTTTCATCACAGTAGAGAGGGAGACTGTGTTGGGCAGGGTGTTTAACCACAGTGAGAGGGAGAGTGTGTAGGGCAGGGTGTTTAATCACAGTGAGAGGGAGAGTGTGTAGGGCACGGTGTTTAATCACAGTGAGAGGGAGAGTGTGATGGGCAGTGTGTTTAATCACAGTGAGAGGGAGTGTGTGTAGAGCTTGGTATTTACTCACAGTGAGAGGGAGTGTGTGTAGAGCTTGGTATTTAATCACAGTGAGAGGGAGAGTGTGTAGGGCAGGGTGTTTAATCACAGTGAGAGGGAGAGTGTGATGGGCAATGTGTTTAATCACGTGAGAGGGAGTGTGTGTAGAGCTTGGTATTTACTCACAGTGAGAGGGAGTGTGTGTAGAGCTTGGTATTTAATCACAGTGAGAGGGAGAGTGTGTTGAGCAGCATGTTTAACACAGTGAGAGGGAGAGTGTGTAGGGCAGTGTGTTTAATCACAGCGAGAGGGAGAGTGTTTAGGGCAGGGTGTTTAATCGTAGTGAGAGGGAGAGTTTGTAGGGCAGGGTGTTTAATCTCCGTGAGAGGGAGAGTGTGTTGGGCAGGGTGTTTAATCACAGTGAGAGGGAGAGTGTGTAGGGCAGGGTGTTTAATCACAGCGAGAGGGAGAATGTGTAAGGCAGGGTGTTTAATCACATTGAGGAGGAGAGTGTGTAGGGCAGTGTGTTTAATCACAGTGAGAGGGAGAGTGTGTAAAGCAGTGCGTTTTGTGACGGTGAGAGGTAGATTG
The DNA here is from genome assembly GCA_026770705.1 of Isurus oxyrinchus. Classification (NCBI taxonomy): domain Eukaryota; kingdom Metazoa; phylum Chordata; class Chondrichthyes; order Lamniformes; family Lamnidae; genus Isurus; species Isurus oxyrinchus. The sequence goes on along the minus strand of JANJGN010000029.1, from coordinate 29,374,032 downwards.
TGTAGGGCAGTTTGTTTAATCACACTGAGAGGGAGAGTGTGTAGGGCAGGATGTTTAATCAATGAGAGGGAGAGTGTGTAGGGCAGGGTGTTTAATGACAGTGAGAGGGAGAGTGCCTAGGGCAGTGTGTTTAATCACAGTGAGAGGGAGAGTGTGTAGGGCAGTGTGTTAAATCACAGTGAGAGGGAGAGTGTGTAGAGCAAGGTGTTAATCACAGCGAGAGGGAGACTGTGTTGGGCAGGGTGTTTAACCACAGTGAGAGGGAGAGTGTGTAGGGCAGGGTGTTTAATCACAGTGAGAGGGAGAGTGTCTAGGGCAGTGTGTTTAATCACAGTGAGAGGGAGAGTGTGTTGGGCAGGGTGTTTAACCACAGTGAGAGGGAGAGTGTGTAGGGCAGGGTGTTTAATCACAGTGAGAGGGAGAGTGTGATGGGCAGTGTGTTTAATCACAGTGAGAGGGAGTGTGTGCAGAGCTTGGTATTTAATCACAGTGAGAGGGAGAGTGTGTAGAGCAGCGTGTTTAACACAGTGAGAGGGAGAGTGTGTAGGGCAGTGTGTTTAATCACAGCGAGAGGGAGAGTGTTTAGGGGCAGTGTGTTTAATCACAGTGAGAGGGAGAGTATGTAGAGCAGGGTGTTTAATCACAGCGAGAGGGAGTGTCTTTAGGGCAGGGTGTTTAATCATAGTGAGAGGGAGAGTGTGTAGGGCAGTGCGTTTAATCACAGTGAGAGGGAGAGTGTGTAGGGGCAATGTGTTTAATCACAGTGAGAGGGAGAGTGTTTAGAGCAAGGTGTTAATCACAGCGAGAGGGAGACTGTGTTGGGCAGGGTGTTTAACCACAGTGAGAGGGAGAGTGTGTAGGGCAGGGTGTTTAATCACAGTGAGAGGGAGAGTGTCTAGGGCAGTGTGTTTAATCACAGTGAGAGGGAGAGTGTGTTGGGCAGGGTGTTTAATCTCAGTGAGAGGGAGAGTGTGCATGGCAGGGTGTTTAATCACAGTGAGATGGAGAGTGTGTATGGCAGGGTGTTTAATCACAGTGAGAGGGAGATTGTGTAGGGCAGGATGTTTAATCACAGTGAGAGGGAGAGAGCGTTGAGCAGGGTGGTTAAATACAGTGAGAGGGAGAGTGTGTAGGGCAGGATATTTAATCACAGTGAGAGGGAGAGTGTGTAGGGCAGGCTGTTTAATCACACTGAGAGGGAGAGAGCGTTGAGCAGGGTGGTTGATCACAGTGAGAGGGAGAGTGTGTAGGGCAGGATGTTTAATCAAAGTGAGAGGGAAGTGTGTTGGGCAGGGTTTTTAATCACAGCGAGACGGAGAATGTGTAGAGCACGGTGTTTAATCACAGTGAGAGGGAGAGTGTGTAGAGCAGGGTGTTTAATCACAGTGAGAGGGAGAGTGTGTAGGGCAGTGCGTTTAATCACAGTGAGAGGGAGAGTGTGTAGGGGCAGTGTGTTTAATCACATTGAGAGGGAGAGTGTGTGGAGCAGTGTGTTTAATCACAGTGAGTGGGAGAATGTGTCGGGCAGGGTGTTAATCACAGCGAGAGGGAGAGTGTGTAGGGCAGGGTGTTTAATCACAGTGAGAGGGAGAGTGTGTAGGGCAGTGTGTTAAATCACAGCGAGAGGGAGAGTGTGTGGAGCAGGGTGTTTCATCACAGTAGAGAGGGAGACTGTGTTGGGCAGGGTGTTTAACCACAGTGAGAGGGAGAGTGTGTAGGGCAGGGTGTTTAATCACAGTGAGAGGGAGAGTGTGTAGGGCAGGGTGTTTAATCACAGTGAGAGGGAGAGTGTGATGGGCAGTGTGTTTAATCACAGTGAGAGGGAGTGTGTGTAGAGCTTGGTATTTACTCACAGTGAGAGGGAGTGTGTGTAGAGCTTGGTATTTAATCACAGTGAGAGGGAGAGTGTGTTGAGCAGCATGTTTAACACAGTGAGAGGGAGAGTGTGTAGGGCAGTGTGTTTAATCACAGCGAGAGGGAGAGTGTTTAGGGGCAGTGTGTTTAATCACAGTGAAAGGGAGAGTATGTAGAGCAGGGTGTTTAATCACAGCGAGAGGGAGTGTGTTTAGGGCAGGGTGTTTAATCGTAGTGAGAGGGAGTGTGTGTAGGGCAGGGTGTTTAATCTCCGTTAGAGGGAGAGTGTGTTGGGCAGGGTGTTTAATCACAGTGAGAGGGAGAGTGTGTAGGGCAGGGTGTTTAATCACAGTGAGAGGGAGAGTGCGTAGGGCAGCGTGTTTAATCACAGCGAGATGGAGAATGTGTAGGCAGTGTGTTTAATCACAGTGAGAGGGAGAGTCTGTAGGGAAGTGTGTTTTGCGACAGTGAGAGGGAGAGTGTGTAAGCCAGGGTGTTTAATCACTGCGAGAGGGAGAATGTGTAAGGCAGGGTGTTTAATCACATTGAGAAGGAGAGTGTGTAGGGCAGTGTGTTTAATCACAGTGAGAGGGAGAGTGTGTAGAGCAGTGTGTTTTGTGACAGTGAGAGGTAGATTGTCTAGGGCAGTGTGTTTAATCACACTGAGAGGGAGAGTGTATAGGGCAGGATGTTTAATCAATGAGAGGGAGAGTGTGTAGGGCAGGATGTTTAATCCCAGTGAGAGGGAGAGTGTGTAGGGCAGGCTGTTTAATCACAGTGAGAGGGAGAGAGCGTTGAGCAGGGTGGTTGATCACAGTGAGTGAGAGAGTGTGTAGGGCAGGATGTTTAATCAAAGTGAGAGGGAAGTGTGTTGGGCAGGGTTTTTAATCACAGCGAGACGGAGAGTGTGTAGAGCACGGTGTTTAATCACAGTGAGATGGAGAGTGTGTAGAGCAGGGTGTTTAATCACAGTGAGAGGGAGAGTGTGTAGGGCTGTGCGTTTAATCTCAGTGAGAGGGAGAGTGTGTAGGGGCAGTGTGTTTAATCACATTGAGAGGGAGAGTGTGTGGAGCAGTGTGTTTAATCACAGTGAGTGGGAGAATGTGTCGGGCAGGGTGTTAATCACAGCGAGAGGGAGAGTGTGTAGGGCAGGGTGTTTAATCACAGTGAGAGGGAGAGTGTGTAGGGCAGTGTGTTAAATCACAGTGAGAGGGAGAGTGTGTGGAGCAGGGTATTTCATCACAGTAGAGAGGGAGACTGTATTGGGCAGGGTGTTTAACCACAGTGAGAGGGAGAGTGTGTAGTGCAGGGTGTTTAATCACAGTGAGAGGGAGAGTGTGATGGGCAATGTGTTTAATCACATTGAGAGGGAGAGTGTGTGGAGCAGTGTGTTTAATCACAGTGAGTGGGAGAATGTGTAAGGCAGGGTGTTTAATCACATTGAGGAGGAGAGTGTGTAGGGCAGTGTGTTTAATCACAGTGAGAGGGAGAGTGTGTAAAGCAGTGCGTTTTGTGACGGTGAGAGGTAGATTGTGTAGGGCAGTTTGTTTAATCACACTGAGAGGGAGAGTGTGTAGGGCAGGATGTTTAATCAATGAGAGGGAGAGTGTGTAGGGCAGGGTGTTTAATGACAGTGAGAGGGAGAGTGCCTAGGGCAGTGTGTTTAATCACAGTGAGAGGGAGAGTGTGTAGGGCAGTGTGTTAAATCACAGTGAGAGGGAGAGTGTGTAGAGCAAGGTGTTAATCACAGCGAGAGGGAGACTGTGTTGGGCAGGGTGTTTAACCACAGTGAGAGGGAGAGTGTGTAGGGCAGGGTGTTTAATCACAGTGAGAGGGAGAGTGTCTAGGGCAGTGTGTTTAATCACAGTGAGAGGGAGAGTGTGTTGGGCAGGGTGTTTAACCACAGTGAGAGGGAGAGTGTGTAGGGCAGGGTGTTTAATCACAGTGAGAGGGAGAGTGTGATGGGCAGTGTGTTTAATCACAGTGAGAGGGAGTGTGTGCAGAGCTTGGTATTTAATCACAGTGAGAGGGAGAGTGTGTAGAGCAGCGTGTTTAACACAGTGAGAGGGAGAGTGTGTAGGGCAGTGTGTTTAATCACAGCGAGAGGGAGAGTGTTTAGGGGCAGTGTGTTTAATCACAGTGAGAGGGAGAGTATGTAGAGCAGGGTGTTTAATCACAGCGAGAGGGAGTGTCTTTAGGGCAGGGTGTTTAATCATAGTGAGAGGGAGAGTGTGTAGGGCAGTGCGTTTAATCACAGTGAGAGGGAGAGTGTGTAGGGGCAATGTGTTTAATCACAGTGAGAGGGAGAGTGTTTAGAGCAAGGTGTTAATCACAGCGAGAGGGAGACTGTGTTGGGCAGGGTGTTTAACCACAGTGAGAGGGAGAGTGTGTAGGGCAGGGTGTTTAATCACAGTGAGAGGGAGAGTGTCTAGGGCAGTGTGTTTAATCACAGTGAGAGGGAGAGTGTGTTGGGCAGGGTGTTTAATCTCAGTGAGAGGGAGAGTGTGCATGGCAGGGTGTTTAATCACAGTGAGATGGAGAGTGTGTATGGCAGGGTGTTTAATCACAGTGAGAGGGAGATTGTGTAGGGCAGGATGTTTAATCACAGTGAGAGGGAGAGAGCGTTGAGCAGGGTGGTTAAATACAGTGAGAGGGAGAGTGTGTAGGGCAGGATATTTAATCACAGTGAGAGGGAGAGTGTGTAGGGCAGGCTGTTTAATCACAGTGAGAGGGAGAGAGCGTTGAGCAGGGTGGTTGATCACAGTGAGAGGGAGAGTGTGTAGGGCAGGATGTTTAATCAAAGTGAGAGGGAAGTGTGTTGGGCAGGGTTTTTAATCACAGCGAGACGGAGAATGTGTAGAGCACGGTGTTTAATCACAGTGAGAGGGAGAGTGTGTAGAGCAGGGTGTTTAATCACAGTGAGAGGGAGAGTGTGTAGGGCAGTGCGTTTAATCACAGTGAGAGGGAGAGTGTGTAGGGGCAGTGTGTTTAATCACATTGAGAGGGAGAGTGTGTGGAGCAGTGTGTTTAATCACAGTGAGTGGGAGAATGTGTCGGGCAGGGTGTTAATCACAGCAAGAGGGAGAGTGTGTAGGGCAGGGTGTTTAATCACAGTGAGAGGGAGAGTGTGTAGGGCAGTGTGTTAAATCACAGCGAGAGGGAGAGTGTGTGGAGCAGGGTGTTTCATCACAGTAGAGAGGGAGACTGTGTTGGGCAGGGTGTTTAACCACAGTGAGAGGGAGAGTGTGTAGGGCAGGGTGTTTAATCACAGTGAGAGGGAGAGTGTGTAGGGCAGGGTGTTTAATCACAGTGAGAGGGAGAGTGTGATGGGCAGTGTGTTTAATCACAGTGAGAGGGAGTGTGTGTAGAGCTTGGTATTTACTCACAGTGAGAGGGAGTGTGTGTAGAGCTTGGTATTTAATCACAGTGAGAGGGAGAGTGTGTTGAGCAGCATGTTTAACACAGTGAGAGGGAGAGTGTGTAGGGCAGTGTGTTTAATCACAGCGAGAGGGAGAGTGTTTAGGGGCAGTGTGTTTAATCACAGTGAAAGGGAGAGTATGTAGAGCAGGGTGTTTAATCACAGCGAGAGGGAGTGTGTTTAGGGCAGGGTGTTTAATCGTAGTGAGAGGGAGTGTGTGTAGGGCAGGGTGTTTAATCTCCGTTAGAGGGAGAGTGTGTTGGGCAGGGTGTTTAATCACAGTGAGAGGGAGAGTGTGTAGGGCAGGGTGTTTAATCACAGTGAGAGGGAGAGTGCGTAGGGCAGCGTGTTTAATCACAGCGAGATGGAGAATGTGTAGGCAGTGTGTTTAATCACAGTGAGAGGGAGAGTCTGTAGGGAAGTGTGTTTTGCGACAGTGAGAGGGAGAGTGTGTAAGCCAGGGTGTTTAATCACTGCGAGAGGGAGAATGTGTAAGGCAGGGTGTTTAATCACATTGAGAAGGAGAGTGTGTAGGGCAGTGTGTTTAATCACAGTGAGAGGGAGAGTGTGTAGAGCAGTGTGTTTTGTGACAGTGAGAGGTAGATTGTCTAGGGCAGTGTGTTTAATCACACTGAGAGGGAGAGTGTATAGGGCAGGATGTTTAATCAATGAGAGGGAGAGTGTGTAGGGCAGGATGTTTAATCCCAGTGAGAGGGAGAGTGTGTAGGGCAGGCTGTTTAATCACAGTGAGAGGGAGAGAGCGTTGAGCAGGGTGGTTGATCACAGTGAGTGGGAGAGTGTGTAGGGCAGGATGTTTAATCAAAGTGAGAGGGAAGTGTGTTGGGCAGGGTTTTTAATCACAGCGAGACGGAGAGTGTGTAGAGCACGGTGTTTAATCACAGTGAGATGGAGAGTGTGTAGAGCAGGGTGTTTAATCACAGTGAGAGGGAGAGTGTGTAGGGCTGTGCGTTTAATCTCAGTGAGAGGGAGAGTGTGTAGGGGCAGTGTGTTTAATCACATTGAGAGGGACAGTGTGTGGAGCAGTGTGTTTAATCACAGTGAGTGGGAGAATGTGTCGGGCAGGGTGTTAATCACAGCGAGAGGGAGAGTGTGTAGGGCAGGGTGTTTAATCACAGTGAGAGGGAGAGTGTGTAGGGCAGTGTATTAAATCACAGTGAGAGGGAGAGTGTGTGGAGCAGGGTATTTCATCACAGTAGAGAGGGAGACTGTATTGGGCAGGGTGTTTAACCACAGTGAGAGGGAGAGTGTGTAGTGCAGGGTGTTTAATCACAGTGAGAGGGAGAGTGTGATGGGCAATGTGTTTAATCACATTGAGAGGGAGAGTGTGTGGAGCAGTGTGTTTAATCACAGTGAGTGGGAGAATGTGTCGGGCAGGGTGTTAATCACAGCGAGAGGGAGAGTGTGTAGGGCAGGGTGTTTAATCACAGTGAGAGGGAGAGTGTGTAGGCAGGGTGTTTAATCACAGTGAGAGGGAGAGTGTGTAGGGCAGTGTGTTAAATCACAGTGAGAGGGAGAGTCTGTAGAGCAGGGTGTTTCATCACAGTCGAGAGGGAGACTGTGTTGGGCAGGGTGTTTAACCACAGTGAGAGGGAGAGTGTGTAGAGCAGGGTGTTTAATCACAGTGAGAGGGAGAGTGTGATGGGCAATGTGTTTAATCACAGTGAGAGGGAGTGTGTGTAGAGCTTGGTATTTACTCACAGTGAGAGGGAGTGTGTGTAGAGCTTGGTATTTAATCACAGTGAGAGATAGAGTGTGTTGCGCATCATGTTTAACACAGTGAGAGGGAGAGTGTGTAGGGCAGTGTGTTTAATCACAGCAAGAGGGAGAGTGTTTAGGGCCGGGTGTTTAATCGTAGTGAGAGGGAGAGTGTGTTGGGCAGGGTGTTTAATCTCCGTGAGAGGTTGAGTGTGTTGGGCAGGGTGTTTAATCACAGTGAGAGGGAGAGTGCGTAGGGCAGGGTGTTTAATCACAGCGAGATGGAGAATGTGTAGGCAGTGTGTTTAATCACAGTGAGAGGGAGAGTCTGTAGGGAAGTGTGTTTTGCGACAGTGAGAGGGAGAGTGTGTAAGCCAGGGTGTTTAATCACAGTGAGAGGGAGAATGTGTAAGGCAGGGTGTTTAATCACATTGAGAAGGAGAGTGTGTAGGGCAGTGTGTTTAATCACAGTGAGAGGGAGAGTGTGTAGAGCAGTGTGTTTTGTGACAGTGAGAGGTAGATTGTCTAGGGCAGTGTGTTTAATCACACTGAGAGGGAGAGTGTATAGGGCAGGATGTTTAATCAATGAGAGGGAGAGTGTGTAGGGCAGGATGTTTAATCACAGTGAGAGGGAGAGAGCGTTGAGCAGGGTGGTTGATCACAGTGAGAGGGAGAGTGTGTAGGGCAGGATGTTTAATCAAAGTGAGAGGGAAGTGTGTTGGGCAGGGTTTTTAATCACAGCGAGACGGAGAGTGTGTAGAGCACGGTGTTTAATCACAGTGAGATGGAGAGTGTGTAGAGCAGGGTGTTTAATCACAGTGAGAGGGAGAGTGTGTAGGGCAGTGTGTTAAATCACAGTGAGAGGGAGAGTGTGTGGAGCAGGGTATTTCATCACAGTAGAGAGGGAGACTGTATTGGGCAGGGTGTTTAACCACAGTGAGAGGGAGAGTGTGTAGTGCAGGGTGTTTAATCACAGTGAGAGGGAGAGTGTGATGGGCAATGTGTTTAATCACATTGAGAGGGAGAGTGTGTGGAGCAGTGTGTTTAATCACAGTGAGTGGGAGAATGTGTCGGGCAGTGTGTTAAATCACAGTGAGAGGGAGAGTCTGTAGAGCAGGGTGTTTCATCACAGTCGAGAGGGAGACTGTGTTGGGCAGGGTGTTTAACCACAGTGAGAGGGAGAGTGTGTAGAGCAGGGTGTTTAATCACAGTGAGAGGGAGAGTGTGATGGGCAATGTGTTTAATCACCGTGAGAGGGAATGTGTGTAGAGCTTGGTATTTACTCACAGTGAGAGGGAGTGTGTGTAGAGCTTGGTATTTAATCACAGTGAGAGGTAGAGTGTGTTGCGCAGCATGTTTAACACAGTGAGAGGGAGAGTGTGTAGGGCAGTGTGTTTAATCACAGCGAGAGGGAGAGTGTTTAGGGGCAGTGTGTTTAATCACAGTGAAAGGGAGAGTATGTAGAGCAGGGTGTTTAATCACAGCGAGAGGGAGTGTGTTTAGGGCAGGGTGTTTAATCGTAGTGAGAGGGAGAGTGTGTAGGGCAGGGTGTTTAATCTCCGTTAGAGGGAGAGTGTGTTGGGCAGGGTGTTTAATCACAGTGAGAGGGAGAGTGTGTAGGGCAGGGTGTTTAATCACAGTGAGAGGGAGAGTGCGTAGGGCAGCGTGTTTAATCACAGCGAGATGGAGAATGTGTAGGCAGTGTGTTTAATCACAGTGAGAGGGAGAGTCTGTAGGGAAGTTTGTTTTGCGACAGTGAGAGGGAGAGTGTGTAAGCCAGGGTGTTTAATCACTGCGAGAGGGAGAATTTGTAAGGCAGGGTGTTTAATCACATTGAGAAGGAGAGTGTGTAGGGCAGTGTGTTTAATCACAGTGAGAGGGAGAGTGTGTAGAGCAGTGTGTTTTGTGACAGTGAGAGGTAGATTGTCTAGGGCAGTGTGTTTAATCACACTGAGAGGGAGAGTGTATAGGGCAGGATGTTTAATCAATGAGAGGGAGAGTGTGTAGGGCAGGATGTTTAATCACAGTGAGAGGGAGAGTGTGTAGGGCAGGCTGTTTAATCACAGTGAGAGGGAGAGAGCGTTGAGCAGGGTGGTTGATCACAGTGAGTGGGAGAGTGTGTAGGGCAGGATGTTTAATCAAAGTGAGAGGGAAGTGTGTTGGGCAGGGTTTTTAATCACAGCGAGACGGAGAGTGTGTAGAGCACGGTGTTTAATCACAGTGAGATGGAGAGTGTGTAGAGCAGGGTGTTTAATCACAGTGAGAGGGAGAGTGTGTAGGGCAGGGTGTTTAATCACAGTGAGAGGGAGAGTGTGTAGGGCAGTGTGTTAAATCACAGTGAGAGGGAGAGTGTGTGGAGCAGGGTATTTCATCACAGTAGAGAGGGAGACTGTATTGGGCAGGGTGTTTAACCACAGTGAGAGGGAGAGTGTGTAGTGCAGGGTGTTTAATCACAGTGAGAGGGAGAGTGTGATGGGCAATGTGTTTAATCACATTGAGAGGGAGAGTGTGTGGAGCAGTGTGTTTAATCACAGTGAGTGGGAGAATGTGTCGGGCAGGGTGTTAATCACAGCGAGAGGGAGAGTGTGTAGGGCAGGGTGTTTAATCACAGTGAGAGGGAGAGTGTGTAGGGCAGTGTGTTAAATCACAGTGAGAGGGAGAGTCTGTAGAGCAGGGTGTTTCATCACAGTCGAGAGGGAGACTGTGTTGGGCAGGGTGTTTAACCACAGTGAGAGGGAGAGTGTGTAGAGCAGGGTGTTTAATCACAGTGAGAGGGAGAGTGTGATGGGCAATGTGTTTAATCACAGTGAGAGGGAGTGTGTGTAGAGCTTGGTATTTACTCACAGTGAGAGGGAGTGTGTGTAGAGCTTGGTATTTAATCACAGTGAGAGATAGAGTGTGTTGCGCATCATGTTTAACACAGTGAGAGGGAGAGTGTGTAGGGCAGTGTGTTTAATCACAGCAAGAGGGAGAGTGTTTAGGGCCGGGTGTTTAATCGTAGTGAGAGGGAGAGTGTGTAGGGCAGGGTGTTTAATCTCCGTGAGAGGGTGAGTGTGTTGGGCAGGGTGTTTAATCACAGTGAGAGGGAGAGTGTGTAGGGCAGGGTGTTTAATCACAGTGAGAGGGAGAGTGCGTAGGGCAGGGTGTTTAATCACAGCGAGATGGAGAATGTGTAGGCAGTGTGTTTAATCACAGTGAGAGGGAGAGTCTGTAGGGAAGTGTGTTTTGCGACAGTGAGAGGGAGAGTGTGTAAGCCAGGGTGTTTAATCACAGCGAGAGGGAGAATGTGTAAGGCAGGGTGTTTAATCACATTGAGAAGGAGAGTGTGTAGGGCAGTGTGTTTAATCACAGTGAGAGGGAGAGTGTGTAGAGCAGTGTGTTTTGTGACAGTGAGAGGTAGATTGTCTAGGGCAGTGTGTTTAATCACACTGAGAGGGAGAGTGTATAGGGCAGGATGTTTAATCAATGAGAGGGAGAGTGTGTAGGGCAGGATGTTTAATCACAGTGAGAGGGAGAGAGCGTTGAGCAGGGTGGTTGATCACAGTGAGAGGGAGAGTGTGTAGGGCAGGATGTTTAATCAAAGTGAGAGGGAAGTGTGTTGGGCAGGGTTTTTAATCACAGCGAGACGGAGAGTGTGTAGAGCACGGTGTTTAATCACAGTGAGATGGAGAGTGTGTAGAGCAGGGTGTTTAATCACAGTGAGAGGGAGAGTGTGTAGGGCAGTGTGTTAAATCACAGTGAGAGGGAGAGTGTGTGGAGCAGGGTATTTCATCACAGTAGAGAGGGAGACTGTATTGGGCAGGGTGTTTAACCACAGTGAGAGGGAGAGTGTGTAGTGCAGGGTGTTTAATCACAGTGAGAGGGAGAGTGTGATGGGCAATGTGTTTAATCACATTGAGAGGGAGAGTGTGTGGAGCAGTGTGTTTAATCACAGTGAGTGGGAGAATGTGTCGGGCAGTGTGTTAAATCACAGTGAGAGGGAGAGTCTGTAGAGCAGGGTGTTTCATCACAGTCGAGAGGGAGACTGTGTTGGGCAGGGTGTTTAACCACAGTGAGAGGGAGAGTGTGTAGAGCAGGGTGTTTAATCACAGTGAGAGGGAGAGTGTGATGGGCAATGTGTTTAATCACCGTGAGAGGGAATGTGTGTAGAGCTTGGTATTTACTCACAGTGAGAGGGAGTGTGTGTAGAGCTTGGTATTTAATCACAGTGAGAGGTAGAGTGTGTTGCGCAGCATGTTTAACACAGTGAGAGGGAGAGTGTGTAGGGCAGTGTGTTTAATCACAGCGAGAGGGAGAGTGTTTAGGGCAGGGTGTTTAATCGTAGTGAGAGGGAGAGTGTGTAGGGCAGGGTGTTTAATCTCCGTGAGAGGGAGAGTGTGTTGGGCAGGGTGTTTAATCACAGTGAGAGGGAGAGTGTGTAGGGCAGGGTGTTTAATCACAGTGAGAGGGAGAGTGTGTAGGCAGTGTGTTTAATCACAGTGAGAGGGAGAGTCTGTAGGGAAGTGTGCTTTGCGACAGTGAGAGTTAGAGTGTGTAGGGCAGGGTGTTTAATCACAGCGAGAGGGAGAATGTGTAAGGCAGGGTGTTTAATCACATTGAGGAGGAGAGTGTGTAGGGCAGTGTGTTTAATCACAGTGAGAGGGAGAGTGTGTAGAGCAGTGTGTTTTGTGACAGTGAGAGGTAGATTGTGTAGGGCAGTGTGTTTAATCACACTGAGAGGGAGAGTGTGTAGGGCAGGATGTTTAATCAATGAGAGGGAGAGTGTGTAGGGCAGGGTGTTTAATCACAGTGAGAGGGAGTGTGTCTAGGGCAGTGTGTTTAATCACAGTGAGAGGGAGAGTGTGTAGGGCAGTGTGTTAAATCACAGTGAGAGGGAGAGTGTGTAGAGCAAGGTGTTAATCACAGCGAGAGGGAGACTGTGTTGGGCAGGGTGTTTAACCACAGTGAGAGGGAGAGTGTGTAGGCAGGGTGTTTAATCACAGTGAGAGGGAGAGTGTCTAGGGCAGTGTGTTTAATCACAGTGAGAGGGAGAGTGTGTGGAGCAGGGTATTTCATCACAGTAGAGAGGGAGACTGTGTTGGGCATGGTGTTTAACCACAGTGAGAGGGAGAGTGTGTAGGGCAGGGTGTTTCATCACAGTGAGAGGGAGAGTGTGATGGGCAATGTGTTTAATCACATTGAGAGGGAGAGTGTGTGGAGCAGTGTGTTTAATCACAGTGAGTGGGAGAATGTGTCGGGCAGGGTGGGTGAGAGGGAGAGTGTATCGGGCAGGATGTTTAATCAATGAGAGGGAAAGTGTGTAGGGCAGGGTGTTTACTCACAGTGAAAGGGAGAGTGTGTAGAGCAGGGTGTTTAATCACAGCGTGAGGGAGAGTGTGTATGGTAGGGTGTTTAATCATAGTGCGAGGGAGAGTGTGTAGGGCAGTGTGTTTAATCACAGTGAGAGGGAGATTGTGTAGGGCAGTGTGTTTAATCTCAGTGAGAGGGAGAGTTTGTTGGGCAGGATGTTTAATTGCAGTGAGAGGGAGAGAGCGTAGGGCAGAGTGTTTAATCACAGCGTGATGGAGAATGTGTAGGGCAGGGTGTTTAATCACAGCGAGAGGGAGAATGTGTAGGCAGTGTGTTTAATCACAGTGAGAGGGAGAGTGTGTAGGGCAGGGTGTTTAATCACACTGAGAGGGAGAATGTGTAGGGCAGTGTGTTTTGTGACAGTGATAGGTAGAGTGTGTAGGGCAGGATGTTTAATCAATGAGAGGGAGAGTGTGTAGGGCAAGGTGTTTAATCACAGCGAGAGGGACAGTGTGTAGAGCAGCGTGTTTAATCACAGTGAGAGGGCGAGTGTGTAGGGTAGTGCGTTTAATCACAGTGAGAGGGAGAGTGTGTAGGGGCAGTGTGCTTAATCACAGTGAGATGGAGAATGTGTCGGGCAGGGTGTTTACTCAAAGTGAAAGGGAGAGTGTGTAGAGCAGGGTGTTTAATCACAGCAAGAGGGAGAGTGTGTATGGTAGGGTGTTTAATCATAGTGCGAGGGAGAGTGTGTAGGGCAGTGTGTTTAATTACGGTGAGAGGGAGTGTGTGTAGGGCAGTGTGTTTAATCTCAGTGAGAGGGAGAGTGTGTATGGCAGGGTGTTTAATCACAGTGAGAGGGAGACTGTGTAGGGTAGGATGTTTAATCACAGTGAGAGGGAGAGAGCGTTGATCAGGGTGGTTAATCACAGTGAGAGGGAGAGTGTGTAGGGCAGGATGTTTAATCACAGTGAGAGGGAGAGTGTGAGGGCAGGCTGTTTAATCACAGTGGGAGGGAGAGAGCGTTGAGCAGGGTGGTTGATCACAGTGAGAGGGAGAGTGTGTAGGGCAGGAATTTTAATCAAAGTGAGAGGGAAGTGTGTTGGGCAGGGTTTTTTATCACTGCGAGAGGGTGAGTGTGTAGAGCACGGTGTTTAATCACAGTGAGAGGGAGAGTTTGTAGAGCAGGGTGTTTAATCACAGTGAGAGGGAGAGTGTGTTGGGCAGTGCGTTTAATCACAGTGAGAGGGAGAGTGTGTAGGGGCAGTGTGTTTAATCACATTGAGAGGGAGAGTGTGTGGAGCAGTGTGTTTAAAAACAGTGAGTGGAAGAATGTGTAGGGCAGGGTGTTTACTCACAGTGAAAGGGAGAGTGTGTAGAGCAAGGTGTTAATCACAGCGAGAGGGAGAGTGTGTAGGGCAGGGTGTTTAATCACAGTGAGAGTGAGAGTGTCTAGGGCAGTGTGTTTAATCACAGTGAGAGGGAGAGTGTGTAGGGCAGTGTGTTAAATCACAGTGAGAGGGAGAGTGTGTAGAGCAGGGTGTTTAATCACAGTAGAGAGGGAGACTGTGTTGGGCAGGGTGTTTAACCACAGTGAGAGGGAGAGTGTGTAGGGCAGGTTGTTTAATCACAGTGAGAGGGAGAATGTGATGGGCCGTGTGTTTAATCACAGTGAGAGGGAGTGTGTGTTGAGCTTGGTATTTAATCACAGTGAGAGGGAGAGTGTGTAGAGCAGCGTGTTTAACACAGTGAGAGGGAGAGTGTGTAGGGCAGTGTGTTTAATCACAGCGAGAGGGAGAGTGTTTAGGGGCAGTGTGTTTCATCACAGTGAGAGGGAGAGTACGTAGAGCAGGGTGTTTAATCACAGCGAGAGGGAGTGTGTTTTGGGCAGGGTGTTTAATCATAGTGAGACGGAGCGTGTGTAGGGCAGTGCATTTAATCACAGTGAGAGGGAGAGTGTGTAGGGGCAGTGTGTTTAATCACAGTGAGAGGAAGTATGTGTAGGGCAGGGTGTTTACTCACAGTGAAAGGGAGAGTGTGTAGAGCAGGATGTTTATTCACAGCGAGAGGGAGAGTGTGTATGGTAGGGTGTTTAATCATAGTGCGAGGGACAGTGTGTAGGGCAGTGTGTTTAATCACAGTGAGAGGGAGATTGTGTAGGGCAGTGTGTTTAATCTCAGTGAGAGGGAGAGTGTGTTGGGCAGGTTGTTTAATCACAGTGAGAGGGAGAGTGTGTATGGCAGGGTGTTTAATCACAGTGAGAGGGAGATTGTGTAGGGCAGGATGTTTAATCACAGTGAGAGTGAGAGAGCGTTGAGCAGGGTGGTTAATCACAGCGAGCGGGAGAGTGTGTAGGGCAGGATGTTTAATCACAGTGAGAGGGAGAGTGTGTAGAGCACGGTGTTTAATGACAGTGAGAGGGAGAGTGTGTAGAGCAGGGTGTTTAATCACTGTGAGAGGGAGAGTGTGTAGGGCAGGTTATTTAATCACAGTGAGAGGGATAATGTGTACGGCTGTGTGTTTAATCACAGTGAGAGCGAGAGTGTGTACGGCAGTGTGTTTAATCATAGTGTGAGGGAGAGTGTGTATGGCAGGATGTTTGATCACAGTGAGAGGGAGAGTGTGTAGCGCAGGGTGTTTAATGACAGTGAGAGGGAGTGTGTGTAGAGCAGTGTGTTTAATCTCAGGGAGAGGCGGAGTTTGTAGCTCAGTGTGTTTAATCACAGCGAGAGGGAGAGTGTGTAGCGCAGGGTATTTAATCACAGTGAGAGGGAGAGTGTGTAGAGCAGGGTGTTTAATCACAGCGAGAGGGAGTGTGTTTAGGGCAGGGTGTTTAATCACAGTGAGAGGGTGAGTGTGCAGAGCAGGGTGTTTAATCACAGTGAGAGAGAGAGTGTGTATGGCAGGGTGTTTAATCATAGTGTGAGGGAGAGTGTGTAGGGCAGTGTGTTTAATCACAGTGAGAGGGAGAGTGTGTAGGGCAGTGTGTTTAATCTCAGTGAGAGGGAGAGTGTGTACGGCAGGGTGTTTAATCACCGTGAGAGGGAGAATGTGTACGGCAGTGTGTTTAATCATAGTGAGAGGGAGAGTGTGTATGGCAGGGTGTTTGATCACAGTGAGAGGGTGAGTGTGTAGAGCAGTGTGTTTAATCACAGTGAGAGGGAGAGTGTGCAGCGCAGGGTGTTTAATCACAGTGAGAGGGAGAGTTTGTAGGGCAGGGTGTTTAATCACAATGAGAGGGAGAGTGTGTAGGGCAGGCTGTTTAATCACAATGAGAGGGAGAGTGTGTAGAGTAGGGTGTTTAATCACAGTGAGAGGGAGAGTGTGTAGGGCAGTGTGTTTAATCACAGTGAGAGGGAGTTTGTGTTGAGCAGTGTGTTTAATCACAGTGAGAGGGAGAGTGTGTAGGGCAGGGTGTTTAATCACAGTGAGAGGGCGAGTGTATCTAGCAGGGTGTTTAATCACAGTGAGAGGGAGAGTGTGTAGGTCAGGGTGTTTTATCACAGTGAGAGGGAGAGTGTGTACGGCAGGGTGTTTAATCACCGTGAGAGGGAGAGTGTGTACGGCAGTGTGTTTAATCATAGTGAGTGGGAGAGTGTGTATGGCCGGGTGTTTAACCACAGTGAGAGGGTGAGTGTTTAGAGCACTGTGTTTAATCACAGTGAGAGGGAGAGTGTGCAGCGCAGGGTGTTTAATCACAGCGTGAGGGAGAGTATGTAGAGCAGGGTGTGTATTCACAGTGAGAGGGAGAGTGTGTAGGGCAGGGTGTTTAATCACAGTGAGAGGGAGAGTGTGTAGCGCAGGGTGTTTCATCACAGTGAGAGGGAGAGTGTGTAGCGCAGGGTGTTTAATCACAGTGAGAGGGAGAGTGTGTAGCGCAGGGTGTTTAATCATAGTGAGAGGGAGAGTGTGTAGGGCAGGATGTTTAATCACAGTGAGAGTGAGAGTGTGTAGGACAGGGGGTTTATTCACTGTGAGAGGGAGAGTGTGTAGGGCAGTGTGTTTAATCACAGTCAGAGGGAGAGTGTGTAGGGCAGGGTGTTTATTCACAGTGAGAGGGAGAGTGTGTAGGGCATGGTGTTTATTCACTGTGAGAGGGAGAGTGTGTAGAACAGTGTGTTTAATCACAGTGAGAGGGAAGCGTGTAGTGCAGTGTGTTTAATCACAGTGAGAGGGAGAGTGTGTAGGGCAGGGTGTTTAATCACAGTGAGAGGGAGAGTGTGTAGGGCACGCTGTTTAATCACAGTGAGAGGCAGAGTGTGTAGGTCAGTGTGTTTAATCACAGTGAGAGGGAGAGTGTGTAGGACAGGGGGTTTATTCACTGTGAGAGGGAGAGTGTGTAGGGCAGTGTGTTTAATCACAGTGAGAGGGAGAGTGTGTAGGGCAGGGTGTTTAATCACAGTGAGAGGGAGAGTGTGTAGGGCAGTGTGTTTAATCACAGTGAGAGGGAGAGTGTGTAGGGCAGTGTGTTAAATCACAGTCAGCGGTAGAGTGTGTAGAGCAGAGTGTTTAATCACAGTAGAGAGGGAGAGTGTGTAGGGCAGGGTGTTTCATCACAGTGAGAGGGGGAGTGTGTGGAGCAGTGTGTTTAATCACAGTGAGTGGGAGAATGTTTAGGGCAGGGTGTTTACTCACAGTGAAAGGGCGAGTCAGTAGAGCAGGGTGTTTAATCACAGCGAGAGGGAGACTGTGTTGGGCAGCGTGTTTAATCACAGTGAGAGGGAGAGTGTCTCGGGCAGTGTGTTTAATCACAGTGAGAGGGAGAGTGTGTTGGGCAGGGTGTTTAACCACAGTGAGAGGGAGAGTGTGTAGGGCAGGGTGTTTAATCACAGTGAGAGGGAGAGTGTGATGGGCAGTGTGTTTAATCACAGTGAGAGGGAGTGTGTGCAGAGCTTGGTATTTAATCACAGTGAGAGGGAGAGTGTGTAGAGCAGCGTGTTTAACACAGTGAGAGGGAGTGTGTGTAGGGCAGTGTGTTTAATCACAGCGAGAGGGAGAGTGTTTAGGGGCAGTGTGTTTAATCACAGTGAGAGGGAGAGTATGTAAAGCAGGGTGTTTATTCATAGCGAGAGGGAGAGTGTGTATGGTAGTGTGTTTAATCATAGTGCGAGGGACAGTGTGTAGGGCAGTGTGTTTAATCACAGTGATAGGGAGTGTGTGTAGGGCAGTGTGTTTAATCTCAGTGGGAGGGAGAGTGTGTAGGGGCAATGTGTTTAATCACAGTGAGACGGAGAATGTGTAGGGCAGGGTGTTTACTCACAGTGAAAGTGAGAGTGTGTAGAGCAGGGTGTTTATTCACAGCGAGAGGGAGAGTGTGTATGGTAGGGTGTTTAATCATAGTGCGAGGGAGAGTGTGTAGGGCAGTGTGTTTAATCACAGTGATAGGGAGTGTGTGTAGGGCAGTGTGTTTAATCTCAGTGAGAGGGAGAGTGTGCATGGCAGGGTGTTTAATCACAGTGAGAGGGAGAGTGTGTATGGCAGGGTGTTTAATCACAGTGAGAGGGAGATTGTGTAGGGCAGGATGTTTAATCACAGTGAGAGGGAGAGAGCGTTGAGCAGGGTGGTTAATCATAGTGAGAGGGAGAGTGTGTAGGGCAGGATGTTTAATCACAGTGAGAGGGAGAGTGTGTAGGGCAGGCTGTTTAATCACAGTGAGAGGGAGAGAGCGTTGAGCAGGGTGGTTGATCACAGTGAGAGGGAGAGTGTGTAGGGCAGGATGTTTAATCAAAGTGAGAGGGAAGTGTGTTGGGCAGGGTTTTTAATCACAGCGAGACGGAGAGTGTGTAGAGCACGGTGTTTAATCACAGTGAGAGGGAGAGTGTGTAGAGCAGGGTGTTTAATCACAGTGAGAGGGAGAGTGTGTAGGGGCTGTGTGTTTAATCATATTGAGAGGGAAAGTGTGTGGAGCAGTGTGTTTAATCACAGTGAGTGGGAGAATGTGTCGGGCAGAGTGTTAATCACAGCGAGAGGGACAGTGTGTAGGGCAGTGCGTTTAATCACAGTGAGAGGGAGAGTGTGTAGGGGCTGTGTGTTTAATCACATTGAGAGGGAAAGTGTGTGGAGCAGTGTGTTTAATCACAGTGAGTGGGAGAATGTGTCGGGCAGAGTGTTAATCACAGCGAGAGGGAGAGTGTGTAGGGCAGGGTGTTTAATCACAGTGAGAGGGAGAGTGTGTAGGGCAGTGTGTTAAATCACAGTGAGAGGGAGAGTGTGTGGAGCATGGTATTTCATCACAGTAGAGAGGGAGACTGTGTTGGGCAGGGTGTTTAACCACAGTGAGAGGGAGAGTGTGTAGGGCAGGGTGTTTAATCACAGTGAGAGGGAGAGTGTGATGGGCAATGTGTTTAATCACATTGAGAGGGAGAGTGTGTGGAGCAGTGTGTTTAATCACAGTGAGTGGGAGAATGTGTCGGGCAGAGTGTTAATCACAGCGAGAGGGAGAGTGTGTAGGGCAGGGTGTTTAATCACAGTGAGAGGGAGAGTGTGTAGGGCAGTGTGGTAAATCACAGTGAGAGGGAGAGTGTGTAGAGCAGGGTGTTTCATCACAGTAGAGAGGTAGACTGTGTTGTGCAGGGTGTTTAACCACAGTGAGAGGGAGAGTGTGTTGGGCAGGGTGTTTAATCACAGTGAGAGGGAGTGTGTGATGGGCAATGTGTTTAATCACAGTGAGAGGGAGTGTGTGTAGAGCTTGGTATTTACTCACAGTGAGAGGGAGTGTGTGTAGAGCTTGGTATTTAATCACAGTGAGAGGGAGAGTGTGTAGGGCAGGGTGTTTAATCACAGTGAGAGGGAGAGTGTGATGGGCAATGTGTTTAATCACGGTGAGAGGGAGTGTGTGTAGAGCTTGGTATTTACTCACAGTGAGAGGGAGTGTGTGTAGAGCTTGGTATTTAATCACAGTGAGAGGGAGAGTGTGTTGAGCAGCATGTTTAACACAGTGAGAGGGAGAGTGTGTAGGGCAGTGTGTTTAATCACAGCGAGAGGGAGAGTGTTTAGGGCAGGGTGTTTAATCGTAGTGAGAGGGAGAGTTTGTAGGGCAGGGTGTTTAATCTCCGTGAGAGGGAGAGTGTGTTGGGCAGGGTGTTTAATCACAGTGAGAGGGAGAGTGTGTAGGGCAGGGTGTTTAATCACAGTGAGAGGGAGAGTGTGTAGGCAGTGTGTTTAATCACAGTGAGAGGGAGAGTCTGTAGGGAAGTGTGCTTTGCGACAGTGAGAGTTAGAGTGTGTAGGGCAGGGTGTTTAATCACAGCGAGAGGGAGAATGTGTAAGGCAGGGTGTTTAATCACATTGAGGAGGAGAGTGTGTAGGGCAGTGTGTTTAATCACAGTGAGAGGGAGAGTGTGTAAAGCAGTGCGTTTTGTGACGGTGAGAGGTAGATTGTGTAGGGCAGTTTGTTTAATCACACTGAGAGGGAGAGTGTGTAGGGCAGGATGTTTAATCAATGAGAGGGAGAGTGTGTAGGGCAGGGTGTTTAATGACAGTGAGAGGGAGAGTGTCTAGGGCAGTGTGTTTAATCACAGTGAGAGGGAGAGTGTGTAGGGCAGTGTGTTAAATCACAGTGAGAGGGAGAGTGTGTGGAGCATGGTATTTCATCACAGTAGAGAGGGAGACTGTGTTGGGCAGGGTGTTTAACCACAGTGAGAGGGAGAGTGTGTAGGGCAGGGTGTTTAATCACAGTGAGAGGGAGAGTGTGATGGGCAATGTGTTTAATCACATTGAGAGGGAGAGTGTGTGGAGCAGTGTGTTTAATCACAGTGAGTGGGAGAATGTGTCGGGCAGAGTGTTAATCACAGCGAGAGGGAGAGTGTGTAGGGCAGGGTGTTTAATCACAGTGAGAGGGAGAGTGTGTAGGGCAGTGTGGTAAATCACAGTGAGAGGGAGAGTGTGTAGAGCAGGGTGTTTCATCACAGTAGAGAGGTAGACTGTGTTGTGCTGGGTGTTTAACCACAGTGAGAGGGAGAGTGTGTAGGGCAGGGTGTTTAATCACAGTGAGAGGGAGTGTGTGATGGGCAATGTGTTTAATCACAGTGAGAGGGAGTGTGTGTAGAGCTTGGTATTTACTCACAGTGAGAGGGAGTGTGTGTAGAGCTTGGTATTTAATCACAGTGAGAGGGAGAGTGTGTAGGGCAGGGTGTTTAATCACAGTGAGAGGGAGAGTGTGATGGGCAATGTGTTTAATCACGGTGAGAGGGAGTGTGTGTAGAGCTTGGTATTTACTCACAGTGAGAGGGAGTGTGTGTAGAGCTTGGTATTTAATCACAGTGAGAGGGAGAGTGTGTTGAGCAGCATGTTTAACACAGTGAGAGGGAGAGTGTGTAGGGCAGTGTGTTTAATCACAGCGAGAGGGAGAGTGTTTAGGGCAGGGTGTTTAATCGTAGTGAGAGGGAGAGTTTGTAGGGCAGGGTGTTTAATCTCCGTGAGAGGGAGAGTGTGTTGGGCAGGGTGTTTAATCACAGTGAGAGGGAGAGTGTGTAGGGCAGGGTGTTTAATCACAGTGAGAGGGAGAGTGTGTAGGCAGTGTGTTTAATCACAGTGAGAGGGAGAGTCTGTAGGGAAGTGTGCTTTGCGACAGTGAGAGTTAGAGTGTGTAGGGCAGGGTGTTTAATCACAGCGAGAGGGAGAATGTGTAAGGCAGGGTGTTTAATCACATTGAGGAGGAGAGTGTGTAGGGCAGTGTGTTTAATCACAGTGAGAGGGAGAGTGTGTAAAGCAGTGCGTTTTGTGACGGTGAGAGGTAGATTGTGTAGGGCAGTTTGTTTAATCACACTGAGAGGGAGAGTGTGTAGGGCAGGATGTTTAATCAATGAGAGGGAGAGTGTGTAGGGCAGGGTGTTTAATGACAGTGAGAGGGAGAGTGTCTAGGGCAGTGTGTTTAATCACAGTGAGAGGGAGAGTGTGTAGGGCAGTGTGTTAAATCACAGTGAGAGGGAGAGTGTGTAGAGCAAGGTGTTAATCACAGCGAGAGGGTGACTGTGTTGGGCAGGGTGTTTAACCACAGTGAGAGGGAGAGTGTGTAGGGCAGGGTGTTTAATCACAGTGAGAGGGAGAGTGTCTAGGGCAGTGTGTTTAATGACAGTGAGAGGGAGAGTGTGTTGGGCAGGGTATTTAACCACAGTGAGAGGGAGATTGTGTAGGGCAGGGTGTTTAATCACAGTGAGAGGGAGAGTGTGATGGGCAGTGTGTTTAATCACAGTGAGAGGGAGTGTGTGCAGAGCTTGGTATTTAATCACAGTGAGAGGGAGAGTGTGTAGAGCAGCGTGTTTAACACAGTGAGAGGGAGAGTGTGTCGGGCAGTGTGTTTAATCACGGCGAGAGGGAGAGTGTTTAGGGGCAGTGTGTTTAATCACAGTGAGAGGGAGAGTATGTAGAGCAGGGTGTTTAATCACAGCGAGAGGGAGTGTCTTTAGGGCAGGATGTTTAATCACAGCGAGAGGGAGTGTGTTTTGGGCAGGCTGTTTAATCATAGTGAGAGGGAGAGTGTGTAGGGCAGTGCGTTTAATCACAGAGGAAGAGTGTGTAGGGGCAATGTGTTTAATCACAGTGAGAGGGAGTGTGTGTAGAGCAAGGTGTTAATCACAGCGAGAGGGAGACTGTGTTGGGCAGGGTGTTTAACCACAGTGAGAGGGAGAGTGTGTAGGGCAGGGTGTTTAATCACAGTGAGAGGGAGAGTGTCTAGGGCAGTGTGTTTAATCACAGTGAGAGGGAGAGTGTGTTGGGCAGGGTGTTTAATCTCAGTGAGAGGGAGAGTGTGCATGGCAGGGTGTTTAATCACAGTGAGATGGAGAGTGTGTATGGCAGGGTGTTTAATCACAGTGAGAGGGAGATTGTGTAGGGCAGGATGTTTAATCACAGTGAGAGGGAGAGAGCGTTGAGCAGGGTGGTTAATCACAGTGAGAGGGAGAGTGTGTAGGGCAGGATATTTAATCACAGTGAGAGGGAGAGTGTGTAGGGCAGGCTGTTTAATCACAGTGAGAGGGAGAGTGCGTTGAGCAGGGTGGTTGATCACAGTGAGAGGGAGAGTGTGTAGGGCAGGATGTTTAATCAAAGTGAGAGGGAAGTGTGTTGGGCAGGGTTTTTAATCACAGCGAGACGGAGAATGTGTAGAGCACGGTGTTTAATCACAGTGAGAGGGAGAGTGTGTAGAGCAGGGTGTTTAATCACAGTGAGAGGGAGAGTGTGTAGGGCAGTGCGTTTAATCACAGTGAGAGGGAGAGTGTGTAGGGGCAGTGTGTTTAATCACATTGAGAGGGAGAGTGTGTGGAGCAGTGTGTTTAATCACAGTGAGTGGGAGAATGTGTCGGGCAGGGTGTTAATCACAGCGAGAGGGAGAGTGTGTAGGGCAGGGTGTTTAATCACAGTGAGAGGGAGAGTGTGTAGGGCAGTGTGTTAAATCACAGCGAGAGGGAGAGTGTGTGGAGCAGGGTGTTTCATCACAGTAGAGAGGGAGACTGTGTTGGGCAGGGTGTTTAACCACAGTGAGAGGGAGAGTGTGTAGGGCAGGGTGTTTAATCACAGTGAGAGGGAGAGTGTGTAGGGCAGGGTGTTTAATCACAGTGAGAGGGAGAGTGTGATGGGCAGTGTGTTTAATCACAGTGAGAGGGAGTGTGTGTAGAGCTTGGTATTTACTCACAGTGAGAGGGAGTGTGTGTAGAGCTTGGTATTTAATCACAGTGAGAGGGAGAGTGTGTAGGGCAGGGTGTTTAATCACAGTGAGAGGGAGAGTGTGATGGGCAATGTGTTTAATCACGGTGAGAGGGAGTGTGTGTAGAGCTTGGTATTTACTCACAGTGAGAGGGAGTGTGTGTAGAGCTTGGTACTTAATCACAGTGAGAGGGAGAGTGTGTTGAGCAGCATGTTTAACACAGTGAGAGGGAGAGTGTGTAGGGCAGTGTGTTTAATCACAGCGAGAGGGAGAGTGTTTAGGGCAGGGTGTTTAATCGTAGTGAGAGGGAGAGTTTGTAGGGCAGGGTGTTTAATCTCCGTGAGAGGGAGAGTGTGTTGGGCAGGGTGTTTAATCACAGTGAGAGGGAGAGTGTGTAGGGCAGGGTGTTTAATCACAGTGAGAGGGAGAGTGTGTAGGCAGTGTGTTTAATCACAGTGAGAGGGAGAGTCTGTAGGGAAGTGTGCTTTGCGACAGTGAGAGTTAGAGTGTGTAGGGCAGGGTGTTTAATCACAGCGAGAGGGAGAATGTGTAAGGCAGGGTGTTTAATCACATTGAGGAGGAGAGTGTGTAGGGCAGTGTGTTTAATCACAGTGAGAGGGAGAGTGTGTAAAGCAGTGCGTTTTGTGACGGTGAGAGGTAGATTGCGTAGGGCAGTTTGTTTAATCACACTGAGAGGGAGAGTGTGTAGGGCAGGATGTTTAATCAATGAGAGGGAGAGTGTGTAGGGCAGGGTGTTTAATGACAGTGAGAGGGAGAGTGTCTAGGGCAGTGTGTTTAATCACAGTGAGAGGGAGAGTGTGTAGGGCAGTGTGTTAAATCACAGTGAGAGGGAGAGTGTGTAGAGCAAGGTGTTAATCACAGCGAGAGGGAGACTGTGTTGGGCAGGGTGTTTAACCACAGTGAGAGGGAGAGTGTGTAGGGCAGGGTGTTTAATCACAGTGAGAGGGAGTGTGTGATGGGCAATGTGTTTAATCACAGTGAGAGGGAGTGTGTGTAGAGCTTGGTATTTACTCACAGTGAGAGGGAGTGTGTGTAGAGCTTGGTATTTAATCACAGTGAGAGGGAGAGTGTGTAGGGCAGGGTGTTTAATCACAGTGAGAGGGAGAGTGTGATGGGCAATGTGTTTAATCACGGTGAGAGGGAGTGTGTGTAGAGCTTGGTATTTACTCACAGTGAGAGGGAGTGTGTGTAGAGCTTGGTATTTAATCACAGTGAGAGGGAGAGTGTGTTGAGCAGCATGTTTAACACAGTGAGAGGGAGAGTGTGTAGGGCAGTGTGTTTAATCACAGCGAGAGGGAGAGTGTTTAGGGCAGGGTGTTTAATCGTAGTGAGAGGGAGAGTTTGTAGGGCAGGGTGTTTAATCTCCGTGAGAGGGAGAGTGTGTTGGGCAGGGTGTTTAATCACAGTGAGAGGGAGAGTGTGTAGGGCAGGGTGTTTAATCACAGTGAGAGGGAGAGTGTGTAGGCAGTGTGTTTAATCACAGTGAGAGGGAGAGTCTGTAGGGAAGTGTGCTTTGCGACAGTGAGAGTTAGAGTGTGTAGGGCAGGGTGTTTAATCACAGCGAGAGGGAGAATGTGTAAGGCAGGGTGTTTAATCACATTGAGGAGGAGAGTGTGTAGGGCAGTGTGTTTAATCACAGTGAGAGGGAGAGTGTGTAAAGCAGTGCGTTTTGTGACGGTGAGAGGTAGATTGTGTAGGGCAGTTTGTTTAATCACACTGAGAGGGAGAGTGTGTAGGGCAGGATGTTTAATCAATGAGAGGGAGAGTGTGTAGGGCAGGGTGTTTAATGACAGTGAGAGGGAGAGTGTCTAGGGCAGTGTGTTTAATCACAGTGAGAGGGAGAGTGTGTAGGGCAGTGTGTTAAATCACAGTGAGAGGGAGAGTGTGTAGAGCAAGGTGTTAATCACAGCGAGAGGGTGACTGTGTTGGGCAGGGTGTTTAACCACAGTGAGAGGGAGAGTGTGTAGGGCAGGGTGTTTAATCACAGTGAGAGGGAGAGTGTCTAGGGCAGTGTGTTTAATGACAGTGAGAGGGAGAGTGTGTTGGGCAGGGTATTTAACCACAGTGAGAGGGAGATTGTGTAGGGCAGGGTGTTTAATCACAGTGAGAGGGAGAGTGTGATGGGCAGTGTGTTTAATCACAGTGAGAGGGAGTGTGTGCAGAGCTTGGTATTTAATCACAGTGAGAGGGAGAGTGTGTAGAGCAGCGTGTTTAACACAGTGAGAGGGAGAGTGTGTCGGGCAGTGTGTTTAATCACGGCGAGAGGGAGAGTGTTTAGGGGCAGTGTGTTTAATCACAGTGAGAGGGAGAGTATGTAGAGCAGGGTGTTTAATCACAGCGAGAGGGAGTGTCTTTAGGGCAGGATGTTTAATCACAGCGAGAGGGAGTGTGTTTTGGGCAGGCTGTTTAATCATAGTGAGAGGGAGAGTGTGTAGGGCAGTGCGTTTAATCACAGAGGAAGAGTGTGTAGGGGCAATGTGTTTAATCACAGTGAGAGGGAGTGTGTGTAGAGCAAGGTGTTAATCACAGCGAGAGGGAGACTGTGTTGGGCAGGGTGTTTAACCACAGTGAGAGGGAGAGTGTGTAGGGCAGGGTGTTTAATCACAGTGAGAGGGAGAGTGTCTAGGGCAGTGTGTTTAATCACAGTGAGAGGGAGAGTGTGTTGGGCAGGGTGTTTAATCTCAGTGAGAGGGAGAGTGTGCATGGCAGGGTGTTTAATCACAGTGAGATGGAGAGTGTGTATGGCAGGGTGTTTAATCACAGTGAGAGGGAGATTGTGTAGGGCAGGATGTTTAATCACAGTGAGAGGGAGAGAGCGTTGAGCAGGGTGGTTAATCACAGTGAGAGGGAGAGTGTGTAGGGCAGGATATTTAATCACAGTGAGAGGGAGAGTGTGTAGGGCAGGCTGTTTAATCACAGTGAGAGGGAGAGTGCGTTGAGCAGGGTGGTTGATCACAGTGAGAGGGAGAGTGTGTAGGGCAGGATGTTTAATCAAAGTGAGAGGGAAGTGTGTTGGGCAGGGTTTTTAATCACAGCGAGACGGAGAATGTGTAGAGCACGGTGTTTAATCACAGTGAGAGGGAGAGTGTGTAGAGCAGGGTGTTTAATCACAGTGAGAGGGAGAGTGTGTAGGGCAGTGCGTTTAATCACAGTGAGAGGGAGAGTGTGTAGGGGCAGTGTGTTTAATCACATTGAGAGGGAGAGTGTGTGGAGCAGTGTGTTTAATCACAGTGAGTGGGAGAATGTGTCGGGCAGGGTGTTAATCACAGCGAGAGGGAGAGTGTGTAGGGCAGGGTGTTTAATCACAGTGAGAGGGAGAGTGTGTAGGGCAGTGTGTTAAATCACAGCGAGAGGGAGAGTGTGTGGAGCAGGGTGTTTCATCACAGTAGAGAGGGAGACTGTGTTGGGCAGGGTGTTTAACCACAGTGAGAGGGAGAGTGTGTAGGGCAGGGTGTTTAATCACAGTGAGAGGGAGAGTGTGTAGGGCAGGGTGTTTAATCACAGTGAGAGGGAGAGTGTGATGGGCAGTGTGTTTAATCACAGTGAGAGGGAGTGTGTGTAGAGCTTGGTATTTACTCACAGTGAGAGGGAGTGTGTGTAGAGCTTGGTATTTAATCACAGTGAGAGGGAGAGTGTGTAGGGCAGGGTGTTTAATCACAGTGAGAGGGAGAGTGTGATGGGCAATGTGTTTAATCACGGTGAGAGGGAGTGTGTGTAGAGCTTGGTATTTACTCACAGTGAGAGGGAGTGTGTGTAGAGCTTGGTACTTAATCACAGTGAGAGGGAGAGTGTGTTGAGCAGCATGTTTAACACAGTGAGAGGGAGAGTGTGTAGGGCAGTGTGTTTAATCACAGCGAGAGGGAGAGTGTTTAGGGCAGGGTGTTTAATCGTAGTGAGAGGGAGAGTTTGTAGGGCAGGGTGTTTAATCTCCGTGAGAGGGAGAGTGTGTTGGGCAGGGTGTTTAATCACAGTGAGAGGGAGAGTGTGTAGGGCAGGGTGTTTAATCACAGTGAGAGGGAGAGTGTGTAGGCAGTGTGTTTAATCACAGTGAGAGGGAGAGTCTGTAGGGAAGTGTGCTTTGCGACAGTGAGAGTTAGAGTGTGTAGGGCAGGGTGTTTAATCACAGCGAGAGGGAGAATGTGTAAGGCAGGGTGTTTAATCACATTGAGGAGGAGAGTGTGTAGGGCAGTGTGTTTAATCACAGTGAGAGGGAGAGTGTGTAAAGCAGTGCGTTTTGTGACGGTGAGAGGTAGATTGCGTAGGGCAGTTTGTTTAATCACACTGAGAGGGAGAGTGTGTAGGGCAGGATGTTTAATCAATGAGAGGGAGAGTGTGTAGGGCAGGGTGTTTAATGACAGTGAGAGGGAGAGTGTCTAGGGCAGTGTGTTTAATCACAGTGAGAGGGAGAGTGTGTAGGGCAGTGTGTTAAATCACAGTGAGAGGGAGAGTGTGTAGAGCAAGGTGTTAATCACAGCGAGAGGGAGACTGTGTTGGGCAGGGTGTTTAACCACAGTGAGAGGGAGAGTGTGTAGGGCAGGGTGTTTAATCACAGTGAGAGGGAGAGTGTTTTAGGGCAGTGTGTTTAATCACAGTGAGAGGGAGAGTGTGTTGGGCAGGGTGTTTAACCACAGTGAGAGGGAGAGTGTGTAGGGCAGGGTGTTTAATCACAGTGAGAGGGAGAGTGTGATGGGCAGTGTGTTTAATCACAGTGAGAGGGAGTGTGTGCAGAGCTTGGTATTTAATCACAGTGAGAGGGAGAGTGTGTAGAGCAGCGTGTTTAACACAGTGAGAGGGAGAGTGTGTCGGGCAGTGTGTTTAATCACGGCGAGAGGGAGAGTGTTTAGGGGCAGTGTGTTTAATCACAGTGAGAGGGAGAGTATGTAGAGCAGGGTGTTTAATCACAGCGAGAGGGAGTGTCTTTAGGGCAGGATGTTTAATCACAGCGAGAGGGAGTGTGTTTTGGGCAGGCTGTTTAATCATAGTGAGAGGGAGAGTGTGTAGGGCAGTGCGTTTAATCACAGAGGAAGAGTGTGTAGGGGCAATGTGTTTAATCACAGTGAGAGGGAGTGTGTGTAGAGCAAGGTGTTAATCACAGCGAGAGGGAGACTGTGTTGGGCAGGGTGTTTAACCACAGTGAGAGGGAGAGTGTGTAGGGCAGGGTGTTTAATCACAGTGAGAGGGAGAGTGTCTAGGGCAGTGTGTTTAATCACAGTGAGAGGGAGAGTGTGTTGGGCAGGGTGTTTAATCTCAGTGAGAGGGAGAGTGTGCATGGCAGGGTGTTTAATCACAGTGAGATGGAGAGTGTGTATGGCAGGGTGTTTAATCACAGTGAGAGGGAGATTGTGTAGGGCAGGATGTTTAATCACAGTGAGAGGGAGAGAGCGTTGAGCAGGGTGGTTAATCACAGTGAGAGGGAGAGTGTGTAGGGCAGGATATTTAATCACAGTGAGAGGGAGAGTGTGTAGGGCAGGCTGTTTAATCACAGTGAGAGGGAGAGTGCGTTGAGCAGGGTGGTTGATCACAGTGAGAGGGAGAGTGTGTAGGGCAGGATGTTTAATCAAAGTGAGAGGGAAGTGTGTTGGGCAGGGTTTTTAATCACAGCGAGACGGAGAATGTGTAGAGCACGGTGTTTAATCACAGTGAGAGGGAGAGTGTGTAGAGCAGGGTGTTTAATCACAGTGAGAGGGAGAGTGTGTAGGGCAGTGCGTTTAATCACAGTGAGAGGGAGAGTGTGTAGGGGCAGTGTGTTTAATCACATTGAGAGGGAGAGTGTGTGGAGCAGTGTGTTTAATCACAGTGAGTGGGAGAATGTGTCGGGCAGGGTGTTAATCACAGCGAGAGGGAGAGTGTGTAGGGCAGGGTGTTTAATCACAGTGAGAGGGAGAGTGTGTAGGGCAGTGTGTTAAATCACAGCGAGAGGGAGAGTGTGTGGAGCAGGGTGTTTCATCACAGTAGAGAGGGAGACTGTGTTGGGCAGGGTGTTTAACCACAGTGAGAGGGAGAGTGTGTAGGGCAGGGTGTTTAATCACAGTGAGAGGGAGAGTGTGTAGGGCAGGGTGTTTAATCACAGTGAGAGGGAGAGTGTGATGGGCAGTGTGTTTAATCACAGTGAGAGGGAGTGTGTGTAGAGCTTGGTATTTACTCACAGTGAGAGGGAGTGTGTGTAGAGCTTGGTATTTAATCACAGTGAGAGGGAGAGTGTGTAGGGCAGGGTGTTTAATCACAGTGAGAGGGAGAGTGTGATGGGCAATGTGTTTAATCACGGTGAGAGGGAGTGTGTGTAGAGCTTGGTATTTACTCACAGTGAGAGGGAGTGTGTGTAGAGCTTGGTACTTAATCACAGTGAGAGGGAGAGTGTGTTGAGCAGCATGTTTAACACAGTGAGAGGGAGAGTGTGTAGGGCAGTGTGTTTAATCACAGCGAGAGGGAGAGTGTTTAGGGCAGGGTGTTTAATCGTAGTGAGAGGGAGAGTTTGTAGGGCAGGGTGTTTAATCTCCGTGAGAGGGAGAGTGTGTTGGGCAGGGTGTTTAATCACAGTGAGAGGGAGAGTGTGTAGGGCAGGGTGTTTAATCACAGTGAGAGGGAGAGTGTGTAGGCAGTGTGTTTAATCACAGTGAGAGGGAGAGTCTGTAGGGAAGTGTGCTTTGCGACAGTGAGAGTTAGAGTGTGTAGGGCAGGGTGTTTAATCACAGCGAGAGGGAGAATGTGTAAGGCAGGGTGTTTAATCACATTGAGGAGGAGAGTGTGTAGGGCAGTGTGTTTAATCACAGTGAGAGGGAGAGTGTGTAAAGCAGTGCGTTTTGTGACGGTGAGAGGTAGATTGTGTAGGGCAGTTTGTTTAATCACACTGAGAGGGAGAGTGTGTAGGGCAGGATGTTTAATCAATGAGAGGGAGAGTGTGTAGGGCAGGGTGTTTAATGACAGTGAGAGGGAGAGTGTCTAGGGCAGTGTGTTTAATCACAGTGAGAGGGAGAGTGTGTAGGGCAGTGTGTTAAATCACAGTGAGAGGGAGAGTGTGTAGAGCAAGGTGTTAATCACAGCGAGAGGGAGACTGTGTTGGGCAGGGTGTTTAACCACAGTGAGAGGGAGAGTGTGTAGGGCAGGGTGTTTAATCACAGTGAGAGGGAGAGTGTTTTAGGGCAGTGTGTTTAATCACAGTGAGAGGGAGAGTGTGTTGGGCAGGGTGTTTAACCACAGTGAGAGGGAGAGTGTGTAGGGCAGGGTGTTTAATCACAGTGAGAGGGAGAGTGTGATGGGCAGTGTGTTTAATCACAGTGAGAGGGAGTGTGTGCAGAGCTTGGTATTTAATCACAGTGAGAGGGAGAGTGTGTAGAGCAGCGTGTTTAACACAGTGAGAGGGAGAGTGTGTAGGGCAGTGTGTTTAATCACAGCGAGAGGGAGAGTGTTTAGGGGCAGTGTGTTTAATCACAGTGAGAGGGAGAGTATGTAGAGCAGGGTGTTTAATCACAGCGAGAGGGAGTGTCTTTAGGGCAGGGTGTTTAATCACAGCGAGAGGGAGTGTGTTTTGGGCAGGCTGTTTAATCATAGTGAGAGGGAGAGTGTGTAGGGCAGTGCGTTTAATCACAGTGAGAGGGAGAGTGTGTAGGGGCAATGTGTTTAATCACAGTGAGAGGGAGAGTGTGTAGAGCAAGGTGTTAATCACAGCGAGAGGGAGACTGTGTTGGGCAGGGTGTTTAACCACAGTGAGAGGGAGAGTGTGTAGGGCAGGGTGTTTAATCACAGTGAGAGGGAGAGTGTCTAGGGCAGTGTGTTTAATCACAGTGAGAGGGAGAGTGTGTTGGGCAGGGTGTTTAATCTCAGTGAGAGGGAGAGTGTGCATGGCAGGGTGTTTAATCACAGTGAGATGGAGAGTGTGTATGGCAGGGTGTTTAATCACAGTGAGAGGGAGATTGTGTAGGGCAGGATGTTTAATCACAGTGAGAGGGAGAGAGCGTTGAGCAGGGTGGTTAATCACAGTGAGAGGGAGAGTGTGTAGGGCAGGATATTTAATCACAGTGAGAGGGAGAGTGTGTAGGGCAGGCTGTTTAATCACAGTGAGAGGGAGAGAGCGTTGAGCAGGGTGGTTGATCACAGTGAGAGGGAGAGTGTGTAGGGCAGGATGTTTAATCAAAGTGAGAGGGAAGTGTGTTGGGCAGGGTTTTTAATCACAGCGAGACGGAGAATGTGTAGAGCACGGTGTTTAATCACAGTGAGAGGGAGAGTGTGTAGAGCAGGGTGTTTAATCACAGTGAGAGGGAGAGTGTGTAGGGCAGTGCGTTTAATCACAGTGAGAGGGAGAGTGTGTAGGGGCAGTGTGTTTAATCACATTGAGAGGGAGAGTGTGTGGAGCAGTGTGTTTAATCACAGTGAGTGGGAGAATGTGTCGGGCAGGGTGTTAATCACAGCGAGAGGGAGAGTGTGTAGGGCAGGGTGTTTAATCACAGTGAGAGGGAGAGTGTGTAGGGCAGTGTGTTAAATCACAGCGAGAGGGAGAGTGTGTGGAGCAGGGTGTTTCATCACAGTAGAGAGGGAGACTGTGTTGGGCAGGGTGTTTAACCACAGTGAGAGGGAGAGTGTGTAGGGCAGGGTGTTTAATCACAGTGAGAGGGAGAGTGTGTAGGGCAGGGTGTTTAATCACAGTGAGAGGGAGAGTGTGATGGGCAGTGTGTTTAATCACAGTGAGAGGGAGTGTGTGTAGAGCTTGGTATTTACTCACAGTGAGAGGGAGTGTGTGTAGAGCTTGGTATTTAATCACAGTGAGAGGGAGAGTGTGTTGAGCAGCATGTTTAACACAGTGAGAGGGAGAGTGTGTAGGGCAGGGTGTTTAATCACAGTGAGAGGGAGAGTGTGTAGGGCAGGGTGTTTAATCACAGTGAGAGGGAGTGTGTGTAGAGCTTGGTATTTACTCACAGTGAGAGGGAGTGTGTGTAGAGCTTGGTATTTAATCACAGTGAGAGGGAGAGTGTGTTGAGCAGCATGTTTAACACAGTGAGAGGGAGAGTGTGTAGGGCAGTGTGTTTAATCACAGCGAGAGGGAGAGTGTTTAGGGGCAGTGTGTTTAATCACAGTGAAAGGGAGAGTATGTAGAGCAGGGTGTTTAATCACAGCGAGAGGGAGTGTGTTTAGGGCAGGGTGTTTAATCGTAGTGAGAGGGAGAGTGTGTAGGGCAGGGTGTTTAATCTCCGTTAGAGGGAGAGTGTGTTGGGCAGGGTGTTTAATCACAGTGAGAGGGAGAGTGTGTAGGGCAGGGTGTTTAATCACAGTGAGAGGGAGAGTGCGTAGGGCAGCGTGTTTAATCACAGCGAGATGGAGAATGTGTAGGCAGTGTGTTTAATCACAGTGAGAGGGAGAGTCTGTAGGGAAGTGTGTTTTGCGACAGTGAGAGGGAGAGTGTGTAAGCCAGGGTGTTTAATCACTGCGAGAGGGAGAATGTGTAAGGCAGGGTGTTTAATCACATTGAGAAGGAGAGTGTGTAGGGCAGTGTGTTTAATCACAGTGAGAGGGAGAGTGTGTAGAGCAGTGTGTTTTGTGACAGTGAGAGGTAGATTGTCTAGGGCAGTGTGTTTAATCACACTGAGAGGGAGAGTGTATAGGGCAGGATGTTTAATCAATGAGAGGGAGAGTGTGTAGGGCAGGATGTTTAATCACAGTGAGAGGGAGAGTGTGTAGGGCAGGCTGTTTAATCACAGTGAGAGGGAGAGAGCGTTGAGCAGGGTGGTTGATCACAGTGAGTGGGAGAGTGTGTAGGGCAGGATGTTTAATCAAAGTGAGAGGGAAGTGTGTTGGGCAGGGTTTTTAATCACAGCGAGACGGAGAGTGTGTAGAGCACGGTGTTTAATCACAGTGAGATGGAGAGTGTGTAGAGCAGGGTGTTTAATCACAGTGAGAGGGAGAGTGTGTAGGGCTGTGCGTTTAATCTCAGTGAGAGGGAGAGTGTGTAGGGGCAGTGTGTTTAATCACATTGAGAGGGAGAGTGTGTGGAGCAGTGTGTTTAATCACAGTGAGTGGGAGAATGTGTCGGGCAGGGTGTTAATCACAGCGAGAGGGAGAGTGTGTAGGGCAGGGTGTTTAATCACAGTGAGAGGGAGAGTGTGTAGGGCAGTGTGTTAAATCACAGTGAGAGGGAGAGTGTGTGGAGCAGGGTATTTCATCACAGTAGAGAGGGAGCCTGTATTGGGCAGGGTGTTTAACCACAGTGAGAGGGAGAGTGTGTAGTGCAGGGTGTTTAATCACAGTGAGAGGGAGAGTGTGATGGGCAATGTGTTTAATCACATTGAGAGGGAGAGTGTGTGGAGCAGTGTGTTTAATCACAGTGAGTGGGAGAATGTGTCGGGCAGGGTGTTAATCACAGCGAGAGGGAGAGTGTGTAGGGCAGGGTGTTTAATCACAGTGAGAGGGAGAGTGTGTAGGGCAGTGTGTTAAATCACAGTGAGAGGGAGAGTCTGTAGAGCAGGGTGTTTCATCACAGTCGAGAGGGAGACTGTGTTGGGCAGGGTGTTTAACCACAGTGAGAGGGAGAGTGTGTAGAGCAGGGTGTTTAATCACAGTGAGAGGGAGAGTGTGATGGGCAATGTGTTTAATCACAGTGAGAGGGAGTGTGTGTAGAGCTTGGTATTTACTCACAGTGAGAGGGAGTGTGTGTAGAGCTTGGTATTTAATCACAGTGAGAGATAGAGTGTGTTGCGCATCATGTTTAACACAGTGAGAGGGAGAGTGTGTAGGGCAGTGTGTTTAATCACAGCAAGAGGGAGAGTGTTTAGGGCCGGGTGTTTAATCGTAGTGAGAGGGAGAGTGTGTTGGGCAGGGTGTTTAATCTCCGTGAGAGGGTGAGTGTGTTGGGCAGGGTGTTTAATCACAGTGAGAGGGAGAGTGTGTAGGGCAGGGTGTTTAATCACAGTGAGAGGGAGAGTGCGTAGGGCAGGGTGTTTAATCACAGCGAGATGGAGAATGTGTAGGCAGTGTGTTTAATCACAGTGAGAGGGAGAGTCTGTAGGGAAGTGTGTTTTGCGACAGTGAGAGGGAGAGTGTGTAAGCCAGGGTGTTTAATCACAGCGAGAGGGAGAATGTGTAAGGCAGGGTGTTTAATCACATTGAGAAGGAGAGTGTGTAGGGCAGTGTGTTTAATCACAGTGAGAGGGAGAGTGTGTAGAGCAGTGTGTTTTGTGACAGTGAGAGGTAGATTGTCTAGGGCAGTGTGTTTAATCACACTGAGAGGGAGAGTGTATAGGGCAGGATGTTTAATCAATGAGAGGGAGAGTGTGTAGGGCAGGATGTTTAATCACAGTGAGAGGGAGAGAGCGTTGAGCAGGGTGGTTGATCACAGTGAGAGGGAGAGTGTGTAGGGCAGGATGTTTAATCAAAGTGAGAGGGAAGTGTGTTGGGCAGGGTTTTTAATCACAGCGAGACGGAGAGTGTGTAGAGCACGGTGTTTAATCACAGTGAGATGGAGAGTGTGTAGAGCAGGGTGTTTAATCACAGTGAGAGGGAGAGTGTGTAGGGCAGTGTGTTAAATCACAGTGAGAGGGAGAGTGTGTGGAGCAGGGTATTTCATCACAGTAGAGAGGGAGACTGTATTGGGCAGGGTGTTTAACCACAGTGAGAGGGAGAGTGTGTAGTGCAGGGTGTTTAATCACAGTGAGAGGGAGAGTGTGATGGGCAATGTGTTTAATCACATTGAGAGGGAGAGTGTGTGGAGCAGTGTGTTTAATCACAGTGAGTGGGAGAATGTGTCGGGCAGTGTGTTAAATCACAGTGAGAGGGAGAGTCTGTAGAGCAGGGTGTTTCATCACAGTCGAGAGGGAGACTGTGTTGGGCAGGGTGTTTAACCACAGTGAGAGGGAGAGTGTGTAGAGCAGGGTGTTTAATCACAGTGAGAGGGAGAGTGTGATGGGCAATGTGTTTAATCACCGTGAGAGGGAATGTGTGTAGAGCTTGGTATTTACTCACAGTGAGAGGGAGTGTGTGTAGAGCTTGGTATTTAATCACAGTGAGAGGTAGAGTGTGTTGCGCAGCATGTTTAACACAGTGAGAGGGAGAGTGTGTAGGGCAGTGTGTTTAATCACAGCGAGAGGGAGAGTGTTTAGGGCAGGGTGTTTAATCGTAGTGAGAGGGAGAGTGTGTAGGGCAGGGTGTTTAATCTCCGTGAGAGGGAGAGTGTGTTGGGCAGGGTGTTTAATCACAGTGAGAGGGAGAGTGTGTAGGGCAGGGTGTTTAATCACAGTGAGAGGGAGAGTGTGTAGGCAGTGTGTTTAATCACAGTGAGAGGGAGAGTCTGTAGGGAAGTGTGCTTTGCGACAGTGAGAGGTAGAGTGTGTAGGGCAGGGTGTTTAATCACAGCGTGAGGGAGAATGTGTAAGGCAGGGTGTTTAATCACATTGAGGAGGAGAGTGTGTAGGGCAGTGTGTTTAATCACAGTGAGAGGGAGAGTGTGTAGAGCAGTGTGTTTTGTGACAGTGAGAGGTAGATTGTGTAGGGCAGTGTGTTTAATCACACTGAGAGGGAGAGTGTGTAGGGCAGGATGTTTAATCAATGAGAGGGAGAGTGTGTAGGGCAGGGTGTTTAATCACAGTGAGAGGGAGTGTGTCTAGGGCAGTGTGTTTAATCACAGTGAGAGGGAGAGTGTGTAGGGCAGTGTGTTAAATCACAGTGAGAGGGAGAGTGTGTAGAGCAAGGTGTTAATCACAGCGAGAGGGAGACTGTGTTGGGCAGGGTGTTTAACCACAGTGAGAGGGAGAGTGTGTAGGGCAGGGTGTTTAATCACAGTGAGAGGGAGAGTGTCTAGGGCAGTGTGTTTAATCACAGTGAGAGGGAGAGTGTGTGGAGCAGGGTATTTCATCACAGTAGAGAGGGAGACTGTGTTGGGCATGGTGTTTAACCACAGTGAGAGGGAGAGTGTGTAGGGCAGGGTGTTTCATCACAGTGAGAGGGAGAGTGTGATGGGCAATGTGTTTAATCACATTGAGAGGGAGAGTGTGTGGAGCAGTGTGTTTAATCACAGTGAGTGGGAGAATGTGTCGGGCAGGGTGGGTGAGA
The DNA here is from genome assembly GCA_026770705.1 of Isurus oxyrinchus. NCBI lineage: Eukaryota > Metazoa > Chordata > Chondrichthyes > Lamniformes > Lamnidae > Isurus > Isurus oxyrinchus. The sequence continues at coordinate 29,338,063 of JANJGN010000029.1, read as the reverse complement.
GGGAGAGTGTATCGGGCAGGATGTTTAATCAATGAGAGGGAAAGTGTGTAGGGCAGGGTGTTTACTCACAGTGAAAGGGAGAGTGTGTAGAGCAGGGTGTTTAATCACAGCGTGAGGGAGAGTGTGTATGGTAGGGTGTTTAATCATAGTGCGAGGGAGAGTGTGTAGGGCAGTGTGTTTAATCACAGTGAGAGGGAGATTGTGTAGGGCAGTGTGTTTAATCTCAGTGAGAGGGAGAGTTTGTTGGGCAGGATGTTTAATTGCAGTGAGAGGGAGAGAGCGTAGGGCAGAGTGTTTAATCACAGCGTGATGGAGAATGTGTAGGGCAGGGTGTTTAATCACAGCGAGAGGGAGAATGTGTAGGCAGTGTGTTTAATCACAGTGAGAGGGAGAGTGTGTAGGGCAGGGTGTTTAATCACACTGAGAGGGAGAATGTGTAGGGCAGTGTGTTTTGTGACTGTGATAGGTAGAGTGTGTAGGGCAGGATGTTTAATCACAGTGAGAGGGAGAGTGTGTAGGGCAGGATGTTTAATCAATGAGAGGGAGAGTGTGTAGGGCAAGGTGTTTAATCACAGCGAGAGGGACAGTGTGTAGAGCAGCGTGTTTAATCACAGTGAGAGGGCGAGTGTGTAGGGTAGTGCGTTTAATCACAGTGAGAGGGAGAGTGTGTAGGGGCAGTGTGCTTAATCACAGTGAGAGGGAGAGTGTGTAGGGGCAATGTGTTTAATCACAGTGAGAGGGAGAGTGTGTAGAGCAAGGTGTTAATCACAGCGAGAGGGAGACTGTGTTGGGCAGGGTGTTTAACCACAGTGAGAGGGAGAGTGTGTAGGGCAGGGTGTTTAATCACAGTGAGAGGGAGAGTGTCTAGGGCAGTGTGTTTAATCACAGTGAGAGGGAGAGTGTGTTGGGCAGGGTGTTTAATCTCAGTGAGAGGGAGAGTGTGCATGGCAGGGTGTTTAATCACAGTGAGATGGAGAGTGTGTATGGCAGGGTGTTTAATCACAGTGAGAGGGAGATTGTGTAGGGCAGGATGTTTAATCACAGTGAGAGGGAGAGAGCGTTGAGCAGGGTGGTTAATCACAGTGAGAGGGAGAGTGTGTAGGGCAGGATATTTAATCACAGTGAGAGGGAGAGTGTGTAGGGCAGGCTGTTTAATCACAGTGAGAGGGAGAGAGCGTTGAGCAGGGTGGTTGATCACAGTGAGAGGGAGAGTGTGTAGGGCAGGATGTTTAATCAAAGTGAGAGGGAAGTGTGTTGGGCAGGGTTTTTAATCACAGCGAGACGGAGAATGTGTAGAGCACGGTGTTTAATCACAGTGAGAGGGAGAGTGTGTAGAGCAGGGTGTTTAATCACAGTGAGAGGGAGAGTGTGTAGGGCAGTGCGTTTAATCACAGTGAGAGGGAGAGTGTGTAGGGGCAGTGTGTTTAATCACATTGAGAGGGAGAGTGTGTGGAGCAGTGTGTTTAATCACAGTGAGTGGGAGAATGTGTCGGGCAGGGTGTTAATCACAGCGAGAGGGAGAGTGTGTAGGGCAGGGTGTTTAATCACAGTGAGAGGGAGAGTGTGTAGGGCAGTGTGTTAAATCACAGCGAGAGGGAGAGTGTGTGGAGCAGGGTGTTTCATCACAGTAGAGAGGGAGACTGTGTTGGGCAGGGTGTTTAACCACAGTGAGAGGGAGAGTGTGTAGGGCAGGGTGTTTAATCACAGTGAGAGGGAGAGTGTGTAGGGCAGGGTGTTTAATCACAGTGAGAGGGAGAGTGTGATGGGCAGTGTGTTTAATCACAGTGAGAGGGAGTGTGTGTAGAGCTTGGTATTTACTCACAGTGAGAGGGAGTGTGTGTAGAGCTTGGTATTTAATCACAGTGAGAGGGAGAGTGTGTAGGGCAGGGTGTTTAATCACAGTGAGAGGGAGAGTGTGATGGGCAATGTGTTTAATCACGGTGAGAGGGAGTGTGTGTAGAGCTTGGTATTTACTCACAGTGAGAGGGAGTGTGTGTAGAGCTTGGTATTTAATCACAGTGAGAGGGAGAGTGTGTTGAGCAGCATGTTTAACACAGTGAGAGGGAGAGTGTGTAGGGCAGTGTGTTTAATCACAGCGAGAGGGAGAGTGTTTAGGGCAGGGTGTTTAATCGTAGTGAGAGGGAGAGTTTGTAGGGCAGGGTGTTTAATCTCCGTGAGAGGGAGAGTGTGTTGGGCAGGGTGTTTAATCACAGTGAGAGGGAGAGTGTGTAGGGCAGGGTGTTTAATCACAGTGAGAGGGAGAGTGTGTAGGCAGTGTGTTTAATCACAGTGAGAGGGAGAGTCTGTAGGGAAGTTTGCTTTGCGACAGTGAGAGTTAGAGTGTGTAGGGCAGGGTGTTTAATCACAGCGAGAGGGAGAATGTGTAAGGCAGGGTGTTTAATCACATTGAGGAGGAGAGTGTGTAGGGCAGTGTGTTTAATCACAGTGAGAGGGAGAGTGTGTAAAGCAGTGCGTTTTGTGACGGTGAGAGGTAGATTGTGTAGGGCAGTTTGTTTAATCACACTGAGAGGGAGAGTGTGTAGGGCAGGATGTTTAATCAATGAGAGGGAGAGTGTGTAGGGCAGGGTGTTTAATGACAGTGAGAGGGAGAGTGTCTAGGGCAGTGTGTTTAATCACAGTGAGAGGGAGAGTGTGTAGGGCAGTGTGTTAAATCACAGTGAGAGGGAGAGTGTGTAGAGCAAGGTGTTAATCACAGCGAGAGGGAGACTGTGTTGGGCAGGGTGTTTAACCACAGTGAGAGGGAGAGTGTGTAGGGCAGGGTGTTTAATCACAGTGAGAGGGAGAGTGTCTAGGGCAGTGTGTTTAATCACAGTGAGAGGGAGAGTGTGTTGGGCAGGGTGTTTAACCACAGTGAGAGGGAGAGTGTGTAGGGCAGGGTGTTTAATCACAGTGAGAGGGAGAGTGTGATGGGCAGTGTGTTTAATCACAGTGAGAGGGAGTGTGTGCAGAGCTTGGTATTTAATCACAGTGAGAGGGAGAGTGTGTAGAGCAGCGTGTTTAACACAGTGAGAGGGAGAGTGTGTAGGGCAGTGTGTTTAATCACAGCGAGAGGGAGAGTGTTTAGGGGCAGTGTGTTTAATCACAGTGAGAGGGAGAGTATGTAGAGCAGGGTGTTTAATCACAGCGAGAGGGAGTGTCTTTAGGGCAGGGTGTTTAATCACAGCGAGAGGGAGTGTGTTTTGGGCAGGCTGTTTAATCATAGTGAGAGGGAGAGTGTGTAGGGCAGTGCGTTTAATCACAGTGAGAGGGAGAGTGTGTAGGGGCAATGTGTTTAATCACAGTGAGAGGGAGAGTGTGTAGAGCAAGGTGTTAATCACAGCGAGAGGGAGACTGTGTTGGGCAGGGTGTTTAACCACAGTGAGAGGGAGAGTGTGTAGGGCAGGGTGTTTAATCACAGTGAGAGGGAGAGTGTCTAGGGCAGTGTGTTTAATCACAGTGAGAGGGAGAGTGTGTTGGGCAGGGTGTTTAATCTCAGTGAGAGGGAGAGTGTGCATGGCAGGGTGTTTAATCACAGTGAGATGGAGAGTGTGTATGGCAGGGTGTTTAATCACAGTGAGAGGGAGATTGTGTAGGGCAGGATGTTTAATCACAGTGAGAGGGAGAGAGCGTTGAGCAGGGTGGTTAAATACAGTGAGAGGGAGAGTGTGTAGGGCAGGATATTTAATCACAGTGAGAGGGAGAGTGTGTAGGGCAGGCTGTTTAATCACAGTGAGAGGGAGAGAGCGTTGAGCAGGGTGGTTGATCACAGTGAGAGGGAGAGTGTGTAGGGCAGGATGTTTAATCAAAGTGAGAGGGAAGTGTGTTGGGCAGGGTTTTTAATCACAGCGAGACGGAGAATGTGTAGAGCACGGTGTTTAATCACAGTGAGAGGGAGAGTGTGTAGAGCAGGGTGTTTAATCACAGTGAGAGGGAGAGTGTGTAGGGCAGTGCGTTTAATCACATTGAGAGGGAGAGTGTGTAGGGGCAGTGTGTTTAATCACATTGAGAGGGAGAGTGTGTGGAGCAGTGTGTTTAATCACAGTGAGTGGGAGAATGTGTCGGGCAGGGTGTTAATCACAGCGAGAGGGAGAGTGTGTAGGGCAGGGTGTTTAATCACAGTGAGAGGGAGAGTGTGTAGGGCAGTGTGTTAAATCACAGCGAGAGGGAGAGTGTGTGGAGCAGGGTGTTTCATCACAGTAGAGAGGGAGACTGTGTTGGGCAGGGTGTTTAACCACAGTGAGAGGGAGAGTGTGTAGGGCAGGGTGTTTAATCACAGTGAGAGGGAGAGTGTGTAGGGCAGGGTGTTTAATCACAGTGAGAGGGAGAGTGTGATGGGCAGTGTGTTTAATCACAGTGAGAGGGAGTGTGTGTAGAGCTTGGTATTTACTCACAGTGAGAGGGAGTGTGTGTAGAGCTTGGTATTTAATCACAGTGAGAGGGAGAGTGTGTTGAGCAGCATGTTTAACACAGTGAGAGGGAGAGTGTGTAGGGCAGTGTGTTTAATCACAGCGAGAGGGAGAGTGTTTAGGGGCAGTGTGTTTAATCACAGTGAAAGGGAGAGTATGTAGAGCAGGGTGTTTAATCACAGCGAGAGGGAGTGTGTTTAGGGCAGGGTGTTTAATCGTAGTGAGAGGGAGAGTGTGTAGGGCAGGGTGTTTAATCTCCGTTAGAGGGAGAGTGTGTTGGGCAGGGTGTTTAATCACAGTGAGAGGGAGAGTGTGTAGGGCAGGGTGTTTAATCACAGTGAGAGGGAGAGTGCGTAGGGCAGCGTGTTTAATCACAGCGAGATGGAGAATGTGTAGGCAGTGTGTTTAATCACAGTGAGAGGGAGAGTCTGTAGGGAAGTGTGTTTTGCGACAGTGAGAGGGAGAGTGTGTAAGCCAGGGTGTTTAATCACTGCGAGAGGGAGAATGTGTAAGGCAGGGTGTTTAATCACAGTGAGAGGGAGAGTGTGTAGAGCAGTGTGTTTTGTGACAGTGAGAGGTAGATTGTCTAGGGCAGTGTGTTTAATCACACTGAGAGGGAGAGTGTATAGGGCAGGATGTTTAATCAATGAGAGGGAGAGTGTGTAGGGCAGGATGTTTAATCACAGTGAGAGGGAGAGTGTGTAGGGCAGGCTGTTTAATCACAGTGAGAGGGAGAGAGCGTTGAGCAGGGTGGTTGATCACAGTGAGTGGGAGAGTGTGTAGGGCAGGATGTTTAATCAAAGTGAGAGGGAAGTGTGTTGGGCAGGGTTTTTAATCACAGCGAGACGGAGAGTGTGTAGAGCACGGTGTTTAATCACAGTGAGATGGAGAGTGTGTAGAGCAGGGTGTTTAATCACAGTGAGAGGGAGAGTGTGTAGGGCTGTGCGTTTAATCACATTGAGAGGGAGAGTGTGTGGAGCAGTGTGTTTAATCACAGTGAGTGGGAGAATGTGTCGGGCAGGGTGTTAATCACAGCGAGAGGGAGAGTGTGTAGGGCAGGGTGTTTAATCACAGTGAGAGGGAGAGTGTGTAGGGCAGTGTGTTAAATCACAGTGAGAGGGAGAGTGTGTGGAGCAGGGTATTTCATCACAGTAGAGAGGGAGACTGTATTGGGCAGGGTGTTTAACCACAGTGAGAGGGAGAGTGTGTAGTGCAGGGTGTTTAATCACAGTGAGAGGGAGAGTGTGATGGGCAATGTGTTTAATCACATTGAGAGGGAGAGTGTGTGGAGCAGTGTGTTTAATCACAGTGAGTGGGAGAATGTGTCGGGCAGGGTGTTAATCACAGCGAGAGGGAGAGTGTGTAGGGCAGGGTGTTTAATCACAGTGAGAGGGAGAGTGTGTAGGGCAGTGTGTTAAATCACAGTGAGAGGGAGAGTCTGTAGAGCAGGGTGTTTCATCACAGTCGAGAGGGAGACTGTGTTGGGCAGGGTGTTTAACCACAGTGAGAGGGAGATTGTGTAGAGCAGGGTGTTTAATCACAGTGAGAGGGAGAGTGTGATGGGCAATGTGTTTAATCACAGTGAGAGGGAGTGTGTGTAGAGCTTGGTATTTACTCACAGTGAGAGGGAGTGTGTGTAGAGCTTGGTATTTAATCACAGTGAGAGATAGAGTGTGTTGCGCATCATGTTTAACACAGTGAGAGGGAGAGTGTGTAGGGCAGTGTGTTTAATCACAGCAAGAGGGAGAGTGTTTAGGGCCGGGTGTTTAATCGTAGTGAGAGGGAGAGTGTGTAGGGCAGGGTGTTTAATCTCCGTGAGAGGGTGAGTGTGTTGGGCAGGGTGTTTAATCACAGTGAGAGGGAGAGTGTGTAGGGCAGGGTGTTTAATCACAGTGAGAGGGAGAGTGCGTAGGGCAGGGTGTTTAATCACAGCGAGATGGAGAATGTGTAGGCAGTGTGTTTAATCACAGTGAGAGGGAGAGTCTGTAGGGAAGTGTGTTTTGCGACAGTGAGAGGGAGAGTGTGTAAGCCAGGGTGTTTAATCACAGCGAGAGGGAGAATGTGTAAGGCAGGGTGTTTAATCACATTGAGAAGGAGAGTGTGTAGGGCAGTGTGTTTAATCACAGTGAGAGGGAGAGTGTGTAGAGCAGTGTGTTTTGTGACAGTGAGAGGTAGATTGTCTAGGGCAGTGTGTTTAATCACACTGAGAGGGAGAGTGTATAGGGCAGGATGTTTAATCAATGAGAGGGAGAGTGTGTAGGGCAGGATGTTTAATCACAGTGAGAGGGAGAGAGCGTTGAGCAGGGTGGTTGATCACAGTGAGAGGGAGAGTCTGTAGGGCAGGATGTTTAATCAAAGTGAGAGGGAAGTGTGTTGGGCAGGGTTTTTAATCACAGCGAGACGGAGAGTGTGTAGAGCACGGTGTTTAATCACAGTGAGATGGAGAGTGTGTAGAGCAGGGTGTTTAATCACAGTGAGAGGGAGAGTGTGTAGGGCAGTGTGTTAAATCACAGTGAGAGGGAGAGTGTGTGGAGCAGGGTATTTCATCACAGTAGAGAGGGAGACTGTATTGGGCAGGGTGTTTAACCACAGTGAGAGGGAGAGTGTGTAGTGCAGGGTGTTTAATCACAGTGAGAGGGAGAGTGTGATGGGCAATGTGTTTAATCACATTGAGAGGGAGAGTGTGTGGAGCAGTGTGTTTAATCACAGTGAGTGGGAGAATGTGTCGGGCAGTGTGTTAAATCACAGTGAGAGGGAGAGTCTGTAGAGCAGGGTGTTTCATCACAGTCGAGAGGGAGACTGTGTTGGGCAGGGTGTTTAACCACAGTGAGAGGGAGAGTGTGTAGAGCAGGGTGTTTAATCACAGTGAGAGGGAGAGTGTGATGGGCAATGTGTTTAATCACCGTGAGAGGGAATGTGTGTAGAGCTTGGTATTTACTCACAGTGAGAGGGAGTGTGTGTAGAGCTTGGTATTTAATCACAGTGAGAGGTAGAGTGTGTTGCGCAGCATGTTTAACACAGTGAGAGGGAGAGTGTGTAGGGCAGTGTGTTTAATCACAGCGAGAGGGAGAGTGTTTAGGGCAGGGTGTTTAATCGTAGTGAGAGGGAGAGTGTGTAGGGCAGGGTGTTTAATCTCCGTGAGAGGGAGAGTGTGTTGGGCAGGGTGTTTAATCACAGTGAGAGGGAGAGTGTGTAGGCCAGGGTGTTTAATCACAGTGAGAGGGAGAGTGTGTAGGCAGTGTGTTTAATCACAGTGAGAGGGAGAGTCTGTAGGGAAGTGTGCTTTGCGACAGTGAGAGGTAGAGTGTGTAGGGCAGTGTGTTTAATCACAGCGTGAGGGAGAATGTGTAAGGCAGGGTGTTTAATCACATTGAGGAGGAGAGTGTGTAGGGCAGTGTGTTTAATCACACTGAGAGGGAGAGTGTGTAGGGCAGGATGTTTAATCAATGAGAGGGAGAGTGTGTAGGGCAGGGTGTTTAATCACAGTGAGAGGGAGTGTGTCTAGGGCAGTGTGTTTAATCACAGTGAGAGGGAGAGTGTGTAGGGCAGTGTGTTAAATCACAGTGAGAGGGAGAGTGTGTAGAGCAAGGTGTTAATCACAGCGAGAGGGAGACTGTGTTGGGCAGGGTGTTTAACCACAGTGAGAGGGAGAGTGTGTAGGGCAGGGTGTTTAATCACAGTGAGAGGGAGAGTGTCTAGGGCAGTGTGTTTAATCACAGTGAGAGGGAGAGTGTGTGGAGCAGGGTATTTCATCACAGTAGAGAGGGAGACTGTGTTGGGCATGGTGTTTAACCACAGTGAGAGGGAGAGTGTGTAGGGCAGGGTGTTTCATCACAGTGAGAGGGAGAGTGTGATGGGCAATGTGTTTAATCACATTGAGAGGGAGAGTGTGTGGAGCAGTGTGTTTAATCACAGTGAGTGGGAGAATGTGTCGGGCAGGGTGGGTGAGAGGGAGAGTGTATCGGGCAGGATGTTTAATCAATGAGAGGGAAAGTGTGTAGGGCAGGGTGTTTACTCACAGTGAAAGGGAGAGTGTGTAGAGCAGGGTGTTTAATCACAGCGAGAGGGAGAGTGTGTATGGTAGGGTGTTTAATCATAGTGCGAGGGAGAGTGTGTAGGGCAGTGTGTTTAATCACAGTGAGAGGGAGATTGTGTAGGGCAGTGTGTTTAATCTCAGTGAGAGGGAGAGTTTGTTGGGCAGGATGTTTAATTGCAGTGAGAGGGAGAGAGCGTAGGGCAGAGTGTTTAATCACAGCGTGATGGAGAATGTGTAGGGCAGGGTGTTTAATCACAGCGAGAGGGAGAATGTGTAGGCAGTGTGTTTAATCACAGTGAGAGGGAGAGTGTGTAGGGCAGGGTGTTTAATCACACTGAGAGGGAGAATGTGTAGGGCAGTGTGTTTTGTGACAGTGATAGGTAGAGTGTGTAGGGCAGGATGTTTAATCACAGTGAGAGGGAGAGTGTGTAGGGCAGGATGTTTAATCAATGAGAGGGAGAGTGTGTAGGGCAAGGTGTTTAATCACAGCGAGAGGGACAGTGTGTAGAGCAGCGTGTTTAATCACAGTGAGAGGGAGAGTGTGTAGGGGCAGTGTGCTTAATCACAGTGAGATGGAGAATGTGTCGGGCAGGGTGTTTACTCAAAGTGAAAGGGAGAGTGTGTAGAGCAGGGTGTTTAATCACAGCAAGAGGGAGAGTGTGTATGGTAGGGTGTTTAATCATAGTGCGAGGGAGAGTGTGTAGGGCAGTGTGTTTAATTACGGTGAGAGGGAGAGTGTGTAGGGCAGTGTGTTTAATCTCAGTGAGAGGGAGAGTGTGTATGGCAGGGTGTTTAATCACAGTGAGAGGGAGACTGTGTAGGGTAGGATGTTTAATCACAGTGAGAGGGAGAGAGCGTTGAGCAGGGTGGTTAATCACAGTGAGAGGGAGAGTGTGTAGGGCAGGATGTTTAATCACAGTGAGAGGGAGAGTGTGAGGGCAGGCTGTTTAATCACAGTGGGAGGGAGAGAGCGTTGAGCAGGGTGGTTGATCACAGTGAGAGGGAGAGTGTGTAGGGCAGGAATTTTAATCAAAGTGAGAGGGAAGTGTGTTGGGCAGGGTTTTTTATCACTGCGAGAGGGTGAGTGTGTAGAACACGGTGTTTAATCACAGTGAGAGGGAGAGTTTGTAGAGCAGGGTGTTTAATCACAGTGAGAGGGAGAGTGTGTTGGGCAGTGCGTTTAATCACAGTGAGAGGGAGAGTGTGTAGGGGCAGTGTGTTTAATCACATTGAGAGGGAGAGTGTGTGGAGCAGTGTGTTTAAAAACAGTGAGTGGAAGAATGTGTAGGGCAGGGTGTTTACTCACAGTGAAAGGGAGAGTGTGTAGAGCAAGGTGTTAATCACAGCGAGAGGGAGAGTGTGTAGGGCAGGGTGTTTAATCACAGTGAGAGTGAGAGTGTCTAGGGCAGTGTGTTTAATCACAGTGAGAGGGAGAGTGTGTAGGGCAGTGTGTTAAATCACAGTGAGAGGGAGAGTGTGTAGAGCAGGGTGTTTAATCACAGTAGAGAGGGAGACTGTGTTGGGCAGGGTGTTTAACCACAGTGAGAGGGAGAGTGTGTAGGGCAGGGTGTTTAATCACAGTGAGAGGGAGAATGTGATGGGCAGTGTGTTTAATCACAGTGAGAGGGAGTGTGTGTTGAGCTTGGTATTTAATCACAGTGAGAGGGAGAGTGTGTAGAGCAGCGTGTTTAACACAGTGAGAGGGAGAGTGTGTAGGGCAGTGTGTTTAATCACAGCGAGAGGGAGAGTGTTTAGGGGCAGTGTGTTTCATCACAGTGAGAGGGAGAGTACGTAGAGCAGGGTGTTTAATCACAGCGAGAGGGAGTGTGTTTTGGGCAGGGTGTTTAATCATAGTGAGAGGGAGCGTGTGTAGGGCAGTGCATTTAATCACAGTGAGAGGGAGAGTGTGTAGGGGCAGTGTGTTTAATCACAGTGAGAGGAAGTATGTGTAGGGCAGGGTGTTTACTCACAGTGAAAGGGAGAGTGTGTAGAGCAGGATGTTTATTCACAGCGAGAGGGAGAGTGTGTATGGTAGGGTGTTTAATCATAGTGCGAGGGACAGTGTGTAGGGCAGTGTGTTTAATCACAGTGAGAGGGAGATTGTGTAGGGCAGTGTGTTTAATCTCAGTGAGAGGGAGAGTGTGTTGGGCAGGTTGTTTAATCACAGTGAGAGGGAGAGTGTGTATGGCAGGGTGTTTAATCACAGTGAGAGGGAGATTGTGTAGGGCAGGATGTTTAAGCACAGTGAGAGTGAGAGAGCGTTGAGCAGGGTGGTTAATCACAGCGAGTGGGAGAGTGTGTAGGGCAGGATGTTTAATCACAGTGAGAGGGAGAGTGTGTAGGGCAGGGTGTTTAATCACAGTGAGAGGGAGAGTGCGTAGGGCAGGGTGTTTAATCACAGCGAGATGGAGAATGTGTAGGCAGTGTGTTTAATCACAGTGAGAGGGAGAGTCTGTAGGGAAGTGTGTTTTGCGACAGTGAGAGGGAGAGTGTGTAAGCCAGGGTGTTTAATCACAGCGAGAGGGAGAATGTGTAAGGCAGGGTGTTTAATCACATTGAGAAGGAGAGTGTGTAGGGCAGTGTGTTTAATCACAGTGAGAGGGAGAGTGTGTAGAGCAGTGTGTTTTGTGACAGTGAGAGGTAGATTGTCTAGGGCAGTGTGTTTAATCACACTGAGAGGGAGAGTGTATAGGGCAGGATGTTTAATCAATGAGAGGGAGAGTGTGTAGGGCAGGATGTTTAATCACAGTGAGAGGGAGAGAGCGTTGAGCAGGGTGGTTGATCACAGTGAGAGGGAGAGTGTGTAGGGCAGGATGTTTAATCAAAGTGAGAGGGAAGTGTGTTGGGCAGGGTTTTTAATCACAGCGAGACGGAGAGTGTGTAGAGCACGGTGTTTAATCACAGTGAGATGGAGAGTGTGTAGAGCAGGGTGTTTAATCACAGTGAGAGGGAGAGTGTGTAGGGCAGTGTGTTAAATCACAGTGAGAGGGAGAGTGTGTGGAGCAGGGTATTTCATCACAGTAGAGAGGGAGACTGTATTGGGCAGGGTGTTTAACCACAGTGAGAGGGAGAGTGTGTAGTGCAGGGTGTTTAATCACAGTGAGAGGGAGAGTGTGATGGGCAATGTGTTTAATCACATTGAGAGGGAGAGTGTGTGGAGCAGTGTGTTTAATCACAGTGAGTGGGAGAATGTGTCGGGCAGTGTGTTAAATCACAGTGAGAGGGAGAGTCTGTAGAGCAGGGTGTTTCATCACAGTCGAGAGGGAGACTGTGTTGGGCAGGGTGTTTAACCACAGTGAGAGGGAGAGTGTGTAGAGCAGGGTGTTTAATCACAGTGAGAGGGAGAGTGTGATGGGCAATGTGTTTAATCACCGTGAGAGGGAATGTGTGTAGAGCTTGGTATTTACTCACAGTGAGAGGGAGTGTGTGTAGAGCTTGGTATTTAATCACAGTGAGAGGTAGAGTGTGTTGCGCAGCATGTTTAACACAGTGAGAGGGAGAGTGTGTAGGGCAGTGTGTTTAATCACAGCGAGAGGGAGAGTGTTTAGGGCAGGGTGTTTAATCGTAGTGAGAGGGAGAGTGTGTAGGGCAGGGTGTTTAATCTCCGTGAGAGGGAGAGTGTGTTGGGCAGGGTGTTTAATCACAGTGAGAGGGAGAGTGTGTAGGGCAGGGTGTTTAATCACAGTGAGAGGGAGAGTGTGTAGGCAGTGTGTTTAATCACAGTGAGAGGGAGAGTCTGTAGGGAAGTGTGCTTTGCGACAGTGAGAGGTAGAGTGTGTAGGGCAGGGTGTTTAATCACAGCGTGAGGGAGAATGTGTAAGGCAGGGTGTTTAATCACATTGAGGAGGAGAGTGTGTAGGGCAGTGTGTTTAATCACAGTGAGAGGGAGAGTGTGTAGAGCAGTGTGTTTTGTGACAGTGAGAGGTAGATTGTGTAGGGCAGTGTGTTTAATCACACTGAGAGGGAGAGTGTGTAGGGCAGGATGTTTAATCAATGAGAGGGAGAGTGTGTAGGGCAGGGTGTTTAATCACAGTGAGAGGGAGTGTGTCTAGGGCAGTGTGTTTAATCACAGTGAGAGGGAGAGTGTGTAGGGCAGTGTGTTAAATCACAGTGAGAGGGAGAGTGTGTAGAGCAAGGTGTTAATCACAGCGAGAGGGAGACTGTGTTGGGCAGGGTGTTTAACCACAGTGAGAGGGAGAGTGTGTAGGGCAGGGTGTTTAATCACAGTGAGAGGGAGAGTGTCTAGGGCAGTGTGTTTAATCACAGTGAGAGGGAGAGTGTGTGGAGCAGGGTATTTCATCACAGTAGAGAGGGAGACTGTGTTGGGCATGGTGTTTAACCACAGTGAGAGGGAGAGTGTGTAGGGCAGGGTGTTTCATCACAGTGAGAGGGAGAGTGTGATGGGCAATGTGTTTAATCACATTGAGAGGGAGAGTGTGTGGAGCAGTGTGTTTAATCACAGTGAGTGGGAGAATGTGTCGGGCAGGGTGGGTGAGAGGGAGAGTGTATCGGGCAGGATGTTTAATCAATGAGAGGGAAAGTGTGTAGGGCAGGGTGTTTACTCACAGTGAAAGGGAGAGTGTGTAGAGCAGGGTGTTTAATCACAGCGTGAGGGAGAGTGTGTATGGTAGGGTGTTTAATCATAGTGCGAGGGAGAGTGTGTAGGGCAGTGTGTTTAATCACAGTGAGAGGGAGATTGTGTAGGGCAGTGTGTTTAATCTCAGTGAGAGGGAGAGTTTGTTGGGCAGGATGTTTAATTGCAGTGAGAGGGAGAGAGCGTAGGGCAGAGTGTTTAATCACAGCGTGATGGAGAATGTGTAGGGCAGGGTGTTTAATCACAGCGAGAGGGAGAATGTGTAGGCAGTGTGTTTAATCACAGTGAGAGGGAGAGTGTGTAGGGCAGGGTGTTTAATCACACTGAGAGGGAGAATGTGTAGGGCAGTGTGTTTTGTGACTGTGATAGGTAGAGTGTGTAGGGCAGGATGTTTAATCACAGTGAGAGGGAGAGTGTGTAGGGCAGGATGTTTAATCAATGAGAGGGAGAGTGTGTAGGGCAAGGTGTTTAATCACAGCGAGAGGGACAGTGTGTAGAGCAGCGTGTTTAATCACAGTGAGAGGGCGAGTGTGTAGGGTAGTGCGTTTAATCACAGTGAGAGGGAGAGTGTGTAGGGGCAGTGTGCTTAATCACAGTGAGAGGGAGAGTGTGTAGGGGCAATGTGTTTAATCACAGTGAGAGGGAGAGTGTGTAGAGCAAGGTGTTAATCACAGCGAGAGGGAGACTGTGTTGGGCAGGGTGTTTAACCACAGTGAGAGGGAGAGTGTGTAGGGCAGGGTGTTTAATCACAGTGAGAGGGAGAGTGTCTAGGGCAGTGTGTTTAATCACAGTGAGAGGGAGAGTGTGTTGGGCAGGGTGTTTAATCTCAGTGAGAGGGAGAGTGTGCATGGCAGGGTGTTTAATCACAGTGAGATGGAGAGTGTGTATGGCAGGGTGTTTAATCACAGTGAGAGGGAGATTGTGTAGGGCAGGATGTTTAATCACAGTGAGAGGGAGAGAGCGTTGAGCAGGGTGGTTAATCACAGTGAGAGGGAGAGTGTGTAGGGCAGGATATTTAATCACAGTGAGAGGGAGAGTGTGTAGGGCAGGCTGTTTAATCACAGTGAGAGGGAGAGAGCGTTGAGCAGGGTGGTTGATCACAGTGAGAGGGAGAGTGTGTAGGGCAGGATGTTTAATCAAAGTGAGAGGGAAGTGTGTTGGGCAGGGTTTTTAATCACAGCGAGACGGAGAATGTGTAGAGCACGGTGTTTAATCACAGTGAGAGGGAGAGTGTGTAGAGCAGGGTGTTTAATCACAGTGAGAGGGAGAGTGTGTAGGGCAGTGCGTTTAATCACAGTGAGAGGGAGAGTGTGTAGGGGCAGTGTGTTTAATCACATTGAGAGGGAGAGTGTGTGGAGCAGTGTGTTTAATCACAGTGAGTGGGAGAATGTGTCGGGCAGGGTGTTAATCACAGCGAGAGGGAGAGTGTGTAGGGCAGGGTGTTTAATCACAGTGAGAGGGAGAGTGTGTAGGGCAGTGTGTTAAATCACAGCGAGAGGGAGAGTGTGTGGAGCAGGGTGTTTCATCACAGTAGAGAGGGAGACTGTGTTGGGCAGGGTGTTTAACCACAGTGAGAGGGAGAGTGTGTAGGGCAGGGTGTTTAATCACAGTGAGAGGGAGAGTGTGTAGGGCAGGGTGTTTAATCACAGTGAGAGGGAGAGTGTGATGGGCAGTGTGTTTAATCACAGTGAGAGGGAGTGTGTGTAGAGCTTGGTATTTACTCACAGTGAGAGGGAGTGTGTGTAGAGCTTGGTATTTAATCACAGTGAGAGGGAGAGTGTGTAGGGCAGGGTGTTTAATCACAGTGAGAGGGAGAGTGTGATGGGCAATGTGTTTAATCACGGTGAGAGGGAGTGTGTGTAGAGCTTGGTATTTACTCACAGTGAGAGGGAGTGTGTGTAGAGCTTGGTATTTAATCACAGTGAGAGGGAGAGTGTGTTGAGCAGCATGTTTAACACAGTGAGAGGGAGAGTGTGTAGGGCAGTGTGTTTAATCACAGCGAGAGGGAGAGTGTTTAGGGCAGGGTGTTTAATCGTAGTGAGAGGGAGAGTTTGTAGGGCAGGGTGTTTAATCTCCGTGAGAGGGAGAGTGTGTTGGGCAGGGTGTTTAATCACAGTGAGAGGGAGAGTGTGTAGGGCAGGGTGTTTTATCACAGTGAGAGGGAGAGTGTGTAGGCAGTGTGTTTAATCACAGTGAGAGGGAGAGTCTGTAGGGAAGTTTGCTTTGCGACAGTGAGAGTTAGAGTGTGTAGGGCAGGGTGTTTAATCACAGCGAGAGGGAGAATGTGTAAGGCAGGGTGTTTAATCACATTGAGGAGGAGAGTGTGTAGGGCAGTGTGTTTAATCACAGTGAGAGGGAGAGTGTGTAAAGCAGTGCGTTTTGTGACGGTGAGAGGTAGATTGTGTAGGGCAGTTTGTTTAATCACACTGAGAGGGAGAGTGTGTAGGGCAGGATGTTTAATCAATGAGAGGGAGAGTGTGTAGGGCAGGGTGTTTAATGACAGTGAGAGGGAGAGTGTCTAGGGCAGTGTGTTTAATCACAGTGAGAGGGAGAGTGTGTAGGGCAGTGTGTTAAATCACAGTGAGAGGGAGAGTGTGTAGAGCAAGGTGTTAATCACAGCGAGAGGGAGACTGTGTTGGGCAGGGTGTTTAACCACAGTGAGAGGGAGAGTGTGTAGGGCAGGGTGTTTAATCACAGTGAGAGGGAGAGTGTCTAGGGCAGTGTGTTTAATCACAGTGAGAGGGAGAGTGTGTTGGGCAGGGTGTTTAACCACAGTGAGAGGGAGAGTGTGTAGGGCAGGGTGTTTAATCACAGTGAGAGGGAGAGTGTGATGGGCAGTGTGTTTAATCACAGTGAGAGGGAGTGTGTGCAGAGCTTGGTATTTAATCACAGTGAGAGGGAGAGTGTGTAGAGCAGCGTGTTTAACACAGTGAGAGGGAGAGTGTGTAGGGCAGTGTGTTTAATCACAGCGAGAGGGAGAGTGTTTAGGGGCAGTGTGTTTAATCACAGTGAGAGGGAGAGTATGTAGAGCAGGGTGTTTAATCACAGCGAGAGGGAGTGTCTTTAGGGCAGGGTGTTTAATCACAGCGAGAGGGAGTGTGTTTTGGGCAGGCTGTTTAATCATAGTGAGAGGGAGAGTGTGTAGGGCAGTGCGTTTAATCACAGTGAGAGGGAGAGTGTGTAGGGGCAATGTGTTTAATCACAGTGAGAGGGAGAGTGTGTAGAGCAAGGTGTTAATCACAGCGAGAGGGAGACTGTGTTGGGCAGGGTGTTTAACCACAGTGAGAGGGAGAGTGTGTAGGGCAGGGTGTTTAATCACAGTGAGAGGGAGAGTGTCTAGGGCAGTGTGTTTAATCACAGTGAGAGGGAGAGTGTGTTGGGCAGGGTGTTTAATCTCAGTGAGAGGGAGAGTGTGCATGGCAGGGTGTTTAATCACAGTGAGATGGAGAGTGTGTATGGCAGGGTGTTTAATCACAGTGAGAGGGAGATTGTGTAGGGCAGGATGTTTAATCACAGTGAGAGGGAGAGAGCGTTGAGCAGGGTGGTTAAATACAGTGAGAGGGAGAGTGTGTAGGGCAGGATATTTAATCACAGTGAGAGGGAGAGTGTGTAGGGCAGGCTGTTTAATCACAGTGAGAGGGAGAGAGCGTTGAGCAGGGTGGTTGATCACAGTGAGAGGGAGAGTGTGTAGGGCAGGATGTTTAATCAAAGTGAGAGGGAAGTGTGTTGGGCAGGGTTTTTAATCACAGCGAGACGGAGAATGTGTAGAGCACGGTGTTTAATCACAGTGAGAGGGAGAGTGTGTAGAGCAGGGTGTTTAATCACAGTGAGAGGGAGAGTGTGTAGGGCAGTGCGTTTAATCACAGTGAGAGGGAGAGTGTGTAGGGGCAGTGTGTTTAATCACATTGAGAGGGAGAGTGTGTGGAGCAGTGTGTTTAATCACAGTGACTGGGAGAATGTGTCGGGCAGGGTGTTAATCACAGCGAGAGGGAGAGTGTGTAGGGCAGGGTGTTTAATCACAGTGAGAGGGAGAGTGTGTAGGGCAGTGTGTTAAATCACAGCGAGAGGGAGAGTGTGTGGAGCAGGGTGTTTCATCACAGTAGAGAGGGAGACTGTGTTGGGCAGGGTGTTTAACCACAGTGAGAGGGAGAGTGTGTAGGGCAGGGTGTTTAATCACAGTGAGAGGGAGAGTGTGTAGGGCAGGGTGTTTAATCACAGTGAGAGGGAGAGTGTGATGGGCAGTGTGTTTAATCACAGTGAGAGGGAGTGTGTGTAGAGCTTGGTATTTACTCACAGTGAGAGGGAGTGTGTGTAGAGCTTGGTATTTAATCACAGTGAGAGGGAGAGTGTGTTGAGCAGCATGTTTAACACAGTGAGAGGGAGAGTGTGTAGGGCAGTGTGTTTAATCACAGCGAGAGGGAGAGTGTTTAGGGGCAGTGTGTTTAATCACAGTGAAAGGGAGAGTATGTAGAGCAGGGTGTTTAATCACAGCGAGAGGGAGTGTGTTTAGGGCAGGGTGTTTAATCGTAGTGAGAGGGAGAGTGTGTAGGGCAGGGTGTTTAATCTCCGTTAGAGGGAGAGTGTGTTGGGCAGGGTGTTTAATCACAGTGAGAGGGAGAGTGTGTAGGGCAGGGTGTTTAATCACAGTGAGAGGGAGAGTGCGTAGGGCAGCGTGTTTAATCACAGCGAGATGGAGAATGTGTAGGCAGTGTGTTTAATCACAGTGAGAGGGAGAGTCTGTAGGGAAGTGTGTTTTGCGACAGTGAGAGGGAGAGTGTGTAAGCCAGGGTGTTTAATCACTGCGAGAGGGAGAATGTGTAAGGCAGGGTGTTTAATCACAGTGAGAGGGAGAGTGTGTAGAGCAGTGTGTTTTGTGACAGTGAGAGGTAGATTGTCTAGGGCAGTGTGTTTAATCACACTGAGAGGGAGAGTGTATAGGGCAGGATGTTTAATCAATGAGAGGGAGAGTGTGTAGGGCAGGATGTTTAATCACAGTGAGAGGGAGAGTGTGTAGGGCAGGCTGTTTAATCACAGTGAGAGGGAGAGAGCGTTGAGCAGGGTGGTTGATCACAGTGAGTGGGAGAGTGTGTAGGGCAGGATGTTTAATCAAAGTGAGAGGGAAGTGTGTTGGGCAGGGTTTTTAATCACAGCGAGACGGAGAGTGTGTAGAGCACGGTGTTTAATCACAGTGAGATGGAGAGTGTGTAGAGCAGGGTGTTTAATCACAGTGAGAGGGAGAGTGTGTAGGGCTGTGCGTTTAATCACATTGAGAGGGAGAGTGTGTGGAGCAGTGTGTTTAATCACAGTGAGTGGGAGAATGTGTCGGGCAGGGTGTTAATCACAGCGAGAGGGAGAGTGTGTAGGGCAGGGTGTTTAATCACAGTGAGAGGGAGAGTGTGTAGGGCAGTGTGTTAAATCACAGTGAGAGGGAGAGTGTGTGGAGCAGGGTATTTCATCACAGTAGAGAGGGAGACTGTATTGGGCAGGGTGTTTAACCACAGTGAGAGGGAGAGTGTGTAGTGCAGGGTGTTTAATCACAGTGAGAGGGAGAGTGTGATGGGCAATGTGTTTAATCACATTGAGAGGGAGAGTGTGTGGAGCAGTGTGTTTAATCACAGTGAGTGGGAGAATGTGTCGGGCAGGGTGTTAATCACAGCGAGAGGGAGAGTGTGTAGGGCAGGGTGTTTAATCACAGTGAGAGGGAGAGTGTGTAGGGCAGGGTGTTTAATCACAGTGAGAGGGAGAGTGTCTAGGGCAGTGTGTTTAATCACAGTGAGAGGGAGAGTGTGTTGGGCAGGGTGTTTAATCTCAGTGAGAGGGAGAGTGTGCATGGCAGGGTGTTTAATCACAGTGAGATGGAGAGTGTGTATGGCAGGGTGTTTAATCACAGTGAGAGGGAGATTGTGTAGGGCAGGATGTTTAATCACAGTGAGAGGGAGAGAGCGTTGAGCAGGGTGGTTAATCACAGTGAGAGGGAGAGTGTGTAGGGCAGGATATTTAATCACAGTGAGAGGGAGAGTGTGTAGGGCAGGCTGTTTAATCACAGTGAGAGGGAGAGAGCGTTGAGCAGGGTGGTTGATCACAGTGAGAGGGAGAGTGTGTAGGGCAGGATGTTTAATCAAAGTGAGAGGGAAGTGTGTTGGGCAGGGTTTTTAATCACAGCGAGACGGAGAATGTGTAGAGCACGGTGTTTAATCACAGTGAGAGGGAGAGTGTGTAGAGCAGGGTGTTTAATCACAGTGAGAGGGAGAGTGTGTAGGGCAGTGCGTTTAATCACAGTGAGAGGGAGAGTGTGTAGGGGCAGTGTGTTTAATCACATTGAGAGGGAGAGTGTGTGGAGCAGTGTGTTTAATCACAGTGAGTGGGAGAATGTGTCGGGCAGGGTGTTAATCACAGCGAGAGGGAGAGTGTGTAGGGCAGGGTGTTTAATCACAGTGAGAGGGAGAGTGTGTAGGGCAGTGTGTTAAATCACAGCGAGAGGGAGAGTGTGTGGAGCAGGGTGTTTCATCACAGTAGAGAGGGAGACTGTGTTGGGCAGGGTGTTTAACCACAGTGAGAGGGAGAGTGTGTAGGGCAGGGTGTTTAATCACAGTGAGAGGGAGAGTGTGTAGGGCAGGGTGTTTAATCACAGTGAGAGGGAGAGTGTGATGGGCAGTGTGTTTAATCACAGTGAGAGGGAGTGTGTGTAGAGCTTGGTATTTACTCACAGTGAGAGGGAGTGTGTGTAGAGCTTGGTATTTAATCACAGTGAGAGGGAGAGTGTGTAGGGCAGGGTGTTTAATCACAGTGAGAGGGAGAGTGTGATGGGCAATGTGTTTAATCACGGTGAGAGGGAGTGTGTGTAGAGCTTGGTATTTACTCACAGTGAGAGGGAGTGTGTGTAGAGCTTGGTATTTAATCACAGTGAGAGGGAGAGTGTGTTGAGCAGCATGTTTAACACAGTGAGAGGGAGAGTGTGTAGGGCAGTGTGTTTAATCACAGCGAGAGGGAGAGTGTTTAGGGCAGGGTGTTTAATCGTAGTGAGAGGGAGAGTTTGTAGGGCAGGGTGTTTAATCTCCGTGAGAGGGAGAGTGTGTTGGGCAGGGTGTTTAATCACAGTGAGAGGGAGAGTGTGTAGGGCAGGGTGTTTAATCACAGTGAGAGGGAGAGTGTGTAGGCAGTGTGTTTAATCACAGTGAGAGGGAGAGTCTGTAGGGAAGTTTGCTTTGCGACAGTGAGAGTTAGAGTGTGTAGGGCAGGGTGTTTAATCACAGCGAGAGGGAGAATGTGTAAGGCAGGGTGTTTAATCACATTGAGGAGGAGAGTGTGTAGGGCAGTGTGTTTAATCACAGTGAGAGGGAGAGTGTGTAAAGCAGTGCGTTTTGTGACGGTGAGAGGTAGATTGTGTAGGGCAGTTTGTTTAATCACACTGAGAGGGAGAGTGTGTAGGGCAGGATGTTTAATCAATGAGAGGGAGAGTGTGTAGGGCAGGGTGTTTAATGACAGTGAGAGGGAGAGTGTCTAGGGCAGTGTGTTTAATCACAGTGAGAGGGAGAGTGTGTAGGGCAGTGTGTTAAATCACAGTGAGAGGGAGAGTGTGTAGAGCAAGGTGTTAATCACAGCGAGAGGGAGACTGTGTTGGGCAGGGTGTTTAACCACAGTGAGAGGGAGAGTGTGTAGGGCAGGGTGTTTAATCACAGTGAGAGGGAGAGTGTCTAGGGCAGTGTGTTTAATCACAGTGAGAGGGAGAGTGTGTTGGGCAGGGTGTTTAACCACAGTGAGAGGGAGAGTGTGTAGGGCAGGGTGTTTAATCACAGTGAGAGGGAGAGTGTGATGGGCAGTGTGTTTAATCACAGTGAGAGGGAGTGTGTGCAGAGCTTGGTATTTAATCACAGTGAGAGGGAGAGTGTGTAGAGCAGCGTGTTTAACACAGTGAGAGGGAGAGTGTGTAGGGCAGTGTGTTTAATCACAGCGAGAGGGAGAGTGTTTAGGGGCAGTGTGTTTAATCACAGTGAGAGGGAGAGTATGTAGAGCAGGGTGTTTAATCACAGCGAGAGGGAGTGTCTTTAGGGCAGGGTGTTTAATCACAGCGAGAGGGAGTGTGTTTTGGGCAGGCTGTTTAATCATAGTGAGAGGGAGAGTGTGTAGGGCAGTGCGTTTAATCACAGTGAGAGGGAGAGTGTGTAGGGGCAATGTGTTTAATCACAGTGAGAGGGAGAGTGTGTAGAGCAAGGTGTTAATCACAGCGAGAGGGAGACTGTGTTGGGCAGGGTGTTTAACCACAGTGAGAGGGAGAGTGTGTAGGGCAGGGTGTTTAATCACAGTGAGAGGGAGAGTGTCTAGGGCAGTGTGTTTAATCACAGTGAGAGGGAGAGTGTGTTGGGCAGGGTGTTTAATCTCAGTGAGAGGGAGAGTGTGCATGGCAGGGTGTTTAATCACAGTGAGATGGAGAGTGTGTATGGCAGGGTGTTTAATCACAGTGAGAGGGAGATTGTGTAGGGCAGGATGTTTAATCACAGTGAGAGGGAGAGAGCGTTGAGCAGGGTGGTTAAATACAGTGAGAGGGAGAGTGTGTAGGGCAGGATATTTAATCACAGTGAGAGGGAGAGTGTGTAGGGCAGGCTGTTTAATCACAGTGAGAGGGAGAGAGCGTTGAGCAGGGTGGTTGATCACAGTGAGAGGGAGAGTGTGTAGGGCAGGATGTTTAATCAAAGTGAGAGGGAAGTGTGTTGGGCAGGGTTTTTAATCACAGCGAGACGGAGAATGTGTAGAGCACGGTGTTTAATCACAGTGAGAGGGAGAGTGTGTAGAGCAGGGTGTTTAATCACAGTGAGAGGGAGAGTGTGTAGGGCAGTGCGTTTAATCACAGTGAGAGGGAGAGTGTGTAGGGGCAGTGTGTTTAATCACATTGAGAGGGAGAGTGTGTGGAGCAGTGTGTTTAATCACAGTGACTGGGAGAATGTGTCGGGCAGGGTGTTAATCACAGCGAGAGGGAGAGTGTGTAGGGCAGGGTGTTTAATCACAGTGAGAGGGAGAGTGTGTAGGGCAGTGTGTTAAATCACAGCGAGAGGGAGAGTGTGTGGAGCAGGGTGTTTCATCACAGTAGAGAGGGAGACTGTGTTGGGCAGGGTGTTTAACCACAGTGAGAGGGAGAGTGTGTAGGGCAGGGTGTTTAATCACAGTGAGAGGGAGAGTGTGTAGGGCAGGGTGTTTAATCACAGTGAGAGGGAGAGTGTGATGGGCAGTGTGTTTAATCACAGTGAGAGGGAGTGTGTGTAGAGCTTGGTATTTACTCACAGTGAGAGGGAGTGTGTGTAGAGCTTGGTATTTAATCACAGTGAGAGGGAGAGTGTGTTGAGCAGCATGTTTAACACAGTGAGAGGGAGAGTGTGTAGGGCAGTGTGTTTAATCACAGCGAGAGGGAGAGTGTTTAGGGGCAGTGTGTTTAATCACAGTGAAAGGGAGAGTATGTAGAGCAGGGTGTTTAATCACAGCGAGAGGGAGTGTGTTTAGGGCAGGGTGTTTAATCGTAGTGAGAGGGAGAGTGTGTAGGGCAGGGTGTTTAATCTCCGTTAGAGGGAGAGTGTGTTGGGCAGGGTGTTTAATCACAGTGAGAGGGAGAGTGTGTAGGGCAGGGTGTTTAATCACAGTGAGAGGGAGAGTGCGTAGGGCAGCGTGTTTAATCACAGCGAGATGGAGAATGTGTAGGCAGTGTGTTTAATCACAGTGAGAGGGAGAGTCTGTAGGGAAGTGTGTTTTGCGACAGTGAGAGGGAGAGTGTGTAAGCCAGGGTGTTTAATCACTGCGAGAGGGAGAATGTGTAAGGCAGGGTGTTTAATCACAGTGAGAGGGAGAGTGTGTAGAGCAGTGTGTTTTGTGACAGTGAGAGGTAGATTGTCTAGGGCAGTGTGTTTAATCACACTGAGAGGGAGAGTGTATAGGGCAGGATGTTTAATCAATGAGAGGGAGAGTGTGTAGGGCAGGATGTTTAATCACAGTGAGAGGGAGAGTGTGTAGGGCAGGCTGTTTAATCACAGTGAGAGGGAGAGAGCGTTGAGCAGGGTGGTTGATCACAGTGAGTGGGAGAGTGTGTAGGGCAGGATGTTTAATCAAAGTGAGAGGGAAGTGTGTTGGGCAGGGTTTTTAATCACAGCGAGACGGAGAGTGTGTAGAGCACGGTGTTTAATCACAGTGAGATGGAGAGTGTGTAGAGCAGGGTGTTTAATCACAGTGAGAGGGAGAGTGTGTAGGGCTGTGCGTTTAATCACATTGAGAGGGAGAGTGTGTGGAGCAGTGTGTTTAATCACAGTGAGTGGGAGAATGTGTCGGGCAGGGTGTTAATCACAGCGAGAGGGAGAGTGTGTAGGGCAGGGTGTTTAATCACAGTGAGAGGGAGAGTGTGTAGGGCAGTGTGTTAAATCACAGTGAGAGGGAGAGTGTGTGGAGCAGGGTATTTCATCACAGTAGAGAGGGAGACTGTATTGGGCAGGGTGTTTAACCACAGTGAGAGGGAGAGTGTGTAGTGCAGGGTGTTTAATCACAGTGAGAGGGAGAGTGTGATGGGCAATGTGTTTAATCACATTGAGAGGGAGAGTGTGTGGAGCAGTGTGTTTAATCACAGTGAGTGGGAGAATGTGTCGGGCAGGGTGTTAATCACAGCGAGAGGGAGAGTGTGTAGGGCAGGGTGTTTAATCACAGTGAGAGGGAGAGTGTGTAGGGCAGTGTGTTAAATCACAGTGAGAGGGAGAGTCTGTAGAGCAGGGTGTTTCATCACAGTCGAGAGGGAGACTGTGTTGGGCAGGGTGTTTAACCACAGTGAGAGGGAGAGTGTGTAGAGCAGGGTGTTTAATCACAGTGAGAGGGAGAGTGTGATGGGCAATGTGTTTAATCACAGTGAGAGGGAGTGTGTGTAGAGCTTGGTATTTACTCACAGTGAGAGGGAGTGTGTGTAGAGCTTGGTATTTAATCACAGTGAGAGATAGAGTGTGTTGCGCATCATGTTTAACACAGTGAGAGGGAGAGTGTGTAGGGCAGTGTGTTTAATCACAGCAAGAGGGAGAGTGTTTAGGGCCGGGTGTTTAATCGTAGTGAGAGGGAGAGTGTGTAGGGCAGGGTGTTTAATCTCCGTGAGAGGGTGAGTGTGTTGGGCAGGGTGTTTAATCACAGTGAGAGGGAGAGTGTGTAGGGCAGGGTGTTTAATCACAGTGAGAGGGAGAGTGCGTAGGGCAGGGTGTTTAATCACAGCGAGATGGAGAATGTGTAGGCAGTGTGTTTAATCACAGTGAGAGGGAGAGTCTGTAGGGAAGTGTGTTTTGCGACAGTGAGAGGGAGAGTGTGTAAGCCAGGGTGTTTAATCACAGCGAGAGGGAGAATGTGTAAGGCAGGGTGTTTAATCACATTGAGAAGGAGAGTGTGTAGGGCAGTGTGTTTAATCACAGTGAGAGGGAGAGTGTGTAGAGCAGTGTGTTTTGTGACAGTGAGAGGTAGATTGTCTAGGGCAGTGTGTTTAATCACACTGAGAGGGAGAGTGTATAGGGCAGGATGTTTAATCAATGAGAGGGAGAGTGTGTAGGGCAGGATGTTTAATCACAGTGAGAGGGAGAGAGCGTTGAGCAGGGTGGTTGATCACAGTGAGAGGGAGAGTGTGTAGGGCAGGATGTTTAATCAAAGTGAGAGGGAAGTGTGTTGGGCAGGGTTTTTAATCACAGCGAGACGGAGAGTGTGTAGAGCACGGTGTTTAATCACAGTGAGATGGAGAGTGTGTAGAGCAGGGTGTTTAATCACAGTGAGAGGGAGAGTGTGTAGGGCAGTGTGTTAAATCACAGTGAGAGGGAGAGTGTGTGGAGCAGGGTATTTCATCACAGTAGAGAGGGAGACTGTATTGGGCAGGGTGTTTAACCACAGTGAGAGGGAGAGTGTGTAGTGCAGGGTGTTTAATCACAGTGAGAGGGAGAGTGTGATGGGCAATGTGTTTAATCACATTGAGAGGGAGAGTGTGTGGAGCAGTGTGTTTAATCACAGTGAGTGGGAGAATGTGTCGGGCAGTGTGTTAAATCACAGTGAGAGGGAGAGTCTGTAGAGCAGGGTGTTTCATCACAGTCGAGAGGGAGACTGTGTTGGGCAGGGTGTTTAACCACAGTGAGAGGGAGAGTGTGTAGAGCAGGGTGTTTAATCACAGTGAGAGGGAGAGTGTGATGGGCAATGTGTTTAATCACCGTGAGAGGGAATGTGTGTAGAGCTTGGTATTTACTCACAGTGAGAGGGAGTGTGTGTAGAGCTTGGTATTTAATCACAGTGAGAGGTAGAGTGTGTTGCGCAGCATGTTTAACACAGTGAGAGGGAGAGTGTGTAGGGCAGTGTGTTTAATCACAGCGAGAGGGAGAGTGTTTAGGGCAGGGTGTTTAATCGTAGTGAGAGGGAGAGTGTGTAGGGCAGGGTGTTTAATCTCCGTGAGAGGGAGAGTGTGTTGGGCAGGGTGTTTAATCACAGTGAGAGGGAGAGTGTGTAGGCCAGGGTGTTTAATCACAGTGAGAGGGAGAGTGTGTAGGCAGTGTGTTTAATCACAGTGAGAGGGAGAGTCTGTAGGGAAGTGTGCTTTGCGACAGTGAGAGGTAGAGTGTGTAGGGCAGGGTGTTTAATCACAGCGTGAGGGAGAATGTGTAAGGCAGGGTGTTTAATCACATTGAGGAGGAGAGTGTGTAGGGCAGTGTGTTTAATCACACTGAGAGGGAGAGTGTGTAGGGCAGGATGTTTAATCAATGAGAGGGAGAGTGTGTAGGGCAGGGTGTTTAATCACAGTGAGAGGGAGTGTGTCTAGGGCAGTGTGTTTAATCACAGTGAGAGGGAGAGTGTGTAGGGCAGTGTGTTAAATCACAGTGAGAGGGAGAGTGTGTAGAGCAAGGTGTTAATCACAGCGAGAGGGAGACTGTGTTGGGCAGGGTGTTTAACCACAGTGAGAGGGAGAGTGTGTAGGGCAGGGTGTTTAATCACAGTGAGAGGGAGAGTGTCTAGGGCAGTGTGTTTAATCACAGTGAGAGGGAGAGTGTGTGGAGCAGGGTATTTCATCACAGTAGAGAGGGAGACTGTGTTGGGCATGGTGTTTAACCACAGTGAGAGGGAGAGTGTGTAGGGCAGGGTGTTTCATCACAGTGAGAGGGAGAGTGTGATGGGCAATGTGTTTAATCACATTGAGAGGGAGAGTGTGTGGAGCAGTGTGTTTAATCACAGTGAGTGGGAGAATGTGTCGGGCAGGGTGGGTGAGAGGGAGAGTGTATCGGGCAGGATGTTTAATCAATGAGAGGGAAAGTGTGTAGGGCAGGGTGTTTACTCACAGTGAAAGGGAGAGTGTGTAGAGCAGGGTGTTTAATCACAGCGAGAGGGAGAGTGTGTATGGTAGGGTGTTTAATCATAGTGCGAGGGAGAGTGTGTAGGGCAGTGTGTTTAATCACAGTGAGAGGGAGATTGTGTAGGGCAGTGTGTTTAATCTCAGTGAGAGGGAGAGTTTGTTGGGCAGGATGTTTAATTGCAGTGAGAGGGAGAGAGCGTAGGGCAGAGTGTTTAATCACAGCGTGATGGAGAATGTGTAGGGCAGGGTGTTTAATCACAGCGAGAGGGAGAATGTGTAGGCAGTGTGTTTAATCACAGTGAGAGGGAGAGTGTGTAGGGCAGGGTGTTTAATCACACTGAGAGGGAGAATGTGTAGGGCAGTGTGTTTTGTGACAGTGATAGGTAGAGTGTGTAGGGCAGGATGTTTAATCACAGTGAGAGGGAGAGTGTGTAGGGCAGGATGTTTAATCAATGAGAGGGAGAGTGTGTAGGGCAAGGTGTTTAATCACAGCGAGAGGGACAGTGTGTAGAGCAGCGTGTTTAATCACAGTGAGAGGGAGAGTGTGTAGGGGCAGTGTGCTTAATCACAGTGAGATGGAGAATGTGTCGGGCAGGGTGTTTACTCAAAGTGAAAGGGAGAGTGTGTAGAGCAGGGTGTTTAATCACAGCAAGAGGGAGAGTGTGTATGGTAGGGTGTTTAATCATAGTGCGAGGGAGAGTGTGTAGGGCAGTGTGTTTAATTACGGTGAGAGGGAGAGTGTGTAGGGCAGTGTGTTTAATCTCAGTGAGAGGGAGAGTGTGTATGGCAGGGTGTTTAATCACAGTGAGAGGGAGACTGTGTAGGGTAGGATGTTTAATCACAGTGAGAGGGAGAGAGCGTTGAGCAGGGTGGTTAATCACAGTGAGAGGGAGAGTGTGTAGGGCAGGATGTTTAATCACAGTGAGAGGGAGAGTGTGAGGGCAGGCTGTTTAATCACAGTGGGAGGGAGAGAGCGTTGAGCAGGGTGGTTGATCACAGTGAGAGGGAGAGTGTGTAGGGCAGGAATTTTAATCAAAGTGAGAGGGAAGTGTGTTGGGCAGGGTTTTTTATCACTGCGAGAGGGTGAGTGTGTAGAACACGGTGTTTAATCACAGTGAGAGGGAGAGTTTGTAGAGCAGGGTGTTTAATCACAGTGAGAGGGAGAGTGTGTTGGGCAGTGCGTTTAATCACAGTGAGAGGGAGAGTGTGTAGGGGCAGTGTGTTTAATCACATTGAGAGGGAGAGTGTGTGGAGCAGTGTGTTTAAAAACAGTGAGTGGAAGAATGTGTAGGGCAGGGTGTTTACTCACAGTGAAAGGGAGAGTGTGTAGAGCAAGGTGTTAATCACAGCGAGAGGGAGAGTGTGTAGGGCAGGGTGTTTAATCACAGTGAGAGTGAGAGTGTCTAGGGCAGTGTGTTTAATCACAGTGAGAGGGAGAGTGTGTAGGGCAGTGTGTTAAATCACAGTGAGAGGGAGAGTGTGTAGAGCAGGGTGTTTAATCACAGTAGAGAGGGAGACTGTGTTGGGCAGGGTGTTTAACCACAGTGAGAGGGAGAGTGTGTAGGGCAGGGTGTTTAATCACAGTGAGAGGGAGAATGTGATGGGCAGTGTGTTTAATCACAGTGAGAGGGAGTGTGTGTTGAGCTTGGTATTTAATCACAGTGAGAGGGAGAGTGTGTAGAGCAGCGTGTTTAACACAGTGAGAGGGAGAGTGTGTAGGGCAGTGTGTTTAATCACAGCGAGAGGGAGAGTGTTTAGGGGCAGTGTGTTTCATCACAGTGAGAGGGAGAGTACGTAGAGCAGGGTGTTTAATCACAGCGAGAGGGAGTGTGTTTTGGGCAGGGTGTTTAATCATAGTGAGAGGGAGCGTGTGTAGGGCAGTGCATTTAATCACAGTGAGAGGGAGAGTGTGTAGGGGCAGTGTGTTTAATCACAGTGAGAGGAAGTATGTGTAGGGCAGGGTGTTTACTCACAGTGAAAGGGAGAGTGTGTAGAGCAGGATGTTTATTCACAGCGAGAGGGAGAGTGTGTATGGTAGGGTGTTTAATCATAGTGCGAGGGACAGTGTGTAGGGCAGTGTGTTTAATCACAGTGAGAGGGAGATTGTGTAGGGCAGTGTGTTTAATCTCAGTGAGAGGGAGAGTGTGTTGGGCAGGTTGTTTAATCACAGTGAGAGGGAGAGTGTGTATGGCAGGGTGTTTAATCACAGTGAGAGGGAGATTGTGTAGGGCAGGATGTTTAATCACAGTGAGAGTGAGAGAGCGTTGAGCAGGGTGGTTAATCACAGCGAGCGGGAGAGTGTGTAGGGCAGGATGTTTAATCACAGTGAGAGGGAGAGTGTGTAGAGCACGGTGTTTAATGACAGTGAGAGGGAGAGTGTGTAGAGCAGGGTGTTTAATCACTGTGAGAGGGAGAGTGTGTAGGGCAGGTTATTTAATCACAGTGAGAGGGATAATGTGTACGGCTGTGTGTTTAATCACAGTGAGAGCGAGAGTGTGTACGGCAGTGTGTTTAATCATAGTGTGAGGGAGAGTGTGTATGGCAGGATGTTTGATCACAGTGAGAGGGAGAGTGTGTAGCGCAGGGTGTTTAATGACAGTGAGAGGGAGTGTGTGTAGAGCAGTGTGTTTAATCTCAGGGAGAGGCGGAGTTTGTAGCTCAGTGTGTTTAATCACAGCGAGAGGGAGAGTGTGTAGCGCAGGGTATTTAATCACAGTGAGAGGGAGAGTGTGTAGAGCAGGGTGTTTAATCACAGCGAGAGGGAGTGTGTTTAGGGCAGGGTGTTTAATCACAGTGAGAGGGTGAGTGTGCAGAGCAGGGTGTTTAATCACAGTGAGAGAGAGAGTGTGTATGGCAGGGTGTTTAATCATAGTGTGAGGGAGAGTGTGTAGGGCAGTGTGTTTAATCACAGTGAGAGGGAGAGTGTGTAGGGCAGTGTGTTTAATCTCAGTGAGAGGGAGAGTGTGTACGGCAGGGTGTTTAATCACCGTGAGAGGGAGAATGTGTACGGCAGTGTGTTTAATCATAGTGAGAGGGAGAGTGTGTATGGCAGGGTGTTTGATCACAGTGAGAGGGTGAGTGTGTAGAGCAGTGTGTTTAATCACAGTGAGAGGGAGAGTGTGCAGCGCAGGGTGTTTAATCACAGTGAGAGGGAGAGTTTGTAGGGCAGGGTGTTTAATCACAATGAGAGGGAGAGTGTGTAGGGCAGGGTGTTTAATCACAATGAGAGGGAGAGTGTGTAGAGTAGGGTGTTTAATCACAGTGAGAGGGAGAGTGTGTAGGGCAGTGTGTTTAATCACAGTGAGAGGGAGTTTGTGTTGAGCAGTGTGTTTAATCACAGTGAGAGGGAGAGTGTGTAGGGCAGGGTGTTTAATCACAGTGAGAGGGCGAGTGTATCTAGCAGGGTGTTTAATCACAGTGAGAGGGAGAGTGTGTAGGTCAGGGTGTTTTATCACAGTGAGAGGGAGAGTGTGTACGGCAGGGTGTTTAATCACCGTGAGAGGGAGAGTGTGTACGGCAGTGTGTTTAATCATAGTGAGTGGGAGAGTGTGTATGGCCGGGTGTTTAACCACAGTGAGAGGGTGAGTGTGTAGAGCACTGTGTTTAATCACAGTGAGAGGGAGAGTGTGCAGCGCAGGGTGTTTAATCACAGCGTGAGGGAGAGTATGTAGAGCAGGGTGTGTATTCACAGTGAGAGGGAGAGTGTGTAGGGCAGGGTGTTTAATCACAGTGAGAGGGAGAGTGTGTAGCGCAGGGTGTTTAATCACAGTGAGAGGGAGAGTGTGTAGAGCAGGGTGTTTCATCACAGTGAGAGGGAGAGTGTGTAGCGCAGGGTGTTTAATCACAGTGAGAGGGAGAGTGTGTAGCGCAGGGTGTTTAATCATAGTGAGAGGGAGAGTGTGTAGGGCAGGATGTTTAATCACAGTGAGAGTGAGAGTGTGTAGGACAGGGGGTTTATTCACTGTGAGAGGGAGAGTGTGTAGGGCAGTGTGTTTAATCACAGTCAGAGGGAGAGTGTGTAGGGCAGGGTGTTTATTCACAGTGAGAGTGAGAGTGTGTAGGGCATGGTGTTTATTCACTGTGAGAGGGAGAGTGTGTAGAACAGTGTGTTTAATCACAGTGAGAGGGAAGCGTGTAGTGCAGTGTGTTTAATCACAGTGAGAGGGAGAGTGTGTAGGGCAGGGTGTTTAATCACAGTGAGAGGGAGAGTGTGTAGGGCACGCTGTTTAATCACAGTGAGAGGCAGAGTGTGTAGGTCAGTGTGTTTAATCACAGTGAGAGGGAGAGTGTGTAGGACAGGGGGTTTATTCACTGTGAGAGGGAGAGTGTGTAGGGCAGTGTGTTTAATCACAGTGAGAGGGAGAGTGTGTAGGGCATGGTGTTTATTCACAGTGAGAGGGACAGTGTGTAGAGCAGGGTGTTTAATCACAGTGAGATTGTGAGTGTGATGGGCAGTGTGTTTAATCACAGTGAGAGGGAGTGTGTGTAGAGCTTGGTGTTTAATCACAGTGAGAGGGAGTGTGTGTAGAGCTTGGTGTTTAATCACAGTGAGAGGGAGAGTGTGTACGGCTGTGTGTTTAATCACAGTGTGAGCGAGAGTGTGTACGGCAGTGTGTTTAATCATAGTGAGAGGGACAGTGTGTAAAGCAGGGTGTTTCATCACAGTGAGAGGGAGAGTGTGCAGCGCAGGGTGTATAATCACAGCGAGAGGGAGAGTGTGTATGGCAGGGTGTTTAATCACAGTGAGAGGGAGAGTGTGTAGTGCAGTGTGTTTAATCACAGTGAGAGGGAGAGTGTGTAGAGCAGGGTGTATATTCACAGTGAGAGGGAGTGTGTGTAGGGCAGGGTGTTTAATCACAGTGAGAGGGAGAGTGTGTAGAGCAGGGTGTTTAATCACAGTGAGAGGGAGAGTGTATAGAGCAGGGTGTTTAATCACAGTGGGAGGGAGAATGTGTAGAGCAGCGTGTTTAATCACAGTGAGCTGGAGAGTGTGTTGGGCAGGGTGTGTAATCACAGTGAGAGGGAGAGTGTGTAGGGCAGTGTGTTTTATCACAGTGAGAGGGAGAGTGTGTTGAGCAGTGTGTTTAATCACAGTGAGAGGGAGAGTGTGTAGGGCAGGGTGTTTCATCACAGTGAGACGGAGAGTGTATGGAGCAGGGTGTTTAATCACAGTGAGAGGGAGTGTGTGTTGGGCAGGGTGTTTTATCACAGCGAGAGGGAGAGTGTTTAGGGCAGTGTGTTTTTTCACAGTGAGAGGGAGAGTGTGTACGGCAGGGTGTTTAATCACCGTGAGAGGGAGAATGTGTACGGCAGTGTGTTTAATCATAGTGAGAGGGAGAGTGTGTATGGAAGGGTGTTTAATCACAGTGAGGGGGTGAGTGTGTAGAGCAGTGTGTTTAATCACAGTGAGAGGGAGAGTGTGCAGCGCAGGGTGTTTAATCACAGTGAGAGGGAGAGTGTGTAGAGCAGGGTGTGTATTCACAGTGAGAGGGAGAGTTTGTAGGGCAGGGTGTTTAATCACAATGAGAGGGAGAGTGTGTAGGGCAGGGTGTTTAATCACAGTGAGAGGGAGAGTGTGTAGAGTAGGGTGTTTAATCACAGTGAGAGGGAGAGTGTGTAGGGCAGTGTGTTTAATCACAGTGAGAGGGAGTTTGTGTTGAGCAGTGTGTTTAATCACAGCGAGAGGGAGAGTGTGTAGGGCAGGGTGTTTAATCACAGTGAGAGGGAGAGTGTATGGAGCAGGGTGTTTAATCACAGTGAGAGGGAGAGTGTGTAGGTCAGGGTGTTTTATCACAGTGAGAGGGAGAGTGTGTACGGCAGGGTGTTTAATCACCGTGAGAGGGAGAGTGTGTACGGCAGTGTGTTTCATCATAGTGAGAGGGAGAGTGTGTATGGCCGGGTGTTTAATCACAGTGAGAGGGTGAGTGTGTAGAGCACTGTGTTTAATCACAGTGAGAGGGAGAGTGTGCAGCGCAGGGTGTTTAATCACAGCGTGAGGGAGAGTATGTAGGGCAGGGTGTTTAATCACAGTGAGAGGCAGAGTGTGTAGAGCAGTGTGTTTATTCGCAGTGAGAGGGAGAGTGTGTAGCGCAGGGTGTTTAATCACAGTGAGAGGGAGAGTGTGTAGAGCAGGGTGTGTATTCACAGTGAGAGGGAGAGTTTGTAGGGCAGGGTGTTTAATCACAATGAGAGGGAGAGTGTGTAGGGCAGGGTGTTTAATCACAGTGAGAGGGAGAGTGTGTAGAGTAGGGTGTTTAATCACAGTGAGAGGGAGAGTGTGTAGGGCAGGATGTTTAATGACAGCTAGAGGATGAGTGTGTAGAGCAGTGTGTTTTATCACAGCGAGAGGGAGAGTTTGTAGGGCAGGGTATTTAATCACAATGAGGAGGAAAGTGTGTAGGGCAGGATGTTTAATCACAGTGAGAGGGCAGGGTGTTTAATCACAGTGAGAGGGAGTATGTGTAGAAGAGTGTGTTTAATCACAGTGAGAGGGAGTATGTGTAGAGCAGGGTGTTTAATCACAGTGAGAGGGAGAGTGTGTAAAGCAGGGTGTTTAATCACAGTGAGAGGGAGAGTGTGCAGAGTAGGGTGTTTAATCACAGTGTGTGGGAGAGTGTGTAGAGCAGGGTTTTTAATCACAGTGAGAGGGAGAGTGTGTAGGGCAGGGTGTTTAATCACAGCGCGAGGGAGCGTGTGTAGGGCAGGGTGTTTAATCACAGTGAGAGGGAGAGTGTGTAGGGCTGGGTGTTTAATCACAGCGAGAGGGAGAGTGTATAGGGTAGGGTGCAGCTCCTCAGTAACAAGAGGTAAAATCAAAGAACCTCAAAGAAAATCGAGAGATAAGATTGCATTGGATCTCTGAGGTTGGTGGTGAATAAGTTTTAAGTTAAGCGTTTGTGGTGATATGCTGTAGCATTATTGGTTAAAGAATCAATTACAGCTGTGAGGCGGAATGATATACTAAATGAAGCATCTAATGAGGCTGTATGGATCGAGCTCAAATAAAAAACAGGCAGCCACACTGTTAGGAGTGTACTATAGACCCCCAGATAGTGGAAGGGAGTTAGAAGAACAAACATGTAGACAGATTACTGAGTGCAAAAACATAGGGCAGTAATCGTTGGGGCCTTCAACTACCCTAATATCAATTCGGATAAGAACAGTGTGAAGGGCACAGAGGGCACAAAATTCTTGAACTGAATTCAAGAGAACTTTTTAGCAAACCCAATTCAAGCCCAACAGGAGGGGATGCAATTCTAGATTTAGTTTTAGGAAATTAAGGTGGGCAAGTGGATGATGTAGCAGAAGGGGACCATTTTGGAGATAGTGACCATAATGCAAAAGCAGAAAATGTTGGAAAAACTTAGCAAGTCTGACAGCATCTGTGGAGTCAAAGACCGAGTTTACAGACTCGAAACGTTAACTCTGTCTTTCTCTCCACAGTCCTGCTGAGTTTTTCAGCATTTTTGTTTTTGCTTCGGATTTCCAGCATCTGCAGTATTTTGCCTTTAACTTAGTGACCATAACGCAGTCAGATTTAGCATCATCATGGAAAAGGACAAAGATAGAACAGGAGTAAAAGTTCGAAATTGGGGGAAGACAAATTTTACAAAGCTGAGAGGTGAGCTGTCGAGAGTGGACTGGATACAGTTATTAGAAGAAAAAGCTGTGTCAAATCAGTGGGAGGCATTCAAAGGCAGAATTCTACGGGCACAGTGTAGACATGTCCCCACAAAGTAAAAGGGCGGTACTGCCAAATCTAGAGGCCCCTGGTTATACAGAAGCATACAGGCCAAGGTAAAGAAGAAAAAGAAAGCTTATGACAGTCGCAAAAGGCTTAATACTGTAGAAAGCTGAGAGGAATATAGAAAGTACAGGGGTGAAGTAAAAATGGAAATTAAGAACGCAAAGAGATTATACGAAAAAATAATGGCAGGTAAAATCAAAGAAAATCCAAAGACATTTTACCAGTACTTTAAGCGCAAGAGAATAACTAAGGAAAAGGTAGGGCCTATCAGAGATGTACATGACATCATGAAGTTATTAATGAATATATTATTATTGGAAAATATTTTTCTTTTAAAATAGAGGTTTAGTCTGTGGGTGTGTCTTAATTGGATTAAAGCCAGCTGGTCTAGGTGTTTTGATGTGCACTGGTTTTGAGATGTAAGAGAGGTAGAATGCATTTACATTGTTTGAACAGATCATTCAAGAAGTGGGGCGAAATCTGCCACCTAGTTGGCAGAGACCAAGCAATATTTTTATATTACTAATAAAATTGATACTAAGAAAGGGGTTTTATTGTTAGAAGACGTGGAGCTCAAAGAGGCTGCTAATACAATGGGAATTTACATTCAATGAGATGTGCTGGATATAACCAATAGCAGTTTTTGAATGTGCAGGGGCAGAGGCAATGTAACATCAAAGCCTGTAAACCTACCACTGTGTCTGCAAGGAACCAAAGTGAAAGGAACCTCACTTTGAATTTGTAAAGTGAAAATGCTTTACATGGTGTCTGCTTAAAAATCTATGGGTTGCTGTTGCCTTAATGGAGATTAGTTTGGGAATTTGTTATAAGTTATGATAGTAGTAATTTGTAGCCATGTATATGTGTTTAATGTGTTGTAACTTAATAAAATGTTTCATTTAGTTTAATGTAAAACCTCTCAAGAACTGGTGGCCTGATTCCTGAATTTAGAGTTGCATCTCAAACATAATACTTAAAAATATAGGTTATGACAGTTGTTTAAAGTTTCCCCCTGGAATTTTTAAATGACTCAGCTTTACCAAACTGTTGGGTCATAACAATGGTAACTTGTGAGTTGATGTAGAAGATGTGGGCAGGGTTCTCAATGAGTATTTTGTCTCTGTCTTCACTAAGGCGAGGGCTGATGCAGACATTCTAGTTAAAGAGCAGGAGTGTGAAATATTAGATACAATAAGCATAGTGAGAGAGAAAGTAGTGGCAGGACTGGCACCCTTGAAAGTGGATAAATCACCAGGGCCAGATGGATTGTATCCCAGGCTGTTGAAGGAAGCCAGGGAGAAAATAGCAGATGCCTTGAGGATCATTTTCCAATCCTCACTAGATATAGGTGAGATCCCAGAGGTCTGCGAACGTAGTACCATTATTTCAAAAAGGTGCGAGGGATGGGCCAGAAAAGTACAGATTGGTCAGTCTTATTTTGGTGGTGGGAAAATTATTGGAAACAATTCTGAGAGATAGGACAAACTGTCATTTAGAAAGGCCCAGATTGATCAGGGAGAGTCAGCATGTCAGCATGGTTTTGTTAGGGGAATATCGTGTCTTACTAGCTGAGTAGAATTTTTTGAGGAAGTAACTAGGAGGATTGATGAGGGTAGTGCAGTGGATGTGGTCTACTTGGATTTCAGTAAGGCATTTGACAAGGTCCCACATGGCAGACTGGTTAGGAAAGTGAGATCCCATGGGATACAGGGGAAGGTGGCAGGTTGGAGCCAAAATTGGCTCACTGACAGGAAACAATGGGTAATGGTCGATGGATATTTTTGCGAATTAAAAACGGTTTCCAGTGGTGTTCTACATGGCTCAGTGTTGGGCCCCTTGTTGTTTGTTGTATATATTAATGATTTAGACTTAAATGTGGGAGGCATGATTTGGAAATTTGCAGGTGACACAAAGATTGGCCATGCAGTTGATAGTGAAGAAGATAGCTGTCGATTCCAGACTGATATGGATGGTTTGGCTGAGTGAGCGGAGAAGTGGCAAATGGAATTCAATCCAGAAAAGTGTGAGGTAATTCCTTATCTGGTCTGGCTTACATGTGACTCTCAACTGCCCTCTGAAGTGACCTAGAAAGGTCAGTTCAGGGGCAATTCGGGATGGGCAACAAATGCTGGCCTTGCCACGATTCCCACACCCCATGAAAGTATAAAAAAATCTCTGCAAGAATTTTTGAAAGAAATGATATTCCACAATGATTGTCACAGATCTCTTTCAGTGTTTTCGATGCATCCTTGTAGTCTTAGGGCACAACAACCTCGTCAGGCAGTATAAACTAGTGAGTTTCCTAAACATGTGAATCCCTCTGTACTTGAATACTTCAGGTGGGATGACTTTAGCTCCTAGCGACTTGCCCATAGAAAGCTGCTTTATGACCTTTGTGACGTCTGCTTGAGAAGGATTGAGAGTAAACTCTTCCAGAGTGTGGTGCTGTGGAAGTGACTCAATGATATCATTGCACACTGTGGATTGTTGATGTAGGAGATTACTAAAGTGCTCTGCTGAATGAGAGAATATCATGCCTATTTGTTAGGAGCTGATTGCCATTTGCTGAGAGGATAGCTGTCACACTGTTGATTTTAGGGCCATATACTGATGACAGACCTTCATGTAGAGTTTTCATGCTGCTTGAAGCTCCACTGTCTTGTTTTCCCACCATCGGTTCTTCATCTCTCTTAGTTTGGCCTGCAGATTGTGTTTTGCACAGAGGTATCCAGCGTTCCTCGCTGGTGATTTCTTGTTGGATATGTAAGATCTGTGAGCATCGTGTACTTCACCCAGAAGCTTGTCTATGTTTTGGTTGTTGCTATCAAACCACTTTTGATGCTTCCGTTTAACGAATCCTAGGAGCTCAGATGCCGTGCTGTAAGTAACATCCTTTAACTTTTTCCAAGAATCTTCAATGGCAATATTTCCTCTGGGATTTCAACAATTCCTGTGACTAGTTTGTGTTCCAGTTCTTGTCTCTTGGCCATGTCTTTAAGAACGGTTACCTCAAGCTTCCTTTGTGGCTTGACTCAGTACAGAAGCACCTTAGATTTTATCTTCAACCACACAATACTCCTGACAAGTCAATGGTCAAACCAGCATTCTGCACCTCTAAGGGAGTGGGTAGAGCACACGTCCTTGAAATCTCTCTGTTGTACAATAACATAGTCCAACACGTGCCAGTGTTTGGGGATAGGGGGGGGGCATCCATATTGTTTTCAGTTTGTTTGCTTGCTGAAAGACTGCGTTTACAATGGTGAGGTCAAACATGTTGGTCATAGAGAGAAAGAGCTGCCCATTGAAGTTTGCTCCGCCAGCACTTTGATGTGCTATTATTCCTCCCCATGTATGAGCATTGAAATCAACAAGAATAGTGAGCTTGTCCTGGTTGGGGACTCTTCTAATTAACTTGCTGAGGTCATCATAGAATGCTCCTTTGACCCCATCTGTATGTGTCATTGTTGAAAGGTGGACACTAATGCGTGTTGCATGCTGGTTACTGACAAGATTAAAGTGAAGAATCATGAGCCAATTGCTGATACCCATAGGAAGTGAGTCAAGGTGGGTGGGGTTTGTGCAGAGCCTCTCCCACTCCAATGTCCAAGGCAGCTGGTGCTACACTGGTGGTATGGGTTTTTTTTTTATTCATTCACAGGATGTGGGCTTCGCTGGCTGGGCCAGCATTTATTGCCCATCGCTAATTGCCCTTGAGAAGGTCGTGGTGAGCTGCCTTCTTGAACCGCTGCAGCCCATATGGTGTAGGTACACCCACAGTGCTGTTAGGGAGGGAGTTCCAGGATTTTGACTGAGCAATAGTGAAGGAACAGCGATATATTTTAAGTCAGGCTGGTGAGTGACTTGGAGGGGAACTTCTAGGTGGTAGTGTTCCCATTTATCTGCTACCCTTGTCCTTCTAGTGGTCGTGGGTTTGGAAGGTGCTGTCTAAGGACCCTTGGTAAATTCCTGCAATGCATCTTGTAGATAGTACACACTGAGGGAGTGAATGTTTGTAGATGTGGTGCAAATTAAGTGGGCTGCTTTGTCCTGGATAGTGTCAAGCTTCTTGAGTGTTGTTGGAGCTGCACTCATCCAGGCAAGGGGAAGTATTCCATCACACTCCTGACTTGTGCCTTCTAGGTGGTGGACAGGCTTTGGGGAGTCAGGAGGTGAGTTACTTGTCGCAGGTTTCCAAGCCTCTGACCTGCTCTTATAGCCACATTATTATATAGCTAGTCCAGTTCAGTTTCTGGTCAATGGTAACCCCCAGGATGTTGATAGTTGGGGGATTCAGTGATGATAATGCCATTGAACATCAAGGAGCGATGGTTAGATTCTCTCTTGTTGGAGATGGTCATTGCCTGACACTTGTGTGGCGCGAATGTTACTTGCCACTTGTCAGCCCAAACCTGGATATTGTCCACGTCTTGCTGCATTTGGATATGGACTGCTGCAGTATCTGAGGAGTCAAGAACGGTGCTGAACATTGTGCAATCATCAGCGAATATCTCCACTTCTGACCTTATAATGGAAGGTGATGGAAGGAAGGTCATTGATGAAGCAGCTGAAGATGGTTGGGCCGAGGGCACTACACTGAAGAACTCCTGCAGTGATGTCCTGGAGCTGACTGACCTCCAACAATCACAAGTATCTTCCTCTGGGCTAGTTATGACTACAACCAATGGAGAGCTTTCCCCCTGATTCCCATTGACTCCAGTTTTGCTAGGACTCCTTGATGCCACACTCAGTCAAACGCAGCCTTGATATCAAGGGCAGCACTCTCACTTCACCTCTGGAGTTCTGCTCTCTTGTCCATGTTTGAACCAAGGCTGTCATGAGGTCAGGAGCTGAGTGGCGCTGGCGGAACCTGAACTGAGCATCAGTGAGCAGATTATTGCTAAGTGAGTACCACTTGATAGCACTGTTGATGACCCCTTCCATCACTTTACTGATGATCGAGAGTAGGCTGATGGGGTGCTAATTGGCCAGGTTGGATTTGTCTTGCTTTTTGTGTCCAGGATATACCTGGGCAATTTTCCACATATCCAGGTAGATGCCAGTGTTGTAGCTGTACTGGAGCAACTTGGCTACGGGTGCAGCAAGTTCTGGAGCACAAGCCTTCAGTACTATCGATTAGAATATTGTCAGGGCCCATAGCCTTTGTAGCATCCAGTGCCTTCAGCTGTTTTTTCATATCACATGGAGTGAATTGAATTGGCTGAAGACTGGCATCTGTGATACTGGGGACCCACGGAGGAAGTTGAGATGGATCATCCACTTGGCACTTCTGGCTGAAGATTGTTGCGAATACTTCAGTCTTATCTTTTGCACTAATGTGTTGGGCTCCCCCATCATTGAGGATGGGGATATTTGTGGAGCCACCTCCTCCAGTGAGTTGTTTAAGTGTCCACCACCATTCACAACTGGATGTGACAGGACTGCAGAGCTTAGATCTGATCTGTTAGTTGTGGGATCACTTAGCTCTGCCTATCACTTGCTGCTTATGCTGTTTGGCATGCAAGTAGTCCTGTGTTATAGCTTCACCAGGCTGACACCTCATTTTTAGGTATGCCTGGTGCTGCTCCTGGCATGCCCTCCTGCACTCTTCATTGAACCAGGGTTGATCCCTGGCTTGATGGTAATGGTAGAGTGGGGGATGTGCCAGGCCATAAGGTTACAGATTGTGTTCGAAAACAATTCTGCTGCTGCTGATGGCCCACAGTGCCTCATGGATGCTCAGTCTTGAGTTGCTAGATCTGTTCGAAATCTATCCCATTTAGCATTGTGGTAATGCCACACAACACAATGGAGGGTATCCTCAATGTGAAGGCGGGACTTCATCTCCGCAAGAACTGTGCGGTGGTCACTCCTACTGATACTGACATGGACAGATGCATCTGCAGCAGGCAGGTGTGTGAGGATGAGGTCAAGTATGTTTTTCCCTCTTGTTGGTACCCTCACCACCTGTCGCAGACCCAGTCTAGCAGCGATGTCCTTCAGGACTTGGCCAGCTCAGTCGGTATTGGTGCTATCAAGCCACTCTTGGTGATGGACATTGAAGTCCCTCACCCAGAGTACATTCTGTGCACTTTCCACCCTCAGTGCTTCCTCCAAGTGGTGTTCAACATGGAGGAGCATTGACTTATCAGCTGAGGGAGAGCAGTGTGTGGTAGTCAGCAGGAGGTTTCCTTGCCCATGTTGACTTGATGGCATGAGACTCCATGCAGTGCGGAGTCAATGTTGAGGAGCTCCAACTCCCTCCCGACTGTATGCCACTGTGCCACCACCTCTGCCCAGTCTGTCCTGCTGGTGGGACAGGACATACCCAGGGATGGTGATGGTGGCCTCTGGGACATCATCTGTAAGGTATGATTCCATGAGAATGACTATGTCAGGCTGTTGGTTGACTAGCTCTCCCACATTTGGCACTAACCCCCCACTAGCCCCCCAGATGTTTGTAAGGAGGACTTTGCAGAGTCGACAGGGCTGAATTTGCCACTGTCGTTTCCAGTGCCTAGGTCAATGCTGGTAGTCCATCCAGTTTCATTCCTTTTTTGAGACTTTGTAGCGTCTTGATATATTTCTGAGGGCAGTTAAGAGTCAACCACATTGCTGTGGGTCTGTAGATAACAGATTTCCTTCCCTAAAGGACATTAGGAACCAGATGGATTTTTACAACAATCGACAATGATTTCATGGTCATCATTAGACTTTTAATTGCAGATTTTTACTGAATTCAAATTCCACCGTCTGCCATGACGGGATTCGAGCATTACCCTGGGTCTCTGGATTACTAGTCTAGCGACAATATCACTATGCCATCACCACAAGCGTAGCAGCTGAAAGGATGCAGGTTTGATTTTGGAGTTTTCCTTCTCTTAGTTGGGCTGCTGAGCAGACTAAAGAGCCTCGTCCACCCTTGACATTACTGTCCAGTCCGTTGGCACTATTTGTGATCTTGCACACTGTCAGCTGACGTACACCTTCCAAGATAACTCAAAGCTGGGAGTTTTGAAATCAAGAGTTACCTTCTCCTAGGTAGATTGCCAATTGAGGCTGAAAAGCCTGACCAACTAGGGCTGAAGTAATGGGGTTGAGTTCTGGGTCATGGTTGGTGATGAGTTTGAGTGGTTTATTCTATGAGAACTGTTTTGGAACTAATTGGTTGCAATTGAAAGTAACTGACATCCCAGAGACCCACCATCCAACATTTAATTAAATCCATACTAGAACTCTGTTAGGATCCTTCTTCAGTCTGAAAATGTTACTTCCAACCTGTAGATCCTCAGTGCTGCTGGAATTATAAACCATTGGGCATGGTAGCAATGTGACAAAGTCCCTCTTGGCTTTGGGTGGGGTACAAGTGGCATTGCTACATTCTAATGAATTGGTGAGCTTGAAGTGAAGAACTCGGTGGACTAGTTAATGTTTCCATCTGGATATTCTGCCTCTATCAGTCCAGAGCCCGTTTACAGTGAGCATAAGGGTTTCATGAAAGTTGAGGCTTAGGTGCAGTGTGTTCCAGGACGTTCCAAAGTCTATCCCATCCAGTGAATGGTTTGAAGAGTATTACCTTCTACCTAAGATAAAAGCAAAATACTGCGGGTGCTGGAAATCTGAAATAGAAACAGAAAATGCTGGAAAAGCTCAGCAGGCCTGACAGCATCTGTGGAGAAAGAAACAGAGTTAACGTTTTGAGTCTGTACGACCCTCCTTCAGAGCTAAAGAGAACGGAACAGAACAGAAAGGAGATTGAGAATTTTAAAGAAGCTGCTTTATGAAGACTTGGCTGCTCCACGTGATCTAAGTGCACTGCCTGGTAAACATCACGTGCCTGCAATCTCTTTAGCTCTGAAGAAGGGTCATACGGACTCGAAAGGTTAACTGTTTCTCTCTCCACTGATACTGCCAGACCTGCTGAGTTTTTCCAGCATTTCCTGTTTCTATTACTTTTTACCTGTAGCTCAGGATTACACTTTATTCTTTGTTCTCGTGGAACGATGGGGGGAGGGGGAGTGTGGTACAGTTTATAGTTGGTGCCTCTCCTGTCTCCTTTGCTGTATTAAACATTATCCCACAATTGCACCTGGTCTAAACTGCATTAGCTCTTGCAGACTGAAGTATTCCATTGCCTGCCTCACTGGGGATAAGGTATCAGAGGCGGCCAACACCTGTGGGCTCATTTACCCAGTCTTCATCTTCAGGAGGGGGTGGGGGTGAAGCTAGAGGGAAAAACAGAACGGAAAGGAGTTTGGAAATTTAAAAAAGCTGCTTCATGAAGACTTGGCTGCTTCCTGTGAGCAATGTGTGAGGCCTGGTAAACATCATGTACCTGCATTGTGTGGCCTGTCTTCTTTCACACCATGGGTGCTTTGAAGAGCACTGCGTATCGAGGATTTAGCCTGTGATAAGTGATGGGTCTGAGGGGTTTGCAAAAATGCACCATCTATTCAACCTCAGTCAGGATTTAAACCTTATCTGGAAACTTGACTCGGGTAAGCTTTCAGTTGTAAAGTATGAGTTACAATATACAGTAAGTGTTACAGTATCCTTATATGGATGTGAGGTGAGGGTAGGACTAGGTTTATCTGTGATACCCCCCACTGTATGATAGATTTACACCTATGGCCTGGACAGATTAAAAGAGGCATTGAGTCCATTGACAGTACCACAGGGAGAGTCAGGAGAGGGGGAACTGTACCACAGGGAGAGTCAGGAGGGGGGAACGGTACCCCAGGGAGAGTCAGGAGAGAGGCA
Source organism: Isurus oxyrinchus (assembly GCA_026770705.1). Lineage (NCBI taxonomy): Eukaryota > Metazoa > Chordata > Chondrichthyes > Lamniformes > Lamnidae > Isurus > Isurus oxyrinchus. The sequence continues at coordinate 29,295,199 of JANJGN010000029.1, read as the reverse complement.
ACCGTACCCCAGGGAGAGTCGGGAGAGGAGGAACTGTACCCCAGGGAGAGTCAGGAGAGAGGGAACTATACCCCAAGGAGAGTCAGGAGAGAAGAACTGTACCCCCGGGAGAGTCAGGATAGAGGGAACTGTACCACAGGGAGAGTCAGCACCTTCAGGAAAAGAGGAACTGTACCCCAGGGAGAGTCAGGGGAGGGGGACAGTACCACAGGGAGAGTCAGGAGAGGGGGAACTGTACCACAGGGAGAGTCAGGAGGGGGGAACGGTACCCCAGGGAGAGTCAGGAGAGAGGCAACCGTACCCCAGGGAGAGTCGGGAGAGGAGGAACTGTACCCCAGGGAGAGTCAGGAGAGAGGGAACTATACCCCAAGGAGAGTCAGGAGAGAGGGAACTGTACCCCAGGGAGAGTCAGGAGAGAAGAACTGTACCCCCGGGAGAGTCAGGATAGAGGGAACTGTACCACAGGGAGAGTCAGGATAGAGGGAACTGTACCCCAGGGAGAGTCGGGAGAGGAGGAACTGTACCCCAGGGAGAGTCAGGAGAGAGGGAACTGTACCCCAGGGAGAGTCAGGAGAGAGGCAACTGTACCCCAGGGAGAGTCAGGAGAGAGGCAACTGTACCCCAGGGAGAGTCAGGATAGAGGGAACTGTACCCCAGGGAGAGTCAGGATAGAGGGAACTGTACCACAGGGAGAGTCAGGATAGAGGGAACTGTACCCCAGGGAGAGTCAGGATAGAGGGAACTGTACCCCAGGGAGAGTCAGGAGAGAGGGAACTGTGCCTCAGGGAGATTCAAGAGAGAGGGAACTGTACCCCAGGGAGAGTCAGGATAGAGGGAACTGTACCCCAGGGAGAGTCAGGAGTGAGGGAACTGTACCCCAGGGAGAGTCGGGAGAGGAGGAACTGTACCCCAGGGAGAGTCAGGAGAGAGGGAACTGTACCCCAGGGAGAGTCAGGAGAGAGGGAACTGTACCCCAGGGAGAGTCAGGAGAGAGGGAACTGTACCCCAGGGAGAGTCAGGAGTGAGGGATCTGTACCCCAGGGAGAGTCGGGAGAGGAGGAACTGTACCGAGGGAGAGTCAGGAGAGAGGGAACTGTACCCCCGGGAGAGTCAGGAGAGAGGGAACTGTACCCCAGGGAAAGTCAGGAGAGAGGGAACTGTACCCCAGGGAGAGTCAGGAGAGGAGGAACTGTGCCCCAGGGAGAGTCAGGAGAGAGGGAACTGCACCCCAGGGAGAGTCGGGAGAGGAGGAACTGTGCCCCAGGGAGAGTCAGGAGAGAGGGAACTGTACCCCAGGGAGAGTCAGGAGAGAGGGAACTGTACCCCAGGGAGAGTCAGGAGAGAGGGAACTGTACCCCAGGGAGAGTCGGGAGAGAGGGAACTGTACCCCAGGGAGAGTCAGGAGAGAGGGAACTGTGCCCCAGGGAGAGTCGGGAGAGAGGGAACTGTACCCCAGGGAGAGTCAGGAGAGAGGGAACTGTGCCCCAGGGAGAATCAGGAGAGAGGGAACTGTACCCCAGGGAGAGTCAGGAGAGGGGGAACTGTGCCCCAGGGAGAATCAGGAGAGAGGGAACTGTGCCCCAGGGAGAGTCAGGAGAGAGGGAACTGTACCACAGGGAGAGTCAGGAGAGGGGGAACCATACCCCAGGGAGAGTCAGGAGAGAGAGAACTGTACCCCCGGGAGAGTCAGGATAGAGGGAACTGTACCCCAGGGAGAGTCAGGAGAGAAGAACTGTACCCCCGGGAGAGTCAGGATAGAGGGAACTGTACCCCAGGGAGAGTCGGGAGAGGAGGAACTGTACCCCAGGGAGAGTCAGGAGAGAGGGAACTGTACCCCCGGGAGAGTCAGGAGAGAGGCAACTGTACCCCAGGGAGAGTCAGGAGAGAAGAACTGTACCCCCGGGAGAGTCAGGATAGAGGGAACTGTACCACAGGGAGAGTCAGGATAGAGGGAACTGTACCCCAGGGAGAGTCAGGAGAGAGGGAACTGTATCCCAGGGAGAGTCGGGAGAGGAGGAACTGTACCCCAGGGAGAGTCAGGAGAGAGGCAACTGTACCCCAGGGAGAGTCAGGAGAGAGGCAACTGTACCCCAGGGAGAGTCAGGAGAGAGGCAACTGTACCCCAGGGAGAGTCAGGATAGAGGGAACTGTACCCCAGGGAGAGTCAGGATAGAGGGAACTGTACCACAGGGAGAGTCGGGAGAGGAGGAACTGTACCCCAGGGAGTGTCAGGAGAGAGGGAACTGTACCCCAGGGAGAGTCAGGATAGAGGGAACTGTACCCCAGGGAGAGTCAGGAGAGGAGGAACTGTACCCCAGGGAGAGTCAGGAGTGAGGGAACTGTACCCCAGGGAGAGTCGGGAGAGGAGGAACTGTACCCCAGGGAGTGTCAGGAGAGAGGGAACTGTACCCCAGGGAGAGTCAGGAGAGAGGGAACTGTACCCCAGGGAGAGTCAGGAGAGAGGGGACTGTACCCCAGGGAGAGTCGGGAGAGGAGGAACTGTACCCCAGGGAGAGTCAGGAGAGAGGGAACTGTACCCCAGGGAGAGTCAGGAGAGAGGGAACTGTACCCCAGGGAAAATCAGGAGAGAGGGAACTGTACCCCAGGGAGAGTCGGGAGAGGAGGAACTGTGCCCCAGGGAGAGTCAGGAGAGAGGGAACTGTACCCCAGGGAGAGTCAGGAGAGAGGGAACTGTACCCCAGGGAGAGTCAGGAGAGGAGGAACTGTGCCCCAGGGAGAGTCAGGAGAGAGGGAACTGCACCCCAGGGAGAGTCGGGAGAGGAGGAACTGCGCCCCAGGGAGAGTCAGGAGAGAGGGAACAGTACCCCAGGGAGAGTCAGGAGAGAGGGAACTGTACCCCAGGGAGAGTCAGGAGAGAGGGAACTGTACCCCAGGGAGAGTCAGGAGAGAGGGAACTGTGCCCTAGGGAGAGTCAGGAGAGAGGGAACTGTGCCCCAGGGAGAGTCCGGAGAGAGGGAACTGTACCCCAGGGAGAGTCAGGAGAGAGGGAACTGTACCCCAGGGAGAGTCAGGAGAGAGGGAACTTTACCCCAGGGAGAGTCGGCACCTCCAGGAGAGAGGGAACTGTACCCCAGGGAGAGTCAAGAGAGAAGGAACCGTACCCCAGGGAGAGTCAGGAGAGAAGGAACCGTACCCCAGGGAGAGTCAGCAGAGAAGGAACTGTATCCCAGGGAGAGTCAGGAGAGAGGGAACTGTACCCCGGGGAGAGTCAGGAGAGAGGGAACTGTACCCCAGGGAGAGTCAGGAGAGAGGGAACTGTACCCCAGGGAGAGTCAGGAGAGAGGGAACTGTACCCCAGGGAGAGTCAGGAGAGAGGGAACTGTACCCCAGGGAGAGTCAGGAGAGAAGGAACTGTACCCCAGGGAGAGTCAGGAGAGAGGGAACTGTACCTCAGGGAGAGTCAGGAGAGAGGGAACTGTACCCCAGGGAGAGTCAGGAGAGAGGGAACTGTACCTCAGGGAGAGTCAGGAGAGAGGGAACTGTACCCCAGGGAGAGTCAGGAGAGAGGGAACTGTATCCCAGGGAGAGTCAGGAGAGAGGGAACTGTACCCCAGGGAGAGTCAGGAGAGAAGGAACTGTACCCCAGGGAGAGTCAGGAGAGAGGGAACTGTACCCCAGGGAGAGTCGGCACCTCCAGGAGGGGAGGAGAGCAATTTGAGAAAAAGAAAGTAAAAATCATTTCATTTTCCAAGTGTTCCATCAGTCATTTGTTGTGAAACTCCATTGTATATGCATAATAAACATTCTCTCAATAAACATTCTCTCTCTCTCTTTGGGCACAGTTTTGACGTTGAGAATGGTCCATCTCCAGGTCGGAGTCCACTGGACTGGCAGGCGAGTCCAGGACTGGTGCTACATCCAACCTTCCCCCAGAGCCAGCGCCGGGAGTCCTTTCTTTATCGGTCTGACAGTGACTATGACATGTCACCCAAAACAATGTCACGCAATTCCTCCGTAACAAGTGAAGTGTGAGTACTGGTTTATTATTTGTTATATTATCTCCCTCTCTCTATTATGCATGAGAATTTTATGTCAATGTACTGTTCCTGTCAACAGAACCTTACTTCCTGTTACCCATATCCTATTCCACTTTTAATGTCAACTTTTCCCATTAGAAGTTCCCAATCCTATGTCCAGATTTATACTGGGATCTATGTAAATGTGTCATTCTTTAATTACACCCTCCTTCATCACTTTTGTGTGTCCCAGCCGCTTGCAGAGATATTCTAATCAATTCTATATCCATGCTTCACAAATTGCCAATAACCTTATATACGTAATGAAAAATAACCAAAAAGATTAAAAACATGAATGGCCTCCTTCCGTGCTGTAATGACTTTATACGGGGGTCTCAATTCTGCATGTGTCCTGGTCCAATGGGCGGAATCGGCCCAGATTTGCACAAAGTGCAGTAGCGGGTGGGAAAAAGGACCTTTCACCCACCAGCTGCAATGGCGGCTTCTTGTGCCGTCTCGTCCCCATTCCCGGTGCATCCTGTCTTATTAATAATGCATTCCAGGGAAACATGCTGGATCGCTCGCGGTGTAGCCTCTGATTCACCGCCCTGCCATCACCTCAGGACTTCAGTAATGCAGGTGCCATATTTAAAGGGCGCTCCTGCACAGAACTAGCTCTCTCTCAGGCACCGGAAACTGCCATAGAGTCAGGGCTGCCAGAGTGGGGAAAGTATGCTGCATCCAAATTTAGCGACACCTCTCGGGCACCTACTGGATGCTGTGGAGACCCGCCGTGAGGTCGTCTACCCCCACTCTGAATGAAGACCAACAAGCAGGGCACACCAATCCAGCAAGGGAGGTGGTGGCAGCGCCAACACCCTGCAAAAGGGGACAGCCACCCAGTACCGAAAGGGGATGAAAGATCTCATCCGTTCCGCCAGGGTAAGTCACTCTTCTCATCACTCTCAACTCACACACTCACAAACCCATCACACATCCACAGGGATCTCACTCCCTGCCAGTTCAAAAGACATCGCCATTCACTCTCTCACACTCACCTTCATCTGCCCTGTGGATCGTAACCTTATCCCGTGAGTGGCACTACATATCACCCATGGCATCCTTATCGTCTGGAAAAAGTCAGCAGGACCCTTCTTCAGAGTCATATGGACTGGAAATGTTAACTCTGTTTTTCTCTCCACAGATACTGTTAGACCGGCTGCGTTTTTCCAGTATTTTCTGTTTTTGTTTCAGATTTCCAGCATCCGCAGTATTTTGCTTTTATCCTTATCATCTGGCTTGGCAGGCATCCTGCTTGCATTCTCTCTATCTGTATTCATACAGGACAAGCTGGCACACAACAAAAGAAAGAGGTCACAGACTGGTGGAGGAATGCCTCACAGAGCCATCCAGCTGGCTGGCGATGGTCTGGACCATTCCTGTGCTGACAGTGAGGTCGGCGGTGCTCAACCAAGTGAGGATCCAGCAGTGCAACATCCATCAGGCAACCATGCTGTGTGTGAATTCCCCTGTTCCGCAGTCCCCTGCCATGCACTAATGATCTCTCCTTGCTTTTGCAGGCACATCTGTGAAGCAGCCGAGGGCTCCACAGCCCAGGTCATTGACTCAAGCTCCAAAGGCAACTCAGAAGAAGAATCTGATGTCACCTTGAAGGAAGACCTGCCATGGCATTTACCCACACCTTCCAGCAGCGCAAAGACACACACCTCGGTGGGACCTAGTTCTAGAGTAGCCTGAGGATCACAATCTGGTGAACACATCGCACTGTCTGATCCACAGCAGGCGGCCGTAGGGACATCCTAGGTTTTCGGCACTCAGGGGACTGCTGGAGGCCAGAAATCTGCTGAGTACGAGTCAAATGGGGAGCTTCAGGCACAGTTGCTGAAGCTGCAAAGATAAGTTCAGGAACATCAGGAAGGGATGTCCGCTGCACTCCTCAGATTGCAGGCACAATGGAGGAGTCCGTCTGCCTTCAGTCTGAGGTGATAGCACCGGCATGCCAACACATGGTAGGATGGCAGCCGCCAAGGAGACCTTGGTCCAGGACATTGGTCCTGCATTGCTAGGTGGGCTGAACTCCATGGCCTTCAACACTCAATGAGAGAGGGGTGTGGGCAGCTCGATCTCACTCCAGCTTCCCCTTCCCCTCGAGGAGTCAGCCAGGGGCCCTTGGGCACCCACAGGGAGGAGGATCAGCAGGTGCACATCCTGTGGCCAAGCACCCAGGTGACTTTTTAAAATTCATTCACAGGATGTGGGCTTTACTGGCTGGGCCAGCATTTATTGCCCATCCCTAGTTGCCCTTGAGAAGGTGGTGGTGAGCTGCCTTCTTGAACCGCTGCAGTTCCTGCGGTGTAGGTACACCCACAGTGCTGTTAGGAAGGGAGTTCCAGCATTTTGACCCAGTGACATTGAAAGAACGGTGATATATTTCCAAGTCAGGATGGTGAGTGACTTGGAGGGGAACTTCCAGGTGGTGGTGTTCCCATCTATCTGCTGCTCTTGTCCTTCTAGATGGTTGTAGTGGTGGGTTTGGAAGGTGCTGTTGAAAGAGCCTTGGTGAGTTCCTGCAGTGCATCTTGTAGATGGTACACACTGCTGCTACTGTGCGTCGGTGGTGGAGGGAGTGAATGTTTGTGGAAGTGATGCCAATCGAGTGGGCTGCTTTGTCCTGGATGGTGTCAAGCTTCTTGAGTGTTGTGGGAGCTGCACTCATCCAGGCAAGTGGAGAGTATTCCATCACACTCCTGACTTGTGCTTTGTAGATGGTGGACAGGTTTTGGGGAGTCAGAAGATGAGTTACTTGTTGAATGATTCCTAGCCTCTGACCTGCTCTTGTAGCCACAGTATGGCTAGTCCAGTTCAGTTTCTGACCAGGTCTAGGCCTTCCAGAGGACGCCTGTCAAGGTTATCAAGACAGGGTGGAGTGGTCAGCAGGCTGCCTCCACCTTCACTGCTGATATCCAGGGAGCACCAAGACGTAGCAGCAGGGTTAGAAAGGTTAAGATGTAGTTGCTCAGCCCAGGCACGGGTGTTAATCACTTGTACATAATGTTCACTATCGTAAATAAACTCCCAAGAATGTCTCCTTGCCTATGGCTCCTTTTTTATGGTGAGCAGTGTTCGTGTCACTCAGATATGAAACCTTGGTTCCTGCACAAGATAAAGGCTGGTTTTTCTTCCCTGTGCAGTGTGTAACTTTCAGACCAAAGTGATGGTCAGGATCAAAGAGGGAGACCCGTGGGTTAGCATGGGTGTCCTAAGAACCACTCTTGGTTAAGCCTGAAGGCCCCTTCATATATGCAGGAAAGTGCGGGCCACCACTTGGATGACCAGTGTGCAGTGCGCTTCATGGCTGTCCAAAACCTCACCCACTTCCGCCCCACTCCACTTGACCAATTGGCGGCAGCTTCGGCCACTGGACTGCAGGCTGCACTCTCAGCTCAGGCGCAGGCATTCTCCTAACCCACACTGCAAGGCTGCACTGTTAGCTTGAACCACGAGGGATACTGGTCCAAACCTGAGTAAAGACATTGCAAGGAGCTGTGAGCGCCTCCACCAGTGACTGTGCCATGGCCCCTTACCCAAGGGGATTGTACTACTTGCCCAGTCGGCCAATTGTTCAGCTGCCCCCTAAAACACACATTCATCTGCAGTTGGCGCCAAAGGGGTGAAAAGTTCTGGAGCATTTCTTAGCACTTTCACGCTTTTGCGTTGCTTGAGTGAACAGAAAAGCTTCAGAGACTCGACTCCAAGCATGTCAACAGAGCTGCTGCTGAACGGTCTCAGATGCAGAAGAATGCTCACTTTTGACAAGTTTTTCCAAGCACGTGGCCATTTCAATAACAGCAGTTAGTTGCTCAAATTTAATGCAATTATACTTTTTGGCCTTAAAGCGGTTGCTTTGATATAGTTTCATCTTAATATCAGAGTGATACATTGATGTTGAATCTTGATGTCATGGCCTGAATCGTATCCTGGTGGAGCAGCTTACATGTTCATTATTGAACACGGCCATTACCAAACCCTTCCATTACTCAACTAGTCCGTTATCCAACATAGCCATTAACAAACACACCCAGTATCAAAAACGGCAGTTATCCAACCTGCTGGTTATCAAACTGTCCAATATAGAACGCCCTCCCCACCTAATTTTATTTCCAATCATTCTGATAGAGTGAAAATTGGGCAAGGTCATTATCTCATTGTTGCTTGTGGAATCTTGCTGTATGCAAATTGGCTATCACATTTCCTACATTATAAAAGTGACTACACTTCAAAAGTATTTCATTGGTTGTGAAGTGCTTTGGGACATCCAGAGGTGGTGAAAGGCACCATATAAATGCAAGTCTTTCATTATTTATAAGAGACAGGTGCTCCACTCCAGTAACCTGCCTGTGGTAATCCTCAGGTAATAAGTCAATAAAACAACTTACCTGATATTCTGCATTGCACAAAAGATTCCTAAATATGTACACCATATGTAAGTTTTTAATTAGCGATCATATGTAGGTTTTACATTTTAGATATTGGTTCTTTCCGAAATCCTTGACACAGAACTCACATTTGCTCAGCTTTCTGCAGCCCTAGACTAAGTAAATATTGACTGAACTCTTTAAACTGCTGACAGCAGCAAGGGCCTTCACTCATCCACAATGTATCTGCCCTGAGACATGACACCTGGCAGTTTTCAGCCCACTAACCATCACGCACTGAGCGTGGGTGGGGAAAACAAGTCATTATCAACTATCACTTTTTTAACTTACTGTAATAATCTGATTGATTTGTTTATTCCACAATATCCCAGGAAAGCCTAAAAGCTTGTTTACATTGGGATCCTGCCCAAAAATATCTTGTGTACTCAGCACAAAATTGGACACAAAATACAGGAGAGGCAGCAAATAGAGGAGGTACAAGAAATAGGGCAGGTACAGGAGATAGAGCAGAAACAGCAGATACAGTAAATAGAGCAGATGCAGGAAACAGGCAGATACAGGAGAAACAGGAAGCAGGGCAAAAACAGGAGCAACAGGAAACAGGACAAGTATAGAAGAGACAGGAATAGGGCAGATACAGGAAACAGGGCAGATGCAGGAAATACAAGAAACAGGACAGATACAGGAGATACAGGAAAGAAGGCAGATACAGGAGATACAGTAAATAGGGGTGATACAGGAGATACAGGAAACAGGGCAGATACAGGAGATACAGAAAACAGGGCTGTTATGGGAGAAACAGGAAATAGGGCAGATACGGGAGAAACAGGAAATAGGGTAAATGCAGAAGAAGCAGGAAATAGGGCAGGTGCAGGAGAAACGGAAAATGGCAGATACAGGAAACAGGGCAGATACAGGAAATACAGGAAACAGGGTAGATACAGGAGATAGAAAAAATAAGAATGATATGGGAGATACAGGAAATGGGCATATACAGGAGATACAAGAAATGGCAGATACAGGAGATACAGGAAACAGGGCAGATACAGGAGATGCAGTAAATAGGGATGATACAGGAGATACAAGAAACGGCAGATACAGGAGATACAGGAAACAGGGCAGATATAGAGAAACAGGGAATAGGACAGATGCAGGAGAAACAGGAAACAGGACAGATACAGGAAACAGGGCGGATACAGGAGATACAATAAATAGTGATGATACAGGCGATACAAAACACAGGCCGGATACAGGAGATGCAGGAAATAGGGCAGATACAGGAAACAGGACAGATACAGGAGATACAGGAAATTGGACAGATACAGGAAACATGGCAGATACAGGAAATAGGACAGTTACAGGAGATACAGGAAACAAGACAGATACAGGAGATACAGGAAACAGAACAGATAGAGGAGACACAGCTTTAGGAGAGACCAGATACAAGACGTGCAAGAAACACCGGTTAACAGTTCCATCAGTTTACCCCCCTCAACTTCCCTGTTCAGTGAAGAGAGCCCCATCAACTCAAGTTTCATCTCATAACTAATGTTTCACATCCTTGTTCTCATCTAAGTAAATCTCTGTTTCTCTCTCTCTTACCCTCTCTTTATCTCTTTCCTCGTCCTGTCTATCCCTCTCTATCTTAATCTCTCTCCCATGTGTATCTCTTTATCTCACTATTTCTTTCTGCCTGTAACAATTTATGTATAGTGCCTTTAACTTTACCCCTGTCTCTCTTTCTCACTTACTCTCTCTAATTCCTGCTCTGCCAATAACTGTATTTCTGTTTCTCTGTCGGTACTTCTTGGTTTGTAATCAACTTATCAGTCCATGTTGTCAACTCATGTGTTTTTCTTTCAGACATACTGAGGACCTCATTGTCACTCCTTTTGCTCAGGTAAGTTGAAAGCTAAACATCATCTTACAGGCTGTCTTGTCTTTCTATCTGCCTCTGTCCCTCCACAATGTTTTACAAAAATCACAAGTCAAATAAAAATCTCTTGAAAAGTCCACTTCAGACTATTTGAAGAGGTATTATCATATGTCACTGCAGGATGGGGCTGTGAATCAGGCACGAGCACCACTGGCACCTGGGGTCACATTCAGCTCAGACGGGATGAAACTCTTCTCTCACTGCTGAATGTATGGATTGTAGATTCAATTAATTTGTTCTTTTTGAATTCAGTTCTAGTGGAACGGCATAAAAAACAATCACCGACCTTCACTAATTGGTGTTCTTAGTCAGAGTGTTCAGGTTGGGCGATGTGAGAAATGGGAAATCATAGACAAGAACAGCACAGAAAGAGGCTATTCGGCCCTTTCATTTGGGTAACAGGGTCATTTGAGACCGCAGGGCGTGGTCATCCCTGCCCTTTTGCAAGTCGTCCTTAGCCCAAGGTAAGAGTCCCATGCACAGGGTTACGAGACAGTGGAATCAGGGAATTTTTGGTTGTGATGGCAGGAGAATCTCGAAGGACAGTGGTTGCTTACAGGCAGAGGATCTTTTGGGAAGAAGACATATTTCTTTCAAGCACTCATGAAGGAGGCTATGGGAAAACACCTCATGTATTTTTTTCCCTAGTCATATTGCTCATGGCTGACAGAGTACAAATGCCTGGTGCTGGCTCTTTCAAAGAATTATCCAATCAACCCCAATGCTCTTCAAAAGAACTATCTGGTCAATGCCTTATTTCCCAGTTTTCCTTTTCAAATATTTATCCAATTCCCTTTTCAAAGTTATTATCAAATCTGCTTTCACCTCCCCTTTGGGCAAAACATTCCAGGTCACAACAAGTCGCTGTGTAAACAAATTCTTCTCATCTCCCTCTGATTCTCCTGCCAGTCACCTCAAACTGTGTCCTCTAGTTACCAACTCTGCTGCCATTGGAAACAACATTTGCTTATTTACTGTATAAAAACCTCTCATAATTATGAAAGTCTCAATTAAATCTCTCTTTAACCACTTCTGTTCTAACAAGAACAATCCTTATCTCCACATCCCTGAAGTCCCTCATCCCTGGTACCGTTCTAGTAAATCTCTTCTGCACCCTCTCCAAGGACTTGACATCCTTCCTAAAGTGTGGTGTCCAGAATTGGACACAATACTCCAGCTGGGACCTAACCAGTGTTTTATAAAGGTTTAGCAGAACATCCTTCCTTTTGTATTCTATGCTTCTATTTATAAACCCAAGGATCCCAAAGGCTTTTTAACAGTTTTCTCAACCTGTTGTCATGCCAAGAAGGTGCGAAGAAAGAAAAAATCTTTAAAATTTGTTTCTCTTCCATGTTCTCTTGTTTAAATTCTGCTTTTTTGAAATGGGCAGTATTGTTGGGCTGATGAAATAGCCACAGCTGATCACATGATGGTAGTTCTAGAAGATTTTCAGCAGTTCCAATAGACAAAGCTAACTCATCATCCTCCTGGAATGTGACACCCCTTGCATTGTATGAACATGCTGGCCAAGCCAACACAAAGGACTAGCAGATGGGATGTCTGCCCTAGCCAGCTCTGAACAAAGGAAGAGCTATTGTGACTCCTCATCTCCAACGTTGTGCTAATTGTTCCACAGTTATCTGCTCAAGTTACAATGAGTTTTAAAAGGGGTCCTTAAAGTACGTTGTTAGCTTTATGGCTGGACCTGAAACCACCCTGTCATATGACTGAGATTTGAGCTGTTTGAATTGCTTTAATTATACAGCTTTTGGATTCTGTCTTCAGTTGCTGTTTAACCTCAGAAGGAAAAACAGGACTCCAGGCTGTCTCTGTCAAAGCCTGATCTCCAGAAAGAGCCCTGTATTTTGCCTACAAAGTGAACTAATTTCCAAAATACAAGAACACTGCATCTTCAACTGCCTCAACCTGCAACCGAGCTCCTAGGAAAAAGAGCAGGAATTCTGCCAGACAAAGCCAGCTGAAAGAATCTTTATTGGGCATTGACTTACTGAGCTCTATTCATGTGATTTAAAGCCAATACCTTTTGGTTATTTTTTGTAACTCGAAATTTGTAACTTCTTTCCTCTTCTTTCTCTGCGTTTCTACCCTGTATGCTCGGGCATGTGAATGTGTTTCGCGATCCCTTCCTTGGGTTTTGAATGTCTTAAAAAATCCTTGTTTTGTTTCACTGTAAAGAATTTGCTGTGGGGCTATTTTTGACATTGGACCTCATAAACTGGGCCTTGAGAAACACACCACGCCCCATTTCAACAAGGGTAAAGAATACTAAGGGAAACAAGTTAAATTGAAAATTAAACTTCCGCTGTCACGGGCAGAAGAGGGGAACAGTAATGCTAATTCAGTTCACCTCATCCTCTTGTCTGTGACACTGTCCTGCTATCTTTAAATGTGTACATACACACCCACGTCTCTCTGTTCCTCCTTCTCTTTAAAATCGTATCATTTAGTACATATTGCCTCTCCTCATTCATCCATCAAAAATACATCACCTCACATTTCTCACCTTCAATTTTACCTGCTATGTGTCATCCACTTCACAATCTGTCTATGTTCTCTTGAAGTTTAATGTCCTTCTCACTGTTTACTGCATTTCTGAGTTTTATGTCATCTAAAAACTTTGAAATTATGCTCTGTACACCCAAGTTAATATAGGTCAAAAAGGGCAATGGCTCTAATACCAACCCCTGGGGAACACCACTGTACACTTCCCTCCAGCCTGAAAACATGTGTTCGCTGCTACTCTCTACTTTCTGTCCCTTAGCCAAATTTGTATCCATGCTAACATTTCCTCTTTAATCCCACAGGCTTTAATTCAGCTGACTGATCTTTTATTCAGTACTTTGTCAAACACTTTTGAAAGTCTGTATATAAAATGACTGGCTGTCACTCATTAATGTCTATTTTTCCAAGAAAAAATTAATTTTGTCCAGATTATGGTCTCTCCCACTGGCTTTTGGCTGTGGCCTGAAGTTGCAGCTGTAATTCCCTATCCCCTTTCTTAATCAGGGGTGTAACATTTACAATCCTCCAGTCCTCTGGCACCATGTCTGTTTCTAAGGATTGGAACATCGTGGCCAGAGCATTGCTTTCCTCAGTAACCTGGGGTGCATCTGATCGGGTGCTTTTAAGTGCTGCCAATCTTTTGAGTACTTCTTCTATTTTTATCTAAACAAATTTCTCTCCCCCTGCTCCTTTACCATGACATTGGCAGCATTTCTTTTGCAGAGACAGATGCAAAGTATTAATTTATACCTCACCATGTCCTCCGCCTCCACAAAAAGTACTCATATTGATCTTTAATTAGCCCCACCCTTCCTTTGACTACCTTTTCACTCTTTATATGTTTATGAAAGACTTTAGTGTTTGCTTTAGTGTTAGCTGCTATTTTTTTCTCATGCACTCTGCTTACCCCTCGTTTCCTTTTTCAGTTCTCTCCTGAACTTCCTGTATGCTAGAATACATAATGCATAATTCTTTTAGAATACATTTATCATAAGCCTCCTCTTTCTAATGCATGTTAACTTCTATGTCTAGAGTCATCTAGGGAGTTCTAACTTTAAATGATCTTCCAGCCCCCCTTAAGGACGTGTTTAATATTTGTCTAAACTATCTCCTATTTGAAGGCCTCTGATTGCTCATTTGTTGTTTTACCTGCTAATCTTTGATTCCAATCCACCAAATTAGCCCTCCTCCAGTTTAATATCTCCACCTTTAATTGCTCCTCGTTTCATTCCATAACAACTCTAAGATTAATATTATCAGGGAATTGTTACAGCACAGGAGGTGGCCATTTGGCCCATCATGTCTGTGCCAGCCCTACACAGGAGTAACTTACCTAGGGCCACTCCACCCACCCCTGCCCCAACTTCTCCTCATAGCCCTGCACTTCTTCCTTTTCAGATAATAACCCCTCTTGAATGTCTCAATTGAACCTGCCTCCACCACACTCTCAGGCAGTGCATTCCAGACCCGAACCACTCACTGTGTGAAAAAGTTCCTTCTCGAATTGCTTTTGCTTCTTTTCCCAATTACCTTAAATCTGTGCCCTCTCATTCTCGATCCGTCCACCAATGGAAACAGTTACTCCCTATCTACTCTATCCAGATCCCTCATGATTTTGAATATCTCTATTAAATCTCCTCTCAGCCTTCTCTTCTCCAAAGAGAACAGTCCAACTTCTCCAATCTCTCTTCATAACTGAAGTTCTTCATCCCTGGGACCATTCTCGTGAATCTTTTCTGCACTGTCTCCAATACCTTCACATCCTTCCTAAAGTGCAGCGCCCAGAACTGGACGCAGTCCTCCAGCTGAGGCCGAACCAGTGTTCTATACAAGTTTAACATTATTTTCTTTTATATTCAATGCCTCTATTGCCAAAGCCTAGGATACTGTATGCTTTGTTAACAGCTCACTCGACCTGTCCTGCCACCTTCAATGATTTATGCACATACACACCCAGGGCCCTCTGCTCCTGCACCCCCTTTAGAGTTGTACCCTTCATTTTATATTGTCTGTCCATGTTCTTCCCACCAAAATCAATCACTTCATATTTCTCCACATTGAACTTCATCTGCCATTTGTCCACCCATTCCACCAACTTGCCTATGTCCTTTTGATAGTGCCCACACTATGCTCCTCACAGTTCACAATGCTTCCAAGTTTTATATCATGCGCAGATTTTGAACCTGTGCCCTGTGCACCAAGGTCTAGGTAATTAATATATATCAGAAAAAGCAAGGCTCTTAACACCGAACTCCACTACAAACCATCCTCCTGTCTGAGGTCCATTAACCATTACTTTGTTTCCTGTAACTTGGGCAATTCCATGTTGCTACTGTCCCTTTTATTCCATGAGCTATAACCTCGCCCACAGGTGCAAAGTCTTCATTTAATACCTCAGCTGTGCCCTTTGCCTCAATGCGTAAACCTCCTTTTTGGTCCCTAATCAGCCTCACTCCTCCTTTTACCACTTTTTAAACTATTCATATGTCCATAGAATACTTTTGGATTCCCTTTTATATTAGCTGCACTTTATCAGACGCCCTCTGGAAGTCCATGTACACCATATCAACAGCATTGCCCTCATCGACCCTAAGTGTTAACTCATCAAAAAATTCCAGCAAGTTAATGAAACACAATTTGCCCTTAACAAATCCATTATGGCTTGCCTTACTTAACTCGCATTCACTCAAGTGGCTATTAATTTTGCCCCAAATTATCATTTCTAGAAGCTCCCCCAATGCTGGGGTTAAACTGACTGGTTTGTAGTTGCTAGGCTTATCTTTACACCCTTTTTTGAACAATTCCCCAGTCCTCTGGCATCACCCCTGAGTCTAAGGAAGACTGAAAACCTATGGCAGTGCTTCTGCAATTTCCACTCTCACTTTTCTCAGTATCCTTGGATGCATCCCATCCAACCCTGGTGCTTTGTCAAATTTAAGTACAGACAGCCTATTCAATGCCTCCTTATCAATTTTAAGCCATTCAAGCATCTGAATTACCTCCTGTTTCATCATGACCTAGAATATCAGAAATCACTTGTTATCAACTTCATTGATTTCAAGAAGGCTTTTGATAGTGCCCATCGGCAGTCACGCTGATACATTACACAACAGTACGGCATCCCAAAGACACCTTCAAAGCCTTTTTCTGCAACTCCAGATGCTGCATCAAGACCAGCATGAGCCCCATGCACTTCTTGAATATCATCGCAGCAAGGCTGCATTCTCTCCCCATTCTTTCTCCTCTTGATTATTGATTTCATCATGAGGAAGGTGATGGTGGGTGCAGACTATGGCATCCTATGGCAGCACCACCATGGTTGAAGAACCTGGGTTTCACAGACGACATCACCTTGTGGCCGAAGAATTGCACATACTCCAAGCCATGGCCACCAATCTTGAGGGTAACGGTGCCAAGGTTGGCTATGCATCAACTGTGAGAAGACCAAGACAGTGATGGCTGGATGACAACAAGGCCATCCCATCACAATTGGGCAACAGAACTTGGAGGACATCGAGCACATCCCCCACCTACGGAACAACACCTCCAGGGAGGCCGATGTAGAAATCGATGTCCACACAAGAATTGCCAAAGCAGCAAAGGTCATCTAGCAGCTTCACATGGTCTGGGCATCCAACACCATCAACATGGCCATAAAGCTGTGACTCTACATGTCCAAAGTAGTACCAGCTGCAAACTATGCCAGCGAGACATGGAAGAGAACAGCAAAGGTGATGTAAGTTGGATACCTTTCACCAGCACTACCTACATAAGATCCTGGGCATCACATGGAAAGACAGCATCACCAATGAAGGAGTGCTACAGAGGAATGGTCAGAGGCGCCCGTGGGACTTTGTGACAGAGAGCGGACAGAGACTCCTGGACGTCCAACCTGGCAGAATGGCAGTAGAATGGACACCACCAGGTAGAAGGGAAGACGGGCCCAGACAATGAAGACCTGGGCCCCGTCACAGTGGGAAAGGGGCTGTAAAATGTGGCAAGCCATTCTAAACTCTGTTGACTTTGGCAGGGCTGTAAAATTCCACCCCTGGTGAAATACATTTAAGGAGAACCGAAAAGAGCAGGACACCAGCAGGGCTGGAGCAAAAGAGTAAGTAAGTCATCATGACCTCTGCAGCATCTTGTTCCTTGGTAAAGGCAGGTGCAAAGTTTTCATTTAATACCTCAGCCATGCCCCCTACCTCCATGCATAAACTTCCTTTTTGATCCCTAATCAGCCTCAATCCTCCTTTTACCAACTTTTTACTATTCATATGTCCACAGAATGCTTTTGGATTCCCTTTTATATTAGCTGCTAGTCTCTTTTCATACTCTCTCTTTGTTTCTCTTATATGCTTTTTCACTTCCCCTTTGAACCTTATGTATTCATTCTGATTCTTGGTTGCAGCAACTCACCAAGGATCCTTTGACAGGACCTTCCAAACTGTGATCTCTATCACCATAAGAGCACCATATGCCTGGGAACACCTGCAAGCCACACGCCATCCTTGGAATTATATTGCCATTCCTTTGCTGTCGCTGGGTCAAAATCCTGAAACTCCCTTAACTGCACTGTGGTACCTACACCACATGGCCTGCAGCCATTCAAGAAGGTCGCTCACCACTACCTTCTCAAGGGCAATTAGGGTTGGGCAATAAATGCTGGCCCAGCCAGCGATGCCCACACCCCATGAATGAATTTTTTTTAATTATCCACATCTGGCCTAAGCACATTTTTTCTTCTTAATCTCCATCTCTTTTGTCATCTAGGGAGCTCTGGATTTGTTTGCTCTGCCTTTCCATTTTGTGGGAATATACCTTGTCTGTGCCCAAACTATCTCTTCTCTAAAGGCAGCATTATGATTGCTGTTCCCTAAAAGTATCCCAGTTGAAACATGCTCCACTTCATTCCTCAGAATTATATCTCCCACTGTTTCCTTCCTCGCTAAATTGGAAACAGTAATCAAAACAGTACTCTTGTATCTATGTCAGAAGCTACTGCCTGTGTTTTGCCCTTTACCATTTTATCCCTGTCTACATTAGGATGTGAAGTTCCTTGTTTTCACGATTATATATTTTTTTGCAATTGGGAAATGCCTCAGTGGTTAAGTAGGGGTGCTGTTCTGAAGTTGGAGAGGAGACACATTTTGGGAATGTATGGAGGGAGCTTTATTCTGTATCTAACCTACGACATAACTGCCTTGGGATTGTTTGTTGGAACACTTGGAGGAGATTTACTCTGCATCTAACCAGTTGTTGTGCCTGCAATGGGATTGTTTGATGGGACACTGTAGAAGGGCCTTAATTCTGTATTCTTTTTCTATTCATTCACGGGATGTGGGCTTCGCTGGCTGGGTCAGCATTTATCGCCCATCCTTAATTTCCCTTGAGAAGGTGGTGGTGAGCAGCCTTCTTGAACCGTTGCAGTCCACATGGTATAGGTACACCCACAGTGTAATTTAGTACCTAAACCATGCTGTACCTGCCCTGGGAGTGTTTGAGGGAGACAGTGTAGAAGGAGCTTCACTCTGTATCTAACCCCATGCTGTATTTGCCCTGGGAATGTTTGATAGGTACAGTGTAAAGGGAGCTTTACCCTGTTTCTAATCCATTACTGTACATGCCCTGGGAATGTTTGATGGGGACAGTGTTGAGGAACCTTTACTCTGTTTCTAACCCCGTGCTGTACCTGTCCTGGGATTGTTTGATGGGGACAATGTAGAGGGATGTTTACTCTGTATCTAACCCCGTGCTGTACCTGTCCTGGGAATGTTTGATGGGGACAGTGTAGAGGGAGCTTTACTCTGTATCTAACCCCGTGCTGTACCTGTCCTGGGAGTGTTTGATGGGGACAGTGTAGAGGGAGCTTTACTCTGTATCTAACCCCGTGCTGTACCTGTCCTGGGAGTGTTTGATGGGGACAATGTAGAGGGAGCTTTACTCTGTATCTAACCCCGTGCTGTACCTGTCCTGGGAGTGTTTGATGGGGACAGTGTAGAGGGATGTTTACTCTGTATCTAACGCCGTGCTGTACCTGTCCTGGGAGTGTTTGATGGGAACAGTGTAGAGGGAGCTTTACTCTGTATCTAACCCCGTGCTGTACCTGTCCTGGGAGTGTTTGATGGGGACAGTGTAGAGGGAGCTTTACTCTGTATCTAACCCCGTGCTGTACCTGTCCTGGGAGTATTTGATGGGGACAATGTAGAGGGAGCTTTACTCTGTATCTAACCCCATGCTGTACCTGTCCTGGGAGTGTTTGATGGGGAGAGTGTAGAGGGAGCTTTACTCTGTATCTAACCCCATGCTGTACCTGCCCTGGGAGTGTTTGATGGGGACAATGTAGAGGGATGTTTACTCTGTATCTAACCCCATGCTGTACCTGTCCTGGGAGTGTTTGATGGGGACAATGTAGAGGGATGTTTACTCTGTATCTAACCCCGTGCTGTACCTGTCCTGGGAGTGTTTGATGGGGACAATGTAGAGGGATGTTTACTCTGTATCTAACCCCGTGCTGTACCTGTCCTGGGAGTGTTTGATGGGGACAGTGTAGAGGGAGATTTACTCTGTATCTAACCCCGTGCTGTACCTGTCATTTGTCTATTGCTTTCTCTCTTTCTGTCTTCCCCTCAGATCCTGGCGAGTTTGCGCAGTGTGAGGAACAACTTCACTGTTCTGGCCAACACTCAAGGACCCCCTAATAAGTGAGTACCAGGCACCTGTCGCTTACATCAAATCACAGCACAGGACCAGTCACAGACCAATCACAACACTGCTGTTCAGTCACCAATTATTTAGTGATTCACTGAAGGGAATCCATGAGAACTTCTCACAACCCAATCACAAGTTTAGACACGTGACCTGTCTCTTATCTATGTCCTGTCACAGATTATGTAGAGTCCCATTGATACTACAGGATACAACTGGCTATTCAGCCCTATTGGTCAGTGTTGATGTTTATACACCTACGAGTTTCTCCCAGTACAATTACCGATTTCATATTTTTCTTTCATCCCCAGCTTTCTCATATCCTCATGTATTCATGAACCCTCCCCTTAAACACAATAATGTTACCTTCAACCACTTCCTGTGACAACTTGTTCCACATTCTCAGTACTCTGTGACTTACATTTCAGCACTGGCCACACTTCAAAAGCACTGCTTTGGCTGAAAAACACTTTGGAACATCCTGTGCTGTGAAAGGTGTTATGCAAATAAAAGTTTGTTCTTTCTTTAAAAGAAATTTCTCCGAAATTCTTTATTTGATCTTTATAAAGATTGCCTAATATTTACGCCCCTTTGTTGTTGCAAGTAGAATCAGTTTCTCCACATTCACTCCACTGAACCCCTTCACAATTTTAAAGATTCCCCATCAGGCCACCTCTCAGCCTTTTCTTTACCAGGCAGCCTCAGTTTTTTCAGAAAGGTGCCAATTGTTACTGACTAACCCGAGTTAGCAGCTGGAAAATGAACCTGGTGGCTCCTGGTCCCTGTGCACCAAGCACACACATGCTTGCTTCCAATCTCCACGCGATTATCTCAATCTCCTGATCTAATCATGATGGAACATTGGCAGCAGCCCTGGAGAAACACTGAGAACAGTTGTTACTTTGGAGGATTAGCTGATCCCCAGCTGAAGAATCCCAGCCAATTCCTTGCCAAAGAATCCTGCTTGATCTTGCCAGTGAACCCCAGCCAATTCCTTCCCAGCGAATACCCCCCGCTAAGGAATCCTAGTTGATCCCCTGCTGGTCAATTCCAACAGATCCACAGAGGGGGAATTCCAGTGGATTTCCAGGGATTTCTCTCAGGCTGAGATTTGGGTTGGTGGTCTCTGATGCTGGAGAAACCTTGAACAGGCTTTAACCTCTCACTCTGCTCTCCCTTGGTGCTGTGGCATAGTGCTTGCTAATGTCCTCCTGAGCGCAGCATCAGCCTACACTAACTGGTGCCAATGACAGTGAGAAGCGCTGCAGACACTGAGGCCCAGATTTTCGTGGAGTCAGAATTTAAAAATGGCAGGCAGGACATGATTCCTGGATTTTTGCCCCTATTCCTAATGCCCCCAATTTTTGCTGGCGCAGGATGAGGGTGTGGGAAGCGGGCACACTCCCTGCACTCCCAGCCTGGTCGGCTCCATTGCATGGGTAGGCATCTCTGTAGAGTCATGCCAGTTTCTCCAAGACTCATGATTCATTGCCCCTCAGAGGAGTTGTGAACAATAGTATGGATTCGGGAACCTTTTGAAAGGCAAGTTCAAACGTTCTTATCCTTAACTCCAATGCCTCTTCCATGCCAACTCATTGCCTCCAGCAACTCCCCATGGCCCTTCACACTGTATATACCAGCTCATGCACATTCCATGCCCATTCACCCAGTATGCACTATGTATATAACCAATGAGCTTTAAAGTAACAATGGCAAGTGTCAAACTGCTGAGAGGAAAAAAACACCCATTCCCAAATCTTCTTTTGAAAAAAAGAACTGCTGTTCCTACTACCCTGCAAAAGTGTCAATCAGACAGGCCGTTAAACTACCAATAACAAACATTAAGTCATTGGCAAAAGAGATCACATTAAGAATGATTTATTATAACCATTCAAAGATGTCAATCAAGCAAAGTCAACAATTTACTTCGGTTGTAAAATCAGAAACCCCCCCCTACTGAGCTAATGCTTTTATTGATCTAGGCTCACACTGAAGCCACATTATGCATGCATTTTGTGATCTCTTTTGTCAATATCTCAATATTTCTTTGGACAAGATTAAGAGGTGTAACGCGTTTGAAGCCCCTGTTATTGATACTTTAATGATCTGTCTGATTGACCTTTTGAAAGAGTTGTAAGAACAGCAGCTTTATTCAAAGAAGGATTTGTGAATGTTTCTTTTTTCTCTCAGCAGCTCCACGCTTGTCATTGTTATTACATTATTATTTCACAAGAATGATTCCCGGGTTGAAGAATTGTAGCTATGAGGATAGATTGGAGAGATTGGGACAGTTTTCCTTGGAGAAAAGGAGGCTCAGAGGAGACTTGATAGAGGTATTCAAGATCCTGAGGGCTATGGACAGGTTAAATGGTGAGAAACAGTTCCCACTAAAGACAACATCAAGAACAAGAGGCAACAGATTCAAAGTAATTGGCAAAAAGAATAAATGTGATGTGAGGAAAAAATGTTTTCACCCAGAGGGTGGTTGGAGTCTGGAACAAACTTCCTGAAAGGGTGGTGGAAGCAGGTTCAATCGAGATATTCAAAAGGCATTGCTACCTGAAAAGAGAGAATGTGCGAGGTTACAGGAATAAAGCAGGGGAGTGGGACTAGTTGGAACGCTCTTTCAGAGAGCCACACAGACTCGATGGGCCAAATGGCCTCCTCCTGCACTGTTAATATACTGTGATACATGGCTTATTGGTTATGTGCATTGTGCATAATGAGTAGATGGGCAAGGAAGGGGCATGACTTGGCATGGACACTATAAGGATTGTGGGAGTGTTTAAGGGGGAATAAGTTGGCATGGAAGGTAGAAGGAGCTATGGGGGTTAGATCGGGGGTGGGGGGAGCGGGTTGAGGGGTGAGAGATAGAGGGCCCAAAATCTTAAAGCGCAACTGGGATAAAAGGGCCCAGAGAACCGAGGCACACCTTCTAAACAGCCTGCCTCAGCACTTGCCTGCCGCTGTGGCCACCGATGCCCTGTTTCTGGGTTTGGCAGGCCTGAGTCTGTCCTGCACCAGGCACCACTCCCTACCACCAGGAAATAAATTGTGTGTATCAGGGCACTTTTTACCCAGGCGGGAACAGCAATTCGGAAGCTTCCCAACTTGAGCTACCCGAGTTAGTCACCAAGATCTGGCCCTGAGTTACAGCAGAGACTGGCACATTGAAGACATTGTTGGTAATGTGCCTTTTAGAATGCATACTATGGGATACTCAATCACTTAGGGTCCAATAAAAAGTAGCCACCAATAATATTATAGCCCAATATCAAAACAAGGCATGGAAAGCCTACAGATTACAATTTACTGTGTCTGTGTGTGTGTTTCTGTGTCTGTGCATCTGTGTCTGTGTGTGTGTGTCTTCTGTCGCTACACCTCAATTCCTGACATTTCTGCCTATTTCCTGTCTCTGGGTATCCAATCTGTGTGTATCTTAATTGTTTTTTATCTATGTATGTCCTCTGTTTCCTGCCTGTGTGTATCCTGTCTGTTTCCTGCCTGTGTGTATCCTGTCTGTTTCCTGCCTGTGTGTATCCTGTCTGTTTCCTGCGTGTGTGTATCCTGTCTGTTTCCTGCCTGTGTGTATCCTGTCTGTTTCCTGCGTGTGTGTATCCTGTCTGTTTCCTGCGTGTGTGTATCCTGTCTGTTTCCTGCGTGTGTGTATCTTGTCTGTTTCCTGCGTGTGTGTATCCTGTCTGTTTCCTGCGTGTGTGTATCCTGTCTGTTTCCTGCGTGTGTGTATCCTGTCTGTTTCCTGCCTGTGTGTATCCTGTCTGTTTCCTGCCTGTGTGTATCCTGTCTGTTTCCTGCGTGTGTGTATCCTGTCTGTTTCCTGCATGTGTGTATCCTGTCTGTTTCCTGCGTGTGTGTATCCTGTCTGTTTCCTGCGTGTGTGTATCCTGTCTGTTTCCTGCGTGTGTGTATCCTGTCTGTTTCCTGCCTGTGTGTATCCTGTCTGTTTCCTGCGTGTGTGTATCCTGTCTGTTTCCTGCATGTGTGTATCCTGTCTGTTTCCTGCGTGTGTGTATCCTGTCTGTTTCCTGCCTGTGTGTATCCTGTCTGTTTCCTGCGTGTGTGTATCCTGTCTGTTTCCTGCCTGTGTGTATCCTGTCTGTTTCCTGCCTGTGTGTATCCTGTCTGTTTTCTGCATGTGTGTATCCTGTCTGTTTCCTGCGTGTGTGTATCCTGTCTGTTTCCTGCATGTGTGTATCCTGTCTGTTTCCTGCGTGTGTGTATCCTGTCTGTTTCCTGCGTGTGTGTATCTTGTCTGTTTCCTGCGTGTGTGTATCCTGTCTGTTTCCTGCGTGTGTGTATCCTGTCTGTTTCCTGCGTGTGTGTATCTTGTCTGTTTCCTGCGTGTGTGTATCCTGTCTGTTTCCTGCGTGTGTGTATCCTGTCTGTTTCCTGCGTGTGTGTATCCTGTCTGTTTCCTGCGTGTGTGTATTCTGTCTGTTTCCTGCGTGTGTGTATCCTGTCTGTTTCCTGCCTGTGTGTATCCTGTCTGTTTCTTGCGTGTGTGTATCCTGTCTGTTTTCTGCGTGTGTGTATCCTGTCTGTTTCCTGCCTGTGTGTATCCTGTCTGTTTCCTGCCTGTGTGTATCCTGTCTGTTTCCTGCCTGTGTGTATCCTGTCTGTTTCCTGCATGTGTGTATCCTGTCTGTTTCCTGCGTGTGTGTATCCTGTCTGTTTCCTGCGTGTGTGTATCCTGTCTGTTTCCTGCGTGTGTGTATCCTGTCTGTTTCCTGCCTGTGTGTATCCTGTCTGTTTCCTGCCTGTGTGTATCCTGTCTGTTTCCTGCGTGTGTGTATCCTGTCTGTTTCCTGCCTGTGTGTATCCTGTCTGTTTCCTGCATGTGTGTATCCTGTCTGTTTCCTGCGTGTGTGTATCCTGTCTGTTTCCTGCGTGTGTGTATCCTGTCTGTTTCCTGCGTGTGTGTATCCTGTCTGTTTCCTGCCTGTGTGTATCCTGTCTGTTTCCTGCGTGTGTGTATCCTGTCTGTTTCCTGCGTGTGTGTATCCTGTCTGTTTCCTGCGTGTGTGTATCCTGTCTGTTTCCTGCGTGTGTGTATCTTGTCTGTTTCCTGCCTGTGTGTATCCTGTCTGTTTCCTGCATGTGTGTATCCTGTCTGTTTCCTGCGTGTGTGTATTCTGTCTGTTTCCTGCGTGTGTGTATCCTGTCTGTTTCCTGCGTGTGTGTATCCTGTCTGTTTCCTGCCTGTGTGTATCCTGTCTGTTTCCTGCCTGTGTGTATCCTGTCTGTTTCCTGCCTGTGTGTATCCTGTCTGTTTCCTGCCTGTGTGTATCCTGTCTGTTTCCTATCTGCGTGTATCCTGTCTGTTTCCTATCTGCGTGTATCCTGTCTGTTTCCTGCCTGTGTGTATCCTGTCTGTTTCCTATCTGCGTGTATCCTGTCTGTTTCCTGCATGTGTGTATCCTGTCTGTTTCCTGCCTGTGTGTATCCTGTCTGTTTCCTATCTGCGTGTGTCCAATGTGTATCCTGTCTGTGCTCTTGTCTATATGTGTATCGTGTCTGTTTCCTGTGTGTGTGCATTCTGTCTGCGTGTACCCTGTCTATTTCCTGAATGTATGTATTTTGTCTGGGTGCTGTCTGTGTGTTTCCTGTCTGTATCCTGTCTATGCGCTGTCTGCGTCTATCCTGTCTGTGTAGTCTGCAACTATGCTACCTGTACCCTGTCTGCATCCATCTGTCTGCATCTTGTCTGTGTGTATCATGTCCCTGACTGCCTCTCATTACATTAACTTGTTTTTCTCGGTTCCTCCACAGGAGGTCACCAGCAGGACCACAGCCTGCCCTGTGCACCCTCTCAGGTAAACAACCTTTTGTACATGGCCGTAGCTAAATGGGAGGAGGAGCTTGTGTCCACTGTAACTGCAGCAGGTTGGGTGTCCACAGCATCAGATTTATAACCTCTGCGGAGCAGCTCCACAGCAATCAGTAAATACAGTCTCCCTTGATTTCCCAGGACAGGTACAGCACGGGGTTAGAAACAGAGTAAAGCTCCCTCTACACTGTCCCCATTAAACACTCCCAGGGCAGGTACAGCACGGGGTTAGATACAGAGTAAAGCTCCCTCTACACCGTCCCCATCAAACACTCCCAGACAGGTACAACACGGGGTTAGATACAGAGTAAATCTCCCTCCACTCTGTCCCCATCAAACACTCCCAGGACAGGTACAGCACGGGGTTAGATACAGAGTAAATCTCCCTCCACTCTGTCCCCATCAAACACTCCCAGACAGGTACAGCACGGGGTTAGATACAGAGTAAATCTCCCTCCACTCTGTCCCCATCAAACACTCCCAGGACAGGTACAGCACGGGGTTAGATACAGAGTAAAGCTCCCTCTACACTGTCCCAATCAAACACTCCCAGGACAGGTACAGCACGGGGTTAAATACAGAGTAAAGCTCCCTCTACACTGTTAGGGTATTCGCTACTCCAAAGGAGGCAGCCAGACCAGAGCCCAACCTTGCACTAATGTACTGACTGTAATTGTTGAGGTGTGTAAAGCCTGAACCTGTTATCTGTGATGTGTAGAGGTCTTTGGAGCATTTTGCACATGCTCTTTAGCTGTTGCTCCTTTACAATTTGATACTTTGCGTATTCCTATGAGAGGGATAAATGGTCATTTTCACCCATTCAGCATTTATCCCCAAACTGAAATGGATTCTCATAAGAATGCGCACCATGAATTAAATTGTCAGAATCCTACAATTGGCATTCGAGACTCTCTAACATGTCTCAGCTGAGCCTTACTCTCCATGTCCTGAAGTGCAAGTTATTAGGGTGCCTCTTCAATCGACCCAAAAGTGCAGTAGTCGGCTCCTCCCACAAGTCCTCAGACTCCCCCCCGGTGATATTTTCCCAAGATTATTTTTCAATTGTGTCATTCCAACAACTGTGAAAGTGGTGCTGCTCTGCTCTACAATGAGACCAGCTTCCGGCCGCTACCCCACCACTCCCCCTGCAACCTTGACCATCCAAGTCTCTCCTATTGTAATGGAAGTGCATCATGTGCAAGTTCCCCTTCCCCTAATCACTCTCCTGGTGAATTCCTGCAGTGCATCTTGTAGATGGTACACACTGCTGCCGCTGTGCGTCGGTGGTGCAGGGAATGAATGTTTGTGGATGTGGTGCCAATCAAGCGGCTGCTTTGTCCTGGATGGTGTCAAGCTTCTTGAGTGTTGTGGGAGCTGCACTCATCCAGGCAAGTGGGGAATATTCCATCACGCTCCTGACCTGTGCCTTGTCGATGATGGACAGGCTTTGGGGAGCCAGGTTGTGAGTTCCTTGCCACAGGATTCCTAGCCTCTGGCCTGATCTTGTAGGCACAGTATTTATATGGCTAGCCCAGTTCAGTTTCTGGTCAATGGTAACCACCAGGATGTTGATTGCAGGGAATTCAGCGATGGTAATGCCATTGAATTTCAAGGGGCAATGGTCAGCTTATCTCCTGTTGGAGATGGTCATTGCCTGGCACTTGTGTGGTGTGAATTTTACTTGCCACTTGTCAGCCCAAACCTGGATATTGTCCAGGTCTTTGGGCATGGACTGCTTCAGTATGAGGGAGACTGTGGGGGAGCGAGACTGTTGGGAGGGAGACCATGGATGAGGGAGGGAGTGAGGGACAGTGTGTGCAAGAGAGTGTGGGTCCGTCCATGTGTTTGAGAAAGTGTGTGTGAGGGAGAGTAGGTGATGGGGTGGAAAAGGGCATTGTGCATTGGCACTGGGCTGTCCACCTGATGAGGGATTGCCAATTTTAACCATGCGTGTACCACTTTGTTTCCAGATGAAACTTACCAGCAATTGGCGAAGGAAACCCTGGAGGAATTGGACTGGTGTTTGGACCAGCTGGAGACAATCCAGACCTACCGCTCAGTCAGTGAGATGGCTTCAAACAAGGTAAGAGAGTGTGAGCAGGGTGTGGGGGATTGGAGAGTATGGCAGGAGTGTGCTGAAGTGGCTACTAATATTTTTAGTTGGCTGAATGGGCATTTTTGAATATTCTGTGCCTTCCTGAAGCCAGCGTTCATTCATTGAGAAGACAATTTGCATTTTACGAGACTTTGCATTTGATCTGCGTAGAAACTCTGGCGATCGCCTGGCTCTGGGACAGGCTGGAAGGGGGAAGTGACATGAAACTCAGGAGTTAGGAGCAGGGTCGTGATGGGTTGGAGTGGTGGCGATGGGGGAGTGATGGTCGGAGTGGTTGCTGGGGAGAGACATGGGTCGGAGCGGTCGGTGGGGGGAGGGGAGTGGTGGGTCGGAGTGGTCAGGAGGGGAGTGGTGGGTCGGAGAGGTCAGGAGGGGGGAGGGGATTGGTGGGTCGGAGCGGTCGGTAGGGGAGGGGAGTGGTGGGTCGGAGCGGTCGGTGGGGGAGGGGAGTGGTGGGTCGGAGAGGTCAGGAGGGGGGAGGGGAGTGGTGGGTCGGAGCGGTCGGTGGGGGAGGGGAGTGGTGGGTCGGAGCGGTTGGTGGGGGAGGGGAGTGGTGGGTCGGAGAGGTCAGGAGGGGGGAGGGGAGTGGTGGGTCGGAGCGGTCGGTGGGGGAGGGGAGTGGTGGGTCGGAGCGGTCGGTGGTGGAGGGGAGTGGTGGGTCGGAGCGGTCGGTGGGGGGAGGGGAGTGGTGGGTCGGAGAGGTCAGGAGGGGGGAGGGGAGTGGTGGGTCGGAGAGTTCAGGAGGGGGGAGGGGAGTGGTGGGTCAGAGAGGTCAGGAGAGGGGAGGGGTGTGGTGGGTCAGAGCTGTCAGGAGGGGGGGAGGAGAGTGGTGAGTTGGAGCGGTCGGTGGGGGGAGGGGAGTGGTGGGTCGGAGAGGTCAGGAGGGGGAGGGGAGTGGTGGGTCGGAGAGGTCAGGAGGGGGAGGGGAGTGGTGGGTCGGAGCGGTCAGGTGGGGGGAGGGGAGTGGTGGGTCGGAGAGTTCAGGAGGGGGGAGGGGAGTGGTGGGTCGGAGCGGTCAGGAGGGGGAGGGGAGTGGTGGGTCGGAGCTGTCAGGAGGGGGGAGGGGAGTGGTGGGTTGGAGCTGTCAGGAGGGGGAGGGGAGTGGTGGGTCGGAGAGGTCAGGAGGGGGGAGGGGAGTGGTGGGTCAGAGAGGTCAGGAGGGGGAGGGGAGTGGTGGGTCGGAGGTGCCTGGAGGGGGGAGGGGAGTGGTGGGTCGGAGAGGTCAGGAGGGGGGAGGGGAGTGGTGGGTCGGAGAGGTCAGTAGGGGGGAGGGGAGTGGTGGGTCGGAGCTGTCAGGAGGGGGGGGGGGTGTGGTGGGTCGGAGAGGTCAGGAGGGGGGAGGGGAGTGGTGGGTCGGAGAGGTCAGGAGCGGGGAGGGGAGTGGTGGGTCGGAGAGGTCAGGAGGGGGGAGGGGAGTGGTGGGTCGGAGAGGTCATTACTGGGAGTTGCCAGGATAAGATGGATGCGTTCCTCCAATCGTTCTTATTCACTGAGAGCAGGCTGGTTTTCACATTCACCCAGCAGTTTACAATCTCAAACCTTGAAATGTCTTGATATTGCTGTTTAGTGCCATCTACAGCTTTTGATATCTGTGGTAGAGGATAGAATTGTATAAGATACACGAATGTCCGCTTTGGTCACTCCTGGTGAAGGTGTTGTGATGCTGTAATTAATGTATATCAATGAAATACATCAGTCTGAGAGTTGGACAGTTCAGTTGCACAGTAACTTTGATAGCTCAGAGCTAGTCAGTATAAGTGGTGCCACATTCCTACGATAGGAGCTGTGAGCTGCTCTGTCTCTGTTTTGGGTAAAATGGTGGTGTTCACATATTCAGATCAACATACAATGGCCAACATTCACCCAGCCTAAAACCATGTCTGAAACTGCATTAGAAATCTGCACACAAGTGAATCAGATGCTCTTATACTCATAAGCTGGCAAACTGGTGAGCCTGGACACAGTTTGAGCTGGGACATAGTGTGTAGAAGCTCACAACGTGAGCTGGGACACAGCATGAGCTGGGACACAGTGTGAACAGGGACACAGCATCTAGAGGGACACAGTGTGAGCTGCGAAACAGTGTAAACAGGACACACTGTGAACAGGGACAAAGCGTGAGCTAAGAGACAGTGTGAACATGGACACAGTATGAGCATGGACACAGTGTGAACAGGGACACAGTGTGAGCTGGGACACAGTGTGAACAGGGACACAGTGCGAGCTGGGACACAGTGTGATCAGGGACACAGTGCGAGCTGGTACACAGTGTGAGCTGGGACACAGTGTGAGCTGGGACAGTGTGAACAGGGACACAGTGCGAGCTGGGACACAGTGTGAACAGGGACACAGTGTGATCAGGGACACAGTGTGAACAGGGACACAGTGTGATCAGGGACACAGTGTGAACAGGGACACAGTGTGAGCTGGGACACAGTGTGAGCTGGGACAGTGTGAACAGGGACACAGTGCGAGCTGGGACACAGTGTGAACAGGGACACAGTGTGATCAGGGACACAGTGTGAACAGGGACACAGTGTGATGAGGGACACAGTGTGATCAGGGACACAGTGCGAGCTGGGACACAGAGTGATCAGGGACACAGTGCGAACTGGGACACAGTGTGATCAAGATCACAGTGTGATCAGGGACACAGTATGATCAGGGATACAGTGTGAGCTGGGACACTGTGATCAGGGATCCGGTGTGAGCTGGGACACAGTGTGATCATGGACACAGTGCGAGCTGGGACACAGTGTGATCATGGACACAGTGCGAGCTGGGACACAGTGTGATCAGGGACACAGTGTGATCAGGGCCACAGTGTGATCAGGTACACAGTGTGAGCTGGGACACAGTGCGAGCTGGGACACAGTGTGAGCTGGGACACAGGGTGATCAGGGACACAGTGTGAGCTGGGACACAGTGTGAGCTGGGACACAGTGTGAACAGGGACACAGTGCGATCAGCGGCACAGTGTGAACAGGGACACAGTGATCAGGGCCACAGTGTGAACAGGGACACAGTGTGAGCTGGGACACAGAGTGATCAGGGACACAGTGTGAGCTGGGACACAGGGTGAAGAGGGACACAGTGTGAGCTGGGACACAGTGCGAGCTGGGACACAGTGTGAGCTGGGACACAGTGTGAATTCGGACACAGTGTGAGCTGGGACACTGTGTGATCAGGGACACAGTGTGAGCTGGGACACAGTGTGAACAGGGACACAGTGTGTTCATGGACACAGTGTGAACAGGGACACCGTGTGATCAGGGACACAGTGTGAGCTGGGACACAGAGTGATCAGGGACACAGTGTGATCAGGGACACAGTGCGATCAGGGACACAGAGTGATCAGGGACACAGTGCGAGCTGGGACACAGAGTGATCAGGGACACAGTGTGATCAGGGCCACAGTGTGATCAGGTACACAGTGTGAGCTGGGACACAGTGCGAGCTGGGACACAGTGTGAGCTGGGACACAGGGTGATCAGGGACACAGTGTGAGCTGGGACACAGTGTGAGCTGGGACACAGTGTGAACAGGGACACAGTGCGATCAGCGGCACAGTGTGAACAGGCACAGTGTGATCAGGGCCACAGTGTGAACAGGGACACAGTGTGAGCTGGGACACAGAGTGATCAGGGACACAGTGTGAGCTGGGACACAGGGTGAAGAGGGACACAGTGTGAGCTGGGACACAGTGCGAGCTGGGACACAGTGTGAGCTGGGACACAGTGTGAATTCGGACACAGTGTGAGCTGGGACACTGTGTGATCAGGGACACAGTGTGAGCTGGGACACAGTGTGAACAGGGACACAGTGTGTTCATGGACACAGTGTGAACAGGGACACCGTGTGATCAGGGACACAGTGTGAGCTGGGACACAGAGTGATCAGGGACACAGTGTGATCAGGGACACAGTGCGATCAGGGACACAGAGTGATCAGGGACACAGTGCGAGCTGGGACACAGAGTGATCAGGGACACAGTGTGATCAGGGACACAGTGTGAGCTGGGACACAGTGTGATCAGGGACACAGTGTGATCAGGGACACAGTGTGAGCTGGGACACAGTGTGAACAGGGACACAGAGTGATCAGGGACACAGTGTGAACGGCGGCACAGTGTGAGCTGGAACACAGTGTGAACAGGGACACAGAGTGTTCTGGGACACAGTGCGAGCTGGGATACTGTGTGATCAGGGACACAGTGTGATCAGGGACACTGTGAGCTGGGACACAGTGCGAGCTGGGACACAGTGCGAGCTGGGACACTGTGTGATCAGGGACACAGTGTGAGCTGGGACACAGTGCGAGCTGGGATACTGTGTGATCAGGGACACAGTGTGATCAGGGACACTGTGAGCTGGGACACAGTGCGAACTGGGACACAGTGTGATCAGGGACACATGGTGATCAGGGACACAGTGTGATCAGGGACACAGTGTGATCAGGGACACAGGGTGTATAGGCCACAGTATGTGTTGTGACACAGTGTGAAGAGGGACACAGTGTGAGCTGGTACAGAGTGTGAACGAGGACACAGCGTGAGTGGGGACACAGTGTGAACTGGGACACAGTCTGATGAGGGGCACAGTGTGATCAGGGACACAGTGCGAGTGGGGCACAGTGTGAACTGGAACACAGTGTGATCAGGGACACAGTGTGATCAGGGACACAGTGTGAACAGGGACACAGTGTGATCAGGGACACAGTGTGATCAGGGACACAGTGTGAACTGGGACACAGTGTGATCAAGATCACAGTGTGATCAGGGACACAGTGTGATCAGGGATACAGTGTGAGCTGGGACACTGTGATCAGGGACCCGGTGTGATCTGGGACACAGTATGAACAGGGACACAGTGTGAGCTGGGACACAGTGTGAACAGGGACACAGAGTGATCAGGGACACAGTGCGAGCTGGGAGACAGTGCGAGCTCGTACAGAGTGTGAACAGGGACACAGTGTGATCAGGGACACAGTGTGAGCAGGGACACAGTGTTTGCTGGGACACAGGGTGATCAGAGACACAGTGCGAACTGGGAGACAGTGCGAGCTCGTACAGAGTGTGAACAGGGACACATTGTGATCAGGGACGCAGTGTGATCAGGTACTCAGAGTGATCGGGGACACAGTGTGATCAGGGACACAGTGTGAACAGGGACACAGTGCGAGCTGGGACACTGTGTTCAGGGATACAGTGTGCGCGGGGACACTGTGTTCAGGGACACAGTGCGATCAAGGACACAGTGCGATCAAGGACACAGTGCGATCAGGGACACAGTGTGAGCTGGGACAGAAAGTGATCAGACACACAGTGTGAGCTGGAACACAGTGCGATCAGTGACACAGTGTGATCAGGGACAGAGAGTGAACAGGGACACAGTGTGAGCTGGGACAGAGTGTGAAGAGGGACAAAGTGTGATCAGAGACACAGTGCGAGCTGGGACACAGTGTGAGCTGGGACACAGTGATCAGTGACACAGTGTGAGCTGGGACACAGTGTGAACAGGGACACAGTGATCAGTGACACAGTGTGAGCTGGGACACAGTGTGAACAGGGACACAGTGCGAGCTGGGACACAGTGTGAGCTGGGACACAGTGAGCTGGGACACAGTGTGAACAGGGACACAGTGCGAGCTGGGACACAGTGTGAGCTGGGACACAGTGATCAGTGACACCGTGTGAGTGGGGACACAGTGTGAACAGGGACACAGTGATCAGTGACACAGTGTGAACAGGGACACAGTGCGAGCTGGGACACAGTGTGAGCTGGGACACAGTGCGAGCTGGGACACTGTGTGACCTGGGACACAGAGTGAGCTGGGACACCGTGTGAGCTGGGACACAGTGCGAGCTGGGACACAGTGTGAGCTGGGACACAGTGTGAGCTGGGACACAGTGTGAACAGGGACACAGTGTGAAGAGGGACACAGTGTGATCAGGGACACAGTGTGATCAGGGACACAGGGTGTATAGGCCACACTATGTGTTGTGACACAGTGTGAAGAGGGACACAGTGTGAGCTGGTACAGAGTGTGAACGAGGACACAGTGCGAGTGGGGCACAGTGTGAACTGGAACACAGTGTGATCAGGTACACAGAGTGATCAGGGACACAGTGTGATCAGGGACACAGTGTGATCAGGGACACAGTGTTTGCTGGGACACAGGGTGATCAGAGACACAGTGCGAACTGGAACACAGTGTGATCAGGGACACAGTGTGATCAGGGACACAGTGTGATCAGGGACACAGTGTGAACAGGGACACAGTGTGATCAGGGACACAGTGTGATCAGGGACACAGTGCGATCAGGGACCCGGTGTGATCAGGGAAACTGTGTGTAAAGGGACACAGTGCGAGCTGGGACACAGTGTGATCAAGATCACAGTGTGATCAGGGACCCGGTGTGATCTGGGACACAGTGTGAACAGGGACACAGTGCGAGCTGGGATACAATGCGAGCTGGGACACAGTGTGAGCTGGGACACAGTGTGAAGAGGGACACAGTGTGAGCTGGGACACAGTGTGATCAGGGACACAGTGTGATCAGGGACACAGTGTGAGCTGGGACACAGTGTGATCAGGGACACAGTGTGAACTGGGACACAGAGTGATCAGGGACACAGTGTGATCAGGGACACATTGTGATCAGGGACACAGTGTGAGCTGGGACACAGTGTGATCAGGGACACAGTGTGAACAGGGACACAGTGCGAGCTGGGATACAGTGTGAACTGGGACACAGTGTGAGCTGGGACACAGTGTGAACTGGGACACAGTGTGAACAGGGACACAGTGCGAGCTGGGACACAGTGTGATCAGGGACACAGTGTGAACTGGGACCCAGTGTGATCAGGGACACAGTGCGAGCTGGGACACAGTGTGATCAGGGACACAGTGTGAGCTGAAACACAGTGTGAACTGGGACACAGTGTGAGCTGGGACACAGTGTGAACTGGGACACAGTGTGATCAGGGACACAGTGTGAACAGGGACACAGTGTGATCAGGGACACAGTGTGAACAGGGACACAGTGCGATCAGGGACACAGTGTGAACAGGGACACAGTGCGAGCTGGGACACAGTGTGATCAGGGACACAGAGTGATCAGGGACACAGTGTGAGCTGGGACACTGTGAGCTGGGACACAGTGCGAGCTGGGACACAGTGTGATCAGGGACACAGAGTGATCAGGGACACAGTGCGAGCTGGGACACAGTGTGAACAGGGACATAGTGCGAGCTGGGACACAGTGTGAGCTAGGACACAGTTTGATCAGGGAGACAGTGTGAGTTGGTACAGAGTGTGAACGAGGACACAGTGTGATCAGGGACACAGTGTGAGTGGGGCACAGAGTGATCAGGGACACAGTGTGATCATGGACACAGTGTTTGCTGGGACACAGGGTGATCAGAGACACAGTGCGAACTGGAACACAGTGTGATCAGTGACACAGTGTGATCAGGTACACAGTGTGATCAGGTACACAGAGCGATCAGGAACACAGTGTGATCAGGGACACAGTGTGAGCTGGGACACAGTGTGATCAGGGACACAGTGTGATCAGGGTCACAGTGTGATCAGGGTCACAGTGTGAGCTGGGACACAGTGTGATCAGGGTCACAGTGTGATCAGGGACACAGTGTGAGCTGGGACACAGTTTGATCAGGGACACAGTGTGTACAGGGACACAGTGTGAGCTGGGACACAGAGTGATCAGGGACACAGTGTGATCAGGGACACAGTGTGATCAGGGACACAGTGTGAGCTGGGACACAGTGTGATCAGGGACACAGTGTGAACAGAGACACAGTGCGAGCTGGGACACTGTGTTCAGAGATACAGTGTGCGCTGGGACACTGTGTTCAGGGACACAGTGCGATCAAGGACACAGTGCGATCAGGGACACAGTGTGATCAGGGACACAGTGTGAGCAGGGACACATTGTGATCAGGGATACAGTGTGAGCTGGGACACTGTGATCAGGGACCCGGTGTGATCTGGGACACAGTGTGATCAGGTACACAGAGCGAACAGGGACACAGTGTGAACAGGGACACAGTGTGATCAGGGACCCGGTGTGATCTGGGACACAGTGTGAGCTGGGACACAGTGTGAACAGGGACACACTGTGAGCTGGGACACAGTGTGAACAGGGACACAGTGCGAGCTGGGATACAGTGCGAGCTGGGACACAGTGTGAAGAGGGACACAGTGTGATCAGGGACACAGTGTGAGCAGGGACACAGTGTGAGCTGGGACACAGTGTGAACAGGGACACAGTGTGAGCTGGGACAGAAAGTGATCAGGGACACAGTGTGATCAGGGACACAGTGTGAGCAGGGACACTGTGTGAACAGGGACACAGTGCGAGCTGGGACACAGTGTGAGCTGGGACACACTGTGAAGAGGGACACAGTGTGAGCTGGGACACAGTGTGAGCTGGGACACAGTGTGAAGAGGGACACAGTGTGAGCTGGTACACATTGTGAGCTGGGACACAGTGTGATCAGGGACACAGTGTGATCAGGGATACAGTGTGAGCTGGGACACTGTGATCAGGGACCCGGTGTGATCTGGGACACAGTGTGAGCTGGGACACAGTGTGAACAGGGACACACTGTGAGCTGGGACACAGTGTGAACAGGGACACAGTGCGAGCTAGGATACAGTGCGAGCTGGGACACAGTGTGAAGAGGGACAGAGTGTGATCAGGGACACAGTGTGAGCTGGGACACAGTGTGAGCTGGGACACAGTGTGAAGAGGGACACAGTGTGATCAGGGACCCAGGGTGATCAGGGACACAGGGTGTATAGGCCACAGTATGTGTTGTGACACAGTGTGAAGAGGGACACAGTGTGAGCTGGTACAGAGTGTGAACGAGGACACAGTGTGAGTGGGGACACAGTGTGAGCTGGGACAGAGTGTGAAGAGGGACAAAGTGTGAACAGGGACACAGTGTGAACAGGGACACAGTGTGATCAGGGACACAGTGTGAACAGGGACACAGTGCGATCAGGGACACAGTGTGATCAGGGACACAGTGTGAGCTGGGACACAGTGTGAACAGGGACACAGTGATCAGGGACACAGTGTGAGCTGGGACACAGTGTGAACAGGGACACAGTGTGAACAGGGACACAGTGATCAGGGACACAGTGTGAGCTGGGACACAGTGTGAGCTGGGACACAGTGTGAACAGGGTCACAGTGTGAGCTGGGATACAGTGTGAACAGGGACACAGTGTGAACAGGGACACAGTGATCAGGGACACAGTGTGAGCTGGGACACAGTGTGAACAGGGACACAATGCGAGCTGGGACACAGTGTGAACAGGGTCACAGTGTGAGCTGGGATACAGTGTGAGCTGGGACACAGTGTGAGCTGGGACACAGTGTGAGTTGGGATACAGTGTGATCAGGGACACAGTGTGATCAGGGACACAGTGTTTGCTGGGACACAGGGTGATCAGGGCACAGTGCGACCTGGGACACAGAGTGATCAGAGACACAGGGCTAGCTGGAACACAGTGTGAACAGGCACACAGTGTGATCAGGTACACAGAGTGATCAGGGACACAGTGTGATCAGGTACACAGAGTGATCAGGGACACAGTGTGATCAGGGTCACAGTGTGATCAGGGACACAGTGTGAGCTGGGACACAGTGTGATCAGGGACACAGTGTGATCAGGGTCACAGTGTGATCAGGGACACAGTGTGAGCTGGGACACAGTGTGATCAGGGACACAGTGTGAACAGGGACACAGTGCGAGCTGGGACACTGTGTTCAGGGATACGGTGTGCGCTGGGACACTGTGTTCAGGGACACAGTGCGATCAAGGACACAGTGCGATCAAGGACACAGTGTGAGCTGGGACACAGTGTGAACAGGGACACAGTGTGATCAGGGACACAGTGTGATCAGGGACACAGTGCGAGCTGGGACACAGTGTGATCAGGGACACAGTGTGATCAGGGACACAGTGCGAGCTGGGACACAGTGTGAAGAGGGACACAGTGCGAGCTGGGACACAGCGTGATCAGGGACACAGTGTGAACAGGGACATAGTGATCAGGGACACAGTGCTAGCTGGGGCACAGTGTGAACAGGGACACAGTGTGATCAGGACACAGTGTGAACAGGGACACAGTGTGATCAGGGACACAGTGTGAACAGGGAAACTGTGTGAGCTGGGACACAGTGCGAGCTGGGACACTGTGTGAGCTGGAACACAGTGTGAACAGGGACACAGTGTGAACAGGGACACAGTGTGATCAGGGACACAGTGTGAGCTGGGACACAGTGTGAGCTGGGACACAGTGTGAACAGGGACACAGTGTGATCAGGGACACAGTGTGATCAGGGACACAGTGTGAGCTGGGACACAGTGTGAGCTGGGACACAGTGCGAGCTGGGACACAGTGCGAGCTGGGACACAGTGTGAACAGGGACACAGTGTGAACAGGGACACAGTGTGATCAGGTACACAGAGTGATCAGGGACACAGTGTGATCAGGGAAACAGTGCGAGCTGGGACACTGTGTTCAGGGATACAGTGTGAGCTGGGAGACAGTGTGAGCTGGGACACAGTGTGAGCTGGGACACAGTGTGATCAGGTACACAGAGTGATCAGGGACACAGTGCGATCAGGGACACAGTGCGAGCTGGGACACAGTGCGAGCTGGGTCACAGTGTGAACAGGTACACAGTGCGAGCTGGGACACAATGTGAACTGGGACACTGTGTGAACAGGGACACAGTGCGAGCTGGGACACAGTGTGATCAGGGACACAGTGTGAACAGGGACACAGTGTGAACAGGGACACAGTGTGAACAGGGACACAGTGATCAGGGACACAGTGTGAACAGGGACACAGTGCGAGCTGGGACACAGTCTGAGCTGGGACACAGTGTTAACAGGGACACAGTGTGATCAGCTACACAGAGTGATCAGGGACACAGTGTGAGCTGGGACAGAAAGTGATCAGGGACACAGTGTGAGCTGGAACACACAGTGATCAGGGACACAGTGTGAACAGGGACACAGTGTGAACAGGGACACAGTGTGAGCTGGGACACAGTGTGAACAGGGTCACAGTGTGAGCTGGGACACAGTGTCAACAGGGACACAATGCGAGCTGGGACACAGTGTGAACTGGGTCACAGTGTGAGCTGGGATACAGTGTGAGCTGGGACACAGTGTGAACAGGGACACAGTGTGAGCTGGGATACAGTGTGAAGAGGGACACAGGGTGATCAGGGACACAGGGTGTATAGGCCACAGTATATATTGTGACACAGTGTGAGCTGGGACACAGTGTGAACAGGGACACAGTGTGATCAGGGACACAGTGTGAACAGGGACACAGTGTGAGCTGTGACACAGTGTGAAGAGGGACACAGTGTGTACAGGGACACAGTGCGAGCTGGGACACAGTGTGAACTGGGTCACAGTGTGAGCTGGGATACAGTGTGAGCTGGGACACAGTGTGAACAGGGACACAGTGTGAGCTGGGATACAGTGTGAAGAGGGACACAGGGTGATCAGGGACACAGGGTGTATAGGCCACAGTATATATTGTGACACAGTGTGAATAGGGACACAGTGTGAGCTGGTACAGAGTGTGTACAGGGACACAGTGCGAGCTGGGACACAGTGTGAGCTGGGACACAGTGTGAGCTGGGACACAGTGTGATCAGGGACACAGTGTGAGCTGGGACACAGAGTGATCAGGGACACAGTGTGATCAGGGACACAGTGTGAACAGGGACACAGTGTGAACAGGGACACAGTGCGAGCTGGGAGACAGTGTGAGCTGGGACACAGTGTGATCAGGGTCACAGTGTGAGCTGGGACACAGTGTGATCAGGGACACAGTGCGATCAGAGACACAGTGTGAACAGGGACACAGTACGAGCTGGGACACAGTGTGAGCTGGGACACAGTGTGATCAGGGACCCAGGGTGATCAGGGACACAGAGTGTATAGGCCACAGTATGTGTTGTGACACAGTGTGAAGAGGGACACAGTGCGAGCTGGGACACAGTGTGAGCTGGGACACAGTGTGAACAGGGACATAGTGTGAACAGGGACACAGTGATCAGGGACACAGTGCTAGCTGGGGCACAGTGTGATCAGGGACACAGTGTGAACAGGGAAACTGTGTGAGCTGGGACACAGTGCGAGCTGGGACACTGTGTGAGCTGGAACACAGTGTGAACAGGGACACAGTGTGATCAGGTACACAGAGTGTTCAGGGATACAGTGTGAGCTGGGAGACAGTGTGAGCTGGGACACAGTGTGAACAGGGACACACTGTGAGCTGGGACACAGTGTGAACAGGGACACAGTGCGAGCTGGGACACAGTGTGAGCTGGGACACAGTGTGATCAGGTACACAGAGTGATCAGGGACACAGTGCGAGCTGAGACACAGTGCGAGCTGGGACACAGTGCGAGCTGGGTCACAGTGTGAACAGGTACACAGTGCGAGCTGGGACACAATGTGAACTGGGACACTGTGTGAACAGGGACACAGTGCGAGCTGGGACACAGTGTGATCAGGGACACAGTGTGAACTGGGACACAGTGTGAACAGGGACACAGTGCGATCAGGGACACAGTGTGAACAGGGACACAGTGATCAGGGACACAGTGTGAACAGGGACACAGTGCGAGCTGGGACACAGTCTGAGCTGGGACACAGTGTTAACAGGGACACAGTGTGATCAGCTACACAGAGTGATCAGGGACACAGTGTGAGCTGGAACACACAGTGATCAGGGACACAGTGTGAACAGGGACACAGTGTGAACAGGGACACAGTGTGAGCTGGGACACTGTGATCAGGGACACAGTGTGAACAGGGACACAGTGTGAACAGGGACACAGTGCAAGCTGGGACACAGTGTGAACAGGGACACAGTGTGAGCTGTGACACAGTGTGAAGAGGGACACAGTGTGTACAGGGACACAGTGCAAGCTGGGAGGCAGTGTGATCAAGATCACAGTGTGATCAGGGACACAGTGTGATCAGGGATACAGTGTGAGCTGGGTCACAGTGTGAACAGGGACACAGTGTGAGCTGGGAGACAGTGTGATCAAGATCACAGTGTGATCAGGGACACAGTGTGATCAGGGATACAGTGTGAGCTGGGACACTGTGATCAGGGACCCGGTGTGATCTGGGACACAGTGTGAACAGGGACACAGTGCAAGCTGGGACACAGTGTGAACAGGGACACACTGTGAGCTGGGACACAGTGTGAGCTGGGACACAGTGTGAGCTGGGACACATTGTGAACAGGGATACAGTGCAAGCTGGGACACACTGTGAACAGGGACACACTGTGAGCTGGGACACAGTGTGAACAGGGACACAGTGCGAGCTGGGACACAGTGTGAGCTGGGACACAGTGTGATCAGGGTCACAGTGTGAGCTGGGACACAGTGTCAACAGGGACACAATGCGAGCTGGGACACAGTGTGAACTGGGTCACAGTGTGAGCTGGGATACAGTGTGAGCTGGGACACAGTGTGAACAGGGACACAGTGTGAGCTGGGATACAGTGTGAAGAGGGACACAGGGTGATCAGGGACACAGGGTGTATAGGCCACAGTATATATTGTGACGCAGTGTGAATAGGGACACAGTGTGAGCTGGTACAGAGTGTGAGCGAAGACAAAATGTGAGTGGGGACACAGTGTGAGCTGGGACACAGTGTGAACAGGGACACAGTGTGATCAGGGACACAGTGTGAACAGGGACACAGTGTGAGCTGTGACACAGTGTGAAGAGGGACACAGTGTGTACAGGGACACAGTGCGAGCTGGGACACAGTGTGAACTGGGTCACAGTGTGAGCTGGGATACAGTGTGAGCTGGGACACAGTGTGAACAGGGACACAGTGTGAGCTGGGATACAGTGTGAAGAGGGACACAGGGTGATCAGGGACACAGGGTGTATAGGCCACAGTATATATTGTGACACAGTGTGAATAGGGACACAGTGTGAGCTGGTACAGAGTGTGAACGAGGACAAAGTGTGAGTGGGGACACAGTGTGAGCTGGGACACAGTGTGAACAGGGACACAGTGTGATCAGGGACACAGTGTGAACAGGGACACAGTGTGAGCTGTGACACAGTGTGAAGAGGGACACAGTGTGTACAGGGACACAGTGCGAGCTGGGACACAGTGTGAGCTGGGACACAGTGTGATCAGGGACACAGTGTGATCAGGGACACAGTGTGATCAGGGACACAGTGCGATCAGGGACACAGTGTGAGCTGGGACACAGTGTGAGCTGGGACACAGTGCGAGCTGGGACACAGTGTGAGCAGGGACACAGTGTGATCAGGGAAACAGTGTGAGCTGGGACAGAAAGTGATCAGGGACACAGAGTGATCAGGGACACAGTGTGATCAGGGACACAGTGTGATCAGGGACACAGTGTGATCAGGGACACAGTGTGAACAGGGACATAGTGTGAACAGGGACACAGTGATCAGGGACACAGTGTGAGCTGGGACACAGTGTGATCAGGGACACAATGCGAGCTGGGACACAGTGTGAACAGGGTCACAGTGTGAGCTGGGATACAGTGTGAGCTGGGACACAGTGTGAACAGGGACACAGTGTGAGTTGGGATACAGTGTGATCAGGGACACAGTGTGATCAGGGACACAGTGTTTGCTGGGACACAGGGTGATCAGGGCACAGTGCGACCTGGGACACAGAGTGATCAGAGACACAGGGCTAGCTGGAACACAGTGTGAACAGGCACACAGTGTGATCAGGTACACAGAGTGATCAGGGACCCAGTGTGATCAGGTACACAGTGTGATCAGGGACACAGTGTGATCAGGTACACAGTGTGATCAGGGACACAGTGTGATCAGGTACACAGAGTGATCAGGGACACAGTGTGATCAGGGTCACAGTGTGATCAGGGACACAGTGTGAGCTGGGACACAGTGTGATCAGGGACACAGTGTAAACAGGGACACAGTGCGAGCTGGGACACTGTGTTCAGGGATACAGTGTGCGCTGGGACACTGTGTTCAGGGACACAGTGCGATCAAGGACACAGTGCGATCAAGGACACAGTGTGAGCTGGGACACAGTGTGAACAGGGACACAGTGTGATCAGGGACACAGTGTGATCAGGGACACAGGGTGATCAGGGACACAGTGTGAAGAGGGACACAGTGCGAGCTGGGACACAGTGTGATCAGGGACACAGTGTGAACAGGGACATAGTGATCAGGGACACAGTGCTAGCTGGGGCACAGTGTGAACAGGGACACAGTGTGATCAGGGACACAGTGTGAACAGGGACACAGTGTGATCAGGGACACAGTGTGAGCTGGGACACAGTGTGATCATGGCCACAGTGTGAACAGGGAAACTGTGTGAACAGGGACACAGTGTGATCAGGTACACAGAGTGATCAGGGACACAGTGTGATCAGGTACACAGTGTGAACAGGGACACAGTGCGAGCTGGGACACAGTGTGAGCTGGGACACAGTGTGAGCTGGGATACAGTGTGAACAGGGACACAGTGTGATCAGGTACACAGAGTGATCAGGGACACAGTGTGAGCTGGGACACAGTGTGAGCTGGGACACAGTGCGAGCTGGGACACAGTGCGAGCTGGGACACTGTGTGAGCTGGGACACAGTGTGAACAGGGACACAGTGTGATCAGGTACACAGAGTGATCAGGGACACAGTGTGATCAGGGAAACAGTGCGAGCTGGGACACTGTGTTCAGGGATACAGTGTGAGCTGGGAGACAGTGTGAGCTGGGACACAGTGTGAGCTGGGACACAGTGTGATCAGGTACACAGAGTGATCAGGGACACAGTGCGATCAGGGACACAGTGCGAGCTGGGACACAGTGCGAGCTGGGTCACAGTGTGAACAGGTACACAGTGCGAGCTGGGACACAATGTGAACTGGGACACTGTGTGAACAGGGACACTGTGCGAGCTGGGACACAGTGTGATCAGGGACACAGTGTGAACTGGGACACAGTGTGAACAGGGACACAGTGTGAACAGGGACACAGTGATCAGGGACACAGTGTGAACAGGGACACAGTGCGAGCTGGGACACAGTCTGAGCTGGGACACAGTGTTAACAGGGACACAGTGTGATCAGCTACACAGAGTGATCAGGGACACAGTGTGA
This sequence comes from Isurus oxyrinchus, assembly GCA_026770705.1. Classification (NCBI taxonomy): domain Eukaryota; kingdom Metazoa; phylum Chordata; class Chondrichthyes; order Lamniformes; family Lamnidae; genus Isurus; species Isurus oxyrinchus. Next base: position 29,251,428 of record JANJGN010000029.1, on the reverse strand, counting down.
GCTGGGACAGAAAGTGATCAGGGACACAGTGTGAGCTGGAACACACAGTGATCAGGGACACAGTGTGAACAGGGACACAGTGTGAGCTGGGACACAGTGTGAGCTGGGTCACAGTGTGAACAGGGACACAGTGTGAGCTGGGAGACAGTGTGATCAAGATCACAGTGTGATCAGGGACACAGTGTGATCAGGGATACAGTGTGAGCTGGGACACTGTGATCAGGGACCCGGTGTGATCTGGGACACAGTGTGAACAGGGACACAGTGCAAGCTGGGACACAGTGTGAACAGGGACACAGTGTGAGCTGGGACACAGTGTGAGCTGGGACACAGTGTGAACAGGGATACAGTGCAAGCTGGGACACACTGTGAACAGGGACACACTGTGAGCTGGGACACAGTGTGAACAGGGACACAGTGCGAGCTGGGACACAGTGTGAGCTGGGACACAGTGTGATCAGGTACACAGAGTGATCAGGGACACAGTGCGATCAGGGACACAGTGCGAGCTGGGACACAGTGCGAGCTGGGTCACAGTGTGAACAGGTACACAGTGCGAGCTGGGACACAATGTGAACTGGGACACTGTGTGAACAGGGACACAGTGCGAGCTGGGACACAGTGTGATCAGGGACACAGTGTGATCAGGGACACAGTGTGAACTGGGACACAGTGTGAACAGGGACACAGTGTGAACAGGGACACAGTGATCAGGGACACAGTGTGAACAGGGACACAGTGCGAGCTGGGACACAGTCTGAGCTGGGACACAGTGTTAACAGGGACACAGTGTGATCAGCTACACAGAGTGATCAGGGACACAGTGTGAGCTGGGACAGAAAGTGATCAGGGACACAGTGTGAGCTGGAACACACAGTGTGATCAGGGACACAGTGTGAACAGGGACACAGTGTGAACAGGGACACAGTGTGAGCTGGGACACAGTGTGAGCTGGGTCACAGTGTGAACAGGGACACAGTGTGAGCTGGGAGACAGTGTGATCAAGATCACAGTGTGATCAGGGACACAGTGTGATCAGGGATACAGTGTGAGCTGGGACACTGTGATCAGGGACCCGGTGTGATCTGGGACACAGTGTGAACAGGGACACAGTGCGAGCTGGGACACAGTGTGAGCTGGGACACAGTGTGATCAGGGATACAGTGTGAGCTGGGACACTGTGATCAGGGACCCGGTGTGATCTGGGACACAGTGTGAACAGGGACACAGTGCAAGCTGGGACACAGTGTGAACAGGGACACACTGTGAGCTGGGACACAGTGTGAGCTGGGACACAGTGTGAGCTGGGACACATTGTGAACAGGGATACAGTGCAAGCTGGGACACACTGTGAACAGGGACACACTGTGAGCTGGGACACAGTGTGAACAGGGACACAGTGCGAGCTGGGACACAGTGTGAGCTGGGACACAGTGTGATCAGGGTCACAGTGTGAGCTGGGACACAGTGTCAACAGGGACACAATGCGAGCTGGGACACAGTGTGAACTGGGTCACAGTGTGAGCTGGGATACAGTGTGAGCTGGGACACAGTGTGAACAGGGACACAGTGTGAGCTGGGATACAGTGTGAAGAGGGACACAGGGTGATCTGGGACACAGGGTGTATAGGCCACAGTATATATTGTGACACAGTGTGAATAGGGACACAGTGTGAGCTGGTACAGAGTGTGAGCGAAGACAAAATGTGAGTGGGGACACAGTGTGAGCTGGGACACAGTGTGAACAGGGACACAGTGTGATCAGGGACACAGTGTGTACAGGGACACAGTGCGAGCTGGGACACAGTGTGAACTGGGTCACAGTGTGAGCTGGGATACAGTGTGAGCTGGGACACAGTGTGAACAAGGACACAGTGTGAGCTGGGATACAGTGTGAAGAGGGACACAGGGTGATCAGGGACACAGGGTGTATAGGCCACAGTATATATTGTGACACAGTGTGAATAGGGACACAGTGTGAGCTGGTACAGAGTGTGAACGAGGACAAAGTGTGAGTGGGGACACAGTGTGAGCTGGGACACAGTGTGAACAGGGACACAGTGTGATCAGGGACACAGTGTGAACAGGGACACAGTGTGAGCTGTGACACAGTGTGAAGAGGGACACAGTGTGTACAGGGACACAGTGCGAGCTGGGACACAGTGTGAGCTGGGACACAGTGTGATCAGGGACACAGTGTGATCAGGGACACAGTGTGATCAGGGACACAGTGCGAGCTGGGACACAGTGTGAACAGGGACACAGTGTGAGCTGGGACACAGTGCGAGCTGGGACACAGTGTGAGCAGGGACACAGTGTGATCAGGGAAACAGTGTGAGCTGGGACAGAAAGTGATCAGGGACACAGAGTGATCAGGGACACAGTGTGATCAGGGACACAGTGTGATCAGGGACACAGTGTGATCAGGGACACAGTGTGAACAGGGACATAGTGTGAACAGGGACACAGTGATCAGGGACACAGTGTGAGCTGGGACACAGTGTGATCAGGGACACAATGCGAGCTGGGACACAGTGTGAACAGGGTCACAGTGTGAGCTGGGATACAGTGTGAGCTGGGACACAGTGTGAACAGGGACACAGTGTGAGTTGGGATACAGTGTGATCAGGGACACAGTGTGATCAGGGACACAGTGTTTGCTGGGACACAGGGTGATCAGGGCACAGTGCGACCTGGGACACAGAGTGATCAGAGACACAGGGCTAGCTGGAACACAGTGTGAACAGGCACACAGTGTGATCAGGTACACAGAGTGATCAGGGACCCTGTGTGATCAGGTACACAGTGTGATCAGGGACACAGTGTGATCAGGTACACAGAGTGATCAGGGACACAGTGTGATCAGGTACACAGAGTGATCAGGGACACAGTGTGATCAGGGTCACAGTGTGATCAGGGACACAGTGTGAGCTGGGACACAGTGTGATCAGGGACACAGTGTAAACAGGGACACAGTGCGAGCTGGGACACTGTGTTCAGGGATACAGTGTGCGCTGGGACACTGTGTTCAGGGACACAGTGCGATCAAGGACACAGTGCGATCAAGGACACAGTGTGAGCTGGGACACAGTGTGAACAGGGACACAGTGTGATCAGGGACACAGTGTGATCAGGGACACAGGGTGATCAGGGACACAGTGTGAAGAGGGACACAGTGCGAGCTGGGACACAGTGTGATCAGGGACACAGTGTGAACAGGGACATAGTGATCAGGGACACAGTGCTAGCTGGGGCACAGTGTGAACAGGGACACAGTGTGATCAGGGACACAGTGTGAACAGGGACACAGTGTGATCAGGGACACAGTGTGAGCTGGGACACAGTGTGATCAGGGACACAGTGTGAACAGGGAAACTGTGTGAACAGGGACACAGTGTGATCAGGTACACAGAGTGATCAGGGACACAGTGTGATCAGGTACACAGTGTGAACAGGGACACAGTGCGAGCTGGGACACAGTGTGAGCTGGGACACAGTGTGAGCTGGGATACAGTGTGAACAGGGACACAGTGTGATCAGGTACACAGAGTGATCAGGGACACAGTGTGAGCTGGGACACAGTGTGAGCTGGGACACAGTGCGAGCTGGGACACAGTGCGAGCTGGGACACAGTGTGAGCTGGGACACAGTGTGAACAGGGACACAGTGTGATCAGGTACACAGAGTGATCAGGGACACAGTGTGATCAGGGAAACAGTGCGAGCTGGGACACTGTGTTCAGGGATACAGTGTGAGCTGGGAGACAGTGTGAGCTGGGACACAGTGTGAGCTGGGACACAGTGTGATCAGGTACACAGAGTGATCAGGGACACAGTGCGATCAGGGACACAGTGCGAGCTGGGACACAGTGCGAGCTGGGTCACAGTGTGAACAGGTACACAGTGCGAGCTGGGACACAATGTGAACTGGGACACTGTGTGAACAGGGACACTGTGCGAGCTGGGACACAGTGTGATCAGGGACACAGTGTGATCAGGGACACAGTGTGAACAGGGACACAGTGTGAACAGGGACACAGTGATCAGGGACACAGTGTGAACAGGGACACAGTGCGAGCTGGGACACAGTCTGAGCTGGGACACAGTGTTAACAGGGACACAGTGTGATCAGCTACACAGAGTGATCAGGGACACAGTGTGAGCTGGGACAGAAAGTGATCAGGGACACAGTGTGAGCTGGAACACACAGTGATCAGGGACACAGTGTGAACAGGGACACAGTGTGAACAGGGACACAGTGTGAGCTGGGACACAGTGTGAGCTGGGTCACAGTGTGAACAGGGACACAGTGTGAGCTGGGAGACAGTGTGATCAAGATCACAGTGTGATCAGGGACACAGTGTGATCAGGGATACAGTGTGAGCTGGGACACTGTGATCAGGGACCCGGTGTGATCTGGGACACAGTGTGAACAGGGACACAGTGCAAGCTGGGACACAGTGTGAACAGGGACACACTGTGAGCTGGGACACAGTGTGAGCTGGGACACAGTGTGAGCTGGGACACAGTGTGAACAGGGATACAGTGCAAGCTGGGACACACTGTGAACAGGGACACACTGTGAGCTGGGACACAGTGTGAACAGGGACACAGTGCGAGCTGGGACACAGTGTGAGCTGGGACACAGTGTGATCAGGTACACAGAGTGATCAGGGACACAGTGCGATCAGGGACACAGTGCGAGCTGGGACACAGTGCGAGCTGGGTCACAGTGTGAACAGGTACACAGTGCGAGCTGGGACACAATGTGAACTGGGACACTGTGTGAACAGGGACACAGTGCGAGCTGGGACACAGTGTGATCAGGGACACAGTGTGATCAGGGACACAGTGTGAACTGGGACACAGTGTGAACAGGGACACAGTGTGAACAGGGACACAGTGATCAGGGACACAGTGTGAACAGGGACACAGTGCGAGCTGGGACACAGTCTGAGCTGGGACACAGTGTTAACAGGGACACAGTGTGATCAGCTACACAGAGTGATCAGGGACACAGTGTGAGCTGGGACAGAAAGTGATCAGGGACACAGTGTGAGCTGGAACACACAGTGATCAGGGACACAGTGTGAACAGGGACACAGTGTGAACAGGGACACAGTGTGAGCTGGGACACAGTGTGAGCTGGGTCACAGTGTGAACAGGGACACAGTGTGAGCTGGGAGACAGTGTGATCAAGATCACAGTGTGATCAGGGACACAGTGTGATCAGGGATACAGTGTGAGCTGGGACACTGTGATCAGGGACCCGGTGTGATCTGGGACACAGTGTGAACAGGGACACAGTGCAAGCTGGGACACAGTGTGAACAGGGACACAGTGCGAGCTGGGACACAGTGTGAGCTGGGACACAGTGTGATCAGGGTCACAGTGTGAGCTGGGACACAGTGTCAACAGGGACACAATGCGAGCTGGGACACAGTGTGAACTGGGTCACAGTGTGAGCTGGGATACAGTGTGAGCTGGGACACAGTGTGAACAGGGACACAGTGTGAGCTGGGATACAGTGTGAAGAGGGACACAGGGTGATCAGGGACACAGGGTGTATAGGCCACAGTGTATATTGTGACACAGTGTGAATAGGGACACAGTGTGAGCTGGTACAGACTGTGAGCGAGGACAAAATGTGAGTGGGGACACAGTGTGAGCTGGGACACAGTGTGAACAGGGACACAGTGTGATCAGGGACACAGTGTGAACAGGGACACAGTGTGAGCTGTGACACAGTGTGAAGAGGGACACAGTGTGTACAGGGACACAGTGCGAGCTGGGACACAGTGTGAACTGGGTCACAGTGTGAGCTGGGATACAGTGTGAGCTGGGACACAGTGTGAACAGGGACACAGTGTGAGCTGGGATACAGTGTGAAGAGGGACACAGGGTGATCAGGGACACAGGGTGTATAGGCCACAGTATATATTGTGACACAGTGTGAATAGGGACACAGTGTGAGCTGGTACAGAGTGTGAACGAGGACAAAGTGTGAGTGGGGACACAGTGTGAGCTGGGACACAGTGTGAACAGGGACACAGTGTGATCAGGGACACAGTGTGAACAGGGACACAGTGTGAGCTGTGACACAGTGTGAAGAGGGACACAGTGTGTACAGGGACACAGTGCGAGCTGGGACACAGTGTGAGCTGGGACACAGTGTGATCAGGGACACAGTGTGATCAGGGACACAGTGCGAGCTGGGACAGAAAGTGATCAGGGACACAGTGTGATCAGGGACACAGTGTGATCAGGGACACAGTGCGAGCTGGGACACAGTGTGAGCTGGGACACAGTGTGATCAGGGACACAGTGCGATCAGGGACACAGTGTGAACAGGGTCACAGTGCGGGCTGGGACACAGTGTGAGCTGGGACACAGTGTGATCAGGGACCCAGGGTGATCAGGGACACAGAGTGTATAGGCCACAGTATGTGTTGTGACACAGTGTGAAGAGGGACACAGTGCGAGCTGGGACACAGTGTGAGTGGGGACACAGTGTGAACAGGGACATAGTGTGAACAGGGACACAGTGATCAGAGACACAGTGCTAGCTGGGGCACAGTGTGATCAGGGACACAGTGTGAACAGGGACACAGTGCTAGCTGGGGCACAGTGTGATCAGGGACACAGTGTGAACAGGGACACAGTGTGAGCTGGGACACAGTGTGAACAGGGACACAGTGCGAGCTGGGACACTGTGATCAGGGACACAGTGTGAACAGGGACACAGTGTGATCAGGGACACAGTGCGAGCTGGGACACTGTGTGAGCTGGAACACAGTGTGAACAGGGACACAGTGTGAACAGGGACACAGTGTGATCAGGTACACAGAGTGATCAGGGAAACAGTGCGAGCTGGGACACTGTGTTCAGGGATACAGTGTGAGCTGGGAGACAGTGTGAGCTGGGACACAGTGTGAGCTGGGACACAGTGTGATCAGGTACACAGAGTGATCAGGGACACAGTGCGAGCTGAGACACAGTGCGAGCTGGGACACAGTGCGAGCTGGGTCACAGTGTGAACAGGTACACAGTGCGAGCTGGGACACAATGTGAACTGGGACACTGTGTGAACAGGGACACAGTGCAAGCTGGGACACAGTGTGATCAGGGACACAGTGTGAACTGGGACACAGTGTGAACAGGGACACAGTGCGATCAGGGACACAGTGTGAACAGGGACACAGTGATCAGGGACACAGTGTGAACAGGGACACAGTGCGAGCTGGGACACAGTCTGAGCTGGGACACAGTGTTAACAGGGACACAGTGTGATCAGCTACACAGAGTGATCAGGGACACAGTGTGAGCTGGAACACACAGTGATCAGGGACACAGTGTGAACAGGGACACAGTGTGAACAGGGACACAGTGTGAGCTGGGACACAGTGCGAGCTGGGACACTGTGATCAGGGACACAGTGTGAACAGGGACACAGTGTGAACAGGGACACAGTGCAAGCTGGGACACAGTGTGAGCTGGGTCACAGTGTGAACAGGGACACAGTGTGAGCTGGGAGACAGTGTGATCAAGATCACAGTGTGATCAGGGACACAGTGTGATCAGGGATACAGTGTGAGCTGGGACACTGTGATCAGGGACCCGGTGTGATCTGGGACACAGTGTGAACAGGGACACAGTGCAAGCTGGGACACAGTGTGAACAGGGACACACTGTGAGCTGGGACACAGTGTGAGCTGGGACACAGTGTGAGCTGGGACACAGTGTGAACAGGGACACAGTGTGATCAGGGACACAGTGTGAACAGGGACACAGTGTGAGCTGTGACACAGTGTGAAGAGGGACACAGTGTGTACAGGGACACAGTGCGAGCTGGGACACAGTGTGAACTGGGTCACAGTGTGAGCTGGGATACAGTGTGAGCTGGGACACAGTGTGAACAGGGACACAGTGTGAGCTGGGACACAGTGCGAGCTGGGACACAGTGTGGGCAGGGACACAGTGTGATCAGGGACACAGTGTGATCAGGGACACAGTGTGATCAGGGACACAGTGTGAGCTGGGACACAGTGTGAGCTGGGACACAGTGTGAAGAGGGACACAGTGCGAGCTGGGACACAGTGTGATCAGGGACACAGTGTGAACAGGGACATAGTGATCAGGGACACAGTGCTAGCTGGGGCACAGTGTGAACAGGGACACAGTGTGATCAGGGACACAGTGTGAACAGGGACACAGTGTGAGCTGGGACACAGTGTGATCAGGGACACAGTGTGAACAGGGAAACTGTGTGAGCTGGGACACAGTGCGAGCTGGGACACTGTGTGAGCTGGAACACAGTGTGAACAGGGACACAGTGTGATCAGGGACTTAGTGTGATCAAGGACAGAGTGCGAGCTGGGACACAGTGTGAGCTGGGATACAGTGTGAACAGGGACACAGTGTGATCAGGTTCACAGAGTGATCAGGGACACAGTGTGAGCTGGGACACAGTGCGAGCTGGGACACAGTGCGAGCTGGGACACAGTGTGAGCTGGGACACAGTGTGAACAGGGACACAGTGTGATCAGGTACACAGAGTGATCAGGGACACAGTGTGATCAGGGAAACAGTGCGAGCTGGGACACTGTGTTCAGGGATACAGTGTGAGCTGGGAGACAGTGTGAGCTGGGACACAGTGTGAGCTGGGACACAGTGTGATCAGGTACACAGAGTGATCAGGGACACAGTGCGATCAGGGACACAGTGCGAGCTGGGACACAGTGCGAGCTGGGTCACAGTGTGAACAGGTACACAGTGCGAGCTGGGACACAATGTGAACTGGGACACTGTGTGAACAGGGACACAGTGCGAGCTGGGACACAGTGTGATCAGGGACACAGTGTGATCAGGGACACAGTGTGAACTGGGACACAGTGTGAACAGGGACACAGTGTGAACAGGGACACAGTGATCAGGGACACAGTGTGAACAGGGACACAGTGCGAGCTGGGACACAGTCTGAGCTGGGACACAGTGTTAACAGGGACACAGTGTGATCAGCTACACAGAGTGATCAGGGACACAGTGTGAGCTGGGACAGAAAGTGATCAGGGACACAGTGTGAGCTGGAACACACAGTGATCAGGGACACAGTGTGAACAGGGACACAGTGTGAACAGGGACACAGTGTGAGCTGGGACACAGTGTGAGCTGGGACACAGTGTGAGCTGGGTCACAGTGTGAACAGGGACACAGTGTGAGCTGGGAGACAGTGTGATCAAGATCACAGTGTGATCAGGGACACAGTGTGATCAGGGATACAGTGTGAGCTGGGACACTGTGATCAGGGACCCGGTGTGATCTGGGACACAGTGTGAACAGGGACACAGTGCAAGCTGGGACACAGTGTGAACAGGGACACACTGTGAGCTGGGACACAGTGTGAGCTGGGACACAGTGTGAGCTGGGACACAGTGTGAACAGGGATACAGTGCAAGCTGGGACACACTGTGAACAGGGACACACTGTGAGCTGTGACACAGTGTGAACAGGGACACCGTGCGAGCTGGGACACAGTGTGAGCTGGGACACAGTGTGATCAGGGTCACAGTGTGAGCTGGGACACAGTGTCAACAGGGACACAATGCGAGCTGGGACACAGTGTGAACTGGGTCACAGTGTGAGCTGGGATACAGTGTGAGCTGGGACACAGTGTGAACAGGGACACAGTGTGAGCTGGGATACAGTGTGAAGAGGGACACAGGGTGATCAGGGACACAGGGTGTATAGGCCACAGTATATATTGTGACACAGTGTGAATAGGGACACAGTGTGAGCTGGTACAGAGTGTGAGCGTGGACAAAATGTGAGTGGGGACACAGTGTGAGCTGGGACACAGTGTGAACAGGGACACAGTGTGATCAGGGACACAGTGTGAACAGGGACACAGTGTGAGCTGTGACACAGTGTGAAGAGGGACACAGTGTGTACAGGGACACAGTGCGAGCTGGGACACAGTGTGAACTGGGTCACAGTGTGAGCTGGGATACAGTGTGAGCTGGGACACAGTGTGAACAGGGACACAGTGTGAGCTGGGACACAGTGCGAGCTGGGACACAGTGTGAGCAGGGACACAGTGTGATCAGGGACACAGTGTGATCAGGGACACAGTGTGAGCTGGGACACAGTGTGAGCTGGGACACAGTGTGATCAGGGACACAGTGTGATCAGGGACACAGTGCGAGCTGGGACACAGTGTGAACAGGGACACAGTGTGAGCTGGGACACAGTGCGAGCTGGGACACAGTGTGAGCATGGACACAGTGTGATCAGGGACACAGAGTGATCAGGGACACAGTGTGAACAGGGACACAGTGTGATCAGGGACACAGTGCGATCAGAGACACAGTGTGAACAGGGTCACAGTGCGAGCTGGGACACAGTGTGAGCTGGGACACAGTGTGAGCTGGGACACAGTGCGAGCTGGGACACAGTGTGAGTGGGGACACAGTGTGAGTGGGGACACAGTGTGATCAGGGACACAGTGTGAACAGGGACATAGTGTGAACAGGGACACAGTGATCAGGGACTCAGTGCTAGCTGGGGCACAGTGTGATCAGGGACACAGTGTGAACAGGGACACAGTGTGATCAGGGACACAGTGTGAACAGGGACACAGTGTGATCAGGGACACAGTGTGAACAGGGACACAGTGTGATCAGGTACACAGAGTGATCAGGGAAACAGTGCGAGCTGGGACACTGTGTTCAGGGATACAGTGTGAGCTGGGAGACAGTGTGAGCTGGGACACAGTGTGAGCTGGGACACAGTGTGATCAGGTACACAGAGTGATCAGGGACACAGTGTGATCAGGTACACAGTGTGATCAGGTACACAGTGTGATCAGGGACACAGTGCGAGCTGGGACACAGTGCGAGCTGGGTCACAGTGTGAACAGGTACACAGTGCGAGCTGGGACACAATGTGAACTGGGACACTGTGTGAACAGGGACACAGTGCGAGCTGGGACACAGTGTGATCAGGGACACAGTGTGAACTGGGACACAGTGTGAACAGGGACACAGTGCGATCAGGGACACAGTGTGAACAGGGACACAGTGATCAGGGACACAGTGTGAACAGGGACACAGTGCGAGCTGGGACACAGTCTGAGCTGGGACACAGTGTTAACAGGGACACAGTGTGATCAGCTACACAGAGTGATCAGGGACACAGTGTGAGCTGGAACACACAGTGATCAGGGACACAGTGTGAACAGGGACACAGTGTGAACAGGGACACAGTGTGAGCTGGGACACTGTGATCAGGGACACAGTGTGAACAGGGACACAGTGTGAACAGGGACACAGTGCAAGCTGGGACACAGTGTGAGCTGGGTCACAGTGTGAACAGGGACACAGTGTGAGCTGGGAGACAGTGTGATCAAGATCACAGTGTGATCAGGGACACAGTGTGATCAGGGATACAGTGTGAGCTGGGACACTGTGATCAGGGACCCGGTGTGATCTGGGACACAGTGTGAACAGGGACACAGTGCAAGCTGGGACACAGTGTGAACAGGGACACACTGTGAGCTGGGACACAGTGTGAGCTGGGACACAGTGTGAGCTGGGACACAGTGTGAACAGGGATACAGTGCAAGCTGGGACACACTGTGAACAGGGACACACTGTGAGCTGGGACACAGTGTGAACAGGGACACAGTGCGAGCTGGGACACAGTGTGAGCTGGGACACAGTGTGATCAGGGTCACAGTGTGAGCTGGGACACAGTGTCAACAGGGACACAATGCGAGCTGGGACATAGTGTGAACTGGGTCACAGTGTGAGCTGGGATACAGTGTGAGCTGGGACACAGTGTGAACAGGGACACAGTGTGAGCTGGGATACAGTGTGAAGAGGGACACAGGGTGATCAGGGACACAGGGTGTATAGGCCACAGTATATATTGTGACACAGTGTGAATAGGGACACAGTGTGAGCTGGTACAGACTGTGAGCGAGGACAAAATGTGAGTGGGGACACAGTGTGAGCTGGGACACAGTGTGAACAGGGACACAGTGTGATCAGGGACACAGTGTGAACAGGGACACAGTGTGAGCTGTGACACAGTGTGAAGAGGGACACAGTGTGTACAGGGACACAGTGCGAGCTGGGACACAGTGTGAGCTGTGACACAGTGTGAAGAGGGACACAGTGTGTACAGGGACACAGTGCGAGCTGGGACACAGTGTGAACAGGGACACAGTACGATCAGGGACACAGTGTAAAGCGGGACACAGTGTGAACAGGGACACAGTGTGAACAGGGACACAGAGTGAGCTGGGACACAGTGCGAGCTGGGACACAGTGTGAACAGGTACACAGTGCGAGCTGGGACACAGTGTGAACAGGGACACAGTATGAACAGGGACACAGTGCGAGCTGGGACACAGTGTGAAGAGGGACACAGCGTGATCAGGGACACAGGGTGATCAGGGACACAGGGTGATCAGGGACACAGGGTGATCCGGGACACAGGGTGTATAGGACACAGTGTGAGCTGTGACACAGTGTGAATAGGGACACAGTGTGAGCTGGTACAGAGTGTGAACGAGGACACAGTGTGTGGGGACACAGTGTGAGCTGGTACAGAGTGTGAACGAGGACACAGTGTGTGGGGACACAGTGTGAGCTGGGACACAGTGTGAAGATGGACACAGCGTGATCAGGGACACAGGGTGATCCGGGACACAGGGTGTATAGGACACAGTGTGAGCTGTGACACAGTGTGAAGAGGGACACAGTGTGAGCTGGTACAGAGTGTGAACGAGGACACAGTGTGAGTGGGGACACAGTGTGAGCTGTGACACAGTGTGAAGAGGGACACAGTGTGAGCTGGTACAGAGTGTGAACGAGGACACAGTGTGTGGGGACACAGTGTGAGCTGGTACAGAGTGTGAACGAGGACACAGTGTGAGTGGGGACACAGTGTGAGCTGTGACACAGTGTGAAGAGGGACACAGTGTGAGCTGGTACAGAGTGTGAACGAGGACACAGTGTGAGTGGGGACACAATGTGAACAGGATGCAGTATGAGCTGGGACACAGTGTTATCAGGGACACAGTGTCAGCTGGGTCACAGTGTGAATAGAGACACAGTGTGAAGAGGGACATAGTGTGAGCTGGGACACCGTGTGAAGAGGGACAGGGTGCGAACCGGAATACAGTGTTAACAGAGAATCAGTATGAGTATCTACACACTGCTGATCCTCCTCCCTATGGGTGCCTGAGGGCCCCTGCCTGACTCCTCGAGGTGAAGGGGTATCTGGAGTGAGATTGGGCTGCCCAGCACCCCTCTCGTGTATACACTGTTGGAGGCAACTATGCCGTCGGCGATGGAGTTCAGCCCGTGCAGCAGCGCAGGACCAACATCTTGGAGCAAGGTCTCCATGGCGGCTGCAATCCTACCAGTGTTGACCTTGGTGCGTTGCCATGCTGGCACTATCACCTCAGCCTGAAGACAGATGGACTCCTCCATCGTGCCTCGCAATCTGAGGAGTGCAGCAGACACCCCTTCCTGATGTTCCCGAGCTCGCCTTTGCAGCTCCAGCAACTGTGACATGACTGAGTCCTGAAGCTCGTCGTCTGACTCAGACTCAGCAACTTCCTGGCCTCCAGCAGACACCTGGGAAGTCCCTGCCGCCGTCTGCTATGGATCAGACAGTGCGATGTACTCACCAGATTGTGATCCCAGGGCTATTCTAAAGCTGGGTCCCACCGAGATATGTGTGTCTGCGCTGGTGGAGGCTGTGGGTGAGCGCTGTGACGGGACTTCAGGGAGGGTTTCAGTGGGTTCCTGTTCTGAACTTCCCTCAGGGCTCGATCGGAGTCCTGGGTCATGGAGTCCATGGAGTCTCTTGGCTGTTCCCAGATGTGCCTGTGGGAGTGAGGAGAGATAATGAATGCGTGGCAGTGGCCTGTGACACAGGACACATTACTCACAGCATGGTTATCTGATAGATGTCGCACTGCTGGCTCCTCTCTCGGTAGAGCAGCGCCGATGTCACCATCAGCACAGGACCGGTCCAAAACATCGCCGGCCAGCTGGATGGCTCTATTTTCAAAGTCCATGAGGACCTTGATTTCAGGCATTGCTCCACCAGCCTGCGACCTCTCCCTCTTGTTGTGTGCCAGCTTGTCCTGCACGAATAGAGAGGGAGAGAGGGTAAGCAGAATGCCTGCCAGGCCAGATGATAAGTATACCTGGCCTGTGCGGGTGGTGAGTGGTCCCATGGACAAGATGAGGACAATGACGGTGAGTGTGAGAGAGTGAATGGCGATGTCCCTTGAACTGGCAGTGAGTGAGATCCCTGTGGATGTGTGGTGGGTTAGTGAGTTGAGAGTGATGAGAAGAGTGAGTTACCCTGGCAGAATGGATGAGATCATCCTCTTGTGGTGCTGGATGGCTGTCCTCTTTTGCAGGGCGTTGGCGCTGACCATCGCTGCCACCAGCTGCCAAGCCGGATTGGTGATGTTGCTGCCCATCCTGTGGCCAGAGCGGAGGACATCATAGCGAGTCTCCACCGCACCCAAAAGGGACTCGAGGGACACGTCATTGAACCTGGGGGCTGCAGTCTTCTTGCCTTTTGGGGCCATGTCTTCCATGCAGCACTCGTGGGCTGGAAGCTCTGAGAGGTGTGTGCGCTGCTGCAAGTTAAATATGGTGCGTGGCATTATGAAGCAGCAAGGTGGGCAAATAAGAGCCTGCATGCCATGGAAAGGCATGTTTTCTGGGAATGCATTATTAATGCAGCCTTTGAGTCCCCTTTGCATGCTGTGGGGGCTGGCCGGGATGTCCTCTACCCTGCTCTGGTTGCAGGATGGGCAGCAACATCACCAATCTGGCTTGGGAGGCGGTGGAATGAAATGGTGTGAGAAGCTGCCATTGCGGCCGGTGTGTAAAACATCGTTATACCTGCCCACTATCACACTTAAATATAAATCTGGGACAATTCCACCCAGTGTGAATTCAGACCCAGTGCGCACAGGGACACAGTGTTAATACAGACATGACGTGTACAGGGAGACATCGTGAACAGGGACAGATTGTGAATATGGACATAGTGTGAGCAGGGACGCAGTGTGAGCAGGGAAGCTGTGTGAATTTTGTCACAGCGTGAAGAGGGACACAGGACACAGTGTGAGCAGGGATGCAGTGTGAGCAGGGTTGCAGTGTGAGCAGGGATGCAGTGTGAGCAGGGAAGCAGTGTGAGCAGGGAAGCAGTGTGAGCAGGGATGCAGTGTGAGCAGGGCTGCAGTGTGAGCAGGGACGCAGTGTGAGCAGGGACGCAGTGTGAGCAGGGAAGCAGTGTGAGCAGGGATGCAGTGTGAGCAGGGAAGCAGTGTGAGCAGGGACGCAGTGTGAGCAGGGAAGCAGTGTGAGCAGGGCTGCAGTGTGAGCAGGGCTGCAGTGTGAGCAGGGACGCAGTGTGAGCAGGGATGCAGTGTGAGCAGGGACGCAGTGTGAGCAGGGACGCAGTGTGAGCAGGGACGCAGTGTGAGCAGGGATGCAGTGTGAGCAGGGACGCAGTGTGAGCAGGGCTGCAGTGTGAGCAGGGATGCAGTGTGAGCAGGGAAGCAGTGTGAGCAGGGAAGCAGTGTGAGCAGGGACGCAGTGTGAGCAGGGAAGCAGTGTGAGCAGGGACGCAGTGTGAGCAGGGAAGCAGTGTGAGCAGGGAAGCAGTGTGAGCAGGGAAGCAGTGTGAGCATGAATATGGACACACCATGAATACAGACACCGTGGAATACAGACACCGTGGAATACAGACGCAGTGTGAATTCAGACACCGTGTGAATACAGACACCGTGTGAATACGGACGCAGTGTGAATACCAGACACCGTGTGAATACGGACGCAGTGTGAATACCAGACACCGTGTGAATGCAGACGCAGTGTGAATACAGACACTGTGTGAATTCAGACACCGTGTGAATTCAGACACCGTGTGAATACAGACACCGTGTGAATTCAGACACCGTGTGAATACAGACACCGTGTGAATACAGACACCATGTGAATACGGACGCAGTGTGAATACGGACGCTGTGTGAATACGGACGCAGTGTGAATACAGACTCCATGTGAATACGGACGCAGCGTGAATACCAGACTCCATGTGAATACGGACGCAGCGTGAATACCAGACACCGTGTGAATATGGACGCAGTGTGAATACAGACACCGTGTGAATTCAGACACCGTGTGAATATGGACGCAGTGTGAATACAGACACCGTGTGAATACAGACACCATGTGAATACGGACGCAGTGTGAATACGGACGCAATGTGAATACAGACACCATGTGAATACGGACACCATGTGAATACCAGACACTATGTGAATACGGACGCAGTGTGAATACAGACGCAGTGTGAATACGGACGCAATGTGAATACAGGCACCGTGTGAATTCAGACACCGTGTGAATACGGATGCAGTGTGAATACGGACGCAGTGTGAATACAGACGCAGTGTGAATTCAGACACCGTGTGAATACGGACACCGTGTGAATACGGATGCAGTGTGAATACCAGACACCGTGTGAAAACGGACTCTGTGTGAATACGGATGCAGTGTGAATACCAGACACCGTGTGAAAACGGACTCAGTGTGAATACGGATGCAGTGTGAATACCAGATACCGTGTGAAAACGGACTCAGTGTGAATACGGATGCAGTGTGAATACAGACGCCGTGTGAATACCAGACACCGTGTGAATACGGACGCAGTGTGAATACGGACTCAGTGTGAATACGGACGCAGTGTGAATACGGACGCAGTGTGAATACGGACGCAGTGTGAATACGGACGCAGTGTGAATATGGACGCAGTGTGAATACCAGACACCGTGTGAATATGGACGCAGTGTGAATACAGACACCGTGTGAATACGGACGCAGTGTGAATACAGACACCGTGTGAATATGGACGCAGTGTGAATACCAGACACCGTGTGAATACGGACGCAGTGTGAATATGGACGCAGTGTGAATACGGACGCAGTGTGAATACCAGACACCGTGTGAATATGGACGCAGTGTGAATACCAGACACCGTGTGAATATGGACGCAGTGTGAATACCAGACACCGTGTGAATACGGACGCAGTGTGAATACAGACACCGTGTGAATACAGACACCATGTGAATACGGACGCAGTGTGAATACGGACGCAGTGTGAATACAGACACCGTGTGAATACAGACACCGTGTGAATATGGACGCAGTGTGAATACCAGAGACCGTGTGAATACGGACGCAGTGTGAATACAGACATCGTGTGAATACGGACGCAGTGTGAATACCAGAGACCGTGTGAATACGGATGCAGTGTGAATACCAGAGACCGTGTGAATACGGACGCAGTGTGAATACGGACGCAGTGTGAATACATACACCGTGAGAATACGGACGCAGTGTGAATACCAGACACCGTGTGAATACGGACGCAGTGTGAATTCAGACACCGTGTGAATACGGACGCAGTGTGAATACGGACGCAGTGTGAATTCAGACACCGTGTGAATACGGACGCAGTGTGAATTCAGACACCGTGTGAATACGGACGCAGTGTGAATACGGACGCAGTGTGAATACAGACACCGTGTGAATACGGACGCAGTGTGAATTCAGACACCGTGTGAATACGGACGCAGTGTGAATACAGACACCGTGTAAATACGGACGCAGTGTGAATACAGACACCGTGTGAATACAGACACCGTGTGAATACGGACGCAGTGTGAATACCAGAGACCGTGTGAATACAGACACCGTGTGAATACGGACGCAGTGTGAATACCAGAGACCGTGTGAATACAGACACCGTGTGAATACGGACGCAGTGTGAATACCAGACACCGTGTGAATACCAGACACCGTGTGAATACAGACACCGTGTGAATACCAGAGACCGTGTGAATACAGACACCGTGTGAATACGGACGCAGTGTGAATACCAGACACCGTGTGAATACCAGACACTGTGTGAATACCAGACACCGTGTGAATACGGACGCAGTGTGAATTCAGACACCGTGTGAATACAGACACCGTGTGAATACGGACGCAGTGTGAATACCAGACACCGTGTGAATACCAGACACCGTGTGAATACCAGACACCGTGTGAATACGGACGCAGTGTGAATTCAGACACCGTGTGAATACGGACGCAGCGTGAATACCAGACACCATGTGAATACAGACACCGTGTGAATACAGACACCGTGTGAATACAGACACCGTGCGAATTCAGACACCGTGTGAATACGGACGCAGTGTGAATACCAGAGACCGTGTGAATACGGACGCAGTGTGAATACGGACGCAGTGTGAATACAGACACCATGTGAATACAGACACAGCATGAATATAGACACCGTTTGAATACAGACACTGTGTGAATACAGACACAGCGTGAATACAGACACTGTTTGAATACAGACACAGCGTGAATACAGACACCGTGTGAATTCAGACACCATGTGAATACAGACACTGTGTGAATACAGACACAGCGTGAATACAGACACCATGTGAATACAGACACAGTGTGAATACAGACACCATGCGAATACAGACACAGCGTGCATACAGACACCGTGTGAATACAGACACAGCGTGAATATAGACACCGTGTGAATACAGACACAGCATGAATACAGACACCGTTTGAATACAGACACCATGTGAATACGGATGCAGTGTGAGCAGGGACGCAGTGTGAATACATACGCCGTGTGAGTACAGACACCGTGTAAACACGGATGCAGTGTAAGCAGTGACGTAGCGCGAATACAGACACAGCATGAACAGGGACGCATCGTGAATACAGACACAGCGTGAACAGGGACACTGTATGAATACAGACACAATGGGTGGAATCCAGATTTGCACTAAGTGCAGTAGCGAGGGGGTAAAATGATATTTTACCCGCTGGCTGCAATGGCAGCTTCTCAGGCCGTATTGTCCCAAACTCGCTGTATTAATTTTGCAATTCCAGGACACACACCGTTTCCATTGTGGATGGGTTCTCACCCACCACACCGTCACCTCGCTGCTTCATCTTGCCGGGCGCCACATTTAAAGTACAGCCACACTCACACCTCTCAGTGCTTCCAGCCCAGGACTGCTGCGATTAAGACATGGCCTCAAAATGCAAAAAAGATTGCAGCTCCCAGGTTTAGTGACATGTCCCTTGAGTGCCTTTTGGACACAGTGGAGGCTCGCTGAGATGTCCTCTACCCTGGCTCTGGCCACAGGAGGGGCACCAACATGACCACTCTAGCCTGGTAGGTGATGGCTGTGGTGATCAGTGCCAATGCTGAACAGAAGATGTTGGCCATCCAATGCAAATAGAAGATGAATAATCTCATCTGTGCAGCCAGGGAAAGGCAACCATCTCATTACTCTAAACTCACACACTCAAGCCCATCACACATTCACTGGCATCTCACTCACTGCCAGCTCAAGGGACATCACCACCCATTCTCGCACACATACCCTCACAGCTCCATCTGACCTCACCTCCTCTGGAGACTGCCTCCTCAGTCCTCACCACCTTGAGGCCACTTGCACAGATCAACATGTGCCCCACCCACACCCTGGGTTACCCCCCTTCCTCAGTACAGCCCTCATCTTGCAGCCTCTTCCCTTGCCTGAGGCCACTTCTCTCCCTTTCCCAAGCCAGCCCTAGCCCTGCGGCCATATGTCTTATGGCTGGTCTGTTAAATAGAGACCTGTCCATGAGCACCCCCCCCCCCCACCCCCACCCCCCCCACCTGCCAAAGTGCTGTGATGCAAAGCCTGGCGCTGATGACCACGGGTGCTGCTTGAAGCAAGATAGGCAAACAAACCTCAAAGTCCCGAGTGAAGTGCAGCTCACCAGGTGCATGTCATTTATGTGCAGTTGTTAAACACATGCTGATGTGGCTGGATGATCCAGGGTGGGGGGATGAGTCTGGCAGGATAGCCTTTTAATGATATGCAGATGTAATATGATGAGGTTCCCGACACCAGATGGCGGGAAACATGGCCGCAAATCACAAACTGGTTTCACGACGTCACAAAACTGATTTTTTGGCCCTTTGCCATATTGTCCTCTCACACCACCGAGCACACCCAACACCAACGATCCCACACAGTGTGAACAGGGGGATAATGTGAACAGTACATAGTGTGAACAGGGACACAGTGTGAATACAAACAGGAATAGGGACAGTGTGAACAGGGACACAGTGTGAATGCAGATACAGTGTGAACAGGGACACAGTGTGAATTCAGACAGGAATAGGGACATAGTGTGAATACAGATACAGTGTGAACAGGGACACAGTGTGAACAGGGACAGTGTGAATACAGATACATTGTGAACAGGATATTGTGTGAACAGGGACACAGTGTGAATGCAGACATGGTGTGAACAGAGACACAGTGCGAACAGGACATAGTGTGAACAGGGACACAATGTGAATACAGACATAATGTGAACAGGGGGACAGTGTGAATACAGACACAGTGTGAACAGGGACACAGTGTGAACAGGGACACTGTTAATATAGACAGTGTGAACAGGGGGACAGTGTGAACAGGGAAACAGTGTGAATATAGACAGTGTGAACAGGGACACAGTGTGAATACAGATACTGTGTGAACAGGGACACAGTGTGAACAGGGACACAGTGTGAGCATGGAAATAATGGTGAACGTAAGAAATAGGAGTAGGAACAGGCCATTCAGCCCTTTGTGCCTGCTGCACCACTCAATAACATAATGGCTGACATGATTGCGCCCTTAATTGCACTTTCCTTCTTCCTCCAAATAACCTTTGACCCTCTTGTAGCATAAAACAGCTCACGTGCTTTTTCTCACTGATGGGACGTGGGCAGCACTGGCAAGGCCTACATTCATTGTCCAAACCTTAGCTGTCCTTAGAAAGTGGTGGTGCATTGCTTTCTTGAACTACTGTGGTCCATGTGGTGTAGGCACAGCTACAGTGCTGTTAGGTAGGGAGTTCCAGGATTTTGATCCTAACGATGATGAAAGAGCGGTGATATATTTCCAAGCTAAGGTGAGGCATGACTTGTAAGGGAACTGAAGGGTAGCATCCCTTCGTTTATGTTCAATTCCTTCATAGTAAAGGATAGCATTCCATTTGCCTTCTTAATTACTTGCTGTACCTGCATCCTAACTTTTTGTGACTCATGCACTAGAACACCCAGATTCCTCTGCACCTTGGAATTCTGTAGCCGTTCTCCACTTAAGTAATACTCTGCTTTTTTATCCTTCCTGCCAGAATGAATAACTTCACATTTTCCCATGTTATACTCCATCTGCCAGATCTTTGCCCACTCACTCAACCTATCTATATCCATCTGCAACCTCCTCATGTCCTCTTCACAACATATTTTCCTACCTATCTTTGTGTCATCTGTAAATTTAGCTACCATGCCTTCACTCCCCTCATCTATGACATTGATGTAAATCGTAAACGGTTGTGGCCCCAGCACACACCCCTGTGGGACTCCACTCGTCACATCCTCCCAATCAGAAAAAATGCCCATTTATGCATACTCTCTGTTTTCTGCCAGCTAGCCAATCTTCTACCCAGGTTAATATGTTACCCCTACACCATGAGCTTTTATTTTCTGCAATAACCTTTGACGTGGCACCTTATCAAAAGCCTTCTGGAAATCCAAGCACAATACTTCTACTTATCCATTGCACATGTTACTCTTTCAAAACACTCCATTAAATTGGTTCAACATGATTTCTTTTTCACAAAGCAATACTGACTCTTCCCAATTACCTTGAGTATTTCTAAGTGCCCAGTTATAAACTCCTTAATGATCGATTCCAACAGCTTCCCCATGACAGACGTCAAGCTGACTGGCCTATAGTTTCCTGTTTTCTGCCTCCCTCCCCTCTTGAAGAGAGGGGGTCATACTTGCTACTTTCCAGTCTGATGGAGCCTTTCCAGAATCCAGCGAATTTTGGAATGCAAACTCCAATGCACCTTCTACCTCATTAGCCACCTCTTTTAAGATCCTAGGATGATGTCCATCAAGACCCTGAGATTTGTCAGCCCACAGCTCCATCAGTTTGTTCAGTACCACTTCCCTAGTGATTATAATTTCACCAGGTTGCTCTCTCCTCTCCGCTTCCTGATTTGCAACTATTACTAGAATGTCAAAGAATCCTCTATATTGAAGACAAAAGCAAAATATTTGTTTGTTTCATCTGCCATTTCCTTATTATCTACTACTAACTCCCCATCATTACTCTTTAGAGGACCAACACTCACTTTACATACTCTTTTCCTTTTTAAGTACCTGTAGAAACTCTTGTTATCTGTTGTTATGTTTCTCGCTAGCTTCCTCTCATACTCTAATTTTTTTCTCCTGATTAATCTTTTAATCATTCTCTGCCATTCTTTATATTCTGATCAATCATCTGTCCTGCCACTCATCTTTGTGCAGTCGTATGCTTTTTCCTTAAGTTTGATGCTTTCCTTAAAATCTTTAGTTAACCATGGATATTGGTCCTCCCATTAGAATTTTTCTTTATAGTAGGAATATACTTATTCTGAATACTCTGAAATATCTCCTTAAATGTCTGCCACTGCTTCTTTATTGATCTATCCTCTAACGTAGTATCCTAGTTCACTTCAGCTAGCTCAGCTTTCATGCCCACATTGTTTCCCTTATTTAAGTTTAAAATACTTGTCTTAGACCCACCCTTCTTCCTTTTATAAAAACAAGAAAACTGCGGATGCTGGAAATCCAAAACAAAAACAGAATTACCTGGAAAAACTCAGCAGGTCTGGCAGCATCGGCGGAGAAGAAAAGAGTTGACGTTTCGAGACCTCATGACCCTTCGACAGAACTTGAGTTCAAGTCCAAGAAAGAGTTGTAAAATTCAACCATATTGTCGCTGCTACCTAGGGGGGCCTTTACTCTGAGGTCATTAATTAATCCTGTCACATTACACAATACCAAGTCTAATGTAACCTGCACTCTAGTTGGTTCCAGAACATGCTGCTCTAAGAAACTACCTGGAAAGCATTCTAAGAACTCTTCATCCAGGCTACTACTGTCAATCTGATTTTTCCAGTTTATGTGTAGGTTCTGAGAGAAATGTTAGTCAGAACTTTGAATATACTCACAGTAGTTTTTCATCCAATATCTATACACCCAGAAGAGAGAATGGATTTTTTCTGAGCTTTGTAGCGATTTTTTCAGCTGGGTTTTTAAGAGTCAGTGTGTGGTGTCATACTGGAGTCACATCTTGGCATTGACCAGATCTGGACAGCAATTCCATGTCCTGGAGGACATTAGTGAATTGACAATCTGTCAGCTTTCATGGTCATTTTCCTGGTGCCAGCTGACAAATTGCCAGTTATTTAATTGAGTTCCACATCTCACCATGGTAGGATTCGAACCCACGACTTCTGAATTGCTAATACAGCACCATAAGCAGTAGATGTTTTTGTCATTTATTGGTATTTCTGATTGTCCCATGACCCCCTCGTCCAACCCACACAGAGGGTTTTAGTTATGTGAGGAATATGAATGTAACGCATTCCATTCACATATCCAAGCTCTGAAAGTTCTGGGGAATGAGAGGGTTGAATGCACATTTCTCCCTGACCTCTGGGTTCTGTCAATATTACGCCCCCTCTGCACTGTAGCACCTCATAAAGTGCGGGTGTGGGGCATGAACAGATGTGTCCCCCCCCCCCACTGCCTCCCCCGACTTCCCAACAGGAATGACTAAAAAAGTTTCCAGAATTCCACTCTTTAAACCCTCATAGGATGATAGGAAATAGGAGCCAGGCATTGACCTTATTGCCCTCTGAGGCTGCTCTGCCATTCAACATGATCATAGCTGATCTTCTGCCTCAACTTCACTTTCACACCTCTCTCCATCTCCCTGATTCCCTGAAATATCCAAAATCTATCTACCCAAGTCTTAAATATACTCAAGCGTCCACAACCCTTTGGGTAGAAAATTCCATAGATTCGGAATCCCCTGAGCGAAGGAGTTTCTCCTCATCTCAGTCCTAAATGATTGACTTCTTATCCTGAGACTGTGCCCCCTTGTTCTAGATTTCCAGCCAGGGGTAACCACCTCTCAGTACCTGCTCTATCAAGCCCCTTCAGAACCTTGTAGGTTTCAATAAGATCATTTCTCATTCTACTAAACTCCAGAAAGTATAGGCCTAATTTACTCAGCCTATCATCATTGGATAACCCTGTCTTCACAGGAACCTTCACTATACTATCTCCTGTTCCTTAGATATTGAGACTAAAACTGCACATAATACTCCAGTGTGGTCTCACCAAAGCTCTATACAGTTGTAGCAAGACTTCCTTGTTCTTGCTATTTGCCTTCCTAATTGCTTGCTGTACCTACATGCTAACTTTGTGTTCCTTGTGCAACTGTACCCAAGTGTCTCTGAACATCAACATTTAAAAGTTACAAGACTTTTTTAAAATATTGTGTTTCTATTATTATCAAAGTGAACAACCTCACACTTCTCCACGTTATACTCCACCTTGTTGCCCACTCACTTAACCTGTCCATGTCTCTTTGCAGTATTTTAGCATCATCTTCACATTACGCTTGGCCTAAATAGCCAAGTGGTTATGGTACTGGGCTTGTAACCCCAAGATCAAGAGTTCAAATCTCACAATGGCAAATAATGTAACTTCATCTGAAATAGATGGAAACGGGTTTGTGCTCGAAAGAGTTACTCTTGGTCTCATCATCTCAGTCATTAATATAAATTGTAAATAATTAAGGCCTCAGCGCTGATCCTTGCAGCACTCCACTAATTACAGCCTGCCAACTTGAAAATGTCCCATTTATCCCTAGCCTCTGTTTCCTGTCTGTTAATCAATCCTCTATATGTGCTTAATATATATTACCTCCAAACTCCATGAGCCCTTGTCTATTAAGCTTTGTGTGGCACCTTATCAAATGCCTTTTGGAAATCTAAATATACTACTTCTACTGGGTCCTCTTTAGACTAGTTACATCTTCAAAAAGCTCTAATAAATTTATCAAACACAATTTCCCTTTCATAAAATCATGTTGACTCAGTTTGATCATACTATGATTTTCTAAGATGTCCTTAATGATAGATTCCAGCATTTTCCCAATGACTGATGTCAGGCTTGTTTTCCTCCAGAATGCCATGTGATGTAGGATAGAACTGGAGTCAATCGTTATACACTTTTATATTTATTTACAGTGTTTACATATACAAGCAGATATTTCCTAACCCAACAATCAGTTTTACTCACTAATACAAAAGCAAAATAATGCAGATGCTGGAAATCTGAAACAAAAACAGAAAATGCTAGAAATACTCAGTAGATCAGACAGCATCCATGGAGAGAAACGGAGTTAACGTTAGTGCAGTTCTGGTATATTTTTATGGACTTTGTTCAGGCTCTGCTGGTACTTACTAACTTTGTATCAACAGACAGAGGAAACTTTATCCCATCTGTCAGCTGGATTTGAATGCAGCTCCCAGAGGGGAAAGGCTGGAGTCTAAACCATTGCACCATTCAGTTCAAAACATGACAAGGTCACCTCAGCCTGTTTATGTTGTCAAATCATTCTTTCAACTCAGGAGTTGATGGGGTTTAAATGATGCCACATGTACTATCAGGGGAAGGAATCTAGACATTGAAGGGCCTTGAAAACCAGTCACCAGGTCTGATCCCAAGTGCATTAGTCACCTGCTAACACTGGCTACTTGTACTTCCAATGTTTGCCAGAGAGATGGTGGTGTAGTGGTGTTAGTAATCTAGAGGCCCAAACTGATGGTCTGATAGGTTCAAATCACTCCATGGTAGCTGGTAGGTTTTAAATTCAATTAATAATCTGTGATATAAAGCAAGTCTCAGTAATGGTGACCATGAAACCATTGTTGATTGTTGTAAAAACCTATCTGGGTCACTAATGCCCTTTCGAGAAGGAAATTCATTGCCCTTATCTGGCCTGGTCTACATGTGACTCCAAACCCTCTTAACTGCCCTGTGAAATGGCCTAGCAAGCTAGTCAGTTAAAGGGCAATTAACGATGGGCAACAAATGCTCGTCGTGCCCTGTAAAAGAATAAAGGAAAGAAAAATTGAGACAAATGCTAGTTAACCAGTGTTGTCAATATTCGCCCTTTAACCGTGAGCAACTTTAACAAATTATACAAGAGCTGGCATCAGTGAGAGGGATACATGGCCATCAAATTGCTTGTTCATATCTTATCCCCAATGATTTGTATTCTCTCTGCACTGAGGCTGCTGTCCAGGCCAGTGCATGTATTGTCTTAGTTTAGGTTTGTTGTCATTCTGAGCTTTGGGTCAAAACCAGTTTGTAACTAGAGGGCGTGTGTAATCACCTATTGCTGGAATCTGTAACTGATGATCTATCAATAAAGAAAGAAAGGCTTCCATTTACACAATAAAATAAAAGCAAAATACAGTGGTTGCTGGAAATCTGAAATAAAAACAGAAATCGCTGGAAAAACTCAGCAGGTTTGGTAGCATCTGAAGAAGGGTCATATGGACTCGAAACAGTAACTCTGTTTCTGTCTCCACAGATGCTGCCAGACCTGCTGAGGTTTTACAGTGTTTTTCTGTTTTTACTTCTATTCACATAGTTTCATGCCCTTAGAACATCCCAAAGCGCCTCACAGAAAGTGTAGCCATTGTTCTAATGTAGGAAACTTGACAATCACTTTATGGACAACAAGGACACAGACTGCAGTGTGATATTTGGCAGCCTCCTGCCTCATGAAATGATGGTTTGTGCCATGGCAGTCAGTTCTGTGTTAAACATAGTCTGGTGGGACTCAAGAGCCCCATTCCGGCTTGGCAGTCTCTGCCACATTTGCTGCAGCTGAAGGCACTGGGCCAAGAAGGTGCAGGAATCACTGACCTCTGTTTTCTCTGGACCTTCTTCTCAGCAGTTGCGCTTTCCTTTTCTGCTCACCTCTTCCAATGCACCTCCAAACAGTCAGAGGTCATGGCTGTCGCCAACTATCTCCCATGTGATAATGACTGTATAATCTGTTTTAGTGTTGTTGTTTGAGGGATGAATATTCACTGGAAAGAATTCCTGTACTCTTCCTTGAATAGCTAGTACCATGGGAACATCCACTCCACCTGAGAAAGCAAACAGGACCTGTTTAACATCTCACCCAAAGACGTTACCTCAACCAGTACTGCACTGGGGTGTCAGCTTAGATTATGAGCTCAGCTCTCTGGAGTTGAACCCATGACATCGTGACTAGATGCTTCCAGAGTACTGTCCCAGCAGCCATCTTCTCTAAGCAGGCCTCACACCGGATCTCCATCACCTGCAAACTCCTGACTGCATTTTGGGTTTGCTGCCACTGAATCCCTCCCTCCCCCAACTTCATCCCTTCAGCCAAGGCTGCTAATAGGCTGAGTTGCTTATTGAAGCAGGCCAAAAGTTTTCAACATTGTTGCCCCACATTGTGATGCTTCCTTTCTCCATCTCTTTAACTTTAACTTACACACAATGTTCCGCACAATGTGCTGTTCAAACCTGGACATGCTAATCACAGAATTTTAACGGCACAGAAGGACATTCAGCCCATTGTGTCTACACCGGCTCTCTGAATGAGCATTATGACCATTGCCCTGCCTTTTCCCAATACTCCTGCACATTGGTTCTATTCAAATAATCATCTAGTGCCCTCTTGAATGCCTTGATTGTGCCTGCCTCCACCACACTTCCAAGCTGTGCGTTCCAGATCGGAATCACTCACTGTGTGAAAAAGTATTTTCTCACGTCATACTTGCTTCTTTTGCAAATCACTTTAAATCTGTGCCCTCTATTCTTGATCCTTTTGCAAGTGATCCTTTATGAGCTGATCTAGGAAAAGGAAGTACAAACAGCAACTTTAAAAGTACAGCTATTTGAGTCTGACAAAAGAGAGAGGTGTAGGATAAAGAGACTGAGAGATAGTTGGATAGAGGCAGGGAGAGAGAGTGAGAATCAGAGAGAGATTCAGAGAGGGAGCAAGAGTCAGAAAGTTAGAGGGAGGGAGTTAAACAGAGAGAGAGGGAGGATTAAAGAAAGCGAGAGAGAGATAGTCAGAGACGACAAGACAGAGAAAGGTTGACAGAGAGAGATAGATGATGGATAACAAGAGAAAATAAATTATATAGAGAGAGTTCAGGCAGACAGTAGCAGAGATTAAATTTGCAGCAGGGAGTTGGCTGGAACTGCCCCTTTAATATCACACTCTCGTATTTTGCACTCACCCCCACCTTTCTGGTTGTAATTTCAGAGAGGTTATAAGAGAAAATCTGAGGTTATTAGAGTTCAGCAGTGGCTGGTAGTGCCAGTTGAGTATGTACCCCTGTGTAATGCTGCTGCACACCTCCCTCTCTCTCTCTCCCTCCCACTTTTTACATCACTGACTGCAGTGAGGATACAGGAGCAGCTTGCAGACGCTGTCTGTGCAAAGCTGCCATAGGAGGAGACTATAAACAGTGTGCATTCCAGACATCCAGGAGAGAGAGGCTAGCAACCAGTAAAAGGACTCGAGGACTGGGAATGGTGATCAATAAGGTTGAGGCACAGTGACTCCTGTGTGACATAGCTGCAGACTGTGGTACCCAAGAGAGAGAGAGAGAGAAAGAGAAGCTCCATTTTACGATGCTGTTTCCCTGGATTTGATGTGACAAGCTGTATGCTTCACCTTACTGAATGCTGGAAGATTTATATGTTGTCATTTTCCTGTTGTATGAACATAACTGGTATAGAAGATATGAGAAGCAGCAGAGTCCGATACTTTCTCTCTCCTCTCCACCAAACTGCAGTGTACTGTGGGTAGTCGGAGTCTGCAGTGCAGGGGAGACATCTTGTCACCGGCAGCTGCTGGCTTCGGCCTAACCGAGCAGGAGCCTGTCTTGGCCCCATCAAGTGCCAAGTGCCATCAGAGAAGGGTGGATGGAATAGAAACACCGGATTGTGTGTGACAGTACAGGGCTGGTGTCATGAGGAGCCCCTTGGGAACCGTGCCAGAGATATCTCCATCAGCTGAGGTCACTCCAGATTCCAAGGAGATGCCAAGTGCACTGGATGAAATTTAAAAGCTCGGAGCCTTCTCTCTCCCTCGTATGGTATAGGGAAGGCTGGAGAAGCTGTGTTGTGAACAGGCTCTGGATTAGTCACTGCAGATCTCCCCAGCAGTACAGGTGCCCAGCAGGCAGATCTATAAATTCCACAGGAGTGCTAAAGCCTGACAGAAGATGCCACTGGTTGACTTTTTTTGTGAGACATGCTCTAAGCCGTGGCTGGTAGCCTGGTGGGATCAGGTAGGACTCTGCTTCTCAAATTATTCCATTTCCCTTTAGTCTCGTTTTCATTGATTGTTGGGTCCATGCAACCCTTTCTGCCATTGGTGAGTAAGTTCCAGACTTTCCTATGACTTGGTGATTAGAATTTGTCACCCCTCGTGTCAGATGATTAAAACTTATCATAAGTGTAAGTGGTGGATCTGATCTTGTGACAGGGCTGTGCTCAATCTCACTACTTCGTTGGTTATAATAAAAGCAAAATACTGCAGATGCTGGCAATCTGAAATAAAAACAGAAAATGCTGGAAAACCTCAGCAGGCCTGACAGCATCTGTGGAGAGAGAAACAGAGTTAACGTTTTGAGTCTGATATGTCTCTTCTTCAGCTATCCAGGATTGAAAAACAGCTTTGCTTTTCATTGTAAGGTTGCTGTAAACAGAAAGTGCTCCCATATTCTGTTATTGTCATAGAGTTTGCATATCTTCCTGGACTTGTGTCTGTGTTCCCCACATTAAAGCCAAGAAAGCTCAGAGTCGGGGGTCTCATAAGCTAGGAAATGAAAACACAACCTCCACAGTGCTGCCTCAGCACTGAAACACCGTCAGTAATCCCCTGTGACTGATTAAAGCTCAGCATTGCCCTCCTGTCCCACACTCTGACCTGCTTGTAGAGAAACTGAAGATAGCTGTCATACATCCAGTGACTTTCAGAACACCCGACAGCTGGTGGTCAGTGGGCGAATGTACTGCCCCCAGAGAGGCACGCTTAGCTGACCCCAGCCTGTTTGACTCTCGATTAGAGAAGGGATTACATTCCTATGGAATGTTTTATCACATTAAAAGTACAATATAAATGCAAGTTTTTGTTGTTGATATGAAACGTATGTGGGAATTGAGGACAGGATCAGTCTCCAATGTGATTTCTCCCATAGCCTAACAGTATTCAATGTCTGGATGCAAAACCAGCAGGGTAGGCCAGGAGCTGAGAATAGAGGTCACTGCTTCAGGAGAGATAGGGATAAAAGGGTTAAAGTATATAATAAATGGGTTTATATCTAATGCCTACAAGGATGTAAAAATTGCTTTTCAGACTTTGGCACGTGAGAATTTCTGTAATAATTTTTAAAATGATCAAAGCTAGCTATTTCTGGCTGCTGACTTCTGACCTCTGATTGACCTCTGGATCTTTCCAAGGGGCATTAGTCTCTAATTCATAATGTTACAGACCATAAGGAGACCATTTGGCCCATCATGCCTGTATCAGCTCTTTGACAGACCTATCCAATTAATCCTTCTCTCTCCCCACCAAGTATTTATCCAACTCTCTTTTGAAAGTTCCTATTGAACAAACTTCCACTGCTCTTTCAGGCAGTGCATTCCAGATCACAACAAGGTGCTGACTTAAAGAATTCGCCTCATCTTCCCTCTGGTTCTTTTTCTAATTATTTCTAATAATTACTCTGATTACTGACCCTTCTGCCCCTGGATGCAGTTACTCCCTCTCTGCTGTATCAAAACCTCATCATTAATAACAGGAAGGACAGAAATGAAACCCTGGGCTCACAAGGAAATATAAGTTGCACACAACTACCCAGAGCCATAGAAAAGTTACAGCACAGAATGAAGCCATTCAGCCCATCGTGTCTGTACCGACTGAAAAATAAAAAATAAATAAATCTAGCTTCCCATTTTAATCCCACATTCCAGCACCCGGTCCATAGCCTTG
Organism: Isurus oxyrinchus; assembly: GCA_026770705.1. Taxonomy (NCBI): domain Eukaryota; kingdom Metazoa; phylum Chordata; class Chondrichthyes; order Lamniformes; family Lamnidae; genus Isurus; species Isurus oxyrinchus. The sequence goes on along the minus strand of JANJGN010000029.1, from coordinate 29,220,341 downwards.
CAGGTTACAGCACTTCAGGTGCAGATCCAGGTGCCTTTTAAATGAGTTGAGGGTTTCTGCCTCCACCACCAAATCAAGCAGTGAGTTCCAAACACCCACCACCCTCTGGGTGAAGAGGTTCCTTTTAATCTTTCTACCAATCACCTTAGATCTGTGCCCCCTGGTAATTGACCTCTCTGCTAGGGGAAACAGGGCGTCCCCGTTTACTCTATTTAGGCCCCTCATAATCTTGTACACCTCAATCAATTCACCCCTCAGCCTCCTCCATTCTAAGGAAAACAACCCCAGCCTATCCAATCTTTCCTCATAGCTGCAATTTTCAAGCCCTGGCTACATTCTTGTAAATCTCCTCTGTACTCTCTCCAGAGCAATTATGTCCTTCCTGTAACGTGATGACCAGAACTGTACACAAAACTCCAGCTGTGGCCTAACCAGCATTTTATACAGTTCCAGCATTACATCCCTGCTTTTGTATTCAATACCTCGTCCAGTAAAGGAAAGCACTCCATATGCTTTCTTTACCACCTTATTCACCTGTCCTGCCATCTGCAGGGCCTTGTGGACATGCACTCCAAAGTCTCTCACTTCCTCTACCCCTCCCAATATCCTCACATTTATTGTGTATTCCCTTGCTTTGTTTGCCCTCCCCACATTCATTACTTCTCTGGATTGAATTCTATCTGCCACTTTTCCGCTCACTCAACCAAACCATCAAAAGGACATTGACAAGTGAGTAGAGTAAGCAGATGGGTGGCAGATGAAGTTCAATACAGAGAGGTTTGAGGTGATTTGTTTTGGTATGAAGAACATGGAGAGACAATATAAAATAAAGGGTACAATTCTTAAGGAGGTGCAGGAGCAGAGAGACCTGGGTGTATATGTACATAGGTCATTGAAGGTGGCAGGACAGGTGGTGAGAGCAGTTAATAAAGCATATAGTATCCTGGGCTTTATTAATAGGGGCGTAGAGTACAAGAGCAGGGAGGTTATGCTGAATTTATATAAGACACTGGTTAGATCTCAGCTGGAATATTGTTCTGGGTGCCACACTACAGGAAGGATGTGAACACATTGGAGAAAGCGCAGAAGAGGTTTACTAGAATGATTCCAGGGAGGAGAAACTTGAGTTATGAAGATAGGTTGGCGAGGTTGAGCCTGTTCTCCTTGGACAGGAGAATGCTAAGAGAAGATTTGATAAAAGTGTTCAAAATTGTGAGGGGGCTTGATGGAGTAGATAGGAAGAAGCTGTCCTGTTAGTCAAGGGGTCAAGAATGAGAAGGCACAGATATAAAGTTGCAAAAGAAGCAAATCTAATGTGAGAAGGAAACTTTTTCACACAACGAGTGGTTCGGGTCTGGAATGCACTGCCTGAAAGTGTGGTGGAGGCAGTTTCAATTGAGACATTCAGGAGAGCAATAGGTGATTATTTGAATACAAACAATGTGTAAGGGTTCGGGGAAAAAGCAGGATAATGGCACTAAGTCATGATGCTCATTTGGAGAGCCGGTGGAGACATGATGGGCAGAATGGCCTTTTTCTGCACTATAAAATTTTTGTGATCCTGTGATAACATTCTGGAAACAACAGCTATCCTTTTCACTATCAACTACACGGCCAATTTTTGTGTAATTGAAAATTTCCCAATCATGCCACCCACATTTTAGACCAAATCATTAATATATACAACAAACAGCAAGGGCCCCAACACTGAGCCCTGTGGAACACCACTGGAAACTGCTTTCCATTGGCAAAAACATCCATCAACCATTACTCTTTGTTTCCTGTCGCTGAGCCAATTTTGAATCCAACTCACACCTTACCCTGTATCCCATGGGCTTTTACTTTTCTGACCAGTCTGCTGTGTGGGTCCTTGTCAAATACATTACTGAAACCAATGTAGACAACATCCACTACACTACCCTCATCAATTCTTCTTGTTACTTCCTCAAAAAATTCAATTAAATTAGTAAGACACGACCTTCCCCTAACAGAACCATGCTGACTATCTCTGATTAATCCTTTTTTCCCTAAGTGACAGTTTATCCTGTCTCTCACAATTGATTCTAATAATTTGCCCACCACAGAAGTCAGACTGATTGGCCTATACTTATTTGGTCTATCCCTCGCACCCTTATTAAATAATGGTACAACATTTGCAGACCTCCAAACCCCTGGTACCTCACCTGTATCTAGTGAGGATTGGAAAATGATCCTTAGAGCATCCGCTATTTCCTCCCTGGCTTCCTTAAACAGTCGGATACAATCCATCCAGCCCTGGTGACTTATTCACCTTCAAGGATGTCAGTCTCTTCAGTACACCTTCTCTCACTGTGCTTATTGTATCTAATATTTCACACTCCTCTTTAATTGGACATTTGCTCTGTCCCTCTCCTTAGTGAAGACAGAGACAAAGTACTCAATGAGAACCCTGCCCACATCTTCAGCATCCATGTACATCTCTGATAGGCTCTACCTTTTCCTTAGTTATTCTCTTGCTCTTGATGTATTGGTAAAACATCTTTGGGTTTTCTTTGATTTCACCCGCCAATATTTTTTTGTATCCTCTCTTTGCTTTCCCAATTACCTTTTTTACTTCACCCCTGTACTTACTATACTCCTCCAGGCTTTCTACAGTATTAAGCTTTTTGTGACTGTCTTAAGCTTTCTTTTTCTGCTTTATCTTACCCTGTATGCTTCTAGATAACCAGGGGGCACAGGATTTGGCAGTACTGCCTTTTTTCTTTGTGGGGACATGTCTACAGTGTGTTTGTAGAATCTTGCTTTTGATTGCCTCCCTGGTCTGATTTCCCTTCGAGCTGCTGTAACCAGTCCACTTTCACCAAATCATCTCCCAGCTTCGTAAAATTTGTCTTCCCCCAATTTAGAACGTTCACACCTGTTCTATCTTTATCCTTTCCCATAATTATATTAAACCCAACTGTATTATGGTCACTTTCTCCAAAATGGTCACCCAGTGCTACTTCATCCACTTGCCAAGCTTCATTTCCCAATGCTAAATCTAGAATTGCATTCCCTCTCATTGGGCTTGTTACATGTTGGCTAAGAAAGTTCTCTTGAATGCAGTGCTGCAGAGCTTGCTGTGTCCCTAGTCTTGAAAGCACACTAGACTAATGAAGAGCATAGATCTGATACACTGAGCTGGCTTACACTGGCCTGTTTTTGTATTCCAAATATTTAGTAAAATAATATTGTTGGTCATATGGTGTAAAATGCAATCCTCCAATTTACTATCAGCCACTCCACTAGCCCCATTCACCACTTCACAATGTGATCTGAATTTGGTTTAGCAAGTTCTGTTTGCACCCACTGCACTTGGTGCACAACACCGAGTGATCCAGCTCAGCCCATTCCAGCCCAGCACAAACCCAGCCCACTCAGCCCTGCCCAGTCCACCTCACCCCACCCCAGGGCCTTGTGTAAAGCTCACCACAGCAGGTAGCACATCCATGCATTAAACCATTCAGTCTCTTGCCAGTGAGAGATTGTGCCAAAAAACTGTACTAGTGCGTTTATCCACTGAGATATCTAGGTATCTCCAAACGCTGTACTGTTGCCTGTGATCTGGTACAACCGGGTCTTTGGTTGATAAGCTTAGAACTGGACTGTGGCTTTTCTCTGACCCCTCTTGTGGTTTCAGTCCAGTCCAGTGTGAACATGATGACAATGCCAAGTTTCTTCAGACATACTTGATACTATGGTGTAAGGGGGGGAAAGATCGGTTTTGAATTTGAGCACGATGTACCTGATCTGGAGGTGCTTGAACTGCTCACCATAGTCTCTTTATCTGTGCCTTCTTTAAATTTAACTTTCAGACCTGATTACCAAATCTGAGACAAATGTAAAGATATCAAAATGCAAAATCATATGGAATATATTTTTCTGTTAAAAATAACTCTACAGGAGTAAGCAACAAAAAGTTAGCACAGTAACTGCTGTTCCGCTTCCTGGAATTGCCTGCAGGGATGGTGGAAGTGGAAATGGTCAAATTGGGTGGGCACTTGAGGGAAATAAGTTCCAGAGTTATGGAGATAGAGCAGGGGAATGGGACTGACTGGATTGCTCTACAGAGAGCTGGCATGAACTCGATGGGCCACATGACCAACTTCTGTACTGTAATGATTCTCTATGATTTGAGGAAGTAACTCCTCATTAATACTGTTTGATCTGTGTCAGATGGGAGTGAATGGTTCCCTTTTACCCTCTGTGTGTAGCCAGTTTTTCGCTGGTCCATGAGTCCATTTCCTTTGCTGACTCTCTGGGGTATTAGTGACGTAAAATGAATTTTTTAAGATCTGTTTATATACTTGAAGAACATAATTTGGCAGCTGGTAGATTAGTATCTTTGGATGAACTCCGCATTTTCCATTAGTTTATGGAAAATTATTGGCAGCTTAGTGTGGGAGAGATAGAGCTAGGGAAGGAGAAGAAAGAAGTTTGGAAATGAGGGAAAGTGAGGGTGTGCAGTTGGACAGAGCTAGGGAGAGAGACAAAGGCCAGAATCGTGTGCTCTCGCTGGTGACGAGCATGGAGGCCCAAAGGGCATTGACTTTGGTGCGATGGTGGAGAACCTGAACCCTGCTTCCACCAGAATTAAGTCTGGGCAGGAAGGCCCATGGTTACCTGTCACACATGTTGCCAATTGAGGCTCTTTAGTGGCCTATTACTGACCATTTAAGGGCCTTGCCCTGCTGCCGCTGATAATGACCCAGTGGTGGGCAGGCCTGTCAATGTGTGTTGTGCACGACCAGTAAAACTGTGACCAGCTTGTCACCTCCTCAGGGTTGGGGGGCAGTCACTTGACCAAAGGCACTCAGTGCCTGATTGAAGGACTAGACATCGGAAAGGGTGGGGAGTCTGTTGAGAGCCACCCCACTGCCCTTGCTGCTGACACCTACACCTCTTTCCCCATGACCCCCACCCTGCAAACCCCCCCCCCCCCCGCCACGTGTATCACTTACCTGTAGCCTGGGTGGCTCTGCGATTCAGGGATGCTGGTGCTGTCCTTCCAGCAGCAGCCACAACCTCCCCATGTGACGCTGCTGAGCCTCTGATTAGCCAGCAGCTCTCAGCAGGCGAGACCCCTGCCTTGACTCCAGGGGAAGGCCCCGCCGCTGGCCTTGCCACTGCCTGATTGACATGTGGCTCAGTGGGCCGTCCAGAAAAGAGGCAACTGGCCAGCTGGTGGGTAAGACCCCAGATACCTCCTAAAGTGTGCGGTTTCAGTTTGGTCACAATCTGTACACCTTCCCTCATTGAACCTTGGAAATACTGAGTCCATGGGATAAATTTTAGGTACTGATGGAGGGGCTCTCCCTCTAATGGTGGCCTGGCTGCTAAGGTCATTTTTAAATTTAAAAGGTTAGAAACTTGGAGCAAAGGCACCTCCATCTTGAGGTGCCCCCTGTCTCCTTTAACCAAGAGGGCAGCGTGCTGCTACTTCAGGGCTGGATGGCCTCCTATTGGCTTCTGGAGTCCACCCACCATTTCTAATTTGATGGTGACCCTGCTCTATGGCCATTGAAAATTTTAGCTGGTTGACTGTTCCCCACCCAGTGCAGATTCATGATCCTCATTTGACCCTGATGGTGGGGTCCCAGAGTTCATGGAGCAAATCCTGCCCCATGCTTCCCATGCTGTCCACAAACTTCATTCATCAACATTGGTTCCATTCACCTCTCTGGCCTGTGATGAAGGCCATATATATCCACTTGGGCAACAATACCCTCATCCACCCCTAGCCTAACCACCCCCCCTCCCCCGCCACTGAGACCCACACCCTCATTAGACTCAATTCATATGATACTCTCCTTGCCCTCTTCCCTTTTCCATTCTCCATAAGTTGCACTCACCCCACCACCTCTGCTCTCACTAACAATATACTTAGGTACAGTATAAGGTCCAAGCTAGGAGTTGTCTCCATGCTTGCTCCTACATGACTCTGTCCAACACTACACTGACCCCTAGGTGTAGGTCATGTGTTCTCTTGTATCACAGTGTGGACAGTACTGTACTCAGTCTCATGTTAACCCTTTATGTGCCAGACTTCCATGCTGCACACTGTGCAGATCTCTCCTTAGTTTTCTCCTCTTCTCTCCTGTGGGCACTGACAATGTTGAGCTTGCTCCCATGGACACTGGGCCTCCTCTGGCACTAAAACAATGGGAGTCACGGCCAACCCAGCCTGTCCTCACAGACATCCACAGAGGGGCACAGGATACAGTCTGAGACGCTGAACTGTTACAGCCCTCACTGCTGCCTTACAGCTATCAGTTAATTGAGGTGGTCCAAGAGCAGAGACTGGATGTTTGTTCATTAAGTAAACATAAGCAGCTGTTGGTTGCAACTTCTGCTCACTTATCTTTTAAATATAAATAATATCAAGGTCTTGGAGAGGATAGGCAGGAGATTGACTAGTTCCAGGGGTGAGGACTTCAGTTACGTGGAGAGAGAGGCTGAGGCTCTTCTCCTTAGAGCAGAAAAGGCTAATGGGTGATTTAATGGAGGTGCTCCAAATCATGAGGGGTTCAGATAGTATGAACAAGGAGAAACTATTTCCTGTGGCAGAAAGATTGGCAACTGGAGCTCCCAGATTGAAGATAATTGCTAAAAGAACCAGAGGGAAGATAAGGAGAAACTTTTTAAAATGAGTTGTAATCTGGAATGAGCTGCCTGAAAAGGTGATAGAAGCAGCTTCAATAGTTACTTTCATTAGATGAATACTTGAAAAGGAGAAAATTTGCAGAGCTACAAGACAAAGCAGGAGAGTAAGACTAATTGGAAAGTCCTTTCAAAGAGATGGCAGAGGCAGAATAGACTGAATGGCCTCTTTCTGTGCATTATGATTGTGTGACACTAGAATGACCTCATATCCTATCATAGTCTCACCTTTGCATTTCTGTACAATGGATCCGGTTAATAATGCAACTAGTCAGCACTGTGCCCAAGCCTGGTCTTGTAAGAAGGGATTCTTTAAGGAGAGCCTGTGTGGAGAGGAGCTCAAGAGGTTCACTATAGCATTGTTGGTATCTCCAGGAGCTGGTACTTGTCATGGGACTATAGCAGATCCCTAGATGCTATTGCCATAGAGATTTTGAATTTTTATAGCAATGTTTCCCACATCAGCACTGTCCCAGCCTCCCTCATCAGCACAGGTAGATCCAGGTAAGAGTTTAGCCTCAGAGAACATGCCATTCCCATGTATAAGGTTTAGAGTTCAATTGAAACACTCTCAATCATTAAGAGCTGCTTCACATGGTGCTGCTTTAGTCTGCAAATAGACAGATCAGGAGCAGGATTTAAAAGGACCGATTCTCTGGTTATCAGGTCTCATGACCAAAAGGATCAAACCCTTCCAAATACACCCCCTCACCAGATACAGCCCCTCCCCAGACACACCCTTCCCCAGATACAACCCTTTCCCAGATACATCCCCTCCCCAAATACACCCCATCCCCAGATACAACCCCTTCTTAGATACATCCCTCCCCAGATACATCCCCTCACCAGTTACACCCCCTCGCCAGGTACAACCCTCCCAGTTATGCCCCTCCCCAAATAAACCGGCTTCCCAAATAAACCCATTCCCCAAATAAACACCCTCCCCAATACACCCTATCCCCAGATATACCCTTCCCCAAATACACCCCATTCCCAGATACACCCCCTCCCCAAATATACCCCATCCCCAGATACACCCCCTCCCCAAATACACCCCATTCCCAGATACACCCCCTCCCCAACTATACCCCATCCCCAGATACACCCCCTCCCCAAATACACCCCATTCCCAGATACACCCCCTCCCCAAATACACCCCATCCCCAGTTACACCCCCTCCCCAAATACACCCCATCCCCAGATACACCCCCTCCCCAAATACACCCCATCCCCAGATACACCCCCTCCCCAAATACACCCCATTCCCAGATACACCCCCTCCCCAAATACACCCCCCCCCGCAAATACACTCACTCCCCAGATACACTCCCTCCTCAAAAACACCCCCCCCAAACACCCCCTCCCCAAATATGCCCCCAACTCAGATATACCCACTCCCCAGATACAGCCCCTCCCCAAATACACCAACTCCACAAATACATACCCTACCCACATACACCCACTCCCCCACTCCCCAAATAAACTCCCCCGCCCCCCCCAAATACATGCTATCCTCAAATACACACCCACCTCAGATATACCCCCTCCCAAAAACAGCCGGTCCCTAAAAACATCTCCTCCCCAAATACAGCACATCCCCAAATAAACAATCACCCTAAGTACAACCTCTCCCCAAACACACACACTCTCCCCAAATACCCCACACCCCAGATAGATCACCTCCCCAAATACACAACCTTCCCAGATACCCTCCCTCCCCAAAAACACATCTTATCCAAAACACCCTCTCCCCAAAAACAACCTCTCCCCAAAAACAACCTCTCCCCAAAAACAACCTCTCCCCAGATACACCCCAGCCCTGATTACACCCCGCATCAAATATACCCCCTCCCCACTGTGAGCTGTGTGACAGACACAGACAGTGTCCCCACTGTGAATTGTGTGACAGACACAGACAGTGTCCCCACTGTGAATTGTGTGACAGACACAGACAGTGACTCACTGTGAATTGTGTGACAGACGCAGACATTGTCCCCACTGTGAATTGTGTGACAGACACAGACAGTGTCCCCACTGTGAATTGTGTGACAGACACAGACAGTGTCCCCACTGTGAATTGTGTGACAGACACAGACAGTGTCCCCACTGTGAATTGTGTGACAGACACAGACAGTGTCCCCACTGTGAATTGTGTGACAGACACAGACAGTGCCTGCATTGTGAGCTGTGTGACAGACACAGTGTCTGCACTGTGAGCTGTGTGACAGACACAGACAGTGTCCCCGCTGTGAATTGTGTGACAGACACAGACCGTGTCCGCATTGTGAAGCATGTGACAGACACAGACAGTGCCTGCATTGTGAGCTGTGTGACAGACACAGTGTCTGCACTGTGAGCTGTGTGACAGACAGAGACAGTGTCCGCACTATGAGCTGTTTGACAGACACAGACAGTGTCCCCCCTGTGAACTGTGTGACAGACCCAGACCGTGTCCGCACTGTGAGGTGTGCAACAGACACAGACAGTGTCCCCCCTGTGAGCTTTGTGACAGACACAGACAGTGTCTGCACTGTGAGGTGTGCAACAGACACAGACAGTGCCTGCATTGTGAGCTTTGTGACAGACACAGACAGTGTCTGCACTGTGAGCTGTGTGACAGACACAGACAGTGTCCGCATTGTGAGCTGAAGCTGCTGAGAGCGGCTGCTCTGTCGAAGGGCCAGCACTGAGAGGACACTGAAATGTCGGTGGGTCAGTACAGAGAGAGTGCTGCACTGTCGAAGGGTCAGTACTGAAGGAGTGCTGCACTGTCAGAGGGTCAGTACAGAGGGAGTGCTGCACTGTCAGAGGGTCAGTACAGAGAGAGTGCTGCACTGTCGAAGGGTCAGTACTGAAGGAGTGCTGCACTGTCAGAGGGTCAGTACAGAGGGAGTGCTGCACTGTCAGAGGGTCAGTACAGAGGGAGTGCTGCACTGTCAGAGCGTCAGTACTGATGGAGTACTGCACTGTCGAAGGGTCAGTACTGAGGGAGTGCTGCACTGTCAGAGGGTCAGTACTGATGGAGTACTGCACTGTCGAAGGGTCAGTACTGAGGGAGTGTTGCACTGTCGGAGGGACAGCACTGAGGGACTGATGCATCCATGGAGGGCCAGGACTGAGGGAGTGCTGCACTGCCGGAGAGTCAGTACTGAGGTAGTGCTGCACTGTCAGGGGGTCAGTACTGAGGGAGTGCTGCACTGTCAGAGGGTCAATACTGAGGGAGTGTTACACTGTTGGAGGGTCAGTACTGAGGGAGTGCTGCACTGTTGGAGGGTCTGTACTGAGGGAGTGCTGCACTGTCAGAGGGTCAGTCCTGAGGGAGTGCTGCACTGTCGGAGGGTCAGTACTGAGGGAGTGCTGCACTGTCAGAGGGTTAGTATTGAGGGAGTGCTGCACTGTTGGAGGGTCTGAGAGTCAGTACTGAGGGAGTGCTGCACTGTCAGTGGGTCAGTACTGAGGGAGTGCTGCACTGACAGAGGGTCAGTACTGAGGGAGTGCTGCATTGTTGGAGGGTCTGTACTGAGGGAGTGCTGCACTGTCGGAAGGTCAGTATTGAGGGAGTGCTGCACTGTCGGACGGTCAGTACTGAGGGAGTGCTGCACTTTCCGAGAGTCAGTACTGAGGGAGTGCTGCACTGTTGGAGGGTCTGTACTGAGGGAGTGCTGCACTGTTGAAGGGTCTGTACTGAGGGAGTGCTGCACTGTCAGAGGGTCACTATTGAGGGAGTGCTGCACTGTCAGAGGGTCACTATTGAGGGAGTGCTGCACTGTCAGAGGGTCAGTACTGAGGGAGTGCTGCACTGTCAGAGGGTCAGTACTGAGGGAGCGCAGCACTGTCAGAGGGTCAGTACTGAGGGAGTGCTGCACTGTCAGAGGGTCAGTACTGAGGGAGTGCTGCACTGTCAGAGGGTCAGTACTGAGGGAGTGCTGCACTGTCAGAGGGTCAGTACTGAGGGAGCGCTGCACTGTCAGAGGGTCAGTACTGAGGGAGTGCTGCACTGTCAGAGGGTCAGTACTGAGGGAGTGCTGCACTGTCAGAGGGTCAGTACTGAGGGAGTGCTGCACTGTCAGAGGGTCAGTACTGAGGGAGCGCTGCACTGTCAGAGGGTCAGTACTGAGGGAGTGCTGCACTGTCAGAGGGTCAGTACTGAGGGAGTGCTGCACTGTCAGAGGGTCAGTACTGAGGGAGTGCTGCACTGTCAGAGGGTCAGTACTGAGGGAGTGCTGCACAGTACTGAGGGCTGAGATGATAAAACGAGTCCCCGCCCAACCTACAGTTGGAAATAAAAGAATCCCAGTTTCTATTCAAAGACGATCAGTGTTGTTTTCGCTGGTGTCTTGGGGCAATGGTTCCTCCAATCAAAATCACTCAAACAGGATGTCATGACTGGAAAGCTGTTCCTCTGAAATTGACTGCTGTATATCATGTGTGAACAGGGTAATATGAATGCCAGCCTTTTAGGTAAAATAAAATCCACAGCACAGCTACCAGAGATGCAAGTTTTGTGTCAAATTCAGATCCTTTGTCAGGACAGGGAAAGAGAGGAGTGAAATTTTGAAGACTGGAACTGGTTGGAAGTCCTCACAGAATTCAAGCTCATGAAGTGTACAGAGTCAAATAAATCAGTGTTTCTGTCTCTGAGCCATTCATACACCTGGGTTCACTGCATCTTTGGATTTCTGGCAACTTCTTAACCGTCACCACCACACCCTGTACACATTCACACCTACATCCCGCACAGAATCATGGAATTGTTACAGGACAGAAGGAGGCCATTCAGCCTATTGTGTCTGCACCAGCTCTTTGAATGAACAGTTCACCTGGTGCCATTCCCCTGCCTTTTCATCATAACCCTGCACATTTTCCCTTTTGAGATTACAGCCTAATTCCCTCTTGAATGCCTCAATTGAACCTGCCTCCATCACACTCCAGACCATAATTGTGTGGAAAAGTTTTTCCTCATGTCGCCTTTGCTTCTTTTACCAATTACTTTAAATCTGTGCCTCTCATTCTCGATCCTTTCACAAGTGGGAGCAGTTTCTCCCTATCTACTCTGTCCAGACCCATCATGATTTTGAATACCTCTATCAAATCTCCTCTCAGCCTTCTCTTCTCCAACAAAAACAGATCCAACTTCTCCAATCTATCTTCATAACTGAAGTTCCTCATCCTTGGAACCATTCTCATGAATCTTTTCTGCACTGTCTCCAATAGCTTCACATCTTTCCTAAAGTGCGGCACCCAGTACTTCAACTGAGGTCGAACTAGTGTCTTATATAAGTTCAACATAGCCTCCTTGCTCTTGTACTCTATACCCCTATTAATAAAGCCTAGAGTACTATATGGTTTATTAACTGCCCTCGCAACCTGTTCTGCCACCTTCAATGGCTTATGCACGTACACACCTAGGTCCCTCTGTTCCAGCACCCACTTTAGAGTTGTACCCTTTATTTTATATTGTCTCCCCATGTTCTTCTTACCAAAATGAATCACTTCATATTTCTCCATATTGAACTTCTGCCACTTGCCCACCCATTGCACCAACTTGTCTTTGTCCTTTTGAAGTTCTACACGGTCCTCCTCACAGTTCACAATGCTTCCAAGTTTTGTATCATTCACAAATTTTGAAATTGTGCCCAGGACACCAAGGTCTAGATCATTAATATATATTAGGAAGAGCAAGGGTTCGAACACTGACCCTAGGGAACTCCACTATAAACCTTCCTCCAACCTGAAAACATCCATTAACCATTACTCCCTGTTTTCTGTCACTGAGTCAATTCTGTATCCATGTTGCTACTGTCCCTTTTATTTCATGAGCTATAACTTTGCTCATAAGTCTGTGGTACGACACTGTATCAAATGCCTTTTGGAAGTCCATGTACAGCACATCAACAGCATTGCCCTCATCAACCCTCTCTATTATCTCTTCAAGAAACTCCAGCAAATTAGTTAAACATGATTTTCCCTTAAGAAATCCATGCTGGCTTTCCTTAACTAACCTGCATTTCCCTATCTGACTATTAATTTTGTCCCAAATTATTGTTTCTAGAAGTTTCCCCACCACCGAATAAAATTAACTGGCCCATAGTTCCTGGGTTTATCTTTACACCCGTTTTTGAACAAGGGTGTAACATTTGCAATTCTCCAGTCCTCTGGCACCGCCCCTGAGTCTAAGGAAGACTGAAAAATTATGGCTAGTGCCTCTGCAATTTCTAATCTTCCTTCCCTCAGTATCTTTGGATGCACCTCATACGAATATATGAACAAGGAGCAGGAGTAGGCCATTCGGCCCCTCGAGCTTGTTCTGCCATTTAATAAGACCCTGGCTGATCTGATAGCAACTTCAAATCTGTATCGTGCCTACCCCCGATAACCTATCTCCCCCTTGCTTACCAAGAATCAATCCACCTCCACTTTAAAACTATTCAAAGACTCTGTTTTTACCACCTTTTCAGGAAGAGAGTTCCAAAGACTCACAACCCTCTGAGTGAAAACATTTCACCTCGCCTCCGTTTTAAATGGCCGTCCCTTATTTTAAAACAGTGACCCCTAGCTCTAGATTCTCCCACAAGAGGAAACATCCTTTCCACACCCACCCTGTCAAGACCCCTCAGGATCTTAAAAGTTTCAATCAAGTTGCCTCTTATTCTTCTAAACTCCAGCAGATAAATTCCTAGCCTGTCCAACCTTTCCTCATAAGACAATCTCCCCCATTTCAGGTATTAGCCTGGTAAATCTCCTCTGAACTGCTTCCAATGCATTTATATCATGCCTTAAATAAGTAACCAATACTATACACAGTACTCCAAATGTGGTCTCACTAATGCTCTGTAAAACTGAAGCATAACCTCCCCACTTTGTATTCAATTCCACTCGCAATAAATGATAACATTCTATTAGCTTTCTTAATTACTTGCTGTACCTGAATACTAGCCTTTTGTGATTCATGCACTAAGACACCCAGATCCCTCTGCATCTCAGAGCTCTGCAACCTCTCACCATTTAGATAATATGCTTCTCTTTTATTCTTCCTGTTAAATTGGACAATTTCGCATTTTCCCACATTAAGCTCCATTTGCTAGATCTTTGCCCACTCTCAACCTATCTATATCTGTTTGTAGCCTCCTTATGTCCTCTTCACAACTTACTTTCCTACCTATCTTTGTGTCATCAGCAAATTTGGCAACCATCCCATCCATCCCTTCATCCAAGTCCTTTATATAAATTGTAAACAGTTGAGGTCCCAGCACTGATCCCTGTGGCACACCACCTGTTACATCTTGCCAACTTGGAAAAGAACCATTTATGCCTATTCTCTGCTGCCTGTTAGCCAGCCAATCTTCTATCTATGCCAGTATATTGCCCTTATACCATGAGCTTATATTTTCCTCAGTAATCTTTGATTTGGCACTTAATCAAATGCCTTCTGGAAATCTAAGTACAGTGCATCCACCAGTCCCCCTTTATCCACAGGACATCTTACTTTCTCAAAGAACTCCAATAAGTTGGTTAAACATGATTCTGTGCATTCTGAAATAACCCCTTAACCATTTGCCACTGCATCGCTATTGACCTATCTCTTAACTTAAATTGCCAATTCACTTTAGCTCTCTCTGCTTTCATGCCCTCATAATTTCCCTTTTTTGAGTTTAAAAACATTGCCTTGCACCCAGTCCTTTCTCCCTCAAATTGAATGTAAAATTCAATCATATTATAGTTGCTGCTACCTAGGGTCTCCTTCACAATGAGATCATTAATTAATCCCATTGTGTTGCACCATATCAGGTCTAGTTGGCTCCTGAAAATGCTGCTCTAAGAAACCATCTCAGGAACATTCTATGAACTCCTCATCTAGGCTACCTTTGCCCATCTGACTTTTCCGATCTATATGTAGATTAAAATCGCCCATGATTATCGCTGTGCCTTTCTGACAAGCTCCCATTATTTCTTCCCTTACGTTGCATCCTACTGTGTGGCCACCATTAGGGGGCCTATACATGATTCCCACAAGTGACTTCTTGCCTTTACCATTTCTCATCTCTACCCAAACTGTTTCCTGAACTTAGATCATCCTTCTCTATTGTGCTAATAACATCATTAACCAACAGAGCCACCCCTCCACCTTTACCTCGCTTCCTGTCCTTCCTAAATGTCCTATACCCTTTAATATTCAGGTCCCAGTCCATGTCCTCCTGCCGCCATGTCTCTGTAATAGCTATCAAATCGTACCTATTTATTTCTATGTGTGCTCTCAGTTCATCTGTTTTGTTTTGAATGCTTCGTGCATTCAGATATAGAGGCTTTAGTTTGATCCTTTTATTCTTTTTATAACCTCTAGTCTGTTCAGTTGATTTACTGTTAGATTTGCACTCTCTATCCCTTCCTGTCATGGTCTGTTTATCATTTCCCGTAATAAGAGCCTTGTCTCTGCTCTTTGATTTACCACATCTTCTCAAATTTGCAGCCTTGCCCCCACTACTTAATTTAAAATGCTGACTACTTCCCTAGTTATGTGGCTCACGTGAACATTGGAACCAGCACGGTTCAGGTGTAGACCGTCCCAATGGTACAGATCGCACTCTCCCCAGTATTTGTGCCAGTGCCCCACAAACCAGAATCCACTTCTCCCACACTAATCTTTGAGCCAGGCATTCATCTCCTTATCTGATTTGTCCTATGCCAATTTGCACGTGGCTCAGGTAATAATCCAGCGGTTATGACCTTTGAGGTTCTGCTGCTTAACTTTGTGCCAAGCTCCTCGTACTAACTATGCAGATCCCCTTCTTTGTCCTGCCTATGTCATTGGTACCAATATGGACCACAACGACTGGGTCCTGTTCACCTACTGCAATTTCCTTTCCAGGCCCGAGCAGATGTCCCCACCCCCGGCACTGGGCAGGAAATACAGCCGTCTGGATTCACGCTCTTTGCTGCAGAGAACAGTGTCAAAGCCTCTGACTATACTGTCCCCTACTACCACTACATCCCTTGTAACTAATTCCTGCTTGAATGGCTTCCTGTACTGCGGTGCTATGGCCAGACAGCTCACCCACCCTGCAGCCCCCACTCTCATCTAAAGAAGCTGAAAAAAACCTCAAACCTGTGGGACAATTGCAAGGGCCGACGCTCCCTGTACTCCTGCCCTCTGGGTCCCCTTACCTGCCTCACTTGCAGTCACACCCTCCTGTCCCTGACCACTGACCAAACCTTGTCCGGTCCCCGTTTATTGTCAACTTACAGTGCAGACAACCTATCCAATACCTCCTCCTTATCAATTTTCTAGGGTCAGCACTCTGTGGAAGAACAACACAGAATAAGTGACAGATTATCCTGAGGGGGAGAGGATGGGGGGAGGGTGCAGTGGTAGCGAAAAAAGGATTTAAAAAGGGATAAAAAGGGGGATAAAAATGGATAAAACAATGAATAGATGAAGAAAACTGAAAATAAGTAAATAAGAAATAAAAATATTTTTTTAAAAAAGGGTGAAGATAGAGGAGGGAGTTCATGGTCTGAAATTGTTGAACTCAATATTCAGTCCGGAAGGCTGTAAAGTGCCTAGTCGGAAGATGAGGTGTTGTTCCTCCAGTTTGCATTAAGCTTCACTGGAACAATGCAGCAAGCCAAGGACAGACATGTGGGCATTAGAACAGGGTGGAGTGTTGAAATGGCAAGTGACAGGGAGGTCTGGGTCATGCTTGCAGACAGACCAAAGGTGTTCTGCAAAGAGGTCATCCGGTCTGTGTTTGGTCTCTCCAATGTAGAGGAGACCACATTGGGAGCAGCGAATGCATTAGACTAAGTTGGGGGAAATGCAAGTGAAATGCTGCTTCACTTGAAAGGAGTGTTTGGGCCCTTGGACGGTGAGGAGGGAGCAGGTAAAGGGGCAGGTGTTGCACCTTCTGAGATTGCATGGGAAGGTGCCGTAGGAAGGGGATGAGGTGTTGCAGGTGATGGAGTGGACGAGGATGTCCTGGAGGGAAAATCCTTATGTAATGTTGACGATGGGAGGGTGAAGGGAAGATGTGTTTGATGATGGAATCTTGCTGGAGTTGGCGGAAATGGCAGAGTATTCATTTAATACCTCAGCTATACTCTTTGTCTCCAAGTGTAAATCCCCTTTTTGGTCCCTAATCAGCCCTACTACTCCTCTTACCACCCTTTTACCATTAATATGCCTGTAGAACACACACTCATTGCCAAAACTCTCATTCTCACTCCACTTACACTCACCTCCCCACTCCTCCCAAACACACACACATTGACAGTGTTATCAAGCACTTAGCAACCCTCGACATTCAATTGCATTACCATCACTGAATCCCTCACTATCAACATCCTGGGGGTTATCATTGACCAGAAACTGAACTGAACTAGCCATATAAATACTGTGGCTACAGTTAGCAGGTCAGACGTTAGGAATCCTGTGGAGAGTAACTCATCTGCTGACTCCTCAAAGCCTGCCCACCCCCTACAAGTTACAAGTCAGGGGTGTGATGGAATACTCTCCACTTGCCTGGATGAGTGGAGCTCCCACAACACTCAAGAAGCTCAATAACATCCAGGACAAAGCAGTTTGCTTGGCACCCCATCCACCATCTTAAACATTCACTGCCTCCACCACTGTACGCAGTGGGCAGCAATGTGTACCATCTACAAGATGCACTGTCGCAACTCACCAAGGCTCCTTCGACAGCACTTTTCAAACCCACGACCGCTACCACCTAGAAGGACAAGGGCAGCAGTAGATGGAAACAGCACCACCTGGAACTTCCCCTCCAAGTCACACACCAGCCTGACTTGGAAATATATCACTGTTCCTTCACTGTCGCTGGGTCAAAGTCCTGGAACTCCCTACACCACATAGAGTGCAACAGTTCAAGAAAGTGGTTCACCAGCATTTTCTCTAGGGAATTTAAGAATGGGCAAAATATGCTGATCTTGCCAGTGATGCGCATATGCCATGAAAGAGTAAAAAGTCCACTCTCCCCACATCCCACACACTTGCACTTATGCAGTGGTCATTTTGAATAGTTTGATAATATATTTTATAATACATTTGTCATGAAAGACATTGTTGCACATTTCTTGGAAAATAAAGATGTGCTGGAATCTATCTCTGGGGGCTCAGTTAGTAAACAGAGCCACACTGAGTTGATATCATGGCTGTGTTGAATGAGCTGTGGTCTCTGCTGGACAGTCAGCAGTTGCCACATTGCCTTACCACTCCTGGATCTGCCATGTTTGATCAGGACACAGTGAAACCCACAAGTAAGCGCATGAGGACAGAATTGGATTGGGCCTCCAGCACCAACATGAGCTCTAAGAAAGTTGCCCACATGACTGTTGCCTGATACCCTGCTCCTGAAACTTAGTTAATGGCTGAAGTCAGTTATACCAAAATGGTTCTGGTTCAAGGAGGGGCCGTAGCTCCAGTTAATTATGGACGCTGGGCAGCACTGGATGGGTTTATTAATCTGCCTGCACAACATTTGTGCTTTTTGATATTTTAACCATGAGGGGTGGGGTTTGAAAAGATGCTGCCCTGGTTTGTATTCACACCTCCCTCTCTGTCTCTATAACAGTTCAAGAGGATGCTGAACAGGGAACTGACTCATCTCTCAGAAATGAGCCGTTCAGGGAACCAGGTCTCGGAGTACATCTCCAGCACCTTCCTCGGTAAGTGAGACGATATCCTGGAGAAAGACCCTGTAGGGCAGGCACCTTGGGCGGAGACAGGGGGAGAGGAGGCACCCTAGAGAAAGACAGAGGAAGAGGAGCTACCCCAGGGAGAGACAGAGAGAGAAAGGAGGTAACCCAGGGAGAGACAGAGGGAGAGGAGGTAACCCAGGGAGAGACAGAGGGAGAGGAGGTAACCCAGGGAGAGACAGAGGGAGAGGAGGTAACCCAGGGAGAGACAGAGGGAGAGGAGGTAACCCAGGGACAGACAGAGGGAGAGGAGGTAACCCAGGGAGAGACAGAGGGAGAGGAGGTAACCCAGGGAGAGACCGAGGGAGAGGAGGTAACCCAGGGAGAGACAGAGGGAGAGGAGGTAACCCAGGGAGAGACAGAGGGAGAGGAGGTAACCCAGGGAGAGACAGAGAGAGAAAGGAGGTAACCCAGGGAGAGACAGAGGGAGAGGAGGTAACCCAGGGAGAGACAGAGGGAGAGGAGGTAACCCAGGGAGAGACCGAGGGAGAGGAGGCACCCCAGAGAGAGACAGAGGGAGAGGAGGTAACCCAGGGAGAGACAGAGGGAGAGGAGGTAACCCAGGGAGAGACAGAGGGAGAGGAGGTAACCCAGGGAGAGACAGAGGGAGAGGAGGTAACCCAGGGAGAGACAGAGAGAGGAGGTAACCCAGGGAGAGACAGAGGGAGAGAGGAGGTAACCCAGGGAGAGACATAGAGAGAGGAGGTAACCCAGGGAGAGACAGAGAGAGAAAGGACGTAACCCAGGGAGAGACAGAGAGAGAGGAGGTAACCCAGGGAGAGACAGAGGGAGAGAGGAAGTAACCCAGGGAGAAACAGAAAGAGAGGAGGTAACCCAGGGAGAGACCGAGGGAGAGGAGGTAACCTAGGGAGAGACCGAGGGAGAGGAGGTAACCCAGGGAGAGACCGAGGGAGAGGAGGTAACCCAGGGAGAGACCGAGGGAGAGGAGGTAACCCAGGGAGAGACCGAGGGAGAGGAGGTAACCCAGGGAGAGACCGAGGGAGAGGAGGTAACCCAGGGAGAGACAGAGGGAAAGGAGATATCTCAGGGAGAGACTGAGAGAGAGGAGGTAACCCAGGGAGAGACAGAGGGAGAGGAGGAATTTTAGGAAGAAACAGAGGGAGAAGAGGGTGAGAAAAGAGGTTCAGAATGGGAATGGGAGAGATGAGGGAGAGGGATGGGGTGAGTTAGATGCATACATACAGAAAGCCATGTTGTTTTCCAGATGGTATGTTTGTTGCAGTTTTAAGTCTGCCCAAGGGCAACTCGACAAGAACAGAGACTAACCCCTACTCTGTGTCTGTGTATTTGTGTGTCTGTATTTATGTGTGTGTTGGTGTATTTGTGCGTGTCTCTGTATATTTCTGTGGGTATCTGTATATTTGTGTGGGTATCTGTGTATTTGTGTGGGTATCTATACATTTGTATGGATGTCTATGTATTTGTGTGGGTATCTGTGTATTTGTGTGGGTGTCTGTGTATTTGTGTCTATGTATTTGTGTGGGTATCTGTGTATTTGTGTCTATGTATTTATGTGGGTATCTGTGTATTTGTGTCTATGTATTTATGTGGGTGTCTGTGTATTTGTGTCTATGTATTTATGTGGGTGTCTGTGTATTTGTATGGGTGTCTATGTATTTGTGTGGGTGTCTGTGTATTTGTGTCTATGTATTTGTGTGGGTATCTATGTATTTGTGTCTATGTATTTATGTGGGTATCTGTGTATTTGTGTGGGTGTCTGTGTATTTGTGTCTATGTATTTATGTGGGTATCTGTGTATTTGTGTCTATGTATTTATGTGGGTATCTGTGTATTTGTGTGGGTATCTGTGTATTTGTGTCTATGTATTTGTGTGGGTATTTATGTATTTGTGTCTATGTATTTGTGTGTGTATCTATGTATTTGTGTCTTTGTATTTATGTGGGTATCTGTGTATTTGTATGGGTATCTGTGTATTTGTGTGGGTATCTGTGTATTTGTGTCTATGTATTTGAGTGGGTGTCTGTGTATTTGTGTCTATGTATTTGTGTGGGTATCTGTGTATTTGTGTCTATGTATTTATGTGGGTATCTGTGTATTTGTGTGGGTGTCTGTGTATTTGTGTCTATGTATTTATGTGGGTATCTGTGTATTTGTGTGGGTGTCTGTGTATTTGTGTGGGTATGTGTGTATTTGTGTCTATGTATTTGTGTCTATTTATTTAAGTGGGTATCTGTGTATTTGTGTAGGTATCTGTGTATTTGTGTCTATGTATTTGTGTGGGTATTTATGTATTTGTGTCTATGTATTTGTGTGGGTATCTTTGTATTTGTGTCTATGTATTTATGTGGGTATCTGTGTATTTGTATGGGTATCTGTGTATTTGTGTGGGTATCTGTGTATTTGTGTCTATGTATTTATGTGGGTATCTGTGTATTTGTGTGGGTGTCTGTGTATTTGTGTGGGTATGTGTGTATTTGTGTCTATGTATTTATGTGGGTATCTGTGTATTTGTGTGGTTATCTGTGTATTTGTGTCTATGTATTTATGTGGGTATCTGTGTATTTGTGTTCGTGTCTGTGTATTTGTGTGGGTATGTGTGTATTTGTGTCTATGTATTTGTGTGGGTATCTATGTATTTGTGTCTATGTATTTATGTGGGTATCTGTGTATTTGTGTCTATGTATTTGAGTGGGTGTCTGTGTATTTGTGTCTATGTATTTGTGTGGGTATCTGTGTATTTGTGTCTATGTATTTGTGTGGGTATCTATGTATTTGTGTCTATGTATTTATGTGGGTATCTGTGTTTTTGTGTGGGTGTCTGTGTATTTGTGTGGGTGTCTGTGTATTTGTGTGGGTATGTGTGTATTTGTGTCTATGTATTTGTGTGGGTATCTATGTATTTGTGTCTATGTATTTATGTGGGTTTCTGTGTATTTGTGTCTATGTATTTATGTGGGTATCTGTGTATTTGTGTGGGTGTCTGTGTATTTGTGTCTATGTATTTATGTGGGTATCTGTGTATTTATGTGGGTATCTGTGTATTTGTGTCTATGTATTTGTGTGGGTATTTATGTATTTGTGTCTATGTATTTGTGTGGGTATCTATGTATTTGTGTCTATGTATTTATGTGGGTATCTGTGTATTTTTATGGGTATCTGTGTATTTGTGTGGGTATCTGTGTATTTGTGTCTATGTATTTGCGTGGGTATCTGTGTATTTGTGTCTATGTATTTATGTGGGTATCTGTGTATTTGTGTTGGTATCTGTGTATTTGTGTCTATGTATTTATGTGGGCATCTGTGTATTTGTGTGGGTGTCTGTGTATTTGTGTCTATGTATTTATGTGGGTATCTGTGTATTTGTGTGGGTGTCTGTGTATTTATGTGGGTATGTGTGTATTTGTGTCTATGTATTTATGTGGGTATCTGTGTATTTGTGTGGGTGTCTGTGTATTTGTGTCTATGTATTTATGTGGGTATCTGTGTATTTGTGTGGGTATCTGTATATTTGTGTCTATGTATTTGTGTGGGTATTTATGTATTTATGTCTATGTATTTGTGTGGGTATCTATGTATTTATGTCTATGTATTTATGTGGGTATCTGTGTATTTTTATGGGTATCTGTGTATTTGTGTGGGTATCTGTGTATTTGTGTCTATGTATTTGTGTGGGTATCTGTGTATTTGTGTGGGTATCTGTGTATTTGTGTCTATGTATTTGTGTGGGTGTCTGTGTATTTGTGTCTATGTATTTATGTGGGTATCTGTGTATTTGTGTGGGTATCTGTGTATTTGTGTGGGTGTCTGTATATTTGTGTGGGTATTTATGTATTTGTGTCTATGTATTTGTGTGGGTATCTATGTATTTGTGTCTATGTATTTATGTGGGTATCTGTGTATTTTTATGGGTATCTGTGTGTTTGTGTGGGTGTCTGTATATTTGTGTCTATGTATTTGTGTGGGTATCTGTGTATTTGTGTCTATGTATTTATGTGGGTATCTGTGTATTTGTGTGGGTGTCTGTGTATTTGTGTGGGTATGTGTGTATTTGTGTCTATGTATTTATGTGGGTATCTGTGTATTTATGTGGTTATCTGTGTATTTGTGTCTATGTATTTGTGTGGGTGTCTGTGTATTTGTGTCTATGTATTTGTGTGGGTATCTATGTATTTGTGTCTATGTATTTATGTGGGTTTCTGTGTATTTGTGTCTATGTATTTATGTGGGTATCTGTGTATTTGTGTCTATATATTTATGTGGGTTTCTGTGTATTTGTGTCTATGTATTTGTGTGGGTTTCTGTGTATTTGTGTCTATGTATTTATGTGGGTATCTGTGTATTTGTGTGGGTGTCTGTTATTTGTTTCTATGTATTTATGTGGGTATCTGTGTATTTATGTGGTTATCTGTGTATTTGCGTGCGTATCTGTGTATTTATGTGGTTATCTGTGTATTTGCGTGGGTATCTGTGTATTTGTGTGGGTGTCTGTGTATTTGTGTGGGTATCTGTGTATTTATGTGGGTATCTGTGTATTTGTGTCTATGTATTTTGCCTATCCTCATTCTTTCTGCCAGAACATGTAACTTCATATTTCTCTGCATTAACTTTCACCTGCCGTCTGTCACTTCCTTTCAGATAAGCAGAATGAAGTGGAGATCCCACCTCCCACACAGAAGGAACGAGACAAGAAAAAGAAACTGCCCATGTGTCAGATCAGTGGTGTGAAGAAACTGACCCACAGCTCTAGCTTCAACCTCACTAACTCCAGCATCCCCAGGTTTGGAGTGAAGACCCAGCAGGAGGAAGCACTGACCAAGGTAACATTAACGTGTGGCACCCAGAGCACAAGTATCAGCCAGCAAGGAGCAAGCTGGCATTGTGCCAAGTCTGCCAACTGCTCCAGCTTGCTCTCCTGGTAAGCGAACTCACTGAAAATCCCATGGAAATGCCTAGCCTACTGTGGTACTGAACCTCAGAGAACAGAAGAGAACAGGTTTCTCCTCAAGCCTGTGCAATTAGCTGATCTAAGTTAGGGCAGCTCTGCAGTTGACCCTAGTCCCTTGACTCCTAAGCACAGCACTCATTGACTTCTGATTCCGAGTGGATGGATGAGAATAGATGCTTAGGGAGTATAAAGCTTTAGACACAGCAATGATATGCTGAAATATTCAGCTACTCCTGGATGGTGTGGTTCCAGACTGTCCATACCCCAGGAAGACTCAGTACCTTCAGGAGAGAAAGACCTGTACCCCAGGGAGAGTCAGCACCCTCAGGAGAAGGGGAACTGTACTCCAGAGAGAGTCAGCGCCTTCAGGAGGGGAGGGACAATACCCCAGGGAGAGTCAGGAGAGGGGGAACTGCACCCTGGAAATTTCAGGAGAGGGGGATGTGTACCCCCAGGAGAATTAGCACCTTCAGGACCAATGGCCTGAAAGAATCAAGCAATAATATTCCAATTTTCCAGCTGTTCTGTTCTTTTTTTAATTTATTCTTTTACGGGATGAGGGTGTCACTGGCTGGGCCAGAATTTATTGCCTATCCCTAATTGCCCTTGAGAAGGTGGTGGTGAGCTGCCTTCTTTAACCACTGCAGTCCATGTGGTGTAGGTGCACCCACAGTGCTGTTAGGAAGCCAGTTCCAGGATTTTGACCCAGCGACAGTGAAGGAACGCGATATATTTCCAGATCAGGATGGCGTGTAGTTTGAAGGGGAACTTCCAGATGGTGGTGTTCCCATGTGCCTGCTGCCCTTATTCTTCGAAGTGGTAGAGGTCGCTCGTGGGTTTAGAAGGTGCTGTCGAAAGAGCCTTGGTGAGTTGCTGCAGTGCATCTTGTAGATGGTACATACTGCTGCTACTGTGCGTCGGTGGTGGAGGGAGTGGATGTGATGCCAATCAAGCGGCTGCTTTGTCCTGGACGGTGTCAAGCTCTTTGAGTGTTGTGGGAGCTGCACTCATCCAGACAAGTGGGGAGTATTCCATCACACTCCTGACTTGTGCCTTGTAGATGATGGACAGGTTTGGGGAGTTGGGAAGTGAGTTACTCGTTGCAGGATTCCTAGCCTCTGACCTGCTCTTGTAGCCACAGTATTTATATAGCTCATCCAGTTCAGTTTCTGGTCAATGGTAATCCCCCCCGCAGAATGTTGATTCAGTGACGGTACTGCCATTGAATGTCAAAGCGTGATGGTTAGAGATTGTTAGAGATGGTCATTGACTGGCACTTGTGTGACACGAATGTGACTTTGCACTTGTTCAATCCAAGCCTGGATATTGTCCAGGTCTTGCTGCATTTGGACATGGACTGTTTCAATACCTGAGGAGTTGCGAATGGTGTTGAACATTGTGCAATCATCAGCAAACATCCCCACTTCTGACCTTATGATGGAAGGACGGTCATTGATGAAGGATACAAAAACAGAAAATGCTGGAAAAACTCAGCAGGTCTAACAGCATCTGTGGAGAGAAAGACAGAGTTAACGTTTCGAGTCCCTATGACTCTTTTTCAGAGCTCTGAAGAAGAGGCATAAGGACTCAAAACGTTAACTCTGTTTCTTTCTCCACAGATGCTGTTAGACCTGCTGAGTTTTTCCAGCATTTTCTGTTTTTGTTTCAGATTTCCAGCATCCGCAGAATTTTGCTTTTCTCATTGATGAAGGATATTTGGGTTGTGTTTAGAGTGTTGTCCTGTTTCTTCTAGGAATTGGATGATTTGAACATATGGGGCCTTAACATTTTCCGGGTTTCGGAGTTCTCTAACAACAGGCCACTCAGCTGCATCATGTATGCTATCTTCCAGGTAGGAACTTAACTTGCCTAACAGACAGTGTAGGGTCAGGGTTATTCTGGGTAACTGTTTATTTAGCGTAACATTCTCTCACAGTATAACTGTTAGTGCAATCACCAAGTAATCAACTAACCAAAAAAACCAAATTAACCAACTGACCAGAACTGACAACCAAATGGACAAGATTTCACATTTAAACCAAAATCAACATTATTCAAACATGAATTAACAAGCAAATCACAGATATATATTACACAGATATACATTACACAGATATACATTACACAGATATACATTACACAGATATATGTTATAGATATATATATTACACAGATATACATTACACAGATATACATTACATAGATATATGTTATAGATATATATATTACACAGATATTTATTACACAGATATACATTACACAGATATATATTACACAGATATACATTACACAGATATATGTTATAGATATATATTACACAGATATATTACACAGATATATATTACACAGATATACATTACACAGATATATGTTATAGATATATATATATTACACAGATATATTACACAGATATAAAGTACACAGATATATTTTACACAGATATATAACACAGATATACATTACACAGATATACATTACACAGATATATATTATAGAGATATGTATTACACAGATATATATTACATAGATATACATTACACAGATATACATTACACAGATATATATTACACAGATATAAATTACACAGATATACATTACACAGATATATATTATAGAGATATATATTACACAGATATACCTTACACAGATATTATTACACCGATATATATTACACAGATATATATTATAGAGATATATATTACGCAGATATATTTTCCACAGATATACATCACACAAATTTATATTACAAAGATATATATTACACATATTTATTACACAGATATACGTTACACAGATATACATTACACAGATATATATTACACAGATATGCAGATATATATTACACAGATTTATATTACACAGATATATATTACACATATATTATAGAGATATATATTACACAGATATATATTACACAGATATACATTACACAGATACACAGATATATATATTACACAGATATATATTACGCAGATATACATTACACAGATATACATTACACAGATATATATTATAGAGATATGTATTACACAGACATATATTACACAGATATGTATTACAGATATTCATTACACAGATATTATTACACAGATATATATTACACAGATATACGTTATAGAGATATATATTACACAGATATATATTACGCAGATATATATTACACAGGTATATATTACGCAGATATATATTATAGAGATATATATTACACATATATATTACGCAGATATATATTACGCAGATATATATTACACAGATATACGTTACACAGATATGTATTACACAGATATGTATTACACAGATATACATTGCACAGATATATATTACACAGATATACATTACACAGATTTATATTACAAGGATATATATTACACATATTTATTACACAGATATACATTACACCGATATACAAATACACAGATATATATTATACAGATATATATTACACAGTTTTATATTACACAGATATATATTACACAGATATACATTACACACATATACATTATACAGATATATATTACATAGATATACATTACATAGATATATATTACACAGATACACAGATATATATATTACACACATATACATTACACAGATACATATTACACAGATATACATTACACAGATATATATTACACAGATATGTATTACACAGATATATATTATAGATATATATATTACACAGATATACATTACACAGATATACATTACATAGATATATGTTATAGATATATATATTACACAGATATTTATTACACAGATATACATTACACAGATATATATTACACAGATATACATTACGCAGATATATGTTATAGATATATATTACACAGATATATTACACAGATATATATTACACAGATATACATTACACAGATATATGTTATAGATATATATATATATTACACAGATATATTACACAGATATAAAGTACACAGATATATTTTACACAGATATATATTACACAGATATACATTACACAGATATACATTACACAGATATATATTATAGAGATATGTATTACACAGATATATATTACATAGATATACATTACACAGATATACATTACACAGATATATATTACACAGATATATATTACACAGATATAAATTACACAGATATACATTACACAGATATATATTATAGAGATATATATTACACAGATATACCTTACACAGATATTATTACACCGATATATATTACACAGATATATATTATAGAGATATATATTACGCAGATATATATTACACAGATATACATCACACAAATTTATATTACAAAGATATATATTACACATATTTATTACACAGATATACGTTACACAGATATACATTACACAGATATATATTACACAGATATGCAGATATATATTACACAGATTTATATTACACAGATATATATTACACATATATTATAGAGATATATATTACACAGATATATATTACACAGATATACATTACACAGATACACAGATATATATATTACACAGATATATATTACGCAGATATACATTACACAGATATACATTACACAGATATATATTATAGAGATATGTATTACACAGACATATATTACACAGATATGTATTACAGATATTCATTACACAGATATTATTACACAGATATATATTACACAGATATACGTTATAGAGATATATATTACACAGATATATATTACGCAGATATATATTACACAGGTATATATTATGCAGATATATATTATAGAGATATATATTACACATATATATTACGCAGATATATATTACGCAGATATATATTACACAGATATACGTTACACAGATATGTATTACACAGATATGTATTACACAGATATACATTGCACAGATATATATTACACAGATATACATTACACAGATTTATATTACAAGGATATATATTACACATATTTATTACACAGATATACATTACACCGATATACAAATACACAGATATATATTATACAGATATATATTACACAGTTTTATATTACACAGATATATATTACACAGATATACATTACACACATATACATTATACAGATATATATTACACAGATATACATTACATAGATATATATTACACAGATACACAGATATATATATTACACACATATACATTACACAGATACATATTACACAGATATACATTACACAGATATATATTACACAGATATGTATTACACAGATATATATTATAGAGATATGTATTACACAGATATAAATTACACAGATATGTATTACACAGATATTCATTACACAGATATTATTACACAGATATATATTACACAGATATACATTATAGAGATATATATTACACAGGTATATATTACGCAGATATATATTATTGAGATATATATTACGCAGATATATATTATGTAGATATACATTACACAGACTTATATTACAAAGATATCTATTACACAGATATTTATTACGCAGATATACATTACACAGATATACATTACACAGATATATATATAACACAGATATATATTATAGAGATATGTATTACACAGATATATATTACACAGATATGTATTACACAGATATTCATTACACAAATATTATTACACAGATATATATAACACAGATATACATTATAGAGATATATATTACACAGATATATATTATGCAGATATATGTTATGGAGATATATATTATGCAGATATATATTACACAGGTATATATTACGCAGATATATATTATAGAGATATATATTACGCAGATATATATTACGCAGATATACATTACACAGATATACATTACACAGATATGTATTACCCAGATATGTATTACACAGATATATATTACACAGATACACAGATATATATTACACAGATATATATTACACAGATATACATTACACAGATATGTATTACACAGATATACATTACACAGATATATATTACACACATATACATTACACAGATATACATTACAGATATATATTACACACATATACATTACACGGATATATATTACACAGATATATATTGCACAGATATGTATTACACAGATATATATTATAGAGATATATATTACACAGATATATGTTATAGATATATATATTACACAGATATGTATTACACAGATATACATTACACAGATATATATTACACAGATATATGTTATAGATATATATATTACACTGATATAAATTACACAGATATATATTACACAGATATATATTACGCAGATATATATTACGCAGATATACATTACACAGATATGTATTACACAGATATACATTACACAGATATACATTACACAGATACACAGATATATATTACGCAGATATATATTACACATATATATATTACACAGATATGTATTACACAGATATACATTACACAGATATATATTACACAGATATACATTACACAGATATATATTACACACATATTCATTACACAGATATAAATTACACAGATATATATTACACAGATACACAGATATATATATATTACACAGATATATAATACACAGATATACATTACACAGATATATATTACACAGATATATATTACACAGATATATATTACACAGATATGTATTACACAGATGTACATTACACAGATATATATTATAGAGATATATATTACACAGATATATGTTATAGATATATATATTACACAGATATACATTACACAAATATATATTACACAGATATACATTACACAGATATACATTACATTTATATATATTATAGAGATAAATATTACACAGATATATATTACACAGATATATGTTATAGATATATATATCACACAGATATACATTACACAAATATATATTACACAGATATACATTACACAGATATATATTACACAGATATATGTTATAGATATATATATTACACAGATATAAATTACACAGATATATATTACACAGATATACATTACACCAATATATATAACACATATAGACATTACACAGATATATATTACAGAGATATATATTACACAGATATTTATTACGCAGATATTCATTACACATATACATTACACAGATATATATAACACAGATATATATTATAGAGATATGTATTACACAGATATATATTACACAGGTATGTATTACACAGATATTCATTACACAAATATTATTACACAGATATATATATAACACAGATATACATTATAGAGATATACATTATAGAGATATATATTACACAGATATATATTACGCAGATATATGTTATAGAGATATATATTACGCAGATATATATTACGCAGATATATATTACGCAGATATATATTATGCAGATATACATTACACAGATATGTATTACCCAGATATGTATTACACAGATATATATTACACAGATATACATTACACAGATATATATTACACAGATACACAGATATATATTACACAGATATATATTACACAGATACACAGATATATATTACACAGATATACATTACATAGATATATATTACACAGATATATATTACACAGATATGTATTACACAGATATACATTACACAGATATGTATTACACAGATATTCATTACACAGATATTATTACACAGATATATATTACACAGATATACATTATAGAGATATATATTACACAGGTATATATTACGCAGATATATATTATTGAGATATATATTACGCAGATATATATTATGTAGATATACATTACACAGACTTATATTACAAAGATATCTATTACACAGATATTTATTACGCAGATATACATTACACAGATATACCTTACACAGATATATATATAACACAGATATATATTATAGAGATATGTATTACACAGATATATATTACACAGATATGTATTACACAGATATTCATTACACAAATATTATTACACAGATATATATAACACAGATATACATTATAGAGATATATATTACACAGATATATATTATGCAGATATATGTTATGGAGATATATATTATGCAGATATATATTACACAGGTATATATTACGCAGATATATATTATAGAGATATATATTACGCAGATATATATTACGCAGATATACATTACACAGATATACATTACACAGATATGTATTACCCAGATATGTATTACACAGATATATATTACACAGATACACAGATATATATTACACAGATATATATTACACAGATATACATTACACAGATATGTATTACACAGATATACATTACACAGATATATATTACACACATATACATTACACAGATATACATTACAGATATATATTACACACATATACATTACACGGATATATATTACACAGATATATATTGCACAGATATGTATTACACAGATATATATTATAGAGATATATATTACACAGATATATGTTATAGATATATATATTACACAGATATGTATTACACAGATATACATTACACAGATATATATTACACAGATATATGTTATAGATATATATATTACACTGATATAAATTACACAGATATATATTACACAGATATATATTACGCAGATATATATTACGCAGATATACATTACACAGATATGTATTACACAGATATACATTACACAGATATACATTACACAGATACACAGATATATATTACGCAGATATATATTACACATATATATATTACACAGATATGTATTACACAGATATACATTACACAGATATATATTACACAGATATACATTACACAGATATATATTACACACATATTCATTACACAGATATAAATTACACAGATATATATTACACAGATACACAGATATATATATATTACACAGATATATAATACACAGATATACATTACACAGATATATATTACACAGATATATATTACACAGATATATATTACACAGATATGTATTACACAGATGTACATTACACAGATATATATTATAGAGATATATATTACACAGATATATGTTATAGATATATATATTACACAGATATACATTACACAAATATATATTACACAGATATACATTACACAGATATACATTACATTTATATATATTATAGAGATAAATATTACACAGATATATATTACACAGATATATGTTATAGATATATATATCACACAGATATACATTACACAAATATATACTACACAGATATACATTACACAGATATATATTACACAGATATATGTTATAGATATATATATTACACAGATATAAATTACACAGATATATATTACACAGATATACATTACACCAATATATATAACACATATAGACATTACACAGATATATATTACAGAGATATATATTACACAGATATTTATTACGCAGATATTCATTACACATATACATTACACAGATATATATAACACAGATATATATTATAGAGATATGTATTACACAGATATATATTACACAGGTATGTATTACACAGATATTCATTACACAAATATTATTACACAGATATATATATAACACAGATATACATTATAGAGATATACATTATAGAGATATATATTACACAGATATATATTA
Source organism: Isurus oxyrinchus (assembly GCA_026770705.1). Taxonomy (NCBI): domain Eukaryota; kingdom Metazoa; phylum Chordata; class Chondrichthyes; order Lamniformes; family Lamnidae; genus Isurus; species Isurus oxyrinchus. The sequence goes on along the minus strand of JANJGN010000029.1, from coordinate 29,187,586 downwards.
CGCAGATATATGTTATAGAGATATATATTACGCAGATATATATTACGCAGATATATATTACGCAGATATATATTATGCAGATATACATTACACAGATATGTATTACCCAGATATGTATTACACAGATATATATTACACAGATATACATTACACAGATATATATTACACAGATACACAGAAATATATTACACAGATATATATTACACAGATACACAGATATATATTACACAGATATACATTACATAGATATATATTACACAGATATATATTACACAGATATGTATTACACAGATATACATTACACAGATATATATTACACATATATACATTACACAGATATATATTACACACATATACATTACACAGATATACATTACACAGATATATATTACACACATATATATTACACAGATATATATTGCACAGATATGTATTACACAGATATGTATTACACATATATATATGATAGAGATATATATTACACAGATATATGTTATAGATATATGTATTACACAGATATGTATTACACAGATATACATTACACAGATATATATTACACAGATATATATTATAGATATATATATTACACTGATATAAATTACACAGATATATATTACACAGATATATATTACGCAGATATATATTACGCAGATATATATTACAGAGATATACATTACACAGATATGTATTACACAGATATGTATTACACAGATATACATTACACAGATATACATTACACGGATTTATATTACAAAGATATATATTACACATATTTATTACACAGATATACATTACACAGATATACATTACACAGAAACACAGATATATATTACGCAGATATATATTACACAGATATACATTACATAGATATATATTACACAGATATATATTCCACAGATATGTATTACACAGATATATATTACACAGATATACATTACACAGATATATATTACACACATATTCATTACACAGATATAAATTACACATATATATTACACAGATACACAGATATATATATATATATATATTACACACATATCCATTACACAGATATATATTACACAGATATACATTACACAGATATATATTACACAGATATATATTACACAGATATGTATTACACAGATGTACATTACACAGATATATATTATAGAGATATATATTACACAGATATATGTTATAGATATATATATTACACAGATATACATTACACAAATATATATTACACAGGTATACATTACACAGATATACATTACATTTATATATATTATAGAGATATATATTATAGAGATAAATATTACACAGATATATGTTATAGATATATATATTACACAGATATACATTACACAGATATATATTACACAGATATATGTTATAGATATATATATTACACAGATATAAATTACACAGATATATATTACACAGATATACATTACACAGATATATATAACACATATAGACATTACACAGATATATATATTACAGAGATATATATTACACAGATATATATTATGTAGATATACATTACACAGATATACATTACACAGATATATATCACAGAAATATATATTATAGAGATATATATTACACAGATATATCTTACACATATATATTACACAGATATACATTACACAAATATATATTACACAGATATACATTACACAGATATACATTACATTTATATATATTATAGAGATATATATTATAGAGATAAATATTACACAGATATATATTACAGACATATATATTACATAGATATACATTACACACATATACGTTACACAGATATATATCACAGAAATACATATTACACAGATATATATTACACAGATATATATTACACAGCTATACATTACACAGATATACATTACATTTATATATTATAGAGATATATATTATAGAGATAAATATTACACCGATATATATTACACATATATATTACGTGGATATACATTACACAGATATACATTACACAGATATATATCACAGAAATATATATTATAGAGATATATATTACACAGATATATCTTACACAGATATATATTACACAGATATACATTACACAAATATATATTACACAGTATACATTACACAGATATACATTACATTTATATATATTATCGAGATATATGTTATAGAGATAAATATTACACAGATATATATTACACAGATATACCTTACACAGATATTATTACACCAAAATATATTACACAGATATATATTATAGAGATATATATTACACATATATATTACGCAGATATATATCATAGAGTTATATATTACGCAGATATATATTACACAGATATATATTATGCAGATATATATTACGCAGATATATATTACACGGATATACATTCCACAGATTTATATTACAAAGATATATATTACACAGATTTTTCTTACACAGATATACATTACACAGATATACATTACACAGATATATATTGCACAGATATATATTACACAGATTTATATTACACAGATATACATTACACATATATTATAGAAATATATATTACATACATATACATTACACAGATATATATTACACAGATACACAGATATATATTACACACATATACATTACACAGATATATATTACACAGATATGCATTACACAGATATATATTACACATATATACATTACACAGATATATATTACACAGATATATATTAGACACATATACATTACACAGATATATATTACACACACATATATTACACAGATACACAGATATATATATTAGACACATATACATTACACACATATATATTACACAGATATACATTACACAGATATACATTACACAGATATATATTACACAGATATGTGTTACACAGATATACATTACACAGATATACATTACACAGATATATATTATAGAGATATATATTACACAGATATGTATTACACAGATATTCATTACACAGATATACATTATAGAGATATATATTACACAGATATATATTACACAGAAAAAGATTACGCAGATATATATTACGCAGATGTATGTTACACAGATTTATATTAGAAAGTTATATATGACACAGATATTTATTACGCAGATATACATTGCACAGATATACATTACACAGATATATATTACACAGATGTGTATTACACAGATATTTATTACACAGATACACATTACACAGATACACAGATATATATTACACGAAAAATATTATACAGATATACATTACACAGATATATATTACGCAGATATATATTACACAGATACACAGATATATATTACACAGATATACATTACACAGATATATATTACACAGATATACATTACACAGATATATACCCCACAGACATACATTACACAGATATATATTACACAGATATATATTGCACAGATATATGTTATAGATATATATTACACAGATATACATTACACAGATATACATTACACAGATATATGTTATAGATATATATATTACACAGATATATGTTATATATATATATATTACACAGATATACATTACACAGATATACATTACACACATATATATTGCACAGATATGCATTACACAGATATATATTACACAGATATACTTTACACAGATATACATTACACAGATATATATTACATAGATATACATTACACAGATATATTTTTAGATATATATATATATTACACAGATATATGTTATAGATATATATATTACACAGATATATTACACAGATATACATTACACAGATATATTTTTAGATACATATATTACGCAGATATATGTTATAGATATATATATATTGCACCGATATATTACATAGATATATATTACACAGATATACATTACACAGATATATTTTAGATATATATATATTACACAGATATATGTTATAGATATATATATTACACAGATATATTACACAGATATGCATTACACAATATGTATTACACAGATATACATTACACAGATATATATTATAGAGATATATATTACACTGGTATACATTACATAGATATACATTACACAGATATACATTACACAGATATATATCAGAGATATATATTATAGAGATTTATATTACACAGATATATATTACACAAATATATATTACACAGATATACATTACACAGATATATATCATAGATATATATTATAGAGATAGATATTACACAGATATGTATTACACAGATATACCTTACAGATATTATTACACCGATATATATTACACAGATATATATTATAGAGATATATATTACACAGATATATATTACGCAGATATATATCATAGAGTTATATATTACGTAGACATATATTACACAGATATATATTACGCAGATATATATTACACAGATTTATATTACAAAGATATATATTACACAGATATTTATTACACAGATATACATTACACAGATATATATTACACAGATATATATTAAACAGATTTATATTACACATATATATTACACATATATTATAGAGATATATATTACACGGATATATATTACACATATACATTACACAAATATATATTACACAGATATATATTACACAGATACACAGATATTTATTACACAGATATACATTACACAGATATACATTACACAGATATATATTACACAGATATACATTACACATATATATTACACAGATATACCTTACACAGAAATATATTACGTAGATATATATAATACAGATATACATTACACAGATATGTATTACACAGATATACATTACACAGATTTATATTACAAAGTTATATATTACACATATTTATTATACAGATATACATTACACAGCTATACATTACACAGATACACAGATATATATTACGCAGATATATATGACACAGATATACATTACATAGATATATATTACACAGATATATATTACACAGATATGTATTCCACACATATACATTATTACACAGGTATATATTACACAGATTAATATTACATATATATATATTACACATATATTATAGAAATATATATTACACACATATACATTACACAGATATATATTACACAGATACACAGATATATATATTACACACATATACATTACACAGATATATATTACACAGTTATGCATTACACAGATATATATATTACACAGATATACATTACACAGATATATATTACACATATATATATTACACAGATATATATTAGACACATACATTACACAGATATATATTACACACATATATTACACAGATACACAGATATATATATTACACACATATACATTACACACATATATATTACACAGATATACATTACACAGATATATATTACACAGATATACATTATAGAGATATATATTACACAGATATATATTACACAGATATATATTACGCAGATATATATTATAGAGATATATATTACACAGATATATATTACGCTGATATATATTATGCAGATATATATTACACAGATATACATTACACAGATTTATATTACAAAGATATATATTACACAGATATTTATTACACAGATATACATTACACAGATACACATTACACAGATATATATTACACAGATATATATTACACAGATTTATATTACACGGATATATATTACACATATATTATAGAGATATATATTACATGGATATATATTACACATATACATTACACAAATATATATTACACAGATTTATATTACACAGATACACAGATATATATTACACAGATATATATTACACACATATACATTACACAGATATACATTACACAGATATATATTACACAGACATGTTTTACGCAGATATGCATTACACAGATATACATTACACAGATATACATTACACAGATATATATTACACAGATATTTATTACACAGATATACCTTACACAGATATATATTACGCAGATATATATAATACAGATATACATTACACAGATATGTATTACACAGATATACATTTCACAGATATATTTTACACAGATATATATTACACAGATATATATTACACAGATATACATTACACAGATATATATTACACAGATATACATTACACAGATATATATTACAAAATACACATTAACTTGCAGATACAATGAAGATAAATCTCACAGATTTGCTGGAAAGCCTGTCACACAGTTTCGTCTCCGGCCCCGCCCAAATCACACTCCGGCCCCGCCCAAATCGCACTCTGGCCCCGCCTAGATCACCCTCCGGGCCCGCCCAGATCACACCTCAGTCTCCGACCCCGCTGCACCTTCACTCTCCGGGATCAGGCCCCACTGCACATTTGTCCCCAGGCCTTGGCAGCACTCACCGCTGCTGGTGTTCACTACTTTTCCGATCGGAGTCAGTTTCTCTCCCTATTTGCTGTTTTCTATGCCATCTCCCCTCGCAGGCCACCACTTCTTTACTAACAACAGTGCTTTGACCATCTGGCTTGGACTCTCAGAGGTGTGCCAAGGCCAACCCCAAAACCTGCCTGCCAAACACAGGCGTTACCATGATCCATTACCACAGATTCCAGTACACTGTTCAGTTTCACTGTTTATTCAGGATAAGGATCACTCACTGTGTAACTGTTCAGATTCACTGTTTATTCAGGGAAAGGATCACTCACTGTGTAACTGTACAGAGTCACTGTTTATTCAGGGTCAGGGTCACTCACTGTGTAACTGTACAGAGTCACTGTTTATTCAGGGTCAGGGGCACTCACTGTGTAACTGTTCAGAGTCACTGTTTATTCAGGGTCAGGGGCACTCACTGTGTAACTGTACAGAGTCACCTTTTATTCAGGGTGAGGATCACTCACTGTGTAACTGTACAGAGTCACTGTTTATTCAAGGTAAGGATCATTCACTGTGTAACCGTTCAGAGTCACTGTTTATTCAGGGTAAGGATCACTCACTGTGTAACTGTACAGAGTCACTGTTTATTCAGGGTAAGGATCATTCAATGTGTAACTGTTCAGAGTCACTGTTTATTCAGTGTAAGGATCACTCACTGTGTAACTGTTCAGAGTCACTGTTTATTCAGTGTAAGGATCACTCACTGTGTAACTGTTCAGAGTCACTGTTTATTCAGGGTAAGGATCACTCACTGTGTAACTGTACAGAGTCACTGTTTATTCAGGGTCAGGGTCTCTCACTGTGTAACTGTACAGAGTCACTGTTTATTCAGGGTAAGAATCACACACTATGTAACTGTACAGAGTCACTGTTTATTCAGGGTCAGGGGCACTCACTGTAATTTTACAGTGTCATTACTTATTCAGTGAAAGGATCACTCACTGTGTTACTGTACAGAGTCACTGTTTATTCAGGGTAAGTATCACTCACTGTGTAACTGTACAGAATCACTGTTTATTCAGTGTAAGGGTCACTCACTGTAATTTTACAGTGTCACTATTTATTCCGTGCAAGGATCACTCACTGTGTTACTGTACAGAGTCACAGTTTATTCAGGGTAAGTATCACTCACTGTGTAACTGTACAGAGTCACTGTTTATTCAGGGTGAGGATCACTCACTGTAATTTTACAGTGTCACTGTTTATTCAGTGCAGGGATCACTGTGTAACTATACAGTGTCACTGTTTATTCAGGGTAAGGATCACTCACTGTGTAACTGTACAGAGTCACTGTTTATTCAGGGTGAGGATCACTCACTGTGTTACTGTACAGTGTCACTTTATTCAGGGTGAGGATCACTCACTGTAATTTTACCGTGTCACTACTTATTCAGTGTTTTGATCACTCACTGTGTTACTGTACAGAGTCACTGTTTATTCAGGGTGAGGATCACTCACTGTGTAACTGTACAGTGGCACTGTTTATTCAGGGTGAGAATCACTCACTGTGTTACTGTACAGTGTCACTTTATTCAGGGTGAGGATCACTCACTGTAATTTTACCGTGTCACTACTTATTCAGTGTTTTGATCACTCACTGTGTTACTGTACAGAGTCACTGTTTATTCAGGGTGAGGATCACTCACTGTGTAACTGTACAGTGGCACTGTTTATTCAGGGTGAGGATCACTCACTGTGTAACTGTACAGTGGCACTGCTTATTCAGTGTAAGGATCACTCATTGCAACTGTACCGAGTCACTGTTTATACGGGCTGAGGATCACTCACTGTAATTTTCCAGTGTCACTGTTTATTCAGGGTAAGGGGCACTCACTGTGTAATTGTACATGATAACTGTTTATTTAGTGTAAGGGTCACTCACTGTGTAACTGTACAGAGTCACTGTTTATTCAGTGTAAGGGTATCTCAATGTGTAACTGTACAGAGTCACTGATTACTCAATGTAAGGGTCACTCATTGTGTTACTGTGCAGAGTCACTGTTTATTCAGGGTGAGGATGACTCGCAGTGTAACTGTACAGAGTCACTGTTTATCCAGGGTAAGGGGCACTCACTGTGTTACTGTACCAAGTCACTGTTTATTCAGGGTAAGGATCTCTCACTGTGTGACTGTGCAGAGTCACTGTTTATTCAGGGTGTGGATCACTCACTGTAATTGTACAGTCACTGTTTATTCAGTGTAAGGATCACTCACTGTGTTACTGTAGAGTCACTGTTTCTTCAGGGGGTGGGTCACCCACTAATTTTACCGTGTCACTGTTTATTCAGTGTAAGGGTCACTCACTGTGTAACTACAGAGTCACTGTTTATTCAGGATAAGGATCACTCACTGTGTTACTGTACAGAGTCACTGTTTATTCAGGGTAAGGGGCACTCACTGTGTTACTGTACCAAGTCACTGTTTATTCAGGGTAAGGATCAGTCACTGTGTAACTGTACAGAGTCACTGTTTATTCAGGGTAAGGATCAGTCACTGTGTAACTGTACAATGTCACTGTTTATTCAGGGTAAGGATCTCTCACTGTGTAACTGTGCAGAGTCACTGTTTATTCAGGGTGTGGATCACTCACTGTAATTGTACAGTCACTGTTTATTCAGTGTAAGGATCACTCACTGTGTTACTGTACAGAGTTACTGTTTATTCAGTGTAAGGATCACTCACTGTGTTACTGTAGAGTCACTGTTTCTTCAGGGGGAGGGTCACCCACTAATTTTACCGTGTCACTGTTTATTCAGTGTAAGGGTCACTCACTGTGTAACTACAGAGTCACTGTTTATTCAGGATAAGGATCACTCACTGTGTTACTGTACAGAGTCACTCTTTATTCAGGGTAAGGGTCACTCACTGTGTAACTGTTCAGAGTCACTGTTTATTCAGGGTGAGGATCACTCACTGTAACTGTACAGAATCACTGTTTATTCAGAGTGAGGATCACTCAATGTAATTTTACAGTGTCACCGTTTATTCAGTGTAAGGGTCACTCACTGTGTAGCTATACAGAGTCACTGTTTATTCAGTGTAAGGGTCACTCACTGTGTTACTGTACAGAGTCACTGTTTATTCAGTGTAAGGTTCACTTACTCTGTAACTGTAGAGAGTCACTGTTTATTCAGTGTAAGGGTATCTCAATGTGTAACTGTACAGAGTCACTGTTTACTCAATGTAAGTGTCACTCATTGTGTTACTGTGCAGAGTCACTGTTTATTCAGGTTGAGTATGACTCACAGTGTAACTGTACAGAGTCACTGTTTATCCAGGGTAAGGGGCACTCACTGTGTTACTGTACAAAGTCACTGTTTATTCAGGGTAAGGATCTCTCACTGTGTAACTGTGCAGAGTCACTGTTTATTCAGGGTGTGGATCACTCACTGTAATTGTACAGTCACTGTTTATTCAGTGTAAGGATCACTCACTGTGTTACTGTAGAGTCACTGTTTCTTCAGGGGAAGGTCACCCACTAATTTTACAGTGACACTGTTTATTCAGTGTAAGGGTCACTCACTGTGTAACTGTACAGAGTCACTGTTTATTCAGCATAAGGATCACTCACTGTGTTACTGTACAGAGTCACTGTTTATTCAGGGTGAGGATCACTCACTGTAACTGTACAGAATCACTGTTTATTCAGAGTGAGGATCACTCAATGTAATTTTACAATGTCACCGTTTATTCAGTGTAAAGGTCACTCACTGTGTTACTGTAGAGAGTCATTGTTTATTCAGTGTAAGTGTCACTCACTGTGTAGCTATACAGAGTCACTGTTTATTCAGTGTAAGGGTGACTCACTGTGTTACTGTACAGAGTCACTGTGTATTCAGTGTAAGGTTCACTTACTCTGTAACTGTACAGTGTCAATGTTTATTCAGTGTAAAGGTCACTCACTGTAACTGTACCAAGTCACTGTTTATTTAGTGTAAGGGTCACTGAATGTGTAACTGTACAGAGTCACTGTTTATTCAGTGTAAGGGTCACTCACTGTGTTACTGTACAGAGTCGCTGTTAATTAAGGGTAAGGGTCATTCACTGTAACTGTACAGAGTCACTGTTTATTCAGAGTGAGGATCACTCAATGTAATTTTACAGTGTCACCGTTTATTCAGTGTAAGGGTCACTCACTGTGTTACTGTACAGAGTCACTGTTTATTCAGTGTAAGGTTCACTTACTCTGTAACTGTACAGAGTCAATGTTTATTCAGTGTAAGGGTCACTCACTGTAACTGTACAAAGTCACTGTTTATTCAGTGTAAGGGTCACTGAATGTGTAACTGTACAGAGTCACTGTTTATTCAGTGTAAGGGCCATTCACTGTAACTGTACAGAGTCACTCTTTATTCAGGGTAAGGGTCACTCACTGTGTAACTGTTCAGAGTCACTGTTTATTCAGGGTGAGGATCACTCACTGTAACTGTACAGAATCACTGTTTATTCAGAGTGAGGATCACTCAATGTAATTTTACAGTGTCACCGTTTATTCAGTGTAAGGGTCACTCACTGTGTAGCTATACAGAGTCACTGTTTATTCAGTGTAAGGGTCACTCACTGTGTTACTGTACAGAGTCACTGTTTATTCAGTGTAAGGTCCACTTACTCTGTAACTGTACAGAGTCAATGTTTATTCAGTGTAAGGGTAACTCACTGTGTTACTGTACAGAGTCACTGTTTATTCAGTGTAAGGGTATCTCAATGTGTAAATGCACAGAGTCACTGTTTAGTCAATGTAAGTGTCACTCATTGTGTTACTGTGCAGAATCACTGTTTATTCAGGTTGAGGATGACTCACAGTGTAACTGTACAGAGTCACTGTTTATCCAGGGTAAGGGGCACTCACTGTGTTACTGTACCAAGTCACTGTTTATTCAGTGTAAGGGTCACTGAATGTGTAACTGTACAGAGTCACTGTTTATTCAGTGTAAGGGTCATTCACTGTAACTGTACAGTCACTGTTTATTCAGTGTAAGGGTCATTCACTGTAACTGTACAGAGTCACTCTTTATTCAGGGTGAGGATCATTCACCGTGTTGCGGTACAGAGTCACTGTTTATTCAGGGTAAGGGTCATTCACTGTAACTGTACAGTGTCACTGTTTATTCAGAGTGTGGATCACTCACTGTAATTTTACAGTGTCACTGTTTATCAGTGTAAGGATCACTCACTGTGTTACTGTACAGAACCACTGTTTATTCAAGGTTAGGATCACTCACTGTAACTGTACAGAGTCACTGTTTATTCAGGGTAAGGATCACTCACTGTAATTTTACAGTGTCACTGTTTATTCAGTGTAAGGGCCACTCACTGTAACTGCACTGAGTCGCTGTTTATTCAGTGTGCTACTGTACAGAGTCACTATTTACTCAGTGTAAGAGCCACTCATTGTGTTACTGTACAGAGTCACTGTTTATTCAGGGTGAGGATCAATCACTGTAATTTTACAATGTCACTGTTTATTCAGTGTTAGGGGCTCTCACTGTGTAACTGTACAGAGTCACTGTTTATTCAGTGTAAGGATCACTCACGGTGTTACTGTACAGTGTCACTGTTTATTCAGGGTGAAGGTCATTCACTGTAACATTACAGAGTCACTGTTTATTCAGGGTAAGGATCACTCACTGTGTTACTGTACAGAGTCACTGTTTATTCAGGGTAAGGATCACTCACTATGTTACTGTTCAGATTCACTGTTTATTCAGGGTAAGGATCACTCACTGTAATTTTACAGTGTCGCTGTTTATTCAGTGTAAGGGCCACTCACTGTAACTGCACTGAGTTGCTGTTTATTCAGTGTGCTACTGTACAGAGTCACTGTTTACTCAGTGTAAGAGCCACTCATTGTGTTACTGTACAGAGTCACTGTTTATTCAGGGTAAGGATCACTCACTGTGTAACTGTACAGAGTCACTGTTTATTCAGTGTAAGGGTCACTCACTGTGTTACTGTAGAGTCACTGTTTATTCAGGGTGAGGATCAGTCACTGTAATTTTACAGTGTCACTGTTTATTCAGTGTAAGGGGCACTCACTGTGTAACTGTACAGAGTCACTGTTTATTCAGTGTAAGGATCACTCACGGTGTTACTGTTCAGTGTCACTGTTTATTCAGGGTGAAGTTCATTCACTGTAACTGTACAGAGTCACTGTTTATTCAGGGTAAGGATCACTCACTGTGTTACTGTACAGAGTCACTGTTTATTCAGGGTAAGGATCACTCACTATGTTACTGTTCAGATTCACTGTTTATTCAGGGTAAGGATCACTCACTGTAATTTTACAGTGTCGCTGTTTATTCAGTGTAAGGGCCACTCACCGTAACTGCACTGAGTTGCTGTTTATTCAGTGTGCTACTGTACAGAGTCACTGTTTACTCAGTGTAAGAGCCACTCATTGTGTTACTGTACAGAGTCACTGTTTATTCAGGGTAAGGATCACTCACTGTGTAACTGTACAGAGTCACTGTTTATTCAGTGTAAGGGTCACTCACTGTGTTACTGTAGAGTCACTGTTTATTCAGGGTGAGGATCAGTCACTGTAATTTTACAGTGTCACTGTTTATTCAGTGTAAGGGGCACTCACTGTGTAACTGTACAGAGTCACTGTTTATTCAGTGTAAGGATCACTCACGGTGTTACTGTTCAGTGTCACTGTTTATTCAGGGTGAAGTTCATTCACTGTAACTGTACAGAGTCAAAGTTTATTCAGTGTAAGAATCACCTGCTAACTGTACAGATTCACTGTTAATTCAGGGTAAGGATCACTCACTGTGTAATTGTACATGATAACTGTTTATTCAGTGTAAGGGTCACATTGTGTAACTGTACAGAGTCAATGTTTATCCAGGGTAAGGGGCACTCACTGTGTTACTGTACAGAGTCACTGTTTATTCAGTGTAAGGGTCACTCACTGTGTTACTGTACAGAGTCGCTGTTAATTCAGGGTAAGGGTCATTCACTGTAACTGTACAGAATCACTGTTTATTCAGAGTGAGGATCACTCAATGTAATTTTACAGTGTCACCGTTTATTCAGTGTAAGGGTCACTCACTGTGTTACTGTACAGAGTCGATGTTTATTCAGTGTAAGGGTCACTCACTGTAACTGTACCAAGTCACTGTTTATTCAGTGTAAGGGTCACTGAATGTGTAACTGTACAGAGTCACTGTTTATTCAGTGTAAGGGTCATTCACTGTAACTGTACAGAGTCACTCTTTATTCAGGGTGAGGATCACTCACCGTGTTGCGGTACAGAGTCACTGTTTATTCAGGGTAAGGGTCATTCACTGTAACTGTACAGAGTCGCTGTTTATTCAGAGTGAGGATCACTCACTGTAATTTTACAATGTCACCGTTTATTCAGTGTAAGGGTCACTCACTGTGTTACTGTACAGAACCACTGTTTATTCAAGGTTAGGATCACTCACTGTAACTGTACAGAATCACTGTTTATTCAGGGTAAGGATCACTCACTGTAATTTTACAGTGTCACTGTTTATTCAGTGTAAGGGCCACTCACTGTAACTGCACTGAGTCGCTGTTTATTCAGTGTGCTACTGTACAGAGTCACTGTTTACTCAGTGTAAGAGCCACTCATTGTGTTACTGTACAGAGTCACTGTTTATTCAGTGTAAGGGGCACTCACGATGTTACTGTTCAGTGTCACTGTTTATTCAGGGTGAAGTTCATTCACTGTAACTGTACAGAGTCACTGTTTATTCAGGGTAAGGATCACTCACTGTGTAACTGTACAGAGTCACTCTTTATTCAGTGTAAGGATCACTCGCTGTGTTACTGTATAGAGTCACTGTTTATTCAGGGCAAGGATCACTCACTGTGTAACTGTACAGAGTCACTGTTTATTCAGGGTAAGGATCACTCACTATGTTACTGTTCAGATTCACTGTTTATTCAGGGTGAGGATCAATCACTGTAATTTTACAGTGTCACTATTCAGTGTAAGGGGCACTCACTGTGTAACTGTACAGAGTCACTGTTTATTCAGTGTAAGGATCACTCACGATGTTACTGTTCAGTGTCACTGTTTATTCAGGGTGAAGTTCATTCACTGTAACTGTACAGAGTCACTGTTTATTCAGGATAAGGATCACTCACTGTGTAACTGTACAGAGGCACTGTTTATTCAGTGTAAATATCACTCACTGTGTTACTGTACAGAGTCACTGTTTATTCAGGGTAAGGTCACTCACTGTGTTACTGTACAGATTCACTGTTTATTCAGGGTAAGGGTCACTCACTGTGTTACTGTGCAGAGTCACTGTTTATCCAGGGTGTAGATCATTCACTGTAATTTTACAGTCACTGTTTATTCAGTGTAAGGATCACTCACTGTGTAACTGTACAGAGTCACTGTTTATTCAGGGTGAGGATCACTCACTTTAATTTTACAGTGTCACTGTTTATTCAGTGTAAGGATCATTCACTGTGTTACTGTACAGAGTTACTGTTTATTCAGTGTAAGGGTCACTCACTGTGGTATTGTACAGAGTCACTGTTTGTTCAGGGTAAGGATCACTCACTGTGTTACTGTACAGAGTCAAAGTTTATTCAGTGTAAGAATCACCTGCTAACTGTACAGATTCACTGTTAGTTCAGGGTAAGGATCACTCACTGTGTAATTGTACATGATAACTGTTTATTCAGTGTAAGGGTCACATTGTGTAACTGTACAGAGTCAATGTTTATCCAGGGTAAGGGGCACTCACTTTGTTACTGTACAGATTCACTGTTTATTCAGGGTGAGGATAACTCACAATGTAACTGTACAGAGTCACTGTTTATCCAGGGTAAGGGGCACTCACTGTGTTACTGTACAGAGTCACTGTTTATTCAGGGTAAGGAGCAGTCACTGTGTGGCTGTACAGAGTCACTGTTTATTCAGGGTAAGGGTCACCCACTGTGTTACTGTACAGAGTCACTGTTTATTTAGCAGGGTAAGGGTCACTCACTGTGTAACTGTTCAGTGTCACTGTTTATTCAGGGTAGGTTTCACTCACTGTGTAACTGTGCAGAGTCACTGTTTATTCAGTGTAAGGATCACTCAATGTGTTACTGTACAGAGTCACTCTTTATTCAGTGTAAGGATCACTCACTGTGTAACTGTACAGAGTCACTGTTTATTCAGGGTAAGGATCACTCACTGTGTAACTGTACAGAGTCACTGTTTATTCAGGGTAAGGATCACTCATTGTGTTACTGTACAGAGTCACTCTTTATTCAGTGTAAGGATCACTCGCTGTGTTACTGTATAGAGTCACTGTTTATTCAGGGCAAGGATCACTCACTGTGTAACTGTACAGAGTCACTGTTTATTCAGGGTAAGGATCACTCACTATGTTACTGTTCAGATTCACTGTTTATTCAGGGTAAGGATCAGTCACTGTGTTACTGTACAGAGTCACTGTTTATTCAGCAGGGTAAGGATCACTCACTGTGTAACTGTTCAGTGTCACAGTTTATTCAGGGTAAGTTTCACTCACTGTGTAAGTGTACAGAGTCACTGTTTATTCAGGGTAAGGATCACTCATTGTGTTACTATACAGAGTCACTCTTTATTTAGTGTAAGGATCACTCACTGTGTTACTGTACAGAGTCACTGTTTATTCAGGGCAAGGATCACTCACTGTGTAAATGTACAGAGTCACTGTTTATTCAGGGTGAGGATCACTCACTTTAATTTTACAGAGTCACTCTTTATTTAGTGTAAGGATCACTCACTGTGTTACTGTACAGAGTCACTGTTTATTCAGGGTAAGGATCACTCACTGTAACTGTTCAGAGTCACTGTTTATTCAGGGTGAGGATCACTCACTGTGTAACTGTACAGAGTCACTGTTTATTCAGGGTGAGGATCACTCACTGTGTACATGTACAGAGTCACTGTTTATTCAGGGTAAGGGTCACCCACTGTGTAACTGTGCAGAGTCACTGTTTTTTCAGGGTAAGGGTCACCCACTGTGTAACTGTACAGAGTCACTGTTTATTCAGGGTGAGGATCACTCACTGTGTAACTGTACAGAGTCACTGTTTATCCAGGGTAAGGATCACTCACTGTATAACTGTACAGAGTCACTGATTATTCAGGGTAAGGATCACTCACTATGTTACTGTTCAGTGTCACAGTTTATTCAGGGTAAAGATCACTCACTGTGTAACTGTACAGAGTCACTGCTTATTCAGGGTAAGGATCACTCACTGTGTAACTGTACAGAGTCACTGTTTATTCAGGGTAAGGATCATTTGTTGTGTTTATTTCAGGAGAGAGACTTGATGAAGACCTTCAGGATTCCGGTTGACACTTTCCTCACCTACATCATGACACTGGAGGACCATTACCATGCGGATGTTGCCTATCACAACAGTTTGCATGCAGCTGATGTCACCCAGTCCACACACGTACTGCTGTCTACCCCTGCCCTCGATGTGAGTACATTTCACCCTCACTCCTGCTCACTATATCTCCTTTGCACTGTTGGGTAGGTGGGAACGACATATCACCCGCCAATTGCAAGGTGAGTGCAACTCCTGCTAGAAACCACCTGCAGCCTCCCTGCCCAGACTGCAAGACAGATTCTCACTCAGATTATTCTGATCCTTTCTGGATGACTGTTTGCTGACCTTACTCAGTTGGGTCCTGTTGACTGAGGGAGGATTTGCTGTGTCATTTAGGCTGCACTTTGATTGAGGTTGGATGACAATTATTTACAAATAGGAGTGTGGTCACCACTACAACATGTGCCTCTGACTGCAGCCGTTTCTTGCTATTTATTTCAGGCTGTCTTCACCGATCTGGAGACTCTCGCTGCATTGTTTGCTGCTGCGATTCACGATGTGGATCATCCAGGAGTTTCCAATCAGTTCCTCATCAACACCAGTGAGTATCAAACCCACCTCAGACACTTCACATTCTTATTCATTGTAGAGGTGTGGCCATTGTAGGCAAGGCCAGTATTTACTGCCCATCCCTAGTTTCCCTGAGAAAGTGAAGATTGGCCTTCTTCATAAACCATTCGTGGCTTGATACAGCTGAATGGTTTGCTCGGCTGCTTCAGAGGGCAGACAAGAGTCAATTGTGTGGTGTGAGACTGGAGCAAGACTGGACAGGAAAGCAGGTTTTCTTCCCAAAAGGAGCTTAGTGAACCAAGGTGAGTTTTTATCACAATCTATGAAGCTTCATGGGCACTATTACTGACACTAGCTTTTTCCAAATATTTTTATGAATTAAAATTCTCAGACTGTCCCAGAAGGATTTAAACTCTCAATTTCTGGATTATTGCTCCAATAGCATGCCCACTATACTACCAGCCTTTACCTGGTATGGAAGTGGAAGCTGATCCGGGGAGACTGCTAACAGCCTGTATTTATTATTGATGGTGCTGAGGACTGGAGGAATGAGTACCTTTGTTTGAAATGTTTATTCCGTCCTCTCACAAAGGCCTAATTCTTGCTGGAAAAATTCAGGGAGTGATGGGAACCAGACAGTCCACACTATCACCCTAGTGATTTCCTCATGTGTGAGCCCAGAGATCGACAGCCGGTAGGCTATTTGACTGTAGGCAGCATCATAGTCTGTCACCCAGTGTCCAGCAGGAGTCATTTGCAGCCCTTCCATAGTACAGGTTGTGGTTAATTGTGGACCATACAATGATCAGCAAACCCTGTACTGAACTAGAGGCCCCTTGGAGACGATTTTGAATATCACAGAGGGCCACTGAACCAGCAAAGGAACTCAGTAAAGATCCTGAGGTTTGTCAAGCTCCTAAATGCTACAGTATTCTGCAACCTTTGGAGACTCCCTGGACTGGATGACATTTGTATATCATTCATTAACTAACTGTACAGGGTGACTGTTTGTCCAGTGGGGTAACGAGCATTCACTGTGTCACTGTTTACTCAGCAGGATAAGGGTCACTCACTGTGTAACTCGACAGAGTTTATTCAGGGTAAGGGTCACTCACTGTAACTCTACAGAGTCACTGTATATTCAGGGTAAGCTCCAGGCACTGGCACTCTGTGTTTGGAATGACCTTGTATGCTTTAGGATCTCTCCCCCAGATTGCTGTAGCAGGGATGCTGGTTGTTGTCCAATACTGACAGTTCTGTCACTGTCTCTCAGACTCCGAGCTGGCACTCATGTACAACGATGAGTCTGTCCTAGAGAATCATCATCTCGCTGTTGGCTTCAAACTTCTCCAGGAGGAAAACTGTGACATCTTCCAGAATCTCCCCAAACGGCAGCGGCAGAGTCTACGCAAAATGGTCATCGACATGGTGAGTATGGTTCTGCCCCCTGTTCTCTACAGGCTTCTGCCCCCTGTTCTCTACAAGCTTCTGCCCCCTGTTCTCTACAAGCTTCTGCCCCCTGTTCTCTACAAGCTTCTGCCCTCTGTTCTCTACAAGCTTCTGCCCCCTGTTCTCTACAAGCTTCTGCCCCCTGTTCTTCACAAGCTTCTGCCCCCTGTTCTTCACAAGCTTCTGCCCCCTGTTCTCTACAAGCTTCTGCCCCCTGTTCTCTACAAGCTTCTGCCCTCTGTTCTCTACAAGCTTCTGCCCCCTGTTCTCTACAAGCTTCTGCCCCCTGTTCTCTACAGGCTTCTGCCACCTGTTCTCCACAAGCTTCTGCCCCCTGTTCTCTACAAGCTTCTGCCCCCTGTTCTCCACAAGCTTCTGCCCCCTGTTCTCTACAGGCTT
The DNA here is from genome assembly GCA_026770705.1 of Isurus oxyrinchus. Lineage (NCBI taxonomy): Eukaryota > Metazoa > Chordata > Chondrichthyes > Lamniformes > Lamnidae > Isurus > Isurus oxyrinchus. The sequence continues at coordinate 29,168,595 of JANJGN010000029.1, read as the reverse complement.
CTGCCCCCTGTTCTTCACAAGCTTCTGCCCCCTGTTCTCCACAGGCTTCTGCCCCCTGTTCTCTACAAGCTTCTGCCCCCTGTTCTCTACAAGCTTCTGCCCCCTGTTCTCTACAAGCTTCTGCCCCCTGTTCTCTACAAGCTTCTGCCCCCTGTTCTCTACAGGCTTCTGCCCCCTGTTCTCTACAGGCTTCTGCCCCCTGTTCTTCACAAGCTTCTGCCCCCTGTTCTCTACAAGCTTCTGCCCCCTGTTCTCTACAAGCTTCTGCCCCCTGTTCTCTACAAGCTTCTGCCCCCTGTTCTCTACAAGCTTCTGCCCCCTGTTCTCTACAAGCTTCTGCCCCCTGTTCTCTACAAGCTTCTGCCCCCTGTTCTCTACAGGCTTCTGCCACCTGTTCTCCACAAGCTTCTGCCCCCTGTTCTCTACAGGCTTCTGCCCCCTGTTCTTCACAAGCTTCTGCCCCCTGTTCTCCACAGGCTTCTGCCCCCTGTTCTCTACAAGCTTCTGCCCCCTGTTCTCTACAAGCTTCTGCCCCCTGTTCTCCACAAGCTTCTGCCCCCTGTTCTCTACAAGCTTCTGCCCCCTGTTCTCCACAAGCTTCTGCCCCCTGTTCTCTACAAGCTTCTGCCCCCTGTTCTCTACAAGCTTCTGCCCCCTGTTCTCCACAAGCTTCTGCCCCCTGTTCTCTACAAGCTTCTGCCCCCTGTTCTCTACAGGCTTCTGCCCCCTGTTCTCTACAGGCTTCTGCCCCCTGTTCTTCACAAGCTTCTGCCCCCTGTTCTCTACAGGCTTCTGCCCCCTGTTCTTCACAAGCTTCTGCCCCCTGTTCTCTACAGGCTTCTGCCCCCTGTTCTCCACAAGCTTCTGCCCCCTGTTCTCTACAAGCTTCTGCCCCCTGTTCTCTACAAGCTTCTGCCCCCTGTTCTCTACAAGCTTCTGCCCCCTGTTCTCCACAAGCTTCTGCCCCCTGTTCTCTACAAGCTTCTGCCCCCTGTTCTCTACAAGCTTCTGCCCCCTGTTCTCTACAGGCTTCTGCCCCCTGTTCTTCACAAGCTTCTGCCCTCTGTTCTCTACAAGCTTCTGCCCCCTGTTCTTCACAAGCTTCTGCCCCCTGTTCTCTACAAGCTTCTGCCCCCTGTTCTCCACAAGCTTCTGCCCCCTGTTCTTCACAAGCTTCTGCCCCCTGTTCTCTACAAGCTTCTGCCCCCTGTTCTCTACAGGCTTCTGCCCCCTGTTCTCTACAGGCTTCTGCCCCCTGTTCTCTACAAGCTTCTGCCCCCTGTTCTCTACAAGCTTCTGCCCCCTGTTCTCTACAGGCTTCTGCCCCCTGTTCTCTACAACCTTCTGCCCCCTGTTCTCTACAAGCTTCTGCCCCCTGTTCTCTACAAGCTTCTGCCCCCTGTTCTCTACAAGCTTCTGCCCCCTGTTCTCCACAAGCTTCTGCCCCCTGTTCTCTACAAGCTTCTGCCCCCTGTTCTTCACAAGCTTCTGCCCCCTGTTCTCTACAAGCTTCTGCCCCCTGTTCTCTACAGGCTTCTGCCCCCTGTTCTCTACAGGCTTCTGCCCCCTGTTCTCTACAAGCTTCTGCCCCCTGTTCTCTACAAGCTTCTGCCCCCTGTTCTCCACAAGCTTCTGCCCCCTGTTCTCTACAAGCTTCTGCCCCCTGTTCTCTACAAGCTTCTGCCCCCTGTTCTCTACAAGCTTCTGCCCCCTGTTCTCTACAAGCTTCTGCCCCCTGTTCTCTACAAGCTTCTGCCCCCTGTTCTCTACAAGCTTCTGCCCCCTGTTCTCTACAAGCTTCTGCCCCCTGTTCTTCACAAGCTTCTGCCCCCTGTTCTCTACAAGCTTCTGCCCCCTGTTCTCTACAAGCTTCTGCCCCCTGTTCTCTACAAGCTTCTGCCCCCTGTTCTCTACAACCTTCTGCCCCCTGTTCTCTACAAGCTTCTGCCCCCTGTTCTCCACAAGCTTCTGCCCCCTGTTCTCCACAAGCTTCTGCCCCCTGTTCTCTACAACCTTCTGCCCCCTGTTCTCTACAAGCTTCTGCCCCCTGTTCTCTACAAGCTTCTGCCCCCTGTTCTCTACAAGCTTCTGCCCCCTGTTCTCCACAAGCTTCTGCCCCCTGTTCTTCACAAGCTTCTGCCCCCTGTTCTCTACAAGCTTCTGCCCCCTGTTCTCTACAGGCTTCTGCCCCCTGTTCTCTACAGGCTTCTGCCCCCTGTTCTCTACAAACTTCTGCCCCCTGTTCTCTACAAGCTTCTGCCCCCTGTTCTCTACAAACTTCTGCCCCCTGTTCTCTACAAGCTTCTGCCCCCTGTTCTCTACAAGCTTCTGCCCCCTGTTCTCTACAAGCTTCTGCCCCCTGTTCTCTACAAGCTTCTGCCCCCTGTTCTCCACAAGCTTCTGCCCCCTGTTCTCTACAAGCTTCTGCCCCCTGTTCTCTACAAGCTTCTGCCCCCTGTTCTCTACAAGCTTCTGCCCCCTGTTCTCCACAAGCTTCTGCCCCCTGTTCTCTACAAGCTTCTGCCCCCTGTTCTCTACAAGCTTCTGCCCCCTGTTCTCTACAAGCTTCTGCCCCCTGTTCTCCACAAGCTTCTGCCCCCTGTTCTCTACAAGCTTCTGCCCCCTGTTCTCCACAAGCTTCTGCCTCCTGTTCTCTACAAGCTTCTGCCCCCTGTTCTCTACAAGCTTCTGCCCCCTGTTCTTCACAAGCTTCTGCCCCCTGTTCTCTACAAGCTTCTGCCCCCTGTTCTCCACAAGCTTCTGCCCCCTGTTCTCTACAGGCTTCTGCCCCCTGTTCTCTACAAGCTTCTGCCCCCTGTTCTCCACAAGCTTCTGCCCCCTGTTCTCTACAGGCTTCTGCCCCCTGTTCTCCACAAGCTTCTGCCCCCTGTTCTTCACAAGCTTCTGCCCCCTGTTCTCTACAAGCTTCTGCCCCCTGTTCTCTACAAGCTTCTGCCCCCTGTTCTCTACAAGCTTCTGCCCCCTGTTCTCCACAAGCTTCTGCCCCCTGTTCTCTACAAGCTTCTGCCCCCTGTTCTCTACAAGCTTCTGCCCCCTGTTCTCTACAAGCTTCTGCCCCCTGTTCTCTACAAGCTTCTGCCCCCTGTTCTCTACAAGCTTCTGCCCCCTGTTCTCTACAAGCTTCTGCCCCCTGTTCTCTACAAGCTTCTGCCCCCTGTTCTCTACAGGCTTCTGCCCCCTGTTCTCTACAAGCTTCTGCCCCCTGTTCTTCACAAGCTTCTGCCCCCTGTTCTCTACAAGCTTCTGCCCCCTGTTCTCTACAAGCTTCTGCCCCCTGTTCTCTACAGGCTTCTGCCCCCTGTTCTTCACAAGCTTCTGCCCCCTGTTCTCTACAAGCTTCTGCCCCCTGTTCTCTACAAGCTTCTGCCCCCTGTTCTCTACAAGCTTCTGCCCCCTGTTCTCCACAAGCTTCTGCCCCCTGTTCTCTACAAGCTTCTGCCCCCTGTTCTCCACAAGCTTCTGCCCCCTGTTCTCTACAAGCTTCTGCCCCCTGTTCTCTACAAGCTTCTGCCCCCTGTTCTCCACAAGCTTCTGCCCCCTGTTCTCTACAAGCTTCTGCCCCCTGTTCTCTACAAGCTTCTGCCCCCTGTTCTCTACAAGCTTCTGCCCCCTGTTCTCTACAAGCTTCTGCCCCCTGTTCTCTACAAGCTTCTGCCCCCTGTTCTCTACAGGCTTCTGCCCCCTGTTCTTCACAAGCTTCTGCCCCCTGTTCTCCACAAGCTTCTGCCCCCTGTTCTTCACAAGCTTCTGCCCCCTGTTCTCTACAAGCTTCTGCCCCCTGTTCTCTACAAGCTTCTGCCCCCTGTTCTCTACAAGCTTCTGCCCCCTGTTCTCCACAAGCTTCTGCCCCCTGTTCTCTACAAGCTTCTGCCCCCTGTTCTCCACAAGCTTCTGCCCCCTGTTCTCTACAAGCTTCTGCCCCCTGTTCTCTACAAGCTTCTGCCCCCTGTTCTCTACAAGCTTCTGCCCCCTGTTCTCTACAAGCTTCTGCCCCCTGTTCTCCACAAGCTTCTGCCCCCTGTTCTCTACAAGCTTCTGCCCCCTGTTCTCCACAAGCTTCTGCCCCCTGTTCTCTACAAGCTTCTGCCCCCTGTTCTTCACAAGCTTCTGCCCCCTGTTCTCTACAAGCTTCTGCCCCCTGTTCTCTACAAGCTTCTGCCCCCTGTTCTCTACAGGATTCTGCCCCCTGTTCTCTACAAGCTTCTGCCCCCTGTTCTCTACAAGCTTCTGCCCCCTGTTCTCTACAAGCTTCTGCCCCCTGTTCTCTACAAGCTTCTGCCCCCTGTTCTCCACAAGCTTCTGCCCCCTGTTCTCTACAAGCTTCTGCCCCCTGTTCTCTACAAGCTTCTGCCCCCTGTTCTCTACAAGCTTCTGCCCCCTGTTCTCTACAAGCTTCTGCCCCCTGTTCTCTACAAGCTTCTGCCCCCTGTTCTCTACAAGCTTCTGCCCCCTGTTCTCCACAAGCTTCTGCCCCCTGTTCTCTACAAGCTTCTGCCCCCTGTTCTCCACAAGCTTCTGCCCCCTGTTCTCTACAAGCTTCTGCCCCCTGTTCTCTACAAGCTTCTGCCCCCTGTTCTCCACAAGCTTCTGCCCCCTGTTCTCTACAAGCTTCTGCCCCCTGTTCTCTACAGGCTTCTGCCCCCTGTTCTCTACAGGCTTCTGCCCCCTGTTCTTCACAAGCTTCTGCCCCCTGTTCTCTACAAGCTTCTGCCCCCTGTTCTCTACAAGCTTCTGCCCCCTGTTCTCTACAAGCTTCTGCCCCCTGTTCTCTACAAGCTTCTGCCCCCTGTTCTCTACAAGCTTCTGCCCCCTGTTCTCTACAGGCTTCTGCCACCTGTTCTCCACAAGCTTCTGCCCCCTGTTCTCTACAGGCTTCTGCCCCCTGTTCTTCACAAGCTTCTGCCCCCTGTTCTCCACAGGCTTCTGCCCCCTGTTCTCTACAAGCTTCTGCCCCCTGTTCTCTACAAGCTTCTGCCCCCTGTTCTCCACAAGCTTCTGCCCCCTGTTCTCTACAAGCTTCTGCCCCCTGTTCTCCACAAGCTTCTGCCCCCTGTTCTCTACAAGCTTCTGCCCCCTGTTCTCTACAAGCTTCTGCCCCCTGTTCTCCACAAGCTTCTGCCCCCTGTTCTCTACAAGCTTCTGCCCCCTGTTCTCTACAGGCTTCTGCCCCCTGTTCTCTACAGGCTTCTGCCCCCTGTTCTTCACAAGCTTCTGCCCCCTGTTCTCTACAGGCTTCTGCCCCCTGTTCTTCACAAGCTTCTGCCCCCTGTTCTCTACAGGCTTCTGCCCCCTGTTCTCCACAAGCTTCTGCCCCCTGTTCTCTACAAGCTTCTGCCCCCTGTTCTCTACAAGCTTCTGCCCCCTGTTCTCTACAAGCTTCTGCCCCCTGTTCTCCACAAGCTTCTGCCCCCTGTTCTCTACAAGCTTCTGCCCCCTGTTCTCTACAAGCTTCTGCCCCCTGTTCTCTACAGGCTTCTGCCCCCTGTTCTTCACAAGCTTCTGCCCTCTGTTCTCTACAAGCTTCTGCCCCCTGTTCTTCACAAGCTTCTGCCCCCTGTTCTCTACAAGCTTCTGCCCCCTGTTCTCCACAAGCTTCTGCCCCCTGTTCTTCACAAGCTTCTGCCCCCTGTTCTCTACAAGCTTCTGCCCCCTGTTCTCTACAGGCTTCTGCCCCCTGTTCTCTACAGGCTTCTGCCCCCTGTTCTCTACAAGCTTCTGCCCCCTGTTCTCTACAAGCTTCTGCCCCCTGTTCTCTACAGGCTTCTGCCCCCTGTTCTCTACAACCTTCTGCCCCCTGTTCTCTACAAGCTTCTGCCCCCTGTTCTCTACAAGCTTCTGCCCCCTGTTCTCTACAAGCTTCTGCCCCCTGTTCTCCACAAGCTTCTGCCCCCTGTTCTCTACAAGCTTCTGCCCCCTGTTCTTCACAAGCTTCTGCCCCCTGTTCTCTACAAGCTTCTGCCCCCTGTTCTCTACAGGCTTCTGCCCCCTGTTCTCTACAGGCTTCTGCCCCCTGTTCTCTACAAGCTTCTGCCCCCTGTTCTCTACAAGCTTCTGCCCCCTGTTCTCCACAAGCTTCTGCCCCCTGTTCTCTACAAGCTTCTGCCCCCTGTTCTCTACAAGCTTCTGCCCCCTGTTCTCTACAAGCTTCTGCCCCCTGTTCTCTACAAGCTTCTGCCCCCTGTTCTCTACAAGCTTCTGCCCCCTGTTCTTCACAAGCTTCTGCCCCCTGTTCTCTACAAGCTTCTGCCCCCTGTTCTCTACAAGCTTCTGCCCCCTGTTCTCTACAAGCTTCTGCCCCCTGTTCTCTACAACCTTCTGCCCCCTGTTCTCTACAAGCTTCTGCCCCCTGTTCTCCACAAGCTTCTGCCCCCTGTTCTCCACAAGCTTCTGCCCCCTGTTCTCTACAACCTTCTGCCCCCTGTTCTCTACAAGCTTCTGCCCCCTGTTCTCTACAAGCTTCTGCCCCCTGTTCTCTACAAGCTTCTGCCCCCTGTTCTCCACAAGCTTCTGCCCCCTGTTCTTCACAAGCTTCTGCCCCCTGTTCTCTACAAGCTTCTGCCCCCTGTTCTCTACAGGCTTCTGCCCCCTGTTCTCTACAGGCTTCTGCCCCCTGTTCTCTACAAACTTCTGCCCCCTGTTCTCTACAAGCTTCTGCCCCCTGTTCTCTACAAACTTCTGCCCCCTGTTCTCTACAAGCTTCTGCCCCCTGTTCTCTACAAGCTTCTGCCCCCTGTTCTCCACAAGCTTCTGCCCCCTGTTCTCTACAAGCTTCTGCCCCCTGTTCTCTACAAGCTTCTGCCCCCTGTTCTCTACAAGCTTCTGCCCCCTGTTCTCCACAAGCTTCTGCCCCCTGTTCTCTACAAGCTTCTGCCCCCTGTTCTCTACAAGCTTCTGCCCCCTGTTCTCCACAAGCTTCTGCCCCCTGTTCTCTACAGGCTTCTGCCCCCTGTTCTCTACAAGCTTCTGCCCCCTGTTCTCCACAAGCTTCTGCCCCCTGTTCTCTACAGGCTTCTGCCCCCTGTTCTCCACAAGCTTCTGCCCCCTGTTCTTCACAAGCTTCTGCCCCCTGTTCTCTACAAGCTTCTGCCCCCTGTTCTCTACAAGCTTCTGCCCCCTGTTCTCTACAAACTTCTGCCCCCTGTTCTCCACAAGCTTCTGCCCCCTGTTCTCTACAAGCTTCTGCCCCCTGTTCTCTACAAGCTTCTGCCCCCTGTTCTCTACAAGCTTCTGCCCCCTGTTCTCTACAAGCTTCTGCCCCCTGTTCTTCACAAGCTTCTGCCCCCTGTTCTCTACAAGCTTCTGCCCCCTGTTCTCTACAGGCTTCTGCCCCCTGTTCTCTACAAGCTTCTGCCCCCTGTTCTCTACAAGCTTCTGCCCCCTGTTCTCTACAAGCTTCTGCCCCCTGTTCTCCACAAGCTTCTGCCCCCTGTTCTCTACAAGCTTCTGCCCCCTGTTCTCTACAAGCTTCTGCCCCCTGTTCTCTACAAGCTTCTGCCCCCTGTTCTCTACAAGCTTCTGCCCCCTGTTCTTCACAAGCTTCTGCCCCCTGTTCTCTACAAGCTTCTGCCCCCTGTTCTCTACAAGCTTCTGCCCCCTGTTCTCTACAGGCTTCTGCCCCCTGTTCTTCACAAGCTTCTGCCCCCTGTTCTCTACAAGCTTCTGCCCCCTGTTCTCTACAAGCTTCTGCCCCCTGTTCTCTACAAGCTTCTGCCCCCTGTTCTCCACAAGCTTCTGCCCCCTGTTCTCTACAAGCTTCTGCCCCCTGTTCTCCACAAGCTTCTGCCCCCTGTTCTCTACAAGCTTCTGCCCCCTGTTCTCTACAAGCTTCTGCCCCCTGTTCTCCACAAGCTTCTGCCCCCTGTTCTCTACAAGCTTCTGCCCCCTGTTCTCTACAAGCTTCTGCCCCCTGTTCTCTACAAGCTTCTGCCCCCTGTTCTCTACAAGCTTCTGCCCCCTGTTCTCTACAAGCTTCTGCCCCCTGTTCTCTACAGGCTTCTGCCCCCTGTTCTTCACAAGCTTCTGCCCCCTGTTCTCCACAAGCTTCTGCCCCCTGTTCTTCACAAGCTTCTGCCCCCTGTTCTCTACAAGCTTCTGCCCCCTGTTCTCTACAAGCTTCTGCCCCCTGTTCTCTACAAGCTTCTGCCCCCTGTTCTCCACAAGCTTCTGCCCCCTGTTCTCTACAAGCTTCTGCCCCCTGTTCTCCACAAGCTTCTGCCCCCTGTTCTCTACAAGCTTCTGCCCCCTGTTCTCGACAAGCTTCTGCCCCCTGTTCTCTACAAGCTTCTGCCCCCTGTTCTCTACAAGCTTCTGCCCCCTGTTCTCCACAAGCTTCTGCCCCCTGTTCTCTACAAGCTTCTGCCCCCTGTTCTCCACAAGCTTCTGCCCCCTGTTCTCTACAAGCTTCTGCCCCCTGTTCTTCACAAGCTTCTGCCCCCTGTTCTCTACAAGCTTCTGCCCCCTGTTCTCTACAAGCTTCTGCCCCCTGTTCTCTACAGGATTCTGCCCCCTGTTCTCTACAAGCTTCTGCCCCCTGTTCTCTACAAGCTTCTGCCCCCTGTTCTCTACAAGCTTCTGCCCCCTGTTCTCTACAAGCTTCTGCCCCCTGTTCTCCACAAGCTTCTGCCCCCTGTTCTCTACAAGCTTCTGCCCCCTGTTCTCTACAAGCTTCTGCCCCCTGTTCTCTACAAGCTTCTGCCCCCTGTTCTCTACAAGCTTCTGCCCCCTGTTCTCTACAAGCTTCTGCCCCCTGTTCTCTACAAGCTTCTGCCCCCTGTTCTCTACAAGCTTCTGCCCCCTGTTCTCCACAAGCTTCTGCCCCCTGTTCTCTACAAGCTTCTGCCCCCTGTTCTCTACAAGCTTCTGCCCCCTGTTCTCTACAGGCTTCTGCCCCCTGTTCTCTACAAGCTTCTGCCCCCTGTTCTCTACAAGCTTCTGCCCCCTGTTCTCTACAAGCTTCTGCCCCCTGTTCTCTACAAGCTTCTGCCCCCTGTTCTCCACAAGCTTCTGCCCCCTGTTCTCTACAAGCTTCTGCCCCCTGTTCTCTACAAGCTTCTGCCCCCTGTTCTCTACAAGCTTCTGCCCCCTGTTCTCTACAAGCTTCTGCCCTCTGTTCTCTACAAGCTTCTGCCCCCTGTTCTCTACAAGCTTCTGCCCCCTGTTCTCTACAAGCTTCTGCCCCCTGTTCTCTACAAGCTTCTGCCCCCTGTTCTCTACAAGCTTCTGCACCCTGTTCTCCACAAGCTTCTGCCCCCTGTTCTCTACAAGCTTCTGCCCCCTGTTCTCTACAAGCTTCTGCCCCCTGTTCTCCACAAGCTTCTGCCCCCTGTTCTCTACAAGCTTCTGCCCCCTGTTCTCCACAAGCTTCTGCCCCCTGTTCTCTACAAGCTTCTGCCCCCTGTTCTCTACAAGCTTCTGCCCCCTGTTCTCTACAGGCTTCTGCCCCCTGTTCTCTACAAGCTTCTGCCCCCTGTTCTCTACAAGCTTCTGCCCCCTGTTCTCTACAACCTTCTGCCCCCTGTTCTCTACAAGCTTCTGCCCCCTGTTCTCTACAAGCTTCTGCCCCCTGTTCTCTACAAGCTTCTGCCCCCTGTTCTCTACAAGCTTCTGCCCCCTGTTCTCCACAAGCTTCTGCCCCCTGTTCTCCACAAGCTTCTGCCCCCTGTTCTCTACAAGCTTCTGCCCCCTGTTCTCTACAAGCTTCTGCCCCCTGTTCTCTACAGGCTTCTGCCCCCTGTTCTCTACAAGCTTCTGCCCCCTGTTCTCTACAAGCTTCTGCCCCCTGTTCTCTACAACCTTCTGCCCCCTGTTCTCTACAAGCTTCTGCCCCCTGTTCTCTACAAGCTTCTGCCCCCTGTTCTCTACAAGCTTCTGCCCCCTGTTCTCTACAAGCTTCTGCCCCCTGTTCTCCACAAGCTTCTGCCACCTGTTCTCTACAAGCTTCTGCCCCCTGTTCTTCACAAGCTTCTGCCCCCTGTTCTCCACAAGCTTCTGCCCCCTGTTCTTCACAAGCTTCTGCCCCCTGTTCTCTACAAGCTTCTGCCCCCTGTTCTCTACAAGCTTCTGCCCCCTGTTCTTCACAAGCTTCTGCCCCCTGTTCTTCACAAGCTTCTGCCCCCTGTTCTCTACAAGCTTCTGCCCCCTGTTCTCTACAAGCTTCTGCCCCCTGTTCTCTACAAGCTTCTGCCCCCTGTTCTCCACAAGCTTCTGCCCCCTGTTCTCTACAGGCTTCTGCCCCCTGTTCTCTACAAGCTTCTGCCCCCTGTTCTCTACAAGCTTCTGCCCCCTGTTCTCTACAAGCTTCTGCCCCCTGTTCTCTACAAGCTTCGGCCCCCTGTTCTCTACAAGCTTCTGCCCCCTGTTCTCTACAAGCTTCTGCCCCGTGTTCTCTACAAGCTTCTGCCCCCTGTTCTCTACAAGCTTCTGCCCCCTGTTCTCTACAAGCTTCTGCCCCCTGTTCTCTACAAGCTTCTGCCCCCTGTTCTCTACAAGCTTCTGCCCCCTGTTCTCTACAAGCTTCTGCCCCCTGTTCTCCACAAGCTTCTGCCCCCTGTTCTCTACAACCTTCTGCCCCCTGTTCTCCACAAGCTTCTGCCCCCTGTTCTTCACAAGCTTCTGCCCCCTGTTCTCTACAAGCTTCTGCCCCCTGTTCTTCACAAGCTTCTGCCCCCTGTTCTCTACAAGCTTCTGCCCCCTGTTCTCTACAAGCTTCTGCCCCCTGTTCTCCACAAGCTTCTGCCCCCTGTTCTCTACAAGCTTCTGCCCCCTGTTCTCTACAAGCTTCTGCCCCCTGTTCTCTACAAGCTTCTGCCCCCTGTTCTTCACAAGCTTCTGCCCCCTGTTCTCTACAAGCTTCTGCCCCCTGTTCTCCACAAGCTTCTGCCCCCTGTTCTCTACAAGCTTCTGCCCCCTGTTCTCTACAAGCTTCTGCCCCCTGTTCTCTACAAGCTTCTGCCCCCTGTTCTTCACAAGCTTCTGCCCCCTGTTCTTCACAAGCTTCTGCCCCCTGTTCTCTACAAGCTTCTGCCCCCTGTTCTCTACAAGCTTCTGCCCTCTGTTCTCTACAAGCTTCTGCCCCCTGTTCTCTACAAGCTTCTGCCCCCTGTTCTCTACAAGCTTCTGCCCCCTGTTCTCCACAAGCTTCTGCCCCCTGTTCTCCACAAGCTTCTGCCCCCTGTTCTCTACAAGCTTCTGCCCCCTGTTCTCTACAAGCTTCTGCCCCCTGTTCTCTACAAGCTTCTGCCCCCTGTTCTCTACAAGCTTCTGCCCCCTGTTCTCCACAAGCTTCTGCCCCCTGTTCTCCACAAGCTTCTGCCCCCTGTTCTCTACAAGCTTCTGCCCCCTGTTCTCTACAAGCTTCTGCCCTCTGTTCTCTACAAGCTTCTGCCCCCTGTTCTCTACAAGCTTCTGCCCCCTGTTCTCTACAAGCTTCTGCCCCCTGTTCTCTACAAGCTTCTGCCCCCTGTTCTCCACAAGCTTCTGCCCCCTGTTCTCCACAAGCTTCTGCCCCCTGTTCTCTACAAGCTTCTGCCCCCTGTTCTCTACAAGCTTCTGCCCCCTGTTCTCTACAAGCTTCTGCCCCCTGTTCTCTACAGGCTTCTGCCCCCTGTTCTCTACAAGCTTCTGCCCCCTGTTCTCCACAAGCTTCTGCCCCCTGTTCTCCACAAGCTTCTGCCCCCTGTTCTCTACAAGCTTCTGCCCCCTGTTCTCCACAAGCTTCTGCCCCCTGTTCTCTACAAGCTTCTGCCCCCTGTTCTCTACAAGCTTCTGCCCCCTGTTCTCTACAGGCTTCTGCCCCCTGTTCTCTACAAGCTTCTGCCCCCTGTTCTCTACAAGCTTCTGCCCCCTGTTCTCTACAAGCTTCTGCCCCCTGTTCTCCACAAGCTTCTGCCCCCTGTTCTCTACAAGCTTCTGCCCCCTGTTCTCTACAAGCTTCTGCCCCCTGTTCTTCACAAGCTTCTGCCCCCTGTTCTCTACAAGCTTCTGCCCCCTGTTCTCCACAAGCTTCTGCCCCCTGTTCTCTACAAGCTTCTGCCCCCTGTTCTCTACAGGCTTCTGCCCCCTGTTCTCCACAAGCTTCTGCCCCCTGTTCTCTACAAGCTTCTGCCCCCTGTTCTCTACAAGCTTCTGCCCCCTGTTCTCTACAAGCTTCTGCCCCCTGTTCTCTACAAGCTTCTGCCCCCTGTTCTCTACAAGCTTCTGCCCTCTGTTCTCTACAAGCTTCTGCCCCCTGTTCTCTACAAGCTTCTGCCCCCTGTTCTCTACAAGCTTCTGCCCCCTGTTCTCCACAAGCTTCTGCCCCCTGTTCTCTACAAGCTTCTGCCCCCTGTTCTCTACAGGCTTCTGCCCCCTGTTCTCTACAAGCTTCTGCCCCCTGTTCTCTACAAGCTTCTGCCCCCTGTTCTCTACAAGCTTCTGCCCCCTGTTCTCTACAAGCTTCTGCCCCCTGTTCTCTACAAGCTTCTGCCCCCTGTTCTCTACAAGCTTCTGCCCCCTGTTCTCTACAAGCTTCTGCCCCCTGTTCTCCACAAGCTTCTGCCCCCTGTTCTCCACAAGCTTCTGCCCCCTGTTCTCTACAAGCTTCTGCCCCCTGTTCTTCACAAGCTTCTGCCCCCTGTTCTCTACAAGCTTCTGCCCCCTGTTCTCTACAAGCTTCTGCCCCCTGTTCTCTACAAGCTTCTGCCCCCTGTTCTCTACAAGCTTCTGCCCCCTGTTCTCCACAAGCTTCTGCCCCCTGTTCTCTACAAGCTTCTGCCCCCTGTTCTCTACAAGCTTCTGCCCCCTGTTCTCTACAAGCTTCTGCCCCCTGTTCTCTACAAGCTTCTGCCCCCTGTTCTCTACAAGCTTCTGCCCCCTGTTCTCTACAAGCTTCTGCCCCCTGTTCTCTACAAGCTTCTGCCCCCTGTTCTCTACAAGCTTCTGCCCCCTGTTCTCCACAAGCTTCTGCCCCCTGTTCTCTACAAGCTTCTGCCCCCTGTTCTCTACAAGCTTCTGCCCCCTGTTCTCTACAAGCTTCTGCCCCCTGTTCTCTACAAGCTTCTGCCCCCTGTTCTCTACAAGCTTCTGCCCCCTGTTCTCTACAAGCTTCTGCCCCCTGTTCTTCACAAGCTTCTGCCCCCTGTTCTCTACAAGCTTCTGCCCCCTGTTCTCCACAAGCTTCTGCCCCCTGTTCTTCACAAGCTTCTGCCCCCTGTTCTCTACAGGCTTCTGCCCCCTGTTCTCTACAAGCTTCTGCCCCCTGTTCTCTACAAGCTTCTGCCCCCTGTTCTCTACAAGCTTCTGCCCCCTGTTCTCTACAGGCTTCTGCCCCCTGTTCTTCACAAGCTTCTGCCCCCTGTTCTCTACAAGCTTCTGCCCCCTGTTCTCTACAAGCTTCTGCCCCCTGTTCTTCACAAGCTTCTGCCCCCTGTTCTCTACAAGCTTCTGCCCCCTGTTCTCTACAAGCTTCTGCCCCCTGTTCTTCACAAGCTTCTGCCCCCTGTTCTCTACAAGCTTCTGCCCCCTGTTCTCTACAAGCTTCTGCCCCCTGTTCTTCACAAGCTTCTGCCCCCTGTTCTCTACAAGCTTCTGCCCTCTGTTCTCTACAGGCTTCTGCCCCCTGTTCTCTACAGGCTTCTGCCCCCTGTTCTCTACAAGCTTCTGCCCCCTGTTCTCTACAAGCTTCTGCCCCCTGTTCTCTACAAGCTTCTGCCCCCTGTTCTCTACAAGCTTCTGCCCCCTGTTCTCTACAGGCTTCTGCCCCCTGTTCTCTACAAGCTTCTGCCCCCTGTTCTCTACAGGCTTCTGCCCCCTGTTCTCTACAAGCTTCTGCCCCCTGTTCTCCACAAGCTTCTGCCCCCTGTTCTCTACAAGCTTCTGCCCCCTGTTCTCTACAAGCTTCTGCCCTCTGTTCTCTACAAGCTTCTGCCCCCTGTTCTCTACAAGCTTCTGCCCCCTGTTCTCTACAAGCTTCTGCCCCCTGTTCTTCACAAGCTTCTGCCCCCTGTTCTCTACAAGCTTCTGCCCCCTGTTCTCTACAAGCTTCTGCCCCCTGTTCTTCACAAGCTTCTGCCCCCTGTTCTCTACAAGCTTCTGCCCCCTGTTCTCTACAAGCTTCTGCCCCCTGTTCTCTACAAGCTTCTGCCCCCTGTTCTCTACAAGCTTCTGCCCCCTGTTCTCTACAAGCTTCTGCCCCCTGTTCTCTACAAGCTTCTGCCCCCTGTTCTCTACAAGCTTCTGCCCCCTGTTCTCTACAAGCTTCTGCCCCCTGTTCTCTACAAGCTTCTGCCCCCTGTTCTCTACAAGCTTCTGCCCCCTGTTCTCTACAAGCTTCTGCCCCCTGTTCTCTACAAGCTTCTGCCCCCTGTTCTCTACAAGCTTCTGCCCCCTGTTCTCTACAAGCTTCTGCCCCCTGTTCTCCACAAGCTTCTGCCCCCTGTTCTCTACAAGCTTCTGCCCCCTGTTCTCCACAAGCTTCTGCCCCCTGTTCTCTACAAGCTTCTGCCCCCTGTTCTCTACAAGCTTCTGCCCCCTGTTCTCTACAAGCTTCTGCCCCCTGTTCTCTACAAGCTTCTGCCCCCTGTTCTCTACAAGCTTCTGCCCCCTGTTCTCTACAAGCTTCTGCCCCCTGTTCTTCACAAGCTTCTGCCCCCTGTTCTCTACAAGCTTCTGCCCCCTGTTCTCTACAAGCTTCTGCCCCCTGTTCTCTACAAGCTTCTGCCCCCTGTTCTCGATCAGCTTCTGCCCCCTGTTCTCCACAAGCTTCTGCCCCCTGTTCTCTACAAGCTTCTGCCCCCTGTTCTTCACAAGCTTCTGCCCCCTGTTCTCCACAAGCTTCTGCCCCCTGTTCTCTACAAGCTTCTGCCCCCTGTTCTCTACAAGCTTCTGCCCCCTGTTCTCTACAAGCTTCTGCCCCCTGTTCTCCACAAGCTTCTGCCCCCTGTTCTCTACAAGCTTCTGCCCCCTGTTCTCCACAAGCTTCTGCCCCCTGTTCTCTACAGGCTTCTGCCCCCTGTTCTCTACAAGCTTCTGCCCCCTGTTCTCTACAAGCTTCGGCCCCCTGTTCTCTACAAACTTCTGCCCCCTGTTCTCCACAAGCTTCTGCCCCCTGTTCTCTACAGGCTTCTGCCCCCTGTTCTCCACAAGCTTCTGCCCCCTGTTCTCTACAAGCTTCTGCCCCCTGTTCTTCACAAGCTTCTGCCCCCTGTTCTCCACAAGCTTCTGCCCCCTGTTCTCTACAAGCTTCTGCCCCCTGTTCTCTACAGGCTTCTGCCCCCTGTTCTCTACAAGCTTCTGCCCCCTGTTCTCTACAAGCTTCGGCCCCCTGTTCTCTACAAACTTCTGCCCCCTGTTCTCCACAAGCTTCTGCCCCCTGTTCTCTACAAGCTTCTGCCCCCTGTTCTCTACAAGCTTCTGCCCCCTGTTCTCTACAAGCTTCTGCCCCCTGTTCTCTACAAGCTTCTGCCCCCTGTTCTCTACAAGCTTCTGCCCCCTGTTCTCTACAAGCTTCTGCCCCCTGTTCTCTACAGGCTTCTGCCCCCTGTTCTCTACAAGCTTCTGCCCCCTGTTCTCCACAAGCTTCTGCCCCCTGTTCTCTACAAGCTTCTGCCCCCTGTTCTCTACAAGCTTCTGCCCCCTGTTCTCTACAAGCTTCTGCCCCCTGTTCTTCACAAGCTTCTGCCCCCTGTTCTTCACAAGCTTCTGCCCCCTGTTCTTCACAAGCTTCTGCCCCCTGTTCTCTACAAGCTTCGGCCCCCTGTTCTCTACAAGCTTCTGCCCCCTGTTCTCTACAAGCTTCTGCCCCCTGTTCTCTACAAGCTTCTGCCCCCTGTTCTCTACAAACTTCTGCCCCCTGTTCTCCACAAGCTTCTGCCCCCTGTTCTCTACAAGCTTCTGCCCCCTGTTCTCTACAAGCTTCTGCCCCCTGTTCTCCACAAGCTTCTGCCCCCTGTTCTCTACAAGCTTCTGCCCCCTGTTCTCTACAAGCTTCTGCCCCCTGTTCTCTACAGGCTTCTGCCCCCTGTTCTCTACAGGCTTCTGCCCCCTGTTCTCTACAGGCTTCTGCCCCCTGTTCTCTACAAGCTTCTGCCCCCTGTTCTCTACAAGCTTCTGCCCCCTGTTCTCTACAGGCTTCTGCCCCCTGTTCTTCACAAGCTTCTGCCCCCTGTTCTCTACAAGCTTCTGCCCCCTGTTCTCTACAGGCTTCTGCCCCCTGTTCTCTACAAGCTTCTGCCCCCTGTTCTCTACAAGCTTCTGCCCCCTGTTCTCTACAAGCTTCTGCCCCCTGTTCTCCACAAGCTTCTGCCCCCTGTTCTCTACAAGCTTCTGCCCCCTGTTCTCTACAAGCTTCTGCCCCCTGTTCTTCACAAGCTTCTGCCCCCTGTTCTCTACAAGCTTCTGCCCCCTGTTCTCTACAAGCTTCTGCCCCCTGTTCTTCACAAGCTTCTGCCCCCTGTTCTCTACAAGCTTCTGCCCCCTGTTCTCTACAAGCTTCTGCCCCCTGTTCTCTACAAGCTTCTGCCCCCTGTTCTCCACAAGCTTCTGCCCTCTGTTCTCTACAAGCTTCTGCCCCCTGTTCTCTACAAGCTTCTGCCCCCTGTTCTCTACAGGCTTCTGCCCCCTGTTCTCTACAAGCTTCTGCCCCCTGTTCTCTACAAGCTTCTGCCCCCTGTTCTCTACAAGCTTCTGCCCCCTGTTCTCTACAAGCTTCTGCCCCCTGTTCTCTACAAGCTTCTGCCCCCTGTTCTCTACAAGCTTCTGCCCCCTGTTCTCTACAAGCTTCTGCCCCCTGTTCTCTACAAGCTTCTGCCCCCTGTTCTCCACAAGCTTCTGCCCCCTGTTCTCTACAAGCTTCTGCCCCCTGTTCTCTACAAGCTTCTGCCCCCTGTTCTCCACAAGCTTCTGCCCCCTGTTCTCTACAAGCTTCTGCCCCCTGTTCTCTACAAGCTTCTGCCCCCTGTTCTCCACAAGCTTCTGCCCCCTGTTCTCTACAAGCTTCTGCCCCCTGTTCTCTACAAGCTTCTGCCCCCTGTTCTCTACAAGCTTCTGCCCCCTGTTCTCCACAAGTTCTGCCCCCTGTTCTTCACAAGCTTCTGCCCCCTGTTCTCTACAAGCTTCTGCCCCCTGTTCTCTACAAGCTTCTGCCCCCTGTTCTCTACAAGCTTCTGCCCCCTGTTCTCTACAAGCTTCTGCCCTCTGTTCTCTACAAGCTTCTGCCCCCTGTTCTCTACAAGCTTCTGCCCCCTGTTCTCTACAAGCTTCTGCCCCCTGTTCTCTACAAGCTTCTGCCCCCTGTTCTCTACAAGCTTCTGCCCCCTGTTCTCCACAAGCTTCTGCCCCCTGTTCTCTACAAGCTTCTGCCCCCTGTTCTTCACAAGCTTCTGCCCCCTGTTCTCCACAAGCTTCTGCCCCCTGTTCTCTACAAGCTTCTGCCCCCTGTTCTCTACAAGCTTCTGCCCCCTGTTCTCTACAAGCTTCTGCCCCCTGTTCTCTACAAGCTTCTGCCCCCTGTTCTCCACAAGCTTCTGCCCCCTGTTCTCCACAAGCTTCTGCCCCCTGTTCTCTACAAGCTTCTGCCCCCTGTTCTCTACAAGCTTCTGCCCCCTGTTCTCTACAAGCTTCTGCCCCCTGTTCTCTACAGGCTTCTGCCCCCTGTTCTCTACAAGCTTCTGCCCCCTGTTCTTCACAAGCTTCTGCCCCCTGTTCTCCACAAGCTTCTGCCCCCTGTTCTCCACAAGCTTCTGCCCCCTGTTCTCTACAAGCTTCTGCCCCCTGTTCTCCACAAGCTTCTGCCCCCTGTTCTCTACAAGCTTCTGCCCCCTGTTCTCTACAAGCTTCTGCCCCCTGTTCTCCACAAGCTTCTGCCCCCTTTTCTTCACAAGCTTCTGCCCCCTGTTCTCTACAAGCTTCTGCCCCCTGTTCTCCACAAGCTTCTGCCCCCTGTTCTCCACAAGCTTCTGCCCCCTGTTCTCCACAAGCTTCTGCCCCCTGTTCTTCACAAGCTTCTGCCCCCTGTTCTCTACAAGCTTCTGCCCCCTGTTCTCTACAAGCTTCTGCCCCCTGTTCTCCACAAGCTTCTGCCCCCTGTTCTCTACAAGCTTCTGCCCCCTGTTCTCTACAAGCTTCTGCCCCCTGTTCTCCACAAGCTTCTGCCCCCTGTTCTCTACAAGCTTCTGCCCCCTGTTCTCTACAAGCTTCTGCCCCCTGTTCTCTACAAGCTTCTGCCCCCTGTTCTCTACAAGCTTCTGCCCCCTGTTCTCTACAAGCTTCTGCCCCCTGTTCTCCACAAGCTTCTGCCCCCTGTTCTTCACAAGCTTCTGCCCCCTGTTCTCTACAAGCTTCTGCCCCCTGTTCTCCACAAGCTTCTGCCCCCTGTTCTCTACAAGCTTCTGCCCCCTGTTCTCTACAAGCTTCTGCCCCCTGTTCTCCACAAGCTTCTGCCCCCTGTTCTCTACAAGCTTCTGCCCCCTGTTCTCTACAAGCTTCTGCCCCCTGTTCTCCACAAGCTTCTGCCCCCTGTTCTCTACAAGCTTCTGCCCCCTGTTCTCTACAAGCTTCTGCCCCCTGTTCTCTACAAGCTTCTGCCCCCTGTTCTCTACAAGCTTCTGCCCCCTGTTCTCTACAAGCTTCTGCCCCCTGTTCTCCACAAGCTTCTGCCCCCTGTTCTCTACAAGCTTCTGCCCCCTGTTCTCCACAAGCTTCTGCCCCCTGTTCTCTACAAGCTTCTGCCCCCTGTTCTCTACAAGCTTCTGCCCCCTGTTCTCTACAAGCTTCTGCCCCCTGTTCTCTACAAGCTTCTGCCCCCTGTTCTCTACAAGCTTCTGCCCCCTGTTCTCTACAAGCTTCTGCCCCCTGTTCTCCACAAGCTTCTGCCCCCTGTTCTCTACAAGCTTCTGCCCCCTGTTCTCTACAAGCTTCTGCCACCTGTTCTCTACAAGCTTCTGCCCCCTGTTCTCCACAAGCTTCTGC
This sequence comes from Isurus oxyrinchus, assembly GCA_026770705.1. NCBI lineage: Eukaryota > Metazoa > Chordata > Chondrichthyes > Lamniformes > Lamnidae > Isurus > Isurus oxyrinchus. Next base: position 29,149,632 of record JANJGN010000029.1, on the reverse strand, counting down.
CCCCTGTTCTCTACAAGCTTCTGCCCCCTGTTCTCTACAAGCTTCTGCCCCCTGTTCTCCACAAGCTTCTGCCCCCTGTTCTCTACAAGCTTCTGCCCCCTGTTCTCTACAAACTTCTGCCCCCTGTTCTCTACAAGCTTCTGCCCCCTGTTCTTCACAAGCTTCTGCCCCCTGTTCTCTACAGGCTTCTGCCCCCTGTTCTCTACAAGCTTCTGCCCCCTGTTCTCTACAAGCTTCTGCCCCCTGTTCTCTACAAGCTTCTGCCCCCTGTTCTCCACAAGCTTCTGCCCCCTGTTCTCTACAAGCTTCTGCCCCCTGTTCTCTACAAGCTTCTGCCCCCTGTTCTCCACAAGCTTCTGCCCCCTGTTCTCCACAAGCTTCTGCCCCCTGTTCTCTACAAGCTTCTGCCCCCTGTTCTCCACAAGCTTCTGCCCCCTTTTCTTCACAAGCTTCTGCCCCCTTTTCTTCACAAGCTTCTGCCCCCTGTTCTCTACAAGCTTCTGCCCCCTGTTCTCTACAAGCTTCTGCCCCCTGTTCTCTACAAGCTTCTGCCCCCTGTTCTCTACAAGCTTCTGCCCCCTGTTCTCTATAAGCTTCTGCCCCCTGTTCTCTACAAGCTTCTGCCCCCTGTTCTCCACAAGCTTCTGCCCCCTGTTCTCTACAAGCTTCTGCCCCCTGTTCTCTACAAGCTTCTGCCCCCTGTTCTCCACAAGCTTCTGCCCCCTGTTCTCCACAAGCTTCTGCCCCCTGTTCTCTACAAGCTTCTGCCCCCTGTTCTCTACAAGCTTCTGCCCCCTGTTCTCTACAAGCTTCTGCCCCCTGTTCTCTACAAGCTTCTGCCCCCTGTTCTCCACAAGCTTCTGCCCCCTGTTCTCTACAAGCTTCTGCCCCCTGTTCTCTACAAGCTTCTGCCCCCTGTTCTTCACAAGCTTCTGCCCCCTGTTCTCCACAAGCTTCTGCCCCCTGTTCTCTACAAGCTTCTGCCCCCTGTTCTCCACAAGCTTCTGCCCCCTGTTCTCCACAAGCTTCTGCCCCCTGTTCTCTACAAGCTTCTGCCCCCTTTTCTTCACAAGCTTCTGCCCCCTTTTCTTCACAAGCTTCTGCCCCCTGTTCTCCACAAGCTTCTGCCCCCTGTTCTCTACAAGCTTCTGCCCCCTGTTGTCCACAAGCTTCTGGCCCCTGTTCTCTACAAGCTTCTGCCCCCTGTTCTCTACAAGCTTCTGCCCCCTGTTCTCTACAAGCTTCTGCCCCCTGTTCTCTACAAGCTTCTGCCCCCTGTTCTCTACAAGCTTCTGCCCCCTGTTCTCTACAAGCTTCTGCCCCCTGTTCTCTACAAGCTTCTGCCCCCTGTTCTCTACAAGCTTCTGCCCCCTGTTCTTCACAAGCTTCTGCCCCCTGTTCTCTACAGGCTTCTGCCCCCTGTTCTCTACAAGCTTCTGCCCCCTGTTCTCCACAAGCTTCTGCCCCCTGTTCTCCACAAGCTTCTGCCCCCTGTTCTCTACAAGCTTCTGCCCTCTGTTCTCTACAAGCTTCTGCCCCCTGTTCTCTACAAGCTTCTGCCCCCTGTTCTCTACAAGCTTCTGCCCCCTGTTCTTCACAAGCTTCTGCCCCCTGTTCTTCACAAGCTTCTGCCCCCTGTTCTCTACAGGCTTCTGCCCCCTGTTCTTCACAAGCTTCTGCCCCCTGTTCTCCACAAGCTTCTGCCCCCTGTTCTCCACAAGCTTCTGCCCCCTGTTCTCCACAAGCTTCTGCCCCCTGTTCTCTACAAGCTTCTGCCCCCTGTTCTCCACAAGCTTCTGCCCCCTGTTCTCTACAAGCTTCTGCCCCCTGTTCTCTACAAGCTTCTGCCCCCTGTTCTCCACAAGCTTCTGCCCCCTGTTCTCTACAAGCTTCTGCCCCCTGTTCTCCACAAGCTTCTGCCCCCTGTTCTCCACAAGCTTCTGCCCCCTGTTCTCTACAAGCTTCTGCCCCCTGTTCTCTACAAGCTTCTGCCCCCTGTTCTCCACAAGCTTCTGCCCCCTGTTCTCTACAAGCTTCTGCCCCCTGTTCTCCACAAGCTTCTGCCCCCTGTTCTCTACAAGCTTCTGCCTCCTGTTCTCTACAAGCTTCTGCCCCCTGTTCTCTACAAGCTTCTGCCCCCTGTTCTTCACAAGCTTCTGCCCCCTGTTCTCTACAAGCTTCTGCCCCCTGTTCTTCACAAGCTTCTGCCCCCTGTTCTCTACAAGCTTCTGCCCCCTGTTCTCTACAAGCTTCTGCCCCCTGTTCTCTACAAGCTTCTGCCCCCTGTTCTCCACAAGCTTCTTCCCCCTGTTCTCTACAAGCTTCTGCCCCCTGTTCTCTACAAGCTTCTGCCCCCTGTTCTCTACAAGCTTCTGCCCCCTGTTCTCTACAAGCTTCTGCCCCCTGTTCTCTACAAGCTTCTGCCCCCTGTTCTTCACAAGCTTCTGCCCCCTGTTCTCTACAAGCTTCTGCCCCCTGTTCTCTACAAGCTTCTGCCCCCTGTTCTCTACAAGCTTCTGCCCCCTGTTCTCTACAAGCTTCTGCCCCCTGTTCTTCACAAGCTTCTGCCCCCTGTTCTCTACAAGCTTCTGCCCCCTGTTCTCTACAAGCTTCTGCCCCCTGTTCTCTACAAGCTTCTGCCCCCTGTTCTCCACAAGCTTCTGCCCCCTGTTCTCTACAAGCTTCTGCCCCCTGTTCTCTACAAGCTTCTGCCCCCTGTTCTCTACAAGCTTCTGCCCCCTGTTCTTCACAAGCTTCTGCCCCCTGTTCTCCACAAGCTTCTGCCCCCTGTTCTCTACAAGCTTCTGCCCCCTGTTCTCCACAAGCTTCTGCCCCCTGTTCTCTACAAGCTTCTGCCCCCTGTTCTCCACAAGCTTCTGCCCCCTGTTCTCTACAAGCTTCTGCCCCCTGTTCTCTACAAGCTTCTGCCCCCTGTTCTCTACAAGCTTCTGCCCCCTGTTCTCTACAAGCTTCTGCCCCCTGTTCTCCACAAGCTTCTGTCCCCTGTTCTCTACAAGCTTCTGCCCCCTGTTCTCTACAGGCTTCTGCCCCCTGTTCTCTACAAGCTTCTGCCCCCTGTTCTCTACAAGCTTCTGCCCCCTGTTCTCTACAAGCTTCTGCCCCCTGTTCTCTACAAGCTTCTGCCCCCTGTTCTCGACATGGTGAGTATGCCTCTGCCCTCTGTTCTCCCACCTTGGTTCAGTGGGTGGCAGAGTCAGAGACAAGAGAGAGACTTGAGCACAGCAAATACCCAATGAGGGAGTTCCGCACTGTGGGTACGGCTCTCCCTCAGATGAGATATTAAATATCACTAAAGCACATTGGCTGGAATCGGGCATGCTTGGCAGCATGAGTGGACAATATGGCAAGAAGGCCAATATTGCGTTTCACAACGTTGTGAAACCAGTTTGCGATTGTCCACTCAGCCTGTCAATGGTAGTCTGCAATTCCCGCCTTCAGATGTCAGGAACCTCATTTTAATACATCTGCATGACATTGTGAGGCCAGTAAGCTGGCTTCATCTCCCCCCCCACCCCCCACCCCCCGCCCCCCGCTAGATCATTTGCCCATCATGCCGACATGTTGCACAACAGCATTTAAAGGCGTGCACTTAGCGGGCTGCACTTTGCGGGGAACTCGGAGGTGAGTACACAATAACATTGTGCATCGCTCACCTGGGTTGCCTGTTGGGCTTTAATGTTGAAGCGTGTAGGAAGCATGGGGGCCAGGGACTGGCGTGCGGTTGAAGGTGGTGCACAAGCACGTGCAGGATCGGGAGGAGGGAAGCAGCCACGCATTAGGGACACCTTGTATAAAGTGACCATTCACCTGCAGCTGAAACAGTTCCGGCACAGCCACATGTGTAGAGTCAGGCCTCGAGCTTATCTGCCCACTCAGCAACACAGGGGCATGAAAGTGCCACCACCCTTGGGCACAGACTGCAAACTAATGAGCATTTTAGTGGACTGCAGAACTGTTAGATGACTGGGCGCGTTGTACAATCTCCTCGCTGAATCTGGCCATGGAGCAGTCACTGCTGGAGGTGCCCACAGCCCCTTGCAATGTTATCATCCCAGTTTGGACCAGTCTCCCCCATGGTTCAAGCTAACAGTGCAGCCTTGCAGTGCGGGTTAGGAGAATGCCTGTGCCTGAGCTGAGAGCACAGCCTGCAGTCCAATGGCCAAAGCTGCCACCGATTGGTCAGGTGGAGTGGGGCAGTGGGAGGGTGGGGTTTCAGGCAGCCATGCAGCACACTGAACTCTGGCCATCCAAGTGGTGTCCAGCACTCTCTGGGATGCGTTGAGAGGCCTTCAGACTTAACCAAGAGAGGTTCTTGGTATACCCAAGCTAACCCATGCATCTCTCGCTTTCATCCTGCAGGAGGAATACATCAGGGGCATGGAGTCTGGTGAACTAGCTGTTTACCTCGCGGCATACAGAGAACAGGGAGGTCAGAGAAGAGAGTGACGGAGGGACCCGGCTGTGCGGAGGGAGAAGCAGTACCCTCTGGAAGAAGGAGTGGCTGGGGCTCCGCACACACTGCTGAAGGGCCACAGCGAGCCATCGTTGGTCAGTGCCCAGCTAGACCCAGGGTCTACAGACACCGCCTTTCATTCCTGTAGATGACCGAGAACTGCGAGTGTCTCGGGAACTGAGGGCACACAACTTTGTGCATTTTGACCAGGACCAAGTGAGCCAGGATGCAAGATCGATTGGATTTGCCCAGATCTCGGATTTTCCACAGGTGCAGGATGCCATTGGCTGCACTCACTTGGCGCTCAGATCTCTGTCACAACAAGGGGTCAACTATGTCAACAAGCAGGGCTTTCATTCACTGAATGTGCAGTTGGTGTGTGACCACCACAAGGAGTCCTGCAGGTCAGGGCACGGTTTCTGGGGAGTGTGCTTGACCCCTACATTCTCAATCAGTCACAGATCCCTTACGTCTTCCAGGGTCTACAGAGGCTGCAGGGATGGCTCCTCAGGGAAAAGGGCCACCCACAGAGGCCATGGCTGTTGACACCGTGCAGCAGCCTCAGACTGCAGCAGAGAGAAGGTCAAACGAGGCTCATGCTGCAACTCGCAACTTGGTGGAGCAGACCAATGTTGAAAATGAGGTTCCAGTGTCTGGACCGGTCTGGTGGAGCCCTGCAATATAGTCCACAGAGGGTGTCACACATCATCATCGTCTGCTGCACCCTTTACAACCTGGCGCTGCAATGGGGAGAGGAGCTGGCTGAGGAGGAGATACAGGAGCTGGAGGTCTCCTCCGTTGTGGAGGATACAGACGGGGATGAGGGTGAGGAGATCCCAGAAGATAACAATGACGAGGATGAAGACCTCGCACTGGCTCGGGAGGCCCTCGTAGCTGCTAGATTTGTGAAGGATGATGACGACATGCAGTGAGGAGACACCATAGATGCTCACATTCAGTCTGTGAACATTTGACTCCAGTCTGGCTTATGGCAGCGCACATACCCTCTGTGATAATGCTCCCATCATGGAGACGCAGTGGAGGCCCTAATAGTCACTCGATTGCAGGAGAATGATGACAACATGCAGTGAGGACACTCCATAGATCTTCACACAGACCCTGAGAATGTCTGACTCCTGTCTGGCCAAGGGCAGCTGGCTTGCGCTCGGTGAGCAGGGTCATATCATAGAGACGCAGCCATGAAATTTTAAAAGCATCTGATCCTTTGTTCACCTTCAGCACCTGAGCCCTTCAGGAGCACAGCATCACTGGTCACAGATGCTGAAGAGATGGGGGTCAGCCCCACCTTGAAGGAGCTGAGAGCACATCAAGAGAATGTGAAGCCTGCCCACTACACTCTGGCAGCAATGACCAGCACCATCGAGGTGCAGGCATCAGTTATATGTCCAGTGAGTGTGAGACCGGAGCTTCACTTTGGCCTGAAGGCTGCACAGAGCACAGGGAAGAGATCCTGGACTGCGATGCCTTGTGCAGAAATGTGTCTGAATGACACGAACATTGCTCATCAGAACAAGGAGCCATAGACAGGGAGATATTCTTGGGACGTTATTTACAATAGTGAACATTATGTACAAGTGATTAACATCGGTGCCCAGACTAACTATATCTTCTTAACTTTCCTAACGCTGCCACTATGTCTTGGTGCTCCCTGGACATCCACAATGGAGGTGGAGGCAGCCAGCTGAGTGCTATGCCCTGTCTGTGATGACCTTGGCGGGCATCCTCTGGAGGACTGAAACTTGGATGGCGCCAGCCTGCTTTCGGGGTTCTGCTGTGTCTCACTGGCACTCTCTTCGGCCTGTGGAGCTGGAGCTGCTGGGGTCACAAGAATAGGGGATTCGGATGGACCGGACACTCCTGGAGTCACCTGAGGGGAAGGCCCCAGTAGGTATACCTGCTGATCCTCCTCCCTATAGATGCCTGAGGGCCCCTGTCTGACTCCTCGAGGTGAAGGGGTATCTGGAGTGAGATTGGGCTGCCCAGCACCCCTCTCGTGTATACACTGTTGGAGGCAACTATGCCGTCGGCGATGGAGTTCAGCCTGTGCAGCAGCGCAGGACCAACGTCTTGGAGCAAGGTCTCCATGACGGCTGCAATCCTACCAGTGTTGACCTTGGTGCGTTGCCATGCTGGCACTATCACCTCAGCCTGAAGACAGATGGACTCCTCCATCGTGCCTCGCAATCTGAGGAGTGCAGCAGACACCCCTTCCTGATGTTCCCGAGCTCGCCTTTGCAGCTCCAGCAACTGTGACATGACTGAGTCCTGAAGCTCGTCGTCTGACTCAGACTCAGCAACTTCCTGGCCTCCAGCAGACACCTGGGAAGTCCCTGCCGCCGTCTGCTATGGATCAGACAGTGCGACGTACTCACCAGATTGTGATCCCAGGGCTATTCTAAAGCTGGGTCCCACCGAGATATGTGTGTCTGCGCTGGTGGAGGCTGTGGGTGAGCGCTGTGACGGGACTTCAGGGAGGGTTTCAGTGGGTTCCTGTTCTGAACTTCCCTCAGGGCTCGATCGGAGTCCCTGGGTCATGGAGTCCATGGAGTCTCTTGGCTGTTCCCAGATGTGCCTGTGGGAGTGAGGAGAGATAATGAATGCGTGGCAGTGGCCTGTGACACAGGACGCATTACTCACAGCATGGTTATCTGATAGATGTCGCACTGCTGGCTCCTCTCTCGGTAGAGCAGCGCCGATGTCACCATCAGCACAGGACCGGTCCAAAACATCGCCGGCCAGCTGGATGGCTCTATTTTCAAAGTCCATGAGGACCTTGATTTCAGGCATTGCTCCACCAGCCTGCGACCTCTCCCTCTTGTTGTGTGCCAGCTTGTCCTGCACAAATAGAGAGGGAGAGAGGGTAAGCAGAATGCCTGCCAGGCCAGATGATAAGTATACCTGGCCTGTGCGGGTGGTGAGTGGTCCCATGGACAAGATGAGGACAATGACGGTGAGTGTGAGAGAGTGAATGGCGATGTCCCTTGAACTGGCAGTGAGTGAGATCCCTGTGGATGTGTGGTGGGTTAGTGAGTTGAGAGTGATGAGAAGAGTGAGTTACCCTGGCGGAATGGATGAGATCATCCTCTTGTGGTGCTGGATGGCTGTCCTCTTTTGCAGGGCGTTGGCGCTGACCATCGCTGCCACCAGCTGCCAAGCCGGATTGGTGATGTTGCTGCCCATCCTGCGGCCAGAGCGGAGGACATCATAGCGAGTCTCCACCGCACCCAAAAGGGATTCGAGGGACACGTCATTGAACCTGGGGGCTGCAGTCTTCTTGCCTTTTGGGGCCATGTCTTCCATGCAGCACTCGTGGGCTGGAAGCTCTGAGAGGTGTGTGCGCTGCTGCAAGTTAAATATGGTGCGTGGAGAAGTGGTGGTGTGGCAGGCGAATGAAACCCCACCTGCCATGTAAACGGCGTATTTCCCAGGAACACATAATTAATGCGGCAGGTTTGGAACGATAGAGTGTGAGAAGTGGTTTTCCCCGCTCACTGCCGCACTTAGTGCAAATCAGGGACGACTCTGCCCATTATCTGATACTTCCCGTTTGTAAGGTCCCACATTTCAACAGGGACAATGCGTCAAAAAGTACTTGATTGATTGTAAAGGGCAGTGTGGAATGAGACTTTCTATCTGATTTCTTTCCTTGTGGTTTTCCCATCCACAGGTTCTGGCAACGGACATGTCAAAACACATGACCCTGCTGGCAGACTTGAAAACCATGGTGGAGACAAAGAAAGTGACCAGCTCAGGTGTCCTGCTGCTTGACAACTACACTGATAGGATCCAGGTACTGAATGTGCCCTTAGTCGAGGGCATTGTCCTGTGTCTGGGGGCACTGACTGTCTGTCCCGTGTCTGGGGACACTGACTGCCTGTCCCATGTCTGGGGATGCTGACTGTGTCTCATGTCTGGAGGTACTGACTGTGTGTTCTACGTCTCAGGGTGCTGGCTGTGTGTCCCATGTCTGGGGGGACTGACTGTGTGTCCTGTTTCTGATGGTACTGTGTCCTATGTCTGGTGGTACTGACTGTATCCTGTTTCTGGTGGTACTGACTGTGTGTCCTGTTTTTGGTGGTGTTGACTGTGTGTCCTGTCTCTGGCGGTACTGACTGTGTGTCCTGTCTCTGGTGGTACTGACTGTATGTCCTGTTTTTGGTGGTCTTGACTGTGTGTCCTGTTTCTGTCGTACTGTGTGTCCTATGTCTGGTGGTACTGACTGTATCCTGTTTCTAGTGGTACTGACTGTGTGTCCTGTTTCTGGTGGTACTGACTGTGTGTCCTGTCTCTGGCAGTACTGACTGTATCCTGTTTCTGGTGGTACTGACTGTGTGTCCTATTTCTGGTGGTACTGACTGTGTGTCCTGTTTTTGGTGGTATTGACTGTGTGTCCTGTGTCTGGTGGTACTGACTGTGTGTCCTGTCTCTGGTGGTACTGACTGTATCCTGTTTCTGATGGTACTGACTGTGTGTCCTATTTCTGGTGGTACTGACTGTGTGTCCTATTTCTGGTGGTATTGACTGTGTGTCCTGTGTCTGGTGCTACTGACTTTGTGTCCTATTTCTAGTGGTACTGACTGTGTGTCCTGTTTTTGGTGGTATTGACTGTATCCTGTTTCTGGTGATACTGACTGTGTGTCCTGTTTCTGGTGGTACTGACTGTGTGTCCTATTTCTGGTGGTACTGACTGTGTGTCCTGTAGAGCCTTGTGCTTTTTATTTCGGGGCAAATGGTCAAAGGAACAGGAACTGTAACTCCCTGACATCCAGAAATGAACTGCAACTGGCTGTCCTGGGATTGGGTACGATGGTTACTCAGTGTTGGTGTGATTTTGTTGCTAGGTGATGAGGAATATGGTCCACTGTGCTGATCTGAGTAACCCGACCAAACCCCTGGAGCTGTACCGACAGTGGACAGATCGTATTCTGGAGGAGTTTTTCCGACAGGGAGACAAGGAACGCGAGCGAGGGATGGAGATCAGTCCGATGTGTGACAAACACACAGCCTCAGTGGAAAAGACACAGGTATGTGTGGATACAGGGCTGAGATTCACTCTGTTTGGAACACAGTTAGCATACCTTTAAACAACTGAGTCACACAACCCATCTAACTTCAGTACTCCAGAATTAGGTACAGGTTCCTGCTCTTCCACTGCCTCTATCCAAAGACTCCCTCTTCACAGAGTCTGAGTATGAGCACTGGCTGTGAAGCCCCTCACGGTTTAATAGTTGGCTGCCACTCAGTGTCAGTCTGGTTGCTTAGGTTTGTGCCATAGAGAGAGAGAGGTTTATGGATCTGTACCGTTACATCAGGACAGAGAGATGAATGCATGGTTCAAAGTCTGGTGTGGGAGAAATGGGTTCCAGTCCGTGAGGCACTGACACCAGTACTGGGTAAAGTGGGGGCTGTACCATTGGGATGGTCCACACCTGAACCATGCTGGGATGTGTGTTCTTGTGAATCACATAACCAGGGAAGTAGAGAGGGTTTTAAACTAAATAATGGGGGCAAGGGATCAAATGTGGGAAGATGTGGTATATCAAAGAGTAGAGACAAGGTAAGAGAGGAAGGTACTAATATGGGAAATGATAAGCAGACCATGACAGGAAGGACAGAGAGTGAATGGGGAGATGGTGGGAAATTGGAGTTGATGCTGAAATGAGATCAGCCACGATCGTATTGAATAGCGGGGCAGGCTCGAGGGGCTGAATTGCCTACTCCTGCTCCTAGTTCTTATGTTCTTAAAGGTCTAAGAGTAAATCAACAGATGAGGCTAGAGGTTATAAAAATAATAAAAGGACAAAACCTAAGGCTCTGTATCAGAATGCAGGTAGCATTTGAAACAAAACAGATGAACTGATGGTGCAAATAGAGATGAATAGGTATGATCTAATGGCCATTACAGAGACATGACTACAGGATGGGATAAATTGGGACCTGAACAGTGAAGGGTATATGACTTTTAGGAAGGATAGGAAGTTAGGAAATAATGGAAGGGTGACTCTGTTAATTAAAGATGACATTGACACAATAGAGAGGGGTGACCTAAGTTCAGGAAACCAGAATATAGAAGCAGTTTGGGTAGAGATGAGGAACGATAAAGGCAAGAGCTCGCTTGTGGGAGTGGTGTACAGGCTTCCTAACAGTAATCACATGGTAGGACGGGACTGGGTATTAAGGAAGACATATTGGGAGCTTGTCAGAAAGATACAGTGATTATCATGGGGGATTTTAATCTACTTATAGACTGGAATAGCCAGATGGGCAAAGGCAGTGTCGATAACAAAGTCATGGAATGTTTTTCGGATAACTTCCTAGATTAACATGTTCTGGAGCTAACCAGGGAGCAGGCGAGACTAACCTGTGTTATGATCCCAGCTGATGTTACTACTGGACAAGATCCCAGGGTGGAGCCTGGCTTGATAGATCCTAACTTTTATTTTTTTTAGAAACATGGAGGGCGGCTACTGAATTGTCAGCTGATGAACTTTTAACAAAAGATTGAAACTTTTATTAAACAAGAAAAAATGAACTATATCACAATATTCCTTCACCCGCAACTATATTTTTACAGATATAAACAGATTTGTAAAGATTAACTCAAGTTACAAAATCCACCTTATACTCTAGTGTTCACAGTAAGTATGTAGCCCATATAAACCTGTGGTCGGACACCCCACACTCTGAAACCAAGTGACAGATGCCACCCAAAGCAGGTGCTATGGATGTCTCAACTCCCCCTAGACACTTGTCACACCGTGAGCCAGCCAGTCACGTTGAACTGTCTTTCTCCTGAGAGTTTCCAATCTCAACATTCGAAGTAATCGCCTTGGAATATTCTCCCAAATGGTGCTTTCACTTGGACGTCTTCAACAAGGATCCACCTCCAACAGTTTGAACTCTCTTTCCAATGTTCATCTCCCCTGCATCTCTTTCAGGCTTTCACCCTTCACACATACTCTGGGGTATTCAGCTGTGCCAAGCAGGACACCAATGTTTCACAGGCCCACAGTAAGGAATCACCCACCTTTGTCTGTCTCCTCAGATCTTCTGGCTTCTCACAAGCCCACCTTGCCTTGATTCCTGCTCCCTGCAGCTTTCTGTCTTTAATTTGGAGCCTTTTCCTCTGCTCCTGACTTTAACTTCACTGAACAGGCTCTGTTCCAGATTCTTGTCCTTTGACTTACCTATCATCTTGGGACCTTTTCCCGTACCACTCCCTGGTTTTGGGACTTTCTTCTTTGTTCTTTGGAACCTGCTTCCTGCAGTCCCCGCTCCTGTGTCCAGCTTCTCCTGGCAACTGCTTCCAACTGCCCTAAAACTGCTTTCTGTTTCTCCCTGTGTCACTGTGGGTCCTTGTTTCTAGGCAACAGTACCGTTCTTCCCACTTTGTTTGTTTTAACTTCTCTAAACCACTTCAAAGGTGGTAAAACCTCATTAAAATGCAGGTACACAAACAGGGCATCGGATCTGCTGGCCCCAGTCTAAATTGAAACTAAAATCCAGGTTTCACCTTTCTAACAATAAAAAAAATTAAACTTAAATTTAAACTTAAAGTAATAGCTTATTCCTAATACACAAATCCATGGTTAACTAAAAATGTTAAGGGTAGTATCAAACTTAAAGAAAAAGCATATAATTGTGCAAGGATGGGTGGCATGTCAGAAGATTGGACAGAATATAAAAAACAGCAAAGAGTGACTAAAAGATTAATAAGGAGGGAAAAATTAGAGTATGAGAGAAAGCTAGCTAGAAATATAAAGTCAGATAGTAAGAGTTTTTATAGATATTTTAAAAAGAAAAGAGTTAACAAAGTGAGCGTTGGTCCTATTGAAAGTGAGTCTGGGGAATTAATATTGAAAAAGTAAGAAGATTGCAGATGAATTGGACGGTATTTCACTTTAGGGGATATAAGTAACATCCCATAAATAGCTGTAAATCAGGAATTTGAAGGGAGGGAGGAACTCAAGAAAATTACAATCACCAGGGAAGTGGTACTGAGCAAATTGTTGGAACTGTGGGTTGACAAGTCCATGGGTCCTGATGGATTTCATTCTAGGGTCTTAAAAGTAGTGACTAATGAGATAGTTGATGCGTTGGTTTTAATTTTCCAAAATCCACTAGATTTGGGAAAGATTCCATTTGTTTAAAAAATAGCAAATATAACTCCTTTATTCAAAAAGGGAGGGAGACAGGAAACCATAGGCCAGTTAACCTAACATCTGTCATAAGGAAAGTTAGAGGCTGTTATTAAAGATGCCGATAGCATAATGGTATTGTTGCTGGACTAGAGATCCAGAGACCCAGGGGAATGCTCTGGGGACCTGGGTTTGAATCCTGCCACAGCAGATAGTGGAATTTGAATTCAATAAAAAACAATCTGGAATTAAAAGTTTGATGATGACCATGAAACCATTGCTGATTGTCATAAAAACCCATTTCACTAATGTCCTTTAGGGAAAGAAATCTGCTGTCCTTACCTGGTCTGGCCTACAAGTGAAGCCAGACCCACAGCAATGTAGTTGACTCTTAAATACCCTCTGAACAAGGGCAGTTAGGGATGGGCAATTAATGCTGCCCACATCCCATGAATGAATAATGAAAAACAGGCACTTAGATAAATTCGAGGTAATCAGGCAGAGTCAACATAGCTTTGTGAAAGGAAAATTGTGTTTAACCAATTTATTGAAGTTCTTTGAGGAAGTAATAGGTGCTGTGGATAAAGGGGAGCCAGTGGATGTACTGTACTTAGATTTCCAGAAGGTATTTGATAAGGTGCCTCATCGAAGGTTAGTGCAGAAAATAAAAGCTGATGGTGCAGGGGATAACATGTTGGCATGGATAGAAGGTTGGCTAGCTAACTTGCTCCTAATTCATATATTCTTAAGGAGAAATTTAGTGGAAAGATGTAAGTTCACCTCTGAATCCCATTCAGCACATCGCTGATTCAGGCTTCACGTTTTGAGAATCCCTAAGTGGGATAGACAACAAGATCCATCTTGAACACAAATACCTCAGGTCTACAGTAAGGGAAGCTTAGGGAGGGTAATGGGGGGAAGGTAGGGGAGGGGGAATGGAAAGATGTTTATTGTCTCTGATGTTATTCACTGTGCTTTTCAGGTGGGATTCATTGACTACATCGTGCACCCTCTGTGGGAAACATGGGGTGACCTGGTGCACCCTGATGCCCAGGATATCCTGGACACTCTGGAGGACAACAGATACTGGTATCAAAGTATGATTCCGCAGAGCCCCTCCCCACCGCTGGATGACCCCAGTCAGAATGAAGAAGTGTGCATTGACAAGTTTCAATTCGAACTGACACTGGAGGAGGAAGAGGATTCTGATCGATCAGACAAGGAGAGAAACAGCACAGGAGAGGAGGAGACCAGCTGCCACAGCTCAGAGGAGACCATGTTGTGCACAACCGAGGCACAGGAGGAGAGAGGCAGCGAGGAGGGACAGTTAGACACCACAGCCAAGGACACATCTTCTGTAGCATCATAAAAGAGGGAGAACAGCCCTTGTGTAGAAAGGACAAAACAAATGAAATTTGTCTTTCTTTGGAGACATGCGCATCAACTGTAGATTGGAATCCAGGTCTGGGAGTGGGTTCCACTGTCAGAGCACCCTAACACTCAGGAAATCGGGGATAGAAGGGTGGCAGCAGATCAAAGCCATTCTTCCTTTGGTTTGGACCTTTAATGGGTAATAGGGTGAGAGGAAGTCACTGAGAAATAACATGTTCCTCACTCATGCCCCAGCCCGACAGGACTGAAGGAGAAGGAACGACAGACTTTCAACAGGAATTGGGTGAACCCACCTAAGCTCCCTCTCCTCCGCATTGTTTCCACAGCAAGGAAGCCATTTCTCTGAGTGTGACAGGGTCTGGGAACTGTGTGCCTTTTCTAGAATTATCTACAAGCTTTGTCTTTGTAGTTAAGTCAAGCAATGATTTGTTTTATTTTTAATGTTATATATTACGTACTGTTTCTTATAATTTATTCTGCAAGGTTCTAGTAAGAGCCAGATCAATGGGACAGAAGCCGGTGGATTTGAAGTTAAACCGGTTACAAACACTAAACTCTGCTCTTCAATTTGTGAAGTCTTCCTCCAACCTTCTTTTGCACAAAACGGCAATATCTTGGAACTTTTTAAAATAATTTAAGTTGTAGAGATTCTGGGATGTGCACAATTAGCTGTGCTGGCTGAGGATGGGAATGTTTCCTCTGTTTGAGGTTTACCATTCCCTTGTGCTAGGAGGGTACTGCACTTTCATGTCCTGAGTGGCTTTGAGTAGAACAAGGTAAGGTTTGGTCCCAGGTTGCAGCTAGCTCCACATCAGGACAGCCTCCTGCCCTCTTTACTCTGCCAGCCATTCTTCTGAATTCTGGCAAGAAATTTAATTATAGGAATATTACAGCCAGGCCCAATAATATCTTCACCTGATAAATATACACAGATATGGGCACACACATGCGCGCATTCAAACACGCACATACACACAAATACACGAACGCAGGCACACATACACAAGCACATATACGTACACACACTGATAGCTACTGAGGTGTAAAGAAAATCCTGAAATCGGAATGATTTACTTATCTGCCCCAGAATCAGGAGAGGGTTCTGTTCCAAACCACGACTTTCATTTGCTTGTTTCTCCAATTACCCCCAAGACCACGTTACATTCAGGACATGAGATTGCCGCTCTCCTGGTTTGCTGTATAAGGTCAGTATAAGTTAATTTTTTTTTGCCTTAAACTCAGTTTGAGCTTGCAAGAGAACTCTCTACAGCCCACTCTCAATCCCGGAGATGAGATTGTGGGTGTGATGCCATAGGGATTCCCTCCTGTGCCAAGAGCCAAGCTAATGGAGTCTGCCAGAATTGCCAATACTCTGTGCTGTTCTCACCGCCATAAATGCTGCATTCTATTAAGACTCAGCTCACGGAACATGATGTTAATCATATTGAGTTCCAGAACTAACTTAGACAGTGCACAATGTGGAGCATACACTCTCCCTATAACTCAACACCCACTTTGAAACATACAGCACAGGAGTACATTCAGTCTGCCAAGGCTGTGCTGGCTCTTTGAAAAAGTTGTCCAATTAGACCCATCCACCTGCTTGCTCCTATTTCTTTAGTTTTTGAGTATTTATCCCATTCAATTGAGTATTTTGAATTCAATTTTGAAGTTGCAAAAGAATTTGGTTCCACTTTTGGGAAGTGCGTTCCAGGTGACAATAACTCGCTGTGTAAAAAAATTCTCACCTTCACAGATTCTTTAATCTGTGTCTTCTGGTTCAGTCCTCCAGCCAGTGCAAACAGCTTCTCCAACTTTTAAAAAATTATTTAATGGGATGTGGGCATCGCTGACCAGGCCTAACTGCCCTTGAACTGAGCAGCTTGATAGACCATTTCAGAGGGCGGTTAAGGGTCACTCACATTGCTGTGGGTCTGGAGTCACATGTAGACCAGGCCAGTTAAAGTTGGCAGATTTCCTTCTCCTAGGGACATTACTGACCCAGATAGGTTTTTTATGACAACTAATGATAGTTTGTGGTCACCGTTACTGAGACTAGCTTTCAATTCCAGATTTGATTAATTGAATTTTTCAATTCCACCAGCTACCTTGGGGAAATCTGCATCAATGTCCCATAGAGTATTAGCCTCGGTCTTTGGATTATTAGTCCAGTGACATTGTCACTACACCACCATTTTCCCATCTCCTCCAGCTAAACCTCTCATTGCCATAGCGCTTAGAGTCAGGTTGGCAGAGCCAAGGATTAAAAATCTGGAGCGGTGTAAACTTCCCCTGTGTGTGCGTATAACATCACCCTTAACCTTTAGAGCAGGATGTGCTCTGATATCTGAGAGTTAGAATCCCAGCCCCCAGCTCTGTTGTTCCATGCCCCAGTATAATAGTATTGAATTCTGAAAAGTCAGGCTTCTCCACGAAAGAAATTATCATCACGATCTTCCAAATCATGGGACGTTTCATGAAGCAAAAACACTCTTCCCTCTTTGGCTAAACCGGCGAGCCACAGAGATAGGCAGCTGGTGATATTGTGGCCATTCTGTACAGTCTCCGCTAACCAGCCAGGATCTGGCACAGATTTGTAGTTCTTGTACAGTTTTTTAGTTTTTATTGTTCATGATTTATTTTTTTGGTTCTGGTTTGATATTTGTACATAATGTAATGTTTGTAAATGACTCATTCTAAAGCTGTTACAATGTGGAGACCAAGAGATAGTCCTGATGAGAAGAATAGTGTTAAATCCCGTGTATTATAATGTGATGTGTTATAATGCTCTTGGGGATTGTCACCAACGCCAAGCCAGTATCCTTTACCAAGTAAGGAGGTGGGGCAAAAAAACAAGATTTGAAACGTGTCTGCAACAAATATTCACTCATATACACTCAACCGTGATGGGGGAATGGTTTACATATCTGAGATTGGATCAGGCAAAGATTTGAATAAACCCAGACCACTTTCAACTCTAATTTCTGCCTCAGAATGTGAAATTATTAACAGGACTATTAAGCCAACTATCTCTCCCTGTACAGATAACCCAATATACTGATTCAAAGATTCACCTCTCAACCATTCTTCCTCTCATGAAACACCTCACCCAATCCCCACCTTGCGCAGTCCCCCTCCCACCCTTTGCCTAATCCTCACTCACATATTTTGCCTTTGCCCAGTCCCCCCTTCGCCCACTCTCTCTCTTCCCATTCACCCCTCGCCCATTACCCCCTCTCCCTTTCCCCATCACCCAATTCCCCCCTCTCCCATTCCTCCCTAACCCATTCCCCCCTCACCCATTCCTTCTCACCCTATCCCCCTCACCCAATCCCCCTTCACCCATTCCCACTTCTCCCATTTGCCCTCACCCAATGCCCCCCTCTCCCATTCCCCCATCTCCCATTTCCCCCGTCACCCATTTGCCCTCACCCAATGCCCCCCTCTCCCATTCCCCCCTCCCCCATTCCCCCTCACCCATCCCCCCTTCACCCATTTCCCCTTCACCCAATGCCCCCCTCTCCCATTTCTCCCTCACCCATTCCCCCCTTGTCCATTCCCCCTCTCCCATTCCTCCTCATCCATTCCCCTTGCCCATTCTCCCCCTCACTCATTTCCCCCCTTCTCCATTCCTCCTTGTCCATTACCCCCCTTCTCCTATTCCACCTCACCCATCCCCCCCCCAATTCCCTGCTCACATATTCCTCCCTCATCCATTCCCAGAATCTGATCTACTCTAGACTTGATCGGTCAGATTGTTCTTTCTCTGAATCATGTTCAAGAATTTGAGAAATTTGGAAACTGTAAACAGGAAACTAAAAGTTTAGTAGGGCCCACGTGCTACAGTGTAGTGCACTCCCCTGTGTGCACGTTCATTGGGTACAGTGGTAAACAAGACACTGGAGTCTCCAATGTGTCAGAAATACAGCATCCTGTGGGTGTATATAGCTCAGCTTGTTCCAGTCAGACAATCTGTGGTGGAGGTGAGGGTATGTGACAACCTTTATTGACCCAAACTTGATTTGCTCTTGCACTATTGTTTAAATGGAAAAGAGCTGACTCCACAAAAACTCCAGTTCAGGTCTGTCCTACTGCATTGGGTCTGAGCTCACAGCAGTGGCAGTAAATCAAGTCCCAGAAATCATGAAGCTTTACACAATCATTACAACTAATATACACAGCCAAGAATCTTCCAGAAAATTATATGGGCAAGATAAAGGTCACGGGTCAGTACCTGGCACTGCTGGACTGAGCTGAACGTTTCTCTACACGGCTGTATATTTTCAGTCCTAGGTGCCCACGGAATAGAAGATTCTAAGATGGTTTGGTGAAGGAAACTGAGCGCTTTTAACACTTAACTTTCCACATTCATTCAAATGGATCTGTTGTAAATTGTAGCATTAAATCTCACAGAAATATGTTTGAAAAAATATTAAAAATCACTTGAAATTACTGCTTGTAGTATTTGTAGATTTGTTATGATGCATGGGTGTGAACTGAACTGTTTAGAAACTCATGCCCAGATTTATATCTCAGCCAGCTCCACATTGTGGTTGGGATTTGAGGCATTAACTCAGATTCCTCGCTATCTCTGTCCACCTTGCTCTCTCAGTCTTTCAGTGTTAGAATGTGTTCCCATCGATAAAATAACAGCGCACAAACCGTCAACCCCATACCCAAATGTGTACATTGTGAAATATGTCATTTTGCCTATTTTTAAAATCGCTCTCTTATTTAAGATATAAGGAATTTAAGTCACTGTGGGAAATGTGAGAAACATCAAGATATAAAAAGCATGTTGAAGGTCTGTAGAGAATTGGTGTAAATATTCTATTTCATAGAACCATAGGTGTTACGGCACAGAAGGAGACCATTTGTCCCATCTAGTGTCTGCCAGCTCTATATCAGTGCAATCCAAAACGAATCCCACTATCCCATATCGCTGTGTCAATCCCAAACTACTGTCATTATGTATTGCTGAAAAAAGAGACATGTCGAAGCTTATCACCTTGCGCTCATCAGGACACTTTACCAGGATACCAATTTAAGGGGAAAACAACAATTTATACCGTATGTGAAGAGAATGCTGATTGGTTGGCAAGTGGTGTTGCCATGGAGAATGCACCACTGATGGGGACTGACAGTTAATTACCAAGCATTGTTTGAAATTTAAACCAGGCAGCTTGACCCTGCTTGGTCAAGGCATAGCTCTGAGGAATGAGTCAGTGAATGGCTTTCACTTATTTTGTTTAGTTGGAACAGGTGCAATGTATGTACATGTTCTTTCTGTCTGTGAAGAACAGGGCCCTGTGTATTAATATACGTAGCTTCCAGTACATGCAAATGTGCCACACGTGAGCCTGACTGACCATCGTAAATTGGTTGTCAGCGTAATTCTTAGCATAATGAGGATCGTTTAGCAAATGTTGTCCAATCACAGAATCACATCTTATGTTGGACACAGTTTTGAGTTTTGCAAGCACGGGCTAGTTGGGTACGGTCTGTACCTTGCCTGTTGCGAACAGCAGAAGGGACATGCTGTTTACAATCTGCAAGTCATTGGGATGTACAGCCTTCATACCTAGCATCACACCGATACTGAAATTCATATACCACATACTCATTTGTGTGATAGGCAGAATGGCTTTTTGGTCTGACAGCAGCATCCTGTTCGTAGCAAATATCACTTGTGTTGCTACTGTATAGTAGCAGCGTGAAACAGCTAACTTCACCTGTTGTTCAAATTTTTGAGATACCTTGAAGGGCAATCTGCGGTAGACTGGGCACTTCTCAGGGCTGAAAGTGATGGCCTTAAGCCCATTCATGAGTTTGCGTGATGAACGTTAGCGCTGATCTGATCAGGGTAGCCATTATCCTGCAGGATGCCTTTGATGCCCCTATTTCAGCATCAAGCTTGCATGGTGAGCAAATGGCTTGGTCCCCATTTACAAGTTTGCCGATAAGGCTAATCTTATAGCGTGTGGGACTGTAAGAATCCCAATGCGTATATTGGCCAGGGAAGATAGGCTTGTAGTAGACTGTGGTAGAGAACCCCCAGCAGATTTCTCAAGTAGCATTTCAGGAAGAGGAGTTCATTTGACTGCTCCATTTCAAAGGTGAATTTGAGTGCAGGATGGGGCCTACTAAGACATGTAAGGTAATATTATGTGTAGCTACAGATTTAAATATAGCAAACATATCATCCTTATGTCGGAAATGTGTGATGGGTAGCAGGCTAGATCATTCCATCGAAGACACATT
This sequence comes from Isurus oxyrinchus, assembly GCA_026770705.1. NCBI lineage: Eukaryota > Metazoa > Chordata > Chondrichthyes > Lamniformes > Lamnidae > Isurus > Isurus oxyrinchus. The sequence continues at coordinate 29,129,346 of JANJGN010000029.1, read as the reverse complement.
TCACATGGAACCCAACAAAGATGTTTGCGAGAGCTGGACCTAGAGGGGATCTCATGGCAACACCATCTATTTGTATCATTAAAACAAAACTCAACTGTGTGAGTGGCCGAGTTCATAAGTTCAATGAATACTGATTAACGCAATGGTAGCAGATCTAGATCACCATGATATAGTGCTGCAGCACAAATATCTATGGCTTCCCTGAGTGGATCATTGGTGAATAGGCTAGCAATATAAAATGAGCACATGGACACAGCATTGTTATCAATATGCAAGTCCTGTATGTCCTTCACAAACATGAAGGAGCCCTTCACCGTGTATGTAGAAAACTTGGTCAAAACTGGTTGTAACAATTCACCCAGCCATTTGGTCAATTCATGTTGTGCAGAACTGATCATAGATAAGATGAGGTGTAAAGGGACATCACTTTTGTGTGTCCTGAGCACACACATTTGCAGACATAGCGAACTGTGAGGACGAACCTGTTGTATATATCACGTGGTAACTCATCACTCTTACGCAAGTCCAGCAAATGTGTTTTTAGCTTACTTTCGAGCAAGGTCATGTTGAGTGGCAGGTCCAATGGATACGAATTTGGACCTGTCATTAAGAATGGTGTGCATTTTGTTAATATAGTCACACTTGTTAAGGATAACTATTCCTGTCCCTTTGTCAGGTTTACTGATCTGTATGTATGGGTTGGTCTTAAGGCCTTCACAATGCTGCAAACAGAAAGAACAGGTACACACGTTGTGCCAGTTTCAGCTAAACAAAATAAGTGACAGCCATTCACTGACTCATTCCTCAGGGCAATGCCTTGACTAATCAGGGTCAAGCTGTCTGGTTTAAATTTCAAACAATGCTTGGTAGTTAACTGTCTGTCACCATCACTGGTGCACTCTCCATGGCAACGCCATTTGCCAACCAATCAGCACACTCTTCACATACCATATAAATTGTTGTTTTCCCCTTGTATTGGTATTCTTGTGAGTGTCCTGATGAGCTTAGACATGCAGAATAGATAAGGGACAACCAGTAGATGTGGTGTATTTGGATTTTCAGAATGCTTTTGATAAAGTCCCAGGTAAGAGGTTAGTGTGTAAAATTAAAACACATGGGATTGGGTAATATATTGGCATGGATTGAGAATTGGTTAACAGACAGGAAACAGAGAGTAGGAATAAATGGGTCTTTTTCAGACTGGTAGGCGGTGACTAGTGAGTTACTGCAGGGATCAGTGCTTGGGCCCCAGCTATTCACAATATATATCAATGATTTGGATGAGGGAACCCAATGTAAAATTGCCAAGTTTGCTGATGACAGGAAACTTGGTGGGAATGTGAGCGATGAGGAGGGGGTTAAGAGGCTTCAAGGCGATTTAGACAGGTTGAGTGAGTGGGAAAATACATGGCAGATGCAGTATAACATGGATAAGTGTGAAGGTATGCACTTTGATAGGGAAAACAGAATGGCAGAGTATTATTTAAATGGGAAATGTTGATGTACAAAGGAGCTGGATGTCCTTGTACACCAATCATTGAAGGGCCAAATGGCCTCCTCCTGCTCCTAATTTCCATGTTTCTTTTTTTCAGTGATACACAAGTTCTGTACTTCCAAACAACTACTGCCACTGCCCTGTATCTCCCTGTAGCACAACATCAATCCCAAACTAATCCCACTAAGCTGTTCTCTCCACATAGCTCCATTTCAATCCCAAATTAATCGTACTGCCCTGCATCTTTCTCTTTATTTGGTGCCAAATTTAAATTGCCATTAGGAAAGGAGAGTGCCTCAGAGATCATTATATATTTGTGAGAAATTTTCTTCAAGGTCAGTGAAGAGCACTGTTGCTTTGCCACTGACAGCAAAATGCAGCAAACTATTTAACAATTCCTCCCAGTGATCTACCTGCTCCTCATGTCAATGACAGAGTGAACGTAGAGTGTGCACAGTACCAGCAGGCAACCACTGGGTGGTGGCAAAGCTCCATATTGCTGGCCTATGTGTCAGCGCCCTAAATACCCACCCCAAAACCCTTCCAGCCCCCAATAATGGCACTCAAAACACTCTGACCCCAGCCCTAAAAAAAACCTCCTAATTCAAATAACAATCCAACCCCAAATGCCCGAGTGTGTACATTATGAAATGTATCATATTGCTGATTTGTAAAATCACTCTCTTATTTAAGGATTTTATGGCCCTGCCAAGGCATCTGCCCCTGGTGGATGCGGTGAGCCACTGAAATCTCTGTTCGGTTCAGCAGAACCATAATATCCTGCCGGCAGGAGGAGCTGTAAAATCCTGGCCATAAGGAATTTCAGTCACTGTGAGAAATTAAACCACTTCCAGAAAGCCCAGTAAATTGAGAAGCCAGCAGTCATGTTTTGGCAGTTCCCATTATAAATGTGGTCGCAGGATTAAAACATGATGACCTGTCAATAAGACATGAAAGAAATCAAAAACTGTGCGCATCAAATTTTATTCTTTTTTGCTTATTTTGAAGTGGACTTTTGCTGAACAATGTTCAGCACCATTTTCAACTCCTCAGGTACTGAAGCAGTCCATGTCCAAATGCAGCAAGACCTGGACAATATCCAGGCTTGGGGTGACAAGTGGCAAGTAACATTCGCACCACACAAGTGCCAGGCAATGACCATCTCCAACAAAAGAGAATCTAATCATCGCCCCTTGATATTCAATGGCATTACCATCATTGAATCCCCCACTATCAACATCAAGGGGGTTTACCATTGACCAGAGCTGGAACTAACCATATAAATACCGTGGTTACAAGAGCAGGTCAGAAGTCACCTGTGGTGAACAACTCATCTCCTGACTCCCCAAAGCCTGTCCACCATCTACAAGGCACAAGTCAGGAATATGATGGAATACTCTCAACTTGCCTGGATAAGTGCAGCTCCAACAACACTCAAGAAGCTTGACACCATCCAGGACAAAGCAGCCCACTTGATTGACACCACATCCACAAACATTCACTCCCTCCACCACCGACATACAGTGGTAGCAGCGTGCACCATCTACAAGATGCACTGCAGAAACTCACCAAGGTTCCTTAGGCAGCACCTTCCAAACCCATGACCGCTATCATCTAGAAGGACAAGGGCAGCAGATAGATGGGAACACCACCACCTGGAAGTTCCCCTCCAAGCCACACATCATCCTGACTTGGAAATATATCGCCGTTCCTTCACTGTCACTGGGTCAAAATCCTGGAACTCCCTTCCTAACAGCACTGTGGGTGTACCTACGCCACATGGACTGCAGCTGCTCAAGAAGGCAGCTCACCCCCACCTTCTCAAGGGCAATTAGGGATGGGTAATAAATGCTGGTCTAGCCAGCGATGTCTACATCCCATGAATGAATAGAAAAAGCTGGCTGCTACAGATCATATGACTCAAAAGATTGGCCAATTATTCTGGAAATCCCCAACAGTAGTTACAAGAACAAAAGAGTTTCACTCTCACTCTTGTAGAATCTCACACTGCATTGTAGGAACATATTATAATCACAAAACCAGGGGACTTGCAGACATCAAAACTCATTATTCTTGCAGAGGTGCTATCAGACCCATCTCACACCTGGGACTGTCAAGGTCCATGTCAAAAAAGGAACCATTGAAGGGAATTGGACATCATTTACATTTTTATAAGCTTACCCCTCTAGCGGAGTCTGAGGATTTACCTAGACAATAGCTACCCAGAACAGTGTCATTAGTATGGATTATGACTCTTTCAGAGGCTAATGACTGGGACATTATAAGTCAAAAAACAAGCCAGGTCCAGGCACCAGATAAACATAGCTTTATGAAATCACTGTGGAGGATGGAGGTCACATGACTCAAGTGACCATTTTGAAATCTTTTTATACAATTGAGAACTCAGAAGCAGGTCAGTCTCCTGACTTACTGCTGACCAGAAAGGAACAACAGCAGGGCACCCAACTGACCAACAGCCAACCACAAATCTCATCTCCTCGAAGTTTGTTCATCTGGAAGCCTCTGGCCGCTGCCTGCCAAGCAGAACAAGTCTCATCTCGCTGCACCACCCTCCACATAAAGGAATTTTGTGCTGCTGTCCTCAGCTAGGAAACCACCTGAGTTGGAACCTCTCCATGAATGAATCCCCCTCTGAATCTTCACTTTCTGGAGTCTAGAAATCAAGTTAACTAATATTAATTTCTGTGGTCCTTTTACTGTTGTTATCCATAGTTGAAAAAATCCCTTTTTTCTATCCCTTTATTGTATATATATGTGTGTGTGTGTGTGTGTGTGTGTGTGTGTGTGTGTGTGTATATATGTGTATATGTGTGTGTATGTGTGTGTGTATTTGTGTGTGTATGTGTGTGTGTACGTGTGTGTGTGTGTACGTATGTGTGCGTGTATGTGTGTGTGCGTGTATGTGTGTGTGCATGTATGTGTGTGTGCGTGTATGTGTGTGTGTGTATGTATATGTGTATGTGTGTGTGTGTATGTGTATGTGTGTGTGTGTGTGTGTGCATATGTATGTGTGTGTGTGAGATCTCTCTCTAGGTGTCATGAAGATATTAATGTATATAATGTTATCGGAAATTATTTTTGAATTGGACTTGTAGTAGGGTCTGTGTCTGTGGGGGTGTGTGTGTGTGTGTGCCTTAATTGGATTAAAGCCAGCTAGTCTGCGTGTTTTGATGTATGGTAGTTTTGAGATGTTAACTGGGTGAACAGTAAGGAGAACAGTAAGGTAAAGAGTACATTTGCATTTGTTGAATAAACCATTCAAAAGAAGGGAGTAAAATCTTGCACCTAGCTAGGAGACACCAAGAAATGTATTAATATTACTAATGAAATTAGCACTATGAAAGGGGTTTTATTGTTAGAAGAGGTGGAGTGCAAAGGGCCTGGCAATACAAAGAGTATTTACATTCAAAGGGAAGGCTAGGTATATACAGAAGAGTTTTGTATGTGGAAGTCAGAGGCATGTGGGATCTAAGCCACCTATAAGCCTACAACTGTCTACAAAGGAAACAAATTGAAAGGAACTTCATTTTGAATTTGTAAGATAAGATGTGTTTTGTCTGGTGTCTGTTTAAATCTATGGGTTTTTGTTGCCTTGGGAAAGATTACCTGGGACTGATTAATCTGGGGATTTGTTTAAAAGTTATTATGGGAGTAAAGTCTAGATGTGTGTATGTGGTTAATTAGTTGTTAAATCAATAAATGTTTGTTAGTTTTATATAAAAAATTTGAGGCTTGATGATTTTATTTCTGAATTCAGAGCTGCATCTCAAACATACCTATTGAAAATAAGGTTATGACAGTTGTTTAAAATTTCCCTCTGGGAGTTTAAATAACTCAGCCTTTACCAACTGCTGTGGCATAATACTAGGTTTGAATGTGTCAATAAACTAACCTTCTGAGTTAATCATATGGAGAGTTTGCTGCAAGTCACTTATAAAATTGCACCACCCAAACTGAGGAACAATTAAAGCAGTCCTGCTGACAGATAGGCAGTGAGAGGGTAAACACGTTCAGTCCTGCCTATCTCTGCTGTCCGGAACACAGACTGGGATCTTAGGTCTGGGTTCTGATCTACGACAAGGGAGCCAAAAGTTGACCAAACAAGCAAAAATCTGACCAAAAGGCTTGACCAAAGTACACATGTAAGAAATGGGATGAATCTGATACAAAAGGAACCAACTGGAAGTAAAAAATGAAAGTTCAGTGCCTGAAATGATCCGTAAAAGGCACTTAAACTACCATAGCCAATTCCCTTCCCTTAACACTCGAAAAATATCAAAAGTCAATGTGAAGATTTAAACAGCAAAACACGAGCATCCCCAAGCAGTGAACAACTGAAGGCCGAAGCTAGGGAGGTACAAAAGTAATGAAGTGAAGTGAGCTACTCCAGATGGTACTTGAACATTTAGACCCCACTTATCAACCAGAACAGGCAGACGAGGAGTTAAATTGGCTGACACCAATCCCTCCCCCTTGCCAATTTTAAGCTGTAAAAACTCAGGATTTCAGGAGAGAGAAAGAAAGAGAAAAAGGGAGACAGAATTCCAGATCTAAATTTGGAAATGGGGTTAGAGGGTCAAAGGGAGGGAGAGAGAGATTAGTCAGATGAAAGCTGCCAGGGAAAACCTCTCTCTATCTGGCAACTATTCAATTCCCCCATTACCACAGGGGACTAACAGTGTCAATTAGCTCCGGGCAATTTGAACTTTTTAAGAAAGATTTGTGGGTTTTTTTTAAATACAAGCAAAGACACTGAGCAAAAGATGGCTGATCATGTAAAGTGACGACTTTCGGGAAAAGTCCTATGTGGATTACACTAACAGGCCTGTACTGGGACAACATGGAATGTCACAGGTGAAAAGGTCTCATGGCCTTCTTCAAGCCGAGACATTTGAAAGAGAGATAGGAAAGATGCAAAAGACTGAACTTTAATCTCCTGTGGCTGCAGAGACAAATGACTGATTTGCATGTCTCAGCAGACATCCGAAATCCATCTGCTGTTGATTTACCGAATCACAGAATTGTTACAGTGCAGAAGAAGGCCATTCGGCCTGTCATGTCTGCACCGGCCCTCCAAATGAACATTATGACTTAGTGCCAGTCTCCTACCTTTTCCCCATAACCCTGCACATTGTTCCTATTCAAATAACCATCCAACGCCCTCTTGAATGCCTGAGTTGAACCTGCCTCCACCACATTTCCAGGCCGTGCATTCCAAACCAAAACCACTCACTGCCTCTATTATTGAAACCCAGGATACTATATTCTTTATCAACTGCTCTCTACACGTGTCCTGCCACATTCAATAATCTATGCACATATACACCCAGGTCCCTCTGCTCATGTACACTCATAAGAATTGTACCCCTTATTTTACATTGTCTCTCCATGTTCTTTCTACCAAAAAATTTATCACCTCACACTTCTCCACATTGAACTTCATCTGCCACCTATCTGTCCATTCCACCAACTTGTCTGTTTCCTTTTGAAGTTCTATACTGTCCTCCTCACAGTTTACAATGCTTCCAAGTTTCGTATCATCTGCATTTATATCTCCGAATATGTAAATGGTCTAAGATGAAAAGAACATGGGCTCTGGGTGCGTGTCATACTTTTTCCCTTCCAGAACACACAGGGAAAAGTTAGTTAAAAAGCTGGTGTACTGGTGTGTGACTGTGTTTGACAGTAAGTAGGAAACAAGCTAGTCATCACCCTGCAGCTTGCAGGCAAAAGATCTCTCTCTTTGTTACTGGAGGCAAAGCTCAGCAGGAGCTACAATCTAAAGGAAATAGGACAGCCCAGTCAGCCACCCTGCAGAGACAAGTGTCTCCAAACTAACTATGAAACTGCCAGTGTCAACTCTACCAGAATCACCCAATTTAACAGCCGCAATGTACGCCCCACGGACAAGCCAAAGATTGACTCATTTCTGATCTCTGTGTAACGTGTGTTGCATTTTTATTATTTTTCTTGGGTTTTAAGAACTAATAAACTTACTCTTTATTTGACTCAAGAAAGCCTGGTTAAATTGGCTCCTTCTAAAAAGTAAATACATTTGAACTGGGGACAGGTATCCGAGGGGAAGGGATCCCTTTTAAATTAACCTTTTGTGACCAACCGAGGTGGTTGAATAAAGAAGGGGGAGCCAGCTCATTACTCCTGGCCCGGGAGCATCACAAAATTGGGTTCCTGTTCAGGAAGCTAACAAATTGGGGGACCTCGCCCATGGACCAGTCATAACAAATTGGGTGCTCGTGCCGAGAAGGTTCCTATAGACAGAATGAAAAAATTAGAGTGGGGGAAGTAAATTGTTCCTTTGGAAGCAATTTTAAAGAAAAAGGCAAAAAGGTTTTCGTGAGTCTGTCCAATAAAGTGTAAAAATGTCCACATTTGATACCAGTGCTTTTACAGACGGAAGGGACAATACTTATGAAAATTTAGTAGCTCTGTCCCTCGAACAGTTAAAAGAGCTAGTGAGGCACTTAGTATTAGAATTTCACTCAAAAGCCAGAAAACCCAAAATTTTAAAAGAGATGGCCAATGGTTTGTAGGTGGAAATTGAGGATGATGAAACGGAGAGAGTAGCGGTAGAGAGATCAAAATCGGAGCAGCGGAAATCAGAATTTCAGGAAAGAGAAAAGAGAAGGGAAAGGGAGAGAGAGAAAGAGGAAGGGAAAGGGAGAGAGAGAAAGAGAAATGACAGGAAAGGGCACAGAGAGAAGAGAGAGAATTTCAGGACAGGGAGAGGGAAAGGGAGTATAAACTAAAACAGCTCAAGCTGTGGGGCAGGAATCCCAATGTATCTCTTGAAGACACCACTAGCTCAGAGTTAAGGGCTGAGGCAATCCAGTTTGCTCATTTATTCCCTAAGTTTGATGAAGCAGAGGTGGAAGCTTCCTTATCTTATTCGAGCAGTTAGTGCAGCAGTTAAAGAGGCCAATCCAACATTGGTCCCTCCTACTGCAAAGTAAGCTTTCAGGGAAAGCTCACAAGGTTTACTCCCTCTTGCCTGAGGAAAGTGCCACTGACTATGAGGCAGCAAAAAGGACTATTTTGAGTGCGTGGCAGTTAGTGCCAGATGTGTACTGTCAGAAATTCTGCAATCTCAGGAAACAGCCTGACCAGACATACCTGGAATTTGAAAGGCTTAAGCAACTTGCTTTTGACCAGTGGTTGCAGGTCACTTATAAAAATCTCCGTGAAATAATTCTCCTGGAGGAGTTTAAAAACTCCATACTCTTCCCAATAATTACAAACCTAGAGGAACAGAGGGTAACAGGGGCCAGGCATCAGCCACACTGACTGATGGTATGTGCTGATCCACAAAACCTTGTCCCAGAAGAGGACCTCCCCTAGTTACCCCCAACCAACTGGAAAGGATCGAAATTGAGAGAGTGTTGGGAAACTGAGCACCCATGGGAGAGAGGGAAATGCTGGGGGTCCATCTCAGGGCAGAAAGGGTGATGCTGAGATGAAAAGTGAGGCCAACAAGTCTGTGTGTTTTAACTGCTGAAAGGTAGAGCACCTCCCGGCCAACTGCTGGAGGTTACAGGAAAAGCCAGTGGGATTTATCGGGACACACAGACATCACGCAGAGAATGGGAATCAGTTAGAGAGTGGATGAAGCTGTACAAATTCCTGAGAGTTACAAGGATTTTATATCTGAAGGAAGGGTGGTCACATTTACTCCAGTGAGGCGGGTAAGCCTGTAGTGATACTGAGGAATACAGGGGCCAGCCAAACTCTACTGCTGGCAGGAGGGTGCAGTAAATGCCAAGTTGTTGGTAAAGGGGTTTGAAGGAGGATACATGCCCATTCCTACATACCGGAAGCATCTGGAGTGCGACTTTGTGTCAGGACCAGTGATCGTGGGAGTCATCTCCAGTTTGCCTGCGGATGGGGTCAACCTGCTCCTTGGAATTGACCTGGAGGGATCAAAAGTAATAGCAACCCCGTGGTCTCAGAGAAGCCCATTGAGGTCAGGGAGACAGAGCAGCTGCGGGAGAAAGTGCCTGGCGTTTTCCCTAACTGTGTAGTAATGTGGTCTATGGCCAAACAAGGTCCATCAGTGGAGGCTGAAGTGGCACTGTAGACAGAAGACCCTACAGTCTGGTTATTGGAAACCTTTTTCAAGAGTCTAGAAGACCCTAAGGAGGAAATAAATAGATCTTCCTTAGTAGCAGCCCAGCAAGCTGACCCACAGTTAAAAACATGAGCTCAGACTGCCCACTCTGAAGCTTAGGCAGAAGCAGTCCCTGAATGCTGCTACTTTAAAAAATAGGTGCTAGTGAGGAAATGGAGACTCCTTCATAGACCTGCAAACAAGGAGTGGAGAGTGATCCACCGGCTAGTGGTGCCACCGAGGTATGGCGGGGAAATGTTATGGCCAGCTGATGAAATTCCGATGGCTGGGCATGTTGGTATTTGCAAAGCCCAAGCCTGCATCAGCTGGCGTTTTTACTGGCCACATCTCCACAGGGATGGAGTAAGATTTTACAGAACCATTCAGCTCGATGTTAGTGGAGTGTGTGGGGCCCCTGCCCGAAACAAAAGGGGTCTACCAGTAGATCCTCACCATCAGAGGCTGTTCCCCTAAGAACCATATCTGCCAAAACAGCGGTGAGGGAACTAACCCAATTCTTTAGCCGGTATGGTCCACCCACCGAGATCCAGTCAGATCAGGGCTCAAATTTCATGTCCAAAATATTCCAGGAAGTCCTGGGTAACCTGGGTGTGACCCAGCCGAAACCTTTGGCATATGTCCCGCAGTTGCAGGGGGTACTAGAATGGTACCACCAGACCTTAAAAACAATGATCAGTGCACACTGCCACAAGTACTGCATGACTGGGGTAAAGGACAAGGTTTTCTTCTGTTCGTCACCAGGGACTCACCTGACAGACGTGTCCTGGCAGAAGGAGTGTACAGGCACCCTTCAGCCAAGAGACTATGTGTTAGTGCTCTTACCAATACCAGGTGAACCCTTAAAAGTCCAGTTCAGTGGCCTGTACAGGAGAGCAAAGAAGCTTGGGAAGTAAGCTATCTAACTGAGACCCCAGATTGGGGGAAAAAGCAAAGGCTGAGTCATGTCAACAAGATAAAACAGTATCACAGCTAAGGAGGGCACAAGCAGGTAATGGTCTGTCCCACTGCCACCGGCCAAGGGGAGTTCCCAAACAGACAAGCAGATAGCCAGAGTGACACCTCACCTGGTTGAAGAGCCACAAGGGAATACAGCAAGAGCTGAACCTCCATTTGGGGGCATGGTGTTCAGGGGACATGGAACAGGTTAGGGGAACACCCCTCCCCAAGACACAGAAGAAGTCAGAGGAGGAAGAGGGACTAGAGGGTCTCTTGCTTTGAGCCCCACAAAACCTGAAGGTTTGGGAAATCATGCCACAGCCTCATTTCAAAACACAAACCCCTCTGCTTATGGACAGATGGTGAGAAGCTAAAGAAGCTCAGTTCATCTCTCTCTCTCTCTCTCTGCAGTCCGTTACAATGAGAACAGATTATGAAGCTTTGTGCTTAGAATGTTCAGAATATAAATGCAAGGTTAAGATTGTTTGGGGAGAGAACACATTGAGGGACGTGCCCGGGTGGGTGGAGAAGATTCAGAAAATGCTCTTTTGGAGCTAACACTCCACACATTCTGCAGCACCGACACAGCTAATTTTAATGAAATAGCTATTTGCATATTATCTTGAAAGGGCACTTGTTAAATGTCACCTTGATGCTTTTAGTCTTCTTTCTTATCCCACACACCTGGTCCAACCCTCTTGTTCTGCCAGGCGTTTGTCTTATCGAGTCACAGAATGACATTTTACTCAGTCAGGCCACAAATGTCACAGAAACAACTCTCAGAGAGTGATAAGAGACTGAGGCTTCACCTGCTTGTTTGCTGTACAGTGGTGATATATCACACCTTCCCAAACACTCTTAAAGAACAGTGACAAATTCAGGAAAATGAAGTGACGAGTAGAACTATATCCCAGGAAAATTCTGGGCAAGAGTCTGCACCTCGGGGAGAGTCCCCACCTTCAGGTGAGGAGGGGGATCTACACCCGAGGAGTTTGTTCTGGGATGCTCTGCGATCCCAGGACTCACACATGGGAGCAGATTTTATACGGTGCCGGAGTCTCACTAACCCCCAACTCCAGCGGAAAGATTTGGGGGTGGGGGGGGGAGAGCAGCCCGTCCATGGTCCTGGTGGCTGCCTTGTAGCAATTTAACACTGGGAGCAGCGTTAATTACTTTGAGGCAAGACTTGCGCCCCTATCTTGGGACGGTTCTGCAGTCCCAGCAACACCAAGTGAGAGCAGTGACCACTGCTAGAACCATTGGAAACCCCACCACACCATGGAGCCCAGGTAAGCCTGGGATCAGAGGTCTCAGCAAGGGGGGGAGTGGTGTGTGTGTGTGTTGGGGGGGGGCAGCATTCAAGAGGCTGGGGAGGTGAGGATGGGTGGGTTAAATGGGGAAATGATCTTGTGGGGGAAGATGCTTCCGATGGACCCACAGAACCCTTAAAAGGAGGCTTCTCCTTCATTGCCCAACCTCAGCCTGCACAGCTAAAGCTGTCCCACATGGCAGGACACCCTCTCCCCCTTCCACGCCCCACCAACCTCCGGTAAAACACTGGCAGAGGCGGGATGAGGACATTAAGTGTCAAGGGTGGGTGGAGGGTGATGGGCTGCCAACCAAGCTGCTGGGCTTGTTGTGCTCCCAAGCCTTCAAACCCATCAATGGGGGAGCATTAAATACAGGCCAGTGTATTTGATGTGGGCCTGTAAAAGTATGGCATACAATGTAACAAGTAATTCTAACTACTCCGTTCAGTTAAATTGGACTCAAGAAAATGAAACTGCACGAAGAATGGTGATTGTGAGTGAGGGGTTCAAGCAGTCACAATCAAACTGAGTGTGAATTAGCTTAAACCCCCACATCCCATTCACTCTCCCAATCCCAATCCTTGGCCGCATCCCAGCTGAGTTGGGGTGAGCTTCTGATCTCACTTTCACTTGGCACAAGGCAGGCAATATTTATCCCTCAACCAACATTGTTCAGTCAGATGATCTGATCATTTAACAGATGCAGTTTTGAAAACTTACTGTACACAAATTGGCTGCTGCATTTCCCCTTTAACCATCGTAACTACACTTCAAAACAAAAGTGCTCCTTTCACTGTGAAATGTCTTAGGGTATCCTGAGTTTGTGAAAGATGCTAGATAAATGCAAGTGTAAGATTCAGGGGCCATGGGGCGCTTACTAATTCTGTTGGCTCTCTGCCTTGCGTAGTTCAGTGAAGACTCACCATCAGGATCGGCTCAGTGACACAGTTAGTCTTACGCTGCAGTCCCATCTCTTGAACACAGCTCAGATCGACTGTTGCAGCTACCCTGATGGGTGATATTTATGTTACGGTCAAGATAGGGTAGTGTAGCTGTAATGACAAAATAAACTGTTGTAAATCACGGGCCTGAGATGGATCCTGCCTCAGTCCCTAAAGAATAGTATTGTCACAGCACAGGGAGGCTGTCTGTGGTGGTGCCCATGGACCTTTGTGCAACAGCAGAGCAGGTTTAAGAGCAGCACAAAGAGACAGACTCCAGAGACTTGAGTGCATAATGACCTGAGATGCTAACTCTGTTCCTTTTCCCACAGATGCTGCCTGACATGCTGAGTATTTCCTGTACTTTCTATTTTTATCTCAAGTATTGTCCCTAGGGTTGCCAACTGTGATTAAATGCATTCCTGGAGGTTCAATCACATGACTTGCCCCCACGCTGCATTCATTATTTGAGCAATACATCCATCCTTGTGACGTACTGCCTGCCTACACCAACTGGAAAGCTAAAAAGACTCATTTCCCAATTGGATGATGCTTGACTGTCAGCCAAACAGCCTTTCTTTCCCTCCCATTTTCAGTATTTTACATCTGGTAAAGAGAGATGTTCAAAGAAAATGGAAAAAGAAACAATCTCTTTTAAGGACCCAATGGTTTTTCTCCAGGGCTGCACACAGCAGTCTCCTGGAGATTGATCTTCAATTCCTGGAGACTCCAGGCCAATCCTGGAGGGTTGGCAACCCTAATTGTCATAGGTTATCAGACTGATACACATGACAGTCTGATAGCTACACAATGAAACTGGGCTTTCGTCGCAAGGTTTTCCTTAAATCAGCTTTCAGAATGTGGCCATTGAATATGATATGATCAGAATTAATACACCATTTCATTAATGATATAACTCAGCTTAAACAATCTAAACTCAGATTCAAACACTAACTTTTATTGGCCTAAAAATACATTATCTCAAACAGAGTCGCTTGCACTCTCTGTTCCCTTCTCCCCCAACCTTCTCTTTCTCCTGTCCTCTCTCCATCGCTGTCAGTATATCTCTCTCTCTGTTCTTCTCTCTCCCTCTCTCTGTAACTTATCCTCTTTGTTTCTTTCACTTCCTCTTGGGCTCTCCAGTCCCTCTCTGTATCTGTAGTTCAGTTCCTCTTTGTCTATCTTGTGTTTTTTTTCTATGCCTCTCTGTTTCTGTCTAATATCCTATCTCTGTCTTCCTCTATCCTCTTTAATTCTTTTATCTCTTTCTTTGACAATGAAGCTGTTTGAGATTGCATAGTCTGTCTAAAACATGGGATTACAAAATGAATCTGAGCAATACTGAAAATTCTCTGTTAGAGAACTGAGTGCCTGATGCTGCTTCTGCTTTCAATCAGTAAAAACAGCTCAAAGCAGCTCTGGTGTCAACACTAGACATCCAGAGTGATACCAACTCATACATACCAGGAAGCTTTAAATTCAAGTTTATGCTGAGTGAGCTGATCTCATACAAAAACATGAACTAGGAGCAGGAGTAGGCCACTCGGCCCTTCGAGCCTGCTCCGTCATTCAATAAGATTGTGGCTGACTTGACTGTGACCTCCCACCTATCCCTGATAACCTTTCACCCCCTTATTTATCAAGAATCTATCTAGCTCTGCCTTGAAAATATTCCAAGACTCTGCTCCATTGCCTTTTGAGGAAGAGAGTTCCAAAGACTCACCACCCTCTGAGAGAAAAAAATTTCCCCTCATCTCTGTCTTAAATGGGCAACCCCTTATTTTTAAACAGTGACCCCTAGTTCTAGATTCTCCCACAAGACAAAACATGCTCTCCACATCCACCTTGTCCTTTAGACCCCTCAGGATCTTAAATGTTTCAATTAAGTCGCCTCTTACTCTTCTAAACTCCAGTGGATGGAAGCTTACCTAGTCCAATCTTTCCTCATAAGATAACCTGCCCATTCCTGGTATTAGTTTAGTTAACCTTCTCTGAGCTGCTTCTAATTCATTTGCAGCCTTCCTTAAATAAGGAGATGAATACTGTACATAGTGTTCCAGATGTGGTCTCATCAGTACAAATAAAGCATCCCCTTCCTATTTTTGTATTCAATCCCCTCGCAATAAATAACATTCTATTAGCTTTCCTAAGTACTTGCTGTACCTGAATACTAGCCTTTTGTGATTCATGCACTAGGACACCCAGATCCCCCTGCATCTCAGAGCTCTGCAAACTCTCACCATTTAGATAATATGCTTCTTTTTTATTCCCCCTGCCAAATTGGACAATTTCACATTTTCCCACTTTATACTCCATTTGCCAGGTCTTTGCACACTCACTTAACCTATCTATGTCCCTCCTTGTGTCCCCTTCACAATTTACTTTCCTACCTATCTTTGTATCATCAGCAAATTTAGCAATTATTCCTTTGGTCTCTTCATCCAAGTCACTTGCATAAGTGGTAAAAAGCTGAAGCCCCAGCATTGATACCCGTGGCACAACTCTCATTACATCTTGCCAGCCAGAAAAAGACCCATTTATGGCTACCCTCTGTTTCCTGTTAGCTAGCCAATCTCCTATCCATGCCAATATGTTACCCCCCACACCACGAGCTTTTATTTTCCACAATAACCTTTGATGTGGCACTTTATCAAATGCCTTCTGGAAATCTAAGCACAGTACCGGTTCCTCTTTATCCACAGCACACATGTGACTCCTTTAAAGAATTCCAATAAATTGGTTAAACATGATTTCCCCTTCACAAAACCATGTTGGCTCTGCCTGATTATCTTAAATTTTTCTATGTGCTCTGCTATAACATTTTTATAATAACTTCCAGTTTCCCTATGACAGATGTTAAGCTAACTGGTCTATAGTTTCCTGCTTTCTGTCTCTCTTTTTGAATAAATCTGCTATTTTCCAATCTAATGACACTTTCCCCAGATCTAGAGAATTTTGGAAAATTAAAACCAACCCATCAACTATCTCCCTAGCCACTTTTTTTAAGACCTTAGGATGAAGTCCATCAGGGCCTGAGGATTTGTCAGCCCCGAGCCCCAACAGTTCACTAAGTACCACTTCCTTGGTGATTGTAATTTTCCCGAGTTCCTCCGTCCCTTCCAGTTCCTGATTTATAATTATCTCTGGGATCTTCTATAGTGAAGACTGATGCAAAATACCTATTCAATTCATCTGCCATCGCCATATTTTCTATTATTAATTCCCAGGACTCACTTTCAATAGGACCAATGATCACATTGTTAACTCTTATTTAAGTATCTATAGAAGCTCTTTCTATCCGTCTTTATACTTCTAGCTAGCTTTCTCTCATACTCTAATTTTTCCCTCCTTATTAATCTTTTTTGTCATCTTTGCTGCTCTTTATATTCTGTCCAATCTTCTGACCTGCCACTTGTTTTTGCGCAATTATATGCTTTTTCTTTACGTTTGATGCTATCTTTAATTCTTTAGTTAACCATGGATGGTGGATCCTCCCCTTGGAATTTTTTTCTGTTGTTGTAATGTATCTATTCTGTGTATTCTGAAGTATCCCTTTAAATGACTGCCACTGTATCTCTATTGGCCTATCCTCTAACCTCATTTCCCTGTTCAATTTAGCTAGCTCTGTTTTCATTCCCACATAACTGGCCTTATTTAAGTTTAAAATACTAGTCTGGGACCCACTCTTCTCTCCCTCAAACTGAATATGAAATTCAATCATATTATGATCACTGCTACCCAGGAGTGCCTTCACTATGAGGTTATCAGTCAATCCTATCTCATTGCGCAATGCCAGTCTAGTATAGCCTGCTCTCTGATTGGCTCCAGAATGTGTTGTTCTAGAAAACTATCCCAAAAACACTCTATGACGTCCTTATCCAGGCTACCTATGCACATCTGATTTTTCCAGTCTATACATAGATTAAAAACCCCCATGATTATCGTCGTACCTTTCTGAAAGCTCCCATTATCTCTTCCTTTAAACTCTGTCCTACCCTGTAGTTACAATTAGGGGAGTTGTACACCACTCCCACAAGTGACTTCTTGCCTTTATCATTTCTCACCGTGACCTACGCCACTTCAACATCCTGGTTTCCTGAACTTGGGTCATCCCTCTATACTGCGCTCATACCATCATTACTTAGCAGAGCCCCTCCACCTTTTCCAAGCTTCCTGTCCTCCCTAAAAGTCATGTACCCTTCAATATTCAGGACCCAATCTATGTCATCCTGCAGCTATGTTTCTGTAATGCCTATCAGATTCTACTTATTTATTTCTATTTGCGCTCTCAGTTCATCCGTTTTGTTTCGAATGCTATATGATTCAGTTTTGTCTTTTTATTATATTTGTAACCTCTAGCGTTGATTGCTGTTTTACTCTTAGATTTGTAC
This sequence comes from Isurus oxyrinchus, assembly GCA_026770705.1. Classification (NCBI taxonomy): domain Eukaryota; kingdom Metazoa; phylum Chordata; class Chondrichthyes; order Lamniformes; family Lamnidae; genus Isurus; species Isurus oxyrinchus. Next base: position 29,112,109 of record JANJGN010000029.1, on the reverse strand, counting down.
TCTCTATCCCTTCGAGTCATGTTCTGTTCATCATTTCTCATATTAATACCTTTCTCTCTTGCCTTGTTTCTTCCTAAATTTGATCCTTTGCCCCCACTATTATGTTTGAAGCCCTCTCTACTTCCCTAGTTAGGCGGCTCGCTAGAACACCAGCCCCAGCATGTTTCAGGTGCAGACCGTCCCAACGGTGCAGCCCCCACTTTCCCCAGGACTGGTGCTAGTGCCCCACAAACCAGAACTCACTTCTCACACCAGTCTTTGAACCACACATTCATTTGTCTAATCTTATTTTTCCTATGCCAATTTGCACGTGGCTCAGGTAATAATCCAGAAATTATTTCCTTTGAAGTTCTGCTTCTCAATTTAGTGCCAAGCTCCTCTTACTGACCATGCATTCTATCCTTCCTAGTTCGACCTACATCTTTGCTACTTATGCAGGTCATTACAACTGATTCCTCCCCCTCCCGCTGCAAATTCCTCTCCAACCCTGAGCAGATGTCCCAAACACTGGGCAGGCAACACAGCCCTCTGGACTCTCGCTGATTGCTACAGAGAACAGTGTCAATCCCCCCTCACTATACTGTCCCCTGCTACCATGACATTCCTTTTTGCTCACCCCACTTGAATGGCTACCTGCACCACGGTGCCATGATCAGTTTGCTCATTCACCCTGCAGCTCCCACTCTCATCCAAACAAGTTGAGAGAACGACAATTGCAAAGGCTCAGACTCCTGCCCTCTGGGTCCCCTTACCTGCCTCAGTCAGTCACACCCTCCTGTCACTGACCACTGATCAAATCAGAAGACCTTGTCCTAAGTGGCATGACTCCCTCCTGGTACAAAGCATCCAGATAACTTCCCCTCTCCCTGATGAGTTGCAGAGTCTCCAGCTCAGCCTCCAGCTCAATGACTCTGAGCCGAAGCTCCTCAAGTTACAACCAATTACTGCAGACATGTTTGCCCTGGATCACATCCAGGAGCTCCCACATGCTGCAGCCTCAACACATCACCTGTCTTGCCATCCTTAATATGTTTTAATTAATACTCAATTATATTATTCAATTATTTATTTTCCTTTTTTTATATATTTTATTCACCATACCACCAGCTTGTATTCTTTTTAAACCTTAGGAATAGAATACACCTTAACCACTTACCAGATACTTACCGAACTGTTAGCTACTTCCCCTGTACCTGAGCGAGAACCAATTCCTACAGGGTGGGAAATTTAGAAAAGGCAAAAGCAAAGGAGCACCTGCATCCCCACCTCCCTAATCACCAACTCCCAGCACTCTGTTTAAAGCTACACTCTGTGCTAAGTCACACTGAAGTGGTTGTTTATATATCAAGCTGAGATTAAGCAGTTAGCTACAGAAAATCTAGTTTAAGTGGCTTTTCTTAATTAGGTAACTTCAACTCCTCTTGCAGTGGAATCCAGTTGGGAAAGTTGGAAAATTTAGAAATTAGACAGCAAATTTCAGTTAAATGCTAATCTCAGCTGGGGACAGGCTGTTAGTTCAAGGGCACTTGGAATTTAGGCTGGTTAGTGATATACTTGGGAAACGCTACATTGTCAGAGTGTCAATGCACAGGGAACACTGCACTGCCAAAGGGTCAGTGCAGAGGGTCAGTAATAAAAGAGTGCTGCGCTATCAGAGGGTCAGTATTAAGGAAACAGCACACTATCAGAGAGAGCACCACACTGTCAGTACTAATGCAGTGCTGCACTGTTGGAGGATCACTACTGAGGGACTGCTGCACAGAGGGTTAATACTGACGCAGTGCAGCACTGTCGGAGGGTCAGTACTAAGAATTCACCATTCTAAATAATACCTTTCAATTCTTTTTTAATTCTTTCAAGGGATGTGGGCATCACTGGCTAGGCCAGCATTTATTGCTCATCACTAATTGCCCTTGAGGAGGTGGTGGTGAGCTTCTTGAACCGCTGCAGTCCATGTAGGTATACCCACAGTGCTGTTAGGGAGGGAATTCCAAGATTTTAACCCAGTGACAGTGAAGGAACGGTGACATATTTCCAAGTCAGGATGGTGTGTGGCTTGGAGGGGAACTTCCAGGTGGTGGTGTTCCCATCTATCTGCTGCCCTTGTTCTTCTAGATAGTAGTTGTCCATGGGTTGGAAGGTGCTGTCTAAGGAGCATTGCTGAATTCTTGCAGTGTATCTTGTAGATGGTACACACTGCTGCTACTGTAAGTCGGTGGTGGAGGGAGTGAATGTTTGTGGGTGGGGTGTCAATCAGGCAGGCTGCTTTGTTCTGGATGGTGTCGAGCTTCTTGAGTGTTATGGGAGCTGCACTCATCCAGGCAAGTGGAGAGTATTCTAACGCACTTTTGACTTGTGCCTTGTAGATGGTGACCAGGCTTTGGGGAGTCAGGAGATGAGTTACTTGCTGCAGGATTCTGAGCTTCTGACCTGCTCTTGTAGCCACAGTATTTATATGGCTGGTCCAGATCAGTTTCTGGTTAATGGTAACCCCCAGGATGTTGATAGTGGGGGATTCAGTGATGGTAATGCCTTTGAATGTCAAGGGGCGATAGTTAGATTATCTCTTCCTGGAAATGGTCATTGCCTGACACTTGTGTGGCACGAATGTTACTTGCCACTTGTCAGCCTAAGCCTGGATATTGTCCAGGTCTTGCTGCATTTGGACATGGGCTACTTCAGTATCTGAGGAGTTGTGAATGGTGCTGAACATTGTGCAATCATCAGCGAACATCCCCACTTCTGACCTTATGATGGAAGGAAGGTCATTGATGAAGCAGCTGAAGATGGTTGGGCCTAGGACACTGTCCTGAGGAACTCCTGCAGTGATGTCCTGGAGCTGAGATGATTGACCTCCAACAATCACAACATCTTCCTTTGTGCTGGGTATGACTCCAATCAGTGGAAAGTTTCCCCCTGATTCCCATTGACTCCAGTTTTGCTAGAGCTCCTTGATGCCACTCAGTCAAATGCAGCCTTGATGTCAAGGGCAGTCACTCTCACCTCAGTTCAGCTATTCTGTCCATGTTTGAACCAAGGCTGTAATGAGGTCGGGAGCTGAGTGACCCTGGAAGAACTCAAACTGGGCATCAGTGAGCAGGTTATTGCTAAGCAAGTGCCACTTGATAGCACTGTCAATGACGCCTTCCATCACTCTACTGATGATTGAGAGTAGACTGATGGGCGGTAATTTGCTGGGTTGGATTTGTCCTGCTTTTTGTGTACAGGACATACCTGGGCAATTCTCCACATAGCCGGGTAGATGCCAGTGTTGTAACTGAACTGGAACAGCTTGGCCAAGGGCTCAGCTAGTTCCAGAGCACAAGCCTTCAGTACTATTGCTGGAATATTGTCAGGCCCCATAGCCTTTGCACTACCCAGTTCCATCAGCTGTTTCTTGATTTCACGTAGAGTGAATCGAATTGGCTGAAGACTGGCATCTGTGATACTGGGGACCCACGGAGGAAGTTGAGATGGATCATCCACTTGGCACTTCTGGCTGAAGATTGTTGCAAATGCTTCAGCCTTATCTTTTGCACTGCTGTGCTGGGCTCCTCCATCATTGAGGATGGGGATATTTGTGGAGCCACCTCCTCCTGTTAGTTGTTTAATTGTCCACCACCATTCACATATGTGGTATGTGGTAGGACTGCAGAGCTTAGATCTGATCCGTTGGTTGTGGGATTGCTTGGCTCTGTCCATCACTTGCTGCTTATGCTGTTTGGCATGCAAGTAGTCCTGTGTTTAGCTTCACCAGGTTGACACCTCATTTTCAGGTATGCCTGGTGCTGCTCCTGGCATGCCCTCCTGCACTCTTCATTGAACCAGGGTTGATCCCCTGGCTTGATGGTAATGGTAGAGTGGGGGATATGCTGGGCCATGAGGTTACAGATTGTGTTCGAGTTCAATTCTGCTGCTGCTGATGGCCCACAGCGCCTCATGGATGCCCAGTCTTGAGTTGCTAGATCTGTTTGAAATCTATCCCATTTAGCACTATGTTAGTGCCACACAACATGATGGAGGGTATCCTCAATGTGAAGATGGGACTTTGTCTCTACAGGATTGTGCATTGGTCACTTCTACCAATACTGTCATGGACAGATGCAGCTGCAGTTGGTGGGTTGCTGAGGACGGGGACGAGTATGTTTTTCCCTCTTGTTGGTTCCCACACCACCTGCTGCAGACACAGTCTAGCAGCTATGTCCTTTAGGCCTCAGTCTGGTCGGTAGTGGTGCTACTGAGCTGCTCTGAAGTACCCCACTGTCAAGAAAATATAATAATTTTCATAATAATATTGTGATTTATTATAAAGGTAGGTTAATAGTGGGGTTTGGATTAGTTTCTCTGTGTGAGGTTGTGGGTGTGGGTTTTAAATGAATTGCAGACAGCTAGTCTGGAGATTTTGAGTGATCAAAAGAGAAGCCAGGTCATGAATTTCAGAGATGGTAAGGTGTTACACCTAGCCAACAGAGGCTAAGCCAAACAGTATGTTTATTTTTCCAAAAGATTACTGATAATATGAGTACTATGGAAGATTTATATTACAGATAAAGTAAAGGTGCAAAGGCAGATTGGAACAATGGAATTTACATTAAAGAGTGAGAGATATGTATAAAGGAGGTGAGGTTATGTGAAAGGGAAAAGGCATTCTAGGATCTAACACTAGTGTGAAAAGTCTCCAGCCTCTATGCATCAAGCTGCTGTCTAGAGGAACCGAAGCTAAGATAACTCACTGTGAATATCACTGTCCAGGGTATTGTGTGCTTTGCTGGGGTCTGTTCAAATCTTTTTTGTTTTACTGTTGCCTTAATGGTGGTGTAACTGGGAGCTGGATTAATTAGGAGGTTTAGGAGTCATTATAACAGTAATTTGTAGATCTATGTATGTGCTTAAAAACATTTTTCTTCTATTAATAAATGTTTAATTCAGTTTTGTAAAAAAAACTTCTAAGTCTTGGGGGGTTCATTACTACTGAATTCAAGGCACACACCTCTAAATAAAATACACATTGCAAACAGCTGTGGCAGTTGTTTCAAGTTTCCCTCTGGGATTTGAGCAGCTGAGCATTTACCATCTGCTGTGCCATAACACCCACCCAGACTACACCTACGCCCTTGCCACTCTCAGTGCTTCCTCCAAGTGGTGTTCAACATGGAAGAGCACTGATTAGCACTGCTTCATCAGCTGAGAGAGGGCGGTACGTGGTAATCAGCAGGAGCTTTCCTTGCCCATGTTTGACCTGATGCCATGAGACTTCATGCAGTCCGGAGTCAATGTTGAGGACTCCCAGGGCAATTCGCTCCCAACTGTACACCACTGTGCCGCCACCTCTGCTGTGTCTGTCCTGTCGGTGGGAAAGGACATAACCAGGGATGGTGATTTTTTTATTTGTTCATGGGATGTGGGTGTCGCTGGCTAGGCCAGCATTTATTGCCCATCCCCAACTACAATTGTCAGAGGGCAGTTAAGAGTCAACCACATTGCTGTGGGTCTGGAGTCACATGTAGGCCAGACCAGGTAAGGACAGCAGATTTCCTTCCCTAAAGAACATTAGTGAACCAGATGGGTTTTTTACGACAATGGGTTTCATGGTCACTATTATTGAGAGTAGCTTTCAATTCCAGATTTATTAACTGAATTTAATTTCCACCAGCTGCCGTGGTGGGATTCAGACATTAGCCTGAGCCTCTGGATCACTAGTCTGGTGACCACTATGCCACCGCCTCCTCTTAAATGTTAAACCAAGACCCTGTGTGATTGTTCAGGTGGATATTGAAAATCCCCTGGTATTACTGGGAGAAGCAATGGGGAGATGTAAACATGTTGGGATTTTACTGAGCAATGTGATAATGCCTGATATAAACACCAATATCTGGAATCGACTTGAATCTGTTCCTCCCCCATAAGGAGAGTCACAATCCCCATACTCCTTCTGTCTACTGAGCCCCGATGGACAGTGTGTGTGAGGATAGAAATGCAGCTTGTTTTAGAATAGCTTGTTGTGTTCAGAAAACACAGGAAGACCAGTTTCTTGGGCGTGGTATAAACTGGGGACCGAAGAACTGACCTCCCAACAAGCAGTTCAAGAAGGCAGTTCACCACCACCTTCTCAAGTGCAACTAAGGATGGGCAATAGATGCTGGCCCAGCCAGTGAAACCCACCTCCCATGAATGAATAAAAACAAGAGAATCTGAGAGAGTGCAGGATGGAATAAGACACAGATTTGAAACTAAGTTTTAAAATATATGACGTGAGCTGTGGGGTCTTGACATTTGCAAATAATAGCAACCTCATCTCCTGTCCTTTTCAAGGACTTTTGCTTTGTGTGTATTTGGTGTAAATGATTTTTAATATCTTGTTTGATAACTTACAATAGAGGCGTGCATTTAGAATTAAACACACGGTGTGTCTGTCTCCTCTTCCCTAGCAGAGACCTTTACCAAGGTCCTGATGCTGCTCATTAAACCATCAGTCTCCTATTGTGTATTGTGGCAGCTTAGTAATTACATCTGTTTATCAGATGTGAATAGGGGTTTAAATAGATTGAGCTCCAAGCAAGGGAAGCACAGACTCTCAACTGACGACTGGAAACTCTTATCCTCCTTGCTCTCTCTCCTCAATCTCTCTCTCTCTCTCTCTCTCTCCTGCTTCTATTCCTCTCCCTGTTCTCTCTTCACTTTTCCATCCTCGGTTTCACAGGATAAGAAAGCAGAGCCCACATGATGCACAAGTTTTGGTTTAGCCTGGCCCTCTGGCTGTTCATCTCAGAGTTCCAGCTGGAGACCGATGCTCGGAATCCTGTTCTTGGAGTGAAGCTCTGTGGGAGAGAGTTTATCCGGGCTGTCATTTTCACCTGTGGAGGTTCCAGATGGAAAAGGACCAGAATAAATACAGCAGGTGAGAATTGCCAGGCAAGCATTTTGTCTGCAACATCTACACATTAAACTCCACGCAGCATGGTGGAAACTCCAGCACAGATAACAAGCTGGTACCAGATCCCAGTGGATTACCCATTGGCTAACAGATCCCAGTGGATCCCTCCTGATAGGAAAGACCAGGCAACAGCTTGCCTAAGAGAGCTCTGATCCTTCTACCAGGATCTCTTCAATCTGCCTAGTCAGCTGATACTGTCCTAATGGGTAAATGTGAAAAAAATCAATAGTTAAGTCCAGTTAAGGCAGTGTCCTTGCCCCTGATAGCAGACAGAGCCAGGCTTGATCCTGGTGTGTGCTGGTCCAATTAGCACTGCCAGTAACCTCCAGGGTCTGGGCTAGACAGGGGAGTAAATCAACCAGGATTTCCTCAGTTATGGCATGTTTGACTGGCACACTCACTCCAGACCTGGAAATTATGAGTTGTGTCAGGACTGATACAGTTAAAGTTAAATCAGAGATCAAGCCCTGTCATTTGGCTTTTGTGAGTCTGATAGTGAAAGTTTCTTGTGCTAATTTTTCACATGTAGGGAAGTGGGAGTGTGAAGTGAGTTCACTGCTACTTTCTGAGACCAGATATGTTGAAATGAGAAACAAAAACAGAATTACCTGGAAAAACTCAGCAGGTCTGGCAGCATCGGCGGAGAAGAAAAGAGTTGACGTTTCGAGTCCTCATGACCCTTCGACCCTCCCTGCTGAGTTTTTCCAGGTAATTCTGTTTTTGTTTTGGATTTCCAGCATCCGCAGTTTTTTTTGTTTTTATCTCTGTGTTGAAATGAGGTCAGTGTATCGGCATAGGGGTTTATAAATAATCCAAACCATAGCACAGAGAGATTATCCAATGCAGTTATCAATATCAAAGGCAGTCTGCTACACCTTCTCAAGGGCAATAAATGCTGTCTCAGTCAACGAAGCCCACATCCTGTGAATGAATAAAAAAAGTTAACCAACTTGTAATTATAACTCATTTACAGACTGTAAAACCTCTCAGAAAAGCAACTGATTGAGAGAATAATCTGAATTAAACGATTGTTAGCTGATCTTACCTGAGACAGGAACAAATGCCATAGAATTCTTCTCAGAACCTTGGTTTGCAAGGGATAAATTCAGCCAGAGGTCCCTCTTGGAATCGTTGTCCAATGGTGGCTCCTGAAGCCAATAGTGTATATGTGTGAGTGTTAATTTGAGAACAGTGAAACTGGACTATAAGATCACCTCTGACTGAATATTTTGGTAGCTTTCACTGTCTGGACTCACACACAAGTAACAGTCTCATCTCATGTGTGAGGTAGCTCTCACTGAGGCTGCGTTGTGTAGTGAGCATATCCCTGCGTCTCTCACTGCCCTCAGAATTGATGGAGCTGAGACATACATCAGCCATGATCTAACTGAATAGTGAAACAAGCTCAGATGGGTTCCTCCTGTTGCTGTGATGATTCCGAATGTACTGAAGAAGATTTGAAATTCTGTAATTTACTACAAACCAGCTTTTAGTTGTTTGCATTTTTTTGGCGAAGACTTAATGATGAATTTCCACATTGCGAGTTGTGCTCTGTTTCACTTCCAGATATCCCTGAGCCCATAACCTACTTGGAGCAGACAATGAATGATGCTAATCCCAACGACTGGGATCTTGCTGAGGATGTCACCAATGATGGACCTCAGAGCTGGGGAGTCCTGCTGGGATTCGGGAAAGAGGGTCGAAGCAGGAGGAGCATTTCCGATGATGTGTTAGAGGCTTTGAGAAGCAGCGACAGGAAGGGGAGGGATGTGGTGGTGGGTCTGTCTAATGCTTGCTGTAAGTGGGGTTGCACCAAGACTGAGATCAGCTCACTATGTTAGAGCCTCCATGACATCATCAATAACCCCCTGCTCCCCTCAACACACAACAGGAGCCTGAAGACTGGTTAAAAATGTGCAAATGCCTCGTGTGCTAACAACTTACTCCTGAAACCATGCACAGCACAGCAGAATGCCTGTGTTTGGCACATAGGCTGAACACTGAAGACCAATAACTTGTGCAAAGCTGACCATTTGAGAGACAGACATTGTTAAAGTGTTTGGTGTTCTCTGTTTGCCAGAGTGCTCTATTTTTAGCTGTGCCATCAAATCGTCATTATGTTTGTCCAAAGTTTTGGTCCATAAGCTAAATAGGTTTGCATCATGCTTTTAATTAAAAAAAATTGAGCGTATCACTACAGACTCAAATCTTATTCATCAATATTTAGACGGCAGCATTTCATTCATTTACTTCCCTCCTGAGAAAATTGTCAATAACAATTGCACTGTCTCCCAGTGTAACAGTCGCACACACACTGACTCTCACTGGGGTACAGTTCCACACACACTGACTCTAACTGGGGTACGGGTTCCACACACACTGACTCTCACTGGGGTACAGTTCCACACACACTGACTCTCACTGGGGTACATACAGTTCCACACACACTGACTCTCACTGGGGAACATACAGTTCCACTCACACTGACTCTCACTGGGGTACATACAGTTCCACACACACTGACTCTCACTGGGGTACATACAGTTCCACACACACTGACTCTCACTGGGGTACGGGTTCCACACACACTGACTCTCACTGGGGTACAGTTCCACACACACTGACTCTCACTGGGGTACGTACAGTTCCACACACACTGACTCTCACTGGGGTACATACAGTTCCACACACACTGACTCTCACTGGGGTACATACAGTTCCACACACACTGACTCTCACTGGGGTACAGTTCCACACACACTGACTCTCACTGGGGTACGGGTTCCACACACACTGACTCTCACTGGGGTACATACAGTTCCACACACACTGACTCTCACTGGGATACAGTTCCACACACACTGACTCTCACTGGGGTACAGTTCCACACACACTGACTCTCACTGGGATACAGTTCCACACACACTGACTCTCACTGGGGTACATACAATTCCACACACACTGACTCTCACTGGGGTACATACAGTTCCACACACACTGACTCTCACTGGGGTACATACAGTTCCACACACACTGACTCTCACTGGGGTACAGTTCCACACACACTGACTCTCACTGGGGTACAGTTCCACACATGCTGACACTCACTGGGGTACAGTTGCACACACTGACTCTCATTAAGGTCATGTTCCACACACACTGATCTCACTGGGGTACGGGTTCCACGCACACTGACTCTCACTAGGATGCAGTCCCACACACACACTGACTCTCTGTGGAGTTCAGTTCCACATACACTGGCTCTTCTTGGGGTACAGTTCCACACACACTGACACTCACTGGGGTACAGTTCCACACACACTGACTCTCGCTGGAGTACAGGTTCCACACACACTGACTCTCACTGGGGTATAGTTCCACACACAGTGACACTTACTGGGGTCCAGTTCCAGACACTATGACGCTCACTGGAGTTGAATTCCACATGCACTGACTCTCACTGCAGGACATTTCCACACACACTGACACTGCGGTGTGGAACTGACCCCTGCTGGCAATGTGCAAACTTAACGAAGTTAAGGGCTGGTGCTGATCCCACAATGCCTATTGGGGAGAATCTGTCAATGTGGGATTCAGACCCTAGTCAGATGTAGGTGAAGAACCTCCAGCGCAGAGTTTGATTTCCCTTCAGCACCTCCTAGGGTTGCCAACTGTGACTGAATGCAATCCTGGAGAATTCATCACACAACTTGTCCCCATGCTACAGCCATTAGTCGGCCAACACATCCATCCTTGTTATAAAAACAAAGAAAACTGCGGATGCTGGAAATCCAAAACAAAAACAGAATTACCTGGAAAAACTCAGCAGGTCTGGCAGCATCGGCGGAGAAGAAAAGAGTTGACGTTTCGAGTCTTCATGACCCTTCGACAGAACTTGATTTCGAGTCCAAGAAAGAGTTGAAATATAAGCTGGTTTAAGGTGTGTGTGTTGGGGGGGGGGGGGGGGGGGGGGCGGGCGGAGAGAGAGAGAGAGAGAGAGAGAGACAGAGGTGCTTGTGTAGACAAACAAGCAGTGATAGAAGCAGATCATCAAAAGATGTCAGTGACAATGGCACAAAAGAACACATAGGTGTTAAAGTTAAAGTTGGTGATATTATCTAAACGAATGTGCTAATTAAGAATGGATGGTAGGGCACTCAAGGTATAGCTCTAGTGGGGGTGGGGGGAGCATAAAAGATTTTAAAATATTTAAAAATAATGGAAATAGGTGGGAAAAGAAAAATCTATAAAATTTATAGGGAAGAAAAAAAAAGGGGAAAAAAAGGGAGAAACAGAAAGGGGGTGGGGATGGGGGAGGGAGCTCACGACCTAAAGTTATTGAATTCAATATTCAGACCGGAAGGCTGTAAGGTGCCTAGTCGGAAGATGAGGTGTTGTTCCTCCAGTTGTACTGGATTCCTATGCCAACTGGAGAGCAAAAAGACCCAATTAGATGATGCTTGGCTCTTAGCCAAACAGCCTTTTCCCCATTTTCAATATTTTTATATCTGGGAAAGAAAAATATTCAAAGGAAATGGCAAAAAAAAACAATCCTGTTGAATGTCCCAATGATTTTTCTCCAGGATTGCAAACAGTAGTGTGCTGGAGATAGACCTGCAATTCCTGGAGACTCCAGGCCAATCCTGGAGGGTTGGCAACCGATCATTCAGGGTTCTTGTGTGATCCCACTACACTGACATTGTATGTCCTGGCACTGTTCTCAGTATGAGATTTGTCATTGGGGAGTTAGAAAAAAGAATATCAGTGTCAGACGCTGTTGATGACTTCCTGTCAGTTGTGGCTTGTCAATTCTTGTGTTTCTTGGAAACCCTCGTCTTTGTATTCTCAGAAGTGCTGATGCAAAGCTAAACGAAGGCCTCGTCCCTTAGGTTCCCAGCATTGCTGACAGTTTTTCAGTGCATATAGCTGATCACACTCACTGCAACACAGACTCTGCAGGAGGTAGCGTACATTGATACCAGGCAACATCCAGAAACTCAGCATAATAGTCCATCTCAACCTGCAAGCATTAATGTGGTTTAGGGCATTACACACTCACCTCAAGAAGTAACTGCTTCCACTCCAGAGACTGGGCTACATTATGGCTGACACTCCAATGCAATACTGAGGGTGTATACTGAGGCACTGTCGGAGGGTTAATACTGAGGGAATGCTGCGCTGTTGAAAGGTAAGCAATGAGGGAGTGCTGCACTGTCAGAGGGTCAGTACTGAGGGAGTGCTGCATTGTTGCAGAGTCAGTAATGATGGAGTGCTGCATTGTTGGAGGATCAGTACTGAGGGTGCGCTGTACTGTCGGAGGATCACTATTAAGGGAGTGCTGCACTATCCGAGGGTCAATACTGAGGGAATGCTGCACTGTCAGAGGGTCAGTGCGGAGGGAGTGCTGCACTGTCAGAGGATCAGGACTGAGGGAGCGCTGCATTGTTGGAGAGGCGATACTGAGCGAATGCTGCATTGTCAGATGTCAGTCCTTAGGGAGTGTTGCACTGTCGGTGGTTCACTACTGAGGGAGTGCTGCACTATCAGAGGGTCAGAACTGAAGGAGTGCTGCACTGTCGGGGGGGGGGTCAGTACTGAGGGAGTGTTGCACTGTCAGAAGGTTAGTGCTGATGGAACGCTGCACTATCTTAGGGTTAGTACTGAGGGACCGCTGCCTAATCGGAGGGTCAGTACTGGGGGAGCGCCATAATGTCGGAGGGTCAACACTGAGGGAGTGCCTCACTGTCAGAGATACCATTATTCAAATGGGAAATTAAACTGAGACTCCAACTCTAATGTGGATGTAAAAGATCCCATGTCTCTATGTTCAAGGGGAGCAGGGGGGTACTCCTCTGTGTCCTGCCCAGTATTATTCCCTCAACCAAAATATGTGAAATGGTCATTATTGCTGTTTGTGGGAGAATACTGTGCACAACTTACAGTGCAGCTCCCAACATGACAACAGTGACACACTTCAAAATTATATCATTGGCTGAAAATCAACTTTGGATTCTGAAGTTCTGAGAGATCCACATAAATGAGAAAAGCAAACCTCCTTTTCTGCATTATAGGCAAAAATGTCAGTGGTCTGTGTGATAGTGAAATACATCACACACTGCCGGGATCCAAGCCTCACTCATCACCTTTCAAACTGGAGTCAGAGACTGGGAACAGGAACTCAGACTGACAGTGACTGGGAACAGGGACCCAGATTGACAGTGACTGGGAACAAGCATCCAGAGTGACAGTGACTGGGAACAGGCACCCAGAATGACAGTGACTGGGAACATGTCCCTAGGCTGACAATGACTGGGAACAGGGGCCCAGACTGACAGAGATTGGGAACAGTGTCTCAGATTGACAGTGACTGGGAACAGGGATCCAGACTAACAGTGACTGGGAACAGCGGCCCAGACTGACAGTGACTGGGATCAGGGGCCCAGACTGACGGTGACTGGGAACAATGTCTCAGACTGACATTGACTGGGAGCAGGGAGACAGATTGACAGTGACTGGGAACAGGGACCCAGACTGACAGTGACAGGGAATAGGGATCCAAACTGACAGTGACTGGGAACAGGGATCCAAACTGACAGTGACAGGGAACAGTGTCTCAGACTGACAGTGACTGGGAACAGGGATCCAGACCGACAGTGACTGGGAACAGGGACCCAGACTGACAGTGACTGGGAACAGGGACCCAGACTGACAGTGACTGGGAACATGGATACAGACTGACAGTGACTGGGAACAGGGATCCAGACTGACAGTGACTGGGAACAGTGTCTCAGACTGACATTGACTGGGAACAGGGTGCCAGACTGACAGTGACTGGGAACAGGGATCCAGACTGACATTGTCTGGGAACAGGGACTCAGACTGACAGTGACTGAGAACAGGGATCCAGACTGACATTGTCTGGGAACAGGGACTCAGACTGACAGTGACTGGGAACAGGGTGCCAGACTGACAGTAACTGGGAACAGGGACCCAGACTGACAGTGACTGGGAACAGTGTCTCAGACTGACAGTGACTGGGAACAGGGAGCCAGACTGACATTGTCTGGGAAGAGGAATCGAGGTTGACATTGACTGGGAACAGGTACCAAGACAGGCAGTGAATGGGAACAGGGACCCAGACTGACAGTGACTAGAAAGAGGGGCCCAGACTCACATTGACTGGAAACAGGAAGCCAGACTGACAGTGACTGGGTACAGTGTCTCAGACTGACATTGACTGGGAACAGGGACCCAGACTGACAGTTACCGGGAACAGGGGCCCAAACTGACAGTGACCGGGAACAGGGGCCCAGACTGACAGTGACCGGGAACAGGGGCCCAGACTGACAGTTACCGGGAACAGGGGCCCAGACTGACAGTGACCGGGAACAGGGGCCCAGACTGACAGTGACCGGGAACAGGGGCCCAGACTGACAGTGACCGGGAACAGGGGCCCAGACTGACAGTGACCGGGAACAGGGGCCCAGACTGACAGTGACCGGTGACAGGGGCCCAGACTGACAGAGACTGGGAACAGTGTCGCAGACTGACAGTGACTGGGAACAGGGATCCATACTAACAGTGACTGGGAACAGGGGCCCAGACTGACAGTGACTGGGAACCGTGTCTTAGACTGACAGTGACTGGGAACAGGGATAAGACTGACTGTGACTGGGAACAGTGTCTCAGACTGACAGTGACTGGGAACACGGGTCCAGACTGACAGTGACTGGGAACAGTGTCGCAGACTGACAGAGACTGGGAACAGGGATCCATACTAACAGTGACTGGGAACAGAGGCCCAGACTGACAGTGACTGGGAACTGTGTCTTAGACTGACAGTGACTGGGAACAGGGATCCAGACTGACAGTGACTGAGAATAGTGTCTCAGACTGACAGTGACTGGGAACAGGGGCCCAGACTGACAGTGACTGGGAACAGGTACCAAGACAGGCAGTGAATGGGAACAGCGACCCAGACTGACAGTGACTGGAAACAGGGGCCCAGACTCACATTGACTGGGAACAGGGAGCCAGACTGACAGTGACTGGGAACAGGGATCCAGACTGATGGTTACTGGGAACAAGGGCCCAGATTGACAGTGAGTGGGAACAGGAATCAAGGCTAAGAGTGACTGGGAACAGGGAACCACACTGACAGTGACTAGGAATAGTGTCGCAGACTGACATTGTCTGGGAAGAGGGATCGAGGTTGACATTGACTGGGAACAGGTACCAAGACAGACAATGAATGGGAACAGGGACCCAGACTGACAGTGACTGGAAAGAGGGGCCCAGACTCACATTGACTGGGAACAGGAAGCCAAACTGACAGTGACTGGGTACAGTGTCTCAGACTGACATTGACCGGGAACAGGGACCCAGGCTGGCAGTGACCGGGAACAGGGGCCCAGACTGACAGAGACTGGGAACACTGTCTCAGACTGACAGTGACTGGGAACAGGGATCCATACTAACAGTGACTGGGAACAGTGTCTCAGACTGACAGTCACTGGGAACAGGGATCCAGACTGACAGTGACTGGGAACAGTGTCTCAGACTGACAGTCACTGGGAACAGGGATCCATACTAACAGTGACTGGGAACAGGGATCCAGACTGACATTGTCTGGGAAGAGGGATCGAGGTTGACATTGACTGGGAACAGGTACCAAGACAGACAATGAATGGGAACAGGGACCCAGACAGACAGTGACTGGAAAGAGAGGCCCAGACTCACCTTGACTGGGAACAGGAAGCCAGACTGACAGTGACTGGGTACAGTGTCTCAGACTGACATTGACTGGGAACAGGGACCCAGGCTGACAGTGACCGGGAACAGGGGCCCAGACTGACAGAGACTGGGAACACTGTCTCAGACTGACAGTGACTGGGAACAGGGATCCATACTAACAGTGACTGGGAACAGGGACCCAGACTGACAGTGACTGGGAACAGGGATCCAGACTGAAAGTGACTGGGAACAGGGATCCAGACTGACAGTGACTGGGAACAGGGATCCAGACTGACAGTGACTGGGAACAGGGATCCAGACTGACAGTGACTGGGAACAGGGATCCAGACTGACAGTGACTGGGAAGAGGAATCGAGGTTGACATTGACTGGGAACAGGTAGCAAGACAGACGGCAATGGGAACAGGGATCTAGACTGACAGTGACTGGGAACAGGGAGCCAAACTGACAGCGACAGGGAACAGGGATCCAGACTGACAGTGACTGGGAACAGGGTGCCAGAGTGACAGTGACTGGGAACAGGGATCCAGACTGACAGTGACTGGGAACAGGAAGCCAGACTGACAGTGACTGGGTACAGTGTCTCAGACTGACATTGACTGGGAACAGGGACCCAGACTGACAAAGACTGGGAACACTGTCTCAGACTGACAGTGACTGGGAACAGTGTCTCAGACTGACAGTGACAGGGAACAGGGATCCAAACTGACAGTGACAGGGAACAGTGTCTCAGACTGACAGTGACTGGGAACAGGGATCCAGACCGACAGTGACTGGGAACAGGGACCCAGACTGACAGTGACTGGGAACAGGGACCCAGACTGACAGTGACTGGGAACAGGGACCCAGACTGACAGTGACTGGGAACATGGATACAGACTGACAGTGACTGGGAACAGGGATCCAGACTGACAGTGACTGGGAACAGTGTCTCAGACTGACATTGACTGGGAACAGGGTGCCAGACTGACAGTGACTGGGAACAGGGATCCAGACTGACATTGTCTGGGAACAGGGACTCAGACTGACAGTGACTGAGAACAGGGATCCAGACTGACATTGTCTGGGAACAGGGACTCAGACTGACAGTGACTGGGAACAGGGTGCCAGACTGACAGTAACTGGGAACAGGGACCCAGACTGACAGTGACTGGGAACAGTGTCTCAGACTGACAGTGACTGGGAACAGGGAGCCAGACTGACATTGTCTGGGAAGAGGGATCGAGGTTGACATTGACTGGGAACAGGTACCAAGACAGGCAGTGAATGGGAACAGGGACCCAGACTGACAGTGACTAGAAAGAGGGGCCCAGACTCACATTGACTGGGAACAGGAAGCCAGACTGACAGTGACTGGGTATAGTGTCTCAGACTGACATTGACTGGGAACAGGGACCCAGACTGACAGTTACCGGGAACAGGGGCCCAGACTGACAGTGACCGGGAACAGGGGCCCAGACTGACAGTGACCGGGAACAGGGGCCCAGACTGACAGTGACCGGGAACAGGGGCCCAGACTGACAGTGACCGGGAACAGGGGCCCAGACTGACAGTGACCGGGAACAGGGGCCCAGACTGACAGTGACCGGGAACAGGGGCCCAGACTGACAGAGACTGGGAACAGTGTCGCAGACTGACAGTGACTGGGAACAGGGATAAGACTGACTGTGACTGGGAACAGTGTCTCAGACTGACAGTGACTGGGAACACGGGTCCAGACTGACAGTGACTGGGAACAGGGGCCCAGACTGACAGAGACTGGGAACAGTGTCGCAGACTGACAGAGACTGGGAACAGGGATCCATACTAACAGTGACTGGGAACAGAGGCCCAGACTGACAGTGACTGGGAACTGTGTCTTAGACTGACAGTGACTGGGAACAGGGATCCAGACTGACAGTGACTGAGAATAGTGTCTCAGACTGACAGTGACTGGGAACAGGGGCCCAGACTGACAGTGACTGGGAACAGGTACCAAGACAGGCAGTGAATGGGAACAGCGACCCAGACTGACAGTGACTGGAAACAGGGGCCCAGACTCACATTGACTGGGAACAGGGAGCCAGACTGACAGTGACTGGGAACAGGGATCCAGACTGATGGTTACTGGGAACAAGGGCCCAGATTGACAGTGAGTGGGAACAGGAATCGAGGCTAAGAGTGACTGGGAACAGGGAACCACACTGACAGTGACTAGGAATAGTGTCGCAGACTGACATTGTCTGGGAAGAGGGATCGAGGTTGACATTGACTGGGAACAGGTACCAAGACAGACAATGAATGGGAACAGGGACCCAGACTGACAGTGACTGGAAAGAGGGGCCCAGACTCACATTGACTGGGAACAGGAAGCCAAACTGACAGTGACTGGGTACAGTGTCTCAGACTGACATTGACCGGGAACAGGGACCCAGGCTGGCAGTGACCGGGAACAGGGGCCCAGACTGAAAGAGACTGGGAACACTATCTCAGACTGACAGTGACTGGGAACAGGGATCCATACTAACAGTGACTGGGAACAGTGTCTCAGACTGACAGTCACTGGGAACAGGGATCCAGACTGACAGTGACTGGGAACAGTGTCTCAGACTGACAGTCACTGGGAACAGGGATCCATACTAACAGTGACTGGGAACAGGGATCCAGACTGACATTGTCTGGGAAGAGGGATCGAGGTTGACATTGACTGGGAACAGGTACCAAGACAGACAATGAATGGGAACAGGGACCCAGACTGACAGTGACTGGAAAGAGAGGCCCAGACTCACCTTGACTGGGAACAGGAAGCCAGACTGACAGTGACTGGGTACAGTGTCTCAGACTGACATTGACTGGGAACAGGGACCCAGGCTGACAGTGACCGGGAACAGGGGCCCAGACTGACAGAGACTGGGAACACTGTCTCAGACTGACAGTGACTGGGAACAGGGATCCATACTAACAGTGACTGGGAACAGGGACCCAGACTGACAGTGACTGGGAACAGGGATCCAGACTGACAGTGACTGGGAACAGGGATCCAGACTGACAGTGACTGGGAACAGGGATCCAGACTGACAGTGACTGGGAACAGGGATCCAGACTGACAGTGACTGGGAACAGGGATCCAGACTGACAGTGACTGGGAAGAGGAATCGAGGTTGACATTGACTGGGAACAGGTAACAAGACAGACGGCAATGGGAACAGGGATCTAGACTGACAGTGACTGGGAACAGGGAGCCAAACTGACAGCGACAGGGAACAGGGATCCAGACTGACAGTGACTGGGAACAGGGTGCCAAAGTGACAGTGACTGGGAACAGGGATCCAGACTGACAGTGACTGGGAACAGGAAGCCAGACTGACAGTGACTGGGTACAGTGTCTCAGACTGACATTGACTGGGAACAGGGACCCAGACTGACAAAGACTGGGAACACTGTCTCAGACTGACAGTGACTGGGAACAGGGATCCATACTAACAGTGACTGGGAATAGGGGCCCAGACTGACAGTGACTGGGAACAGGGATCCAGACTGACAGTGACTGGGAACAGTGTCTCAGACTGACATTGACTGGGAACAGGGTGCCAGACTGACAGTGACTGGGAACAGGAATCCAGACTGACATTGTCTGGGAAGAGGGATCGAGGTTGACATTGACTGGGAACAGGTAGCAAGACAGACGGCAATGGGAACAGGGATCTAGACTGACAGTGACTGGAAAACAGGGGCCCAGACTCACATTGACTGAGAACAGGAAGCCAGACTGACAGTGACTGGGTACAGTGTCTCAGACTGACATTGACTGGGAACAGGAACCCAGACTGACAGTGACTGGGAACAGGGACCCAGACTGACAGTGACTGGGAACAGGGACCCAGACTGACAGTGACTGGGAACAGGGACCCAGACTGACAGTGAATGGGAACAGGGACCCAGACTGACAGTGAATGGGAACAGGGACCCAGACTGACAGTGAATGGGAACAGGGGCCCAGACTGACAGTGACTGGGAACAGGTACCAAGACAGGTGGCGAATGGGAACAGGGATCCAGACTGACAGTGTCTGGGAACGGGGACCTAGACTGATGGTGGCTGGGAATAGGGACCGAGATTGACAATGTCTTGGAACAGGGACCTAGTCTTACAGTGTCTGGGAAGAGGAATTGGTGACTGGGAACAGGGGCCCAGATTGACAGTGACTGGGAACAGGTACCAAGACAGACAGCGAATGGGATCAGGGTGCCAGACTGACAGTGACTGGAAACAGGGGCGCAGGTTGACATTGACTGGGAACAGGGACCCAGATTGACAGTGACTGGGAACAGTGTCTCAGTCTGACATTGACTGGGAACAGGGATCCACACTGACAGTGAGTGGGAACAAGGACGCAGAGTGACAGTGTCTGAGAAGAGATATCGAGGCTGACAGTGACTGGGAACAGGTACCAAGAAAGGCAGTGAATGGGAACAGGGACCCAGACTTACAGTGACTGGAAACAGGGGCCCAGACTCACATTGACTGGGAACAGGGAGCCAGACTGACAGTAACCGGGAACAGAGTCTCAGACTGACATTGACTGGGAACAGGGACTCAGACTGACAGGGACTGAGAACGGGGATCTAGACTGATGGTTATGGGGAACAGGGGCCCAGATTGACAGTGAATGGGAACAGGAATCGAGGCTGAGAGTGACTGGGAACAGGGAGCCACACTGACAGTGACTGGGAACAGGGAGCCACACTGACAGTGACTGGGAATAGTGTCGCAGACTGACATTGACTGGGAACAGAGACACAGATTCATGGTGACTGGGAACAGGGACCCACACTGACAGTGTCTGGGAACAGGCACCCAGAGTGACAGTGACTAGGAACAGGCACCTAGATTGACAGTGTCTGGGAACAGGGACCCAAACTGACAGTGATTGGGAACAGGGGCCCAGACTGCAGTGACTGGGAACAGGGACCCAGACTGACAGTGACTGGGAATAGGGACCCAGACTGACAGTGACTGGGAACAGGGACCCAGACTGACAGTGACTGGGAACAGGGACCCAGACTGACAGTGACTGGGAACAGGGACTCAGACTGACAGTGACTGGGAACAGGGACCCAGACTGTCAGTGAATGGGAACAGGCACCCAGACTGACTGTGACTGGGAACAGGGACCCAGATTGACAGTGACAGGGAACAGTGACCCAGACTGACAGCGACTGGGAACAGGGATCCAAATTGACAGTGACTGGGAACAGGGATCCAGACTGACAGTGACTGGGATCAGGGATTCAGACTGACAGTGACTGGGATCAGGGACACAGACTGACAGTGACTGGGAACAGGGACCCAGACTGACAGTGACTGGGAACAGGGACGCAGACTGACAGTGACTGGGAACAAGGATTGACAGTGACTGGGAACAGGGAGCCAGACTGACAGTGAATGGGAACAGGGACCCAGACTGACAGTGACAGGGAACAGGGACCCAGATTGACAGTGACTGGGAACAGGGACCCAGACTGACAGTGACTGGGAACAGGGACCCAGATTGACAGTGAATGGGAACAGGGACCCAGACTGACAGTGACTGGGATCAGGGATCCAGACTGATAGTGAATGGGAACAGGGACGCAGACTGACAGTGACTGAGAACAGGGGCTCAGACTGACAGTGACTGGGAATAGGGACCCAGATTGACAGTGACTGGGAACAGGGACCCAGACTGACAGTGACTGGGATCAGGGATCCAGACTGATAATGAATGGGAACAGGGACCCAGACTGACAGTGACTGAGAACAGGGGCTCAGACTGACAGTGACTGGGAACAGGGACCCAGACTGACAGTGACTGGGATCAGGGATCCAGACTGATAGTGAATGGGAACAGGGACCCAGACTGACTGTGACTGGGAACAGGGTCACAGACTGACAGTGACTGGGAACAGGGACCCAGATTGACATTGTCTGGGAAGAGGGATCAAGGTTGACAGTGACTGGGAACAGGGACCAAGACAGGCGGCAATGGGAACACGGATCCAGACTGACAGTGACTGGGAACCGAGGTTCAGAGTGACAGTAACTGGGAACAGGGACTCAGACTGACTGGGAACAGGGACCCCGACTGACAGTGACTGGGAACCGAGGCCCAGACTGACAGTGACTGGGAACAGGGATCCAGTCTGACAGTGACTGGGAACAGGGATCCAGTCTGACAGTGACTGGGAACAGGGATCCAGTCTGACAGTGACTAGAAACAGGGGCCCAGACTGACAGTGACTGGTAACAGGGACCCAGACTGACATTGATTGGGAACAAGCACCCAGACTGAAAGTGACTGGGAATAGGGACCCAGATTGACAGAGACTGGGAACAGGGACCCAGATTGACAGAGACTGGGAACAGGGACCCAGACTGACAGTGACTGGGAACAGGGAACCAGATTGGCAGTGACTGGGAACAGGGACCCAGACTGACATTGACTGGGAACAAGCACCCAGACTGAAAGAGACTGGGAACAGGGGCCCAGACTGACAGGGACTGGGAACAGGGACCCAGACTGACAGTGACTGGAAACAGGGACCCAGACTGACAGTGACTGGGAACAGGGACCCAGATTGACAGAGACTGGGAACAGGGACCCAGACTGACAGAGACTGGGAACAGGGAACCAGATTGACAGAGACTGTGAACAGGGGCCCAGACTGACAGTAACTGGGATCAGGGATCCAGATTGACAGTGAATGGGAACAGGGACCCAGATTGACAGAGACTGGGAACAGGGACCTAGACTGACAGTGACTGGGAACAGGGAACCAGATTGGCAGTGACTGGGATCAGGGATCCAGACTGACAGTGAATGGGAACCGAGGCCCAGACTGACAGTGACTGGGAACAGGGACCCAGACTTACTGGGAACAGGGACCCCGACTGACAGTGACTGGGAACCGAGGCCCAGACTGCCAGTGACTGGGAATAGGGACCCAGACTGACAGTGACTAGAAACAGGGGCCCAGACTGACATTGATTGGGAACAAGCACCCAGACTGACAGTGACTGGGAATAGGGATCCAGACTGACAGGGACTGGAAACAGGGACCCAGATTGACAGAGACTGGGAACAGGGAACCAGATTGACAGAGACTGGGAACAGGGAACCAGATTGACAGAGACTGGAAACAGGGACCCCGACTGACAGTGACTGGGAACCGAGGCCCAGACTGACAGAGACTGGGAATAGGGACCCAGACTGACAGTGACTGGGAACCGAGGCCCAGACTGACAGTAACTGGGAACAGGGGCCCAGACTGACAGTGAATGGGAACAGGGACCCAGATTGACAGTGACTGGGGTCAGGGATCCAGACTGACAGTGACTGGGAACAGGAACCCAGACTGACTGTGACTGGGATCAGGGATCCAGACTGACAGTGACTGGGATCAGGGACCCAGACTGACAGTGACTGGGAACAGGGACCCAGACTGACAGTGACTGGGAACAGGGACCCAGACTGACAGTGACTGGGAACAGGGACCCAGACTGACAGTGACTGGGAACAGGGACCCAGACTGATAGTGACTGGGAACAGGGATCCAGACTGACAGTGACTGTGAACAGAGACCCAGACTGACAGTGAATGGGAACAGGGACCCAGATTTACAGTGACTGGGAACAGGGATCTAGAGTGTCAGTGACTGGGAACAAGGATCCAGATTGACAGTGACTGGGAACAGGGTCACAGACTGACTGTGACTGGGAACAGTGTCTCATACTGACAGTGACTGGGAACAGGGACCCAGATTGACATTGTCTGGGAACAGGGAACCAGATTGACAGAGACTGGAAACAGGGACCCCGACTGACAGTGACTGGGAACCGAGGCCCAGACTGACAGAGACTGGGAATAGGGACCCAGACTGACAGTGACTGGGAACCGAGGCCCAGACTGACAGTAACTGGGAACAGGGGCCCAGACTGACAGTGAATGGGAACAGGGACCCAGATTGACAGTGACTGGGGTCAGGGATCCAGACTGACAGTGACTGGGAACAGGAACCCAGACTGACTGTGACTGGGATCAGGGATCCAGACTGACAGTGACTGGGATCAGGGACCCAGACTGACAGTGACTGGGATCAGGGACCCAGACTGACAGTGACTGGGAACAGGGACCCAGACTGACAGTGACTGGGAACAGGGACCCAGACTGACAGTGACTGGGAACAGGGACCCAGACTGACAGTGACTGGGAACAGGGATCCAGACTGACAGTGACTGTGAACAGAGACCCAGACTGACAGTGAATGGGAACAGGGACCCAGATTTACAGTGACTGGGAACAGGGATCTAGAGTGTCAGTGACTGGGAACAAGGATCCAGATTGACAGTGACTGGGAACAGGGTCACAGACTGACTGTGACTGGGAACAGTGTCTCATACTGACAGTGACTGGGAACAGGGACCCAGATTGACATTGTCTGGGAAGAGGAATCGAGGTTGACAGTGACTGGGAACAGGGACCAAGACAGGCAGCAATGGGAACAGGGATCCAGACTGACAGTGACTGGGAACCGAGATTCAGAGTGACAGTAACTGGGAACAGTGTCTCAGACTGACTGGGAACAGGGACCCAGACTGACAGTGACTGAGAACCAGGGACCCAGACTGACAGTGACTGGGAACAGGGACGCAGACTGACAGTGACTGGGAACAGGGACCCAGACTGACAGTGACTGGGAACAGGGGCCCAGACTGACAGGGACTGGGAACAGGGACCCAGACTGACAGTCACTGGGAACAGGGACCCAGACTGACAGGGACTGGGAACAGGGACCCAGACTGACAGGGACTGGGAACAGGGACCCAGACTGACAGCGACTGGGAACAGGGAGCCAGACTGACAGTGATTGGGAACAGCGACCCAGACTGACAGTGACTGGGAACAGGGACCCAGACTGATAGTGACCTGGAACAGGGACCCAGACTGACAGTGACTGGGAACAGGGACTCAGACTGACAGTGACTGGGAACAGGGACTCAGACTGACAGTGACTGGGAACATGGATCCAGACTGACAGTGACTGGGAACAGGGACGCAGACTGACAGTGACTGGGAACAGGGACCCAGACTGACAGTGACTGGGAACAGGGACCCAGACTGACAGTGACTGGGAACAGGGGCCCAGACTGACAGTGAATGGGAACAGGAACCCAGTCTGACAGTGACTGGGAACAGGGACCCAGACTGACAGTGACTGGGAGCAGGGACCCAGACTGACAGTGACTGGGAACAGGGACGCAGACTGACAGTGACTGGGAACAGGGACCCAGACTGACAGTGACTGGGAGCAGGGACCCAGACTGACAGTGACTGGGAACAGGGACCCAGACTGACAGTGACTGGGAACAGGGATCCAGACTGAAAGTGACTGGGAACAGGGACCCCGATTGACAGTGACTGGGAACAGGGACCCAGACTGACAGTGACTGGGAACAGGGATCCAGACTGAAAGTGACTGGGAACAGGGACCCCGATTGACAGTGACTGGGAACAGGGACCCAGACTGACAGTGACTGGGAACAGGGACCCAGACTGATAGTGACTGGGAACAGGGATCCAGACTGACAGTGACTGTGAACAGAGACCCAGACTGACAGTGAATGGGAACAGGGACCCAGATTTACAGTGACTGGGAACAGGGATCTAGAGTGTCAGTGACTGGGAACAAGGATCCAGATTGACAGTGACTGGGAACAGGGTCACAGACTGACTGTGACTGGGAACAGTGTCTCATACTGACAGTGACTGGGAACAGGGACCCAGATTGACATTGTCTGGGAACAGGGAACCAGACTGACAGAGACTGGAAACAGGGACCCCGACTGACAGTGACTGGGAACCGAGGCCCAGACTGACAGAGACTGGGAATAGGGACCCAGACTGACAGTGAATGGGAACAGGGACCCAGATTGACAGTGACTGGGGTCAGGGATCCAGACTGACAGTGACTGGGAACAGGAACCCAGACTGACTGTGACTGGGATCAGGGATCCAGACTGACAGTGACTGGGATCAGGGACCCAGACTGACAGTGACTGGGATCAGGGACCCAGACTGACAGTGACTGGGAACAGGGACCCAGACTGACAGTGACTGGGATCAGGGACCCAGACTGACAGTGACTGGGATCAGGGACCCAGACTGACAGTGACTGGGAACAGGGACCCAGACTGACAGTGACTGGGAACAGGGACCCAGACTGACAGTGACTGGGAACAGGGACCCAGACTGACAGTGACTGGGAACAGGGATCCAGACTGACAGTGACTGTGAACAGAGACCCAGACTGACAGTGAATGGGAACAGGGACCCAGATTTACAGTGACTGGGAACAGGGATCTAGAGTGTCAGTGACTGGGAACAAGGATCCAGATTGACAGTGACTGGGAACAGGGTCACAGACTGACTGTGACTGGGAACAGTGTCTCATACTGACAGTGACTGGGAACAGGGACCCAGATTGACATTGTCTGGGAAGAGGAATCGAGGTTGACAGTGACTGGGAACAGGGACCAAGACAGGCAGCAATGGGAACAGGGATCCAGACTGACAGTGACTGGGAACCGAGATTCAGAGTGACAGTAACTGGGAACAGTGTCTCAGACTGACTGGGAACAGGGACCCAGACTGACAGTGACTGAGAACCAGGGACCCAGACTGACAGTGACTGGGAACAGGGACGCAGACTGACAGTGACTGGGAACAGGGACCCAGACTGACAGTGACTGGGAACAGGGGCCCAGACTGACAGGGACTGGGAACAGGGACCCAGACTGACAGTCACTGGGAACAGGGACCCAGACTGACAGGGACTGGGAACAGGGACCCAGACTGACAGGGACTGGGAACAGGGACCCAGACTGACAGCGACTGGGAACAGGGAGCCAGACTGACAGTGATTGGGAACAGCGACCCAGACTGACAGTGACTGGGAACAGGGACCCAGACTGATAGTGACCTGGAACAGGGACCCAGACTGACAGTGACTGGGAACAGGGACTCAGACTGACAGTGACTGGGAACAGGGACTCAGACTGACAGTGACTGGGAACATGGATCCAGACTGACAGTGACTGGGAACAGGGACGCAGACTGACAGTGACTGGGAACAGGGACCCAGACTGACAGTGACTGGGAACAGGGACCCAGACTGACAGTGACTGGGAACAGGGGCCCAGACTGACAGTGAATGGGAACAGGAACCCAGTCTGACAGTGACTGGGAACAGGGACCCAGACTGACAGTGACTGGGAGCAGGGACCCAGACTGACAGTGACTGGGAACAGGGACGCAGACTGACAGTGACTGGGAGCAGGGACCCAGACTGACAGTGACTGGGAACAGGGACCCAGACTGACAGTGACTGGGAACAGGGATCCAGACTGAAAGTGACTGGGAACAGGGACCCCGATTGACAGTGACTGGGAACAGGGACCCAGACTGACAGTGACTGGGAACAGGGATCCAGACTGAAAGTGACTGGGAACAGGGACCCCGATTGACAGTGACTGGGAACAGGGATCCAGACTGACAGTGACTGGGAACAGGGACCCAGACTGACAGTGACTGGGAGCAGGGACCCAGACTGACAGTGACTGGGAACAGGGACGCAGACTGACAGTGACTGGGAACAGGGACCCAGACTGACAGTGACTGGGAGCAGGGACCCAGACTGACAGTGACTGGGAACAGGGACGCAGACTGACAGTGACTGGGAACATGGATCCAGACTGACAGTGACTGGGAACAGGGACCCCGATTGACAGTGACTGGGAACAGGGACCCAGACTGACAGTGACTGGGAACAGGGATCCAGACTGAAAGTGACTGGGAACAGGGGCCCAGATTGATAGTTAATTCCCCCTCTCCTGACTCTCCATGGGGTACAATTTCTCAGTTGATGTCCTTTGCTGGACAGAGTGAACACCTTGACATAAATGCTGGAGCTTGGGCGTCTGCATGGTCCCTGCTGAGCGGACAGTACTCAGAGGCTTAATTGGCTAATGTTTTTCTTGGTTGTCTTGCTATCTCAGGAGTTGCAGTGGGATTTTTGTACTGTATAGTCCAGCTCTGTATCCCTGTATCTTTACAGTGCAGAAGAAGGCCATTCAGCCCATCGAGTCTGCACTGGCTGTCTGAAAGAGCATTCCACCTTGTCCCACTCTGCTGCCTTATCCCTATAACCGTACACATTCTCACTTTTCAGATAGCAATCCAGTTCCCTTCTGAATGTCCCGATGAAACCTGCCTCCACCACCCTATCAGGAAGTTTGTTCCAGACTCCCACCACCTTCTGGGTGAAAAGATTTTTCCTCACTTCACATTTACTCCTTTTGCCAATTATTTTTAATCTATGCCCAATAGTTCTTGATGTTCTCTTATGTGGGAGCAGTTTCTCACTATTTACCCTGTCCATACCCCTCAGGATCTTGAATACCTCTATCAAGTCTCGTCTCAGCCTTCTTTTCTCCAAGGAAAAGAGACCCAACCTCTCCAACCTAGCCTCATAGCTACAGTTCTTCATCCTGGGAATCATTCTTGTGAATCCCTCTGTACTCTCTCCAATGCCTTCACATCCATCCTCAAGTATGGCACCCAGAACTGGACTCAGTACCCCAGATGAGGCCTAACTAAAGTCTTATACAAGTTCAACATGACCTCCTTACTCTTGTACTCAATACCCCTATTAGTAAAGCCTAATATACTATATACTTTATTAACTGTTCTCTCAATATGCTCTGCTATCTTCAATGACCTATGTACGTATACACTGAGGTCCCTCTGTTCCTGCACCTCCTTTAGAGGCTCTCCCTTTATTTTATACTGCCTCACCATATTTTTCCTGCCAAAATGAATCACTTCACTTCTCTGCATTGAACTTCATCAGCCACTTGTCTGCCCAATCCACCAACATGTCTGTGTCCTTATGCAGTTCAAGACTCCCCATCACAGTTGACATTTTCCAATCTTTGTATCATCTGCAAATTTTGAAATCATGCCCTGAACACTAGTCTAGGTCATTAATATATATCAGGAAGAGCAACGGTCTCAACACTGATGCCTAAGGAGCTCCACTACAGACCTTCCTCCAATCTGAAAAACAACCATTTATCACTAATCTGCTTCCTCACTTACCAATTTCTTATCCAAGTACTTACTTTCCCTTTTATTTATTGACCTAGAATTGTGCTCACAAATCTGTTGTTTGGCACTGTATCAAATACCGTTTGAAAATCCATATTTCCCATATGAACAGCGTTTCCCTAATCAACCTTCTGATACGTCCTCAAAAAACTCCAGCAAGTTAGTTTAACATGATTTTCCCTAATGAATCGATGCTGGCTTTCCTTAATTATCCTGCACTTGTCTAAGTGACTGTTGATTTTATCCGGTATTATAATTTCCAGAAGTTTCCCTGCCACTGAGGTTAAACTGACTGGTCTGTAGTTGCCAGCTTTATCCTTGCACCCGTTTTGAACAAGGATGTAACATTTGCAGTTCTCCAGTTCTCTGGCACCTCCCCTGTGTCTAAGGAAGATTAGAAGATTATCACTAGTGCCTCTGCAATTTCCACTCTCACTTCCCTCAGTACCTTTGGATGCATCTCATCTGTTGCTGGTACTTCATCAATTTTAAATAAAGGTAGCCTTTCCAACACCTCCTTCCTTTCAATTGGAATTTCTTCTAGTGCACCAGTTACCTCCTCTCTCACCTCAGCCCAGGTAGCAAGTTCTTCCTTTGTAAAGGCAGATGCAAAGTACTCATTCAACATCTGCGCTATTTCTCCAGCCTCCACATGCAAGTCCCCCTTTTGTCCCTAATCAGCCCTACTCTTTCTTTTATCATCCTTTTATTATTTACATGCTTATAGAAGACCTTGGGATTCCCTGTTATGTTCATTGCCAGCCTCTTTTCATGCTCTCTCCTTGCTTTTATTATCAGTTTCTTCACTTCCCCTCTGGCCCTTCTATATTCAGCCTGATTCTCCATCATATTATCTACCTGACATCTGTCGTACGTGCATCTCTTCCTTATCATCCTTATCCCTATCTCTCGTCATCCAGGGCGCTCTGGATTTATTTGTCCTACCTTTTCCCTTCAGAGAAATATACCTTGACATTACCTGCAATACTTTTTCTTTGAAGGTGGCCCATTGTTCAGCCACTGTCTTTTCTGCCAACAGTTGATTCCAACTCACTCAACTCAAATGCATTCTCATCCTACTGAAGCTGGCTTTCCCCCTGTTAATTATCCCTGTTCTGGATTGTTCTCTGTCCTTTTCCATGATTAACCTAAACCTCATGATACAATGGTCACTGTCCCTTAAATGCTCTCCCACTGATATTTGATCCACTTCAGCCAACTCATTCCCCAGAACCAGGTCCAAATGTGCATGTCCTCTGATTGGATTGGAAACATACTGTTGTAGAAAAACTATCTTGAACACATTCCAGAAACTCTCGCTCCTCTTGTCCCTTTGCACTAATCTTATCCCAGTCTACATTTTGATAGTTGAAGTCCTCCATTATGATTACTTATAATTCATTCAGCTCTCCGTAATTTCTCTGTAAATGTGTTTCTCCACATCCCTTTCACTAGTTGGTGGTCTATATACTACACCAATCGATGTTATTGCACCTTTTTCATTCCTTACCTCTAGCCAGAGAGATACTGTCCTTGACCCCTCTGATCCTCTCTCTCCAGTACTGTAATGCCATCT
Organism: Isurus oxyrinchus; assembly: GCA_026770705.1. NCBI lineage: Eukaryota > Metazoa > Chordata > Chondrichthyes > Lamniformes > Lamnidae > Isurus > Isurus oxyrinchus. The sequence goes on along the minus strand of JANJGN010000029.1, from coordinate 29,081,663 downwards.
TTAATCAATATTCCCTCTCCCGCCCCCACCCCCCTTTCTTCCTCTCCTGTCTCTCCTAAACAATTTATACCCAGGAATATTTAATGCCCAGTCCTACCCTTCTTTGAGCCAGGTCTCTGTTATAGCAATAATTCCATCCATCAACCTGTGCCTGTAGTTCACCAATCTTATGAACCACACTCTGTACTTTCACATACATGCACATTAGCCCTGATTTAGGCTTGTTTTAAAAACTTTCCCGCTTATTCCGACCCCATCTAATGACTTACTGTTACCTACTCTAATTTTATCAAACTCTATCTACCTTGACAAAAACAGAATTACCTGGAAAAACTCAGCAGGTCTGGCAGCATCGGCGGAGAAGAAAAGAGTTGACGTTTCGAGTCCTCATGACCCTTCGACAGAACTTGATTTCGAGTCCAAGAAAGAGTTGAAATATAAGCTGGTTTAAGGTGTGTGTGTAGGGGGCGGAGAGATAGAGAGAGAGAGAGGTGCTTGTGTAGACAAACAAGCAGTGATAGAAGCAGATCATCAAAAGATGTCAGTGACAATGGCACAAAAGAACACATAGGTGTTAAAGTTAAAGTTGGTGATATTATCTAAACGAATGTGCTAATTAAGAATGGATGGTAGGGCACTCAAGGTATAGCTCTAGTGGGGGTGGGGGGAGCATAAAAGATTTTAAAATATTTAAAAATAATGGAAATAGGTGGGAAAAGAAAAATCTATATAATTTATAGGGAAAAAAAGGGGAAAAGGGGGGAAACAGAAAGGGGGTGGGGATGGGGGAGGGAGCTCACGACCTAAAGTTGTTGAACTCAATATTCAGACCGGAAGGCTGTAAGGTGCCTAGTCGGAAGATGAGGTGTTGTTCCTCCAGTTTGCGTTGGGCTTCACTGGAACAATGCAGCAAGCCAAGGACAGACATGTGGGCAAGAGAGCAGGGTGGAGTGTTAAAATGGCAAGCGACAGGGAGGTTTGGATCATTCTTGCGGACAGACCGCAGGTGTTCTGCAAAGCGGTCGCCCAGTTTACGTTTGGTCTCTCCAATGTAGAGGAGACCACATTGGGAACAACGAATGCAGTAGACTAAGTTGGGGGAAATGCAAGTGAAATGCTGCTTCACTTGAAAGGAATGTTTGGGCCCTTGGACGGTGAGGAGAGAGGAAGTGAAGGGGCAGGTGTTACATCTTTTGCGTGGGCATGGGGTGGTGCCATAGGAGGGGGTTGAGGAGTAGGGGGTGATGGAGGAGTGGACCAGGGTGTCCCGGAGGGAGCGATCCCTACGGAATGCCGATAAGGGGGGTGAAGGGAAGATGTGTTTGGTGGTGGCATCATGCTGGAGTTGGCGGAAATGGCGGAGGATGATCCTTTGAATGCGGAGGCTGGTGGGGTGATAAGTGAGGACAAGGGGGACCCTATCATGTTTCTGGGAGGGAGGAGAAGGCATGAGGGCGGATGCGCGGGAGATGGGCCGGACACGGTTGAGGGCCCTGTCAACGACCGTGGGTGGAAAACCTCGGTTAAGGAAGAAGGAGGACATGTCAGAGGAACCGTTTTTGAAGGTAGCATCATCGGAACAGATGCGACGGAGGCGAAGGAACTGAGAGAATGGGATGGAGTCCTTACAGGAAGCGGGGTGTGAGGAGCTGTAGTCGAGGTAGCTGTGGGAGTCGGTGGGTTTGTAATGGATATTGGTGGACAGTCTATCACCAGAGATTGAGACAGAGAGGTCAAGGAAGGGAAGGGAAGTGTCAGAGATGGACCACATGAAAATGATGGAGGGGTGGAGATTGGAAGCAAAATTAATAAATTTTTCCAAATCCCAACAAGAGCATGAAGCAGCACCGAAGTAATCATCGATGTACCGGAGAAAGAGTTGTGGAAGGGGGCCGGAGTAGGACTGCAACAAGGAATGTTCCACATACCCCATAAAGAGACAGGCATAGCTGGGGCCCATGCGGGTACCCATAGCCACACCTTTTATTTGGAGAAAGTGAGAGGAGTTGAAGGAGAAATTGTTCAACGTGAGAACAAGTTCAGCCAGACGGAGGAGAGTAGTGCCAGACCTGCTGAGTTTTTCCAGGTAATTCTGTTCTTGTTTTGGATTTCCAGCATCCGCAGTTTTCTTTGTTTTTATCTCTGTGCTTAATTGACTGCCACTCCTCTTCAAGAAATGCCTACCTCCTTGAAGAAGTTCTGTTCCTCTCTGCGACAAGATTTCCGTATCTCTCTGTTGCCTTGTTCACCTTCTTTGCTTTCCATTTCCCTCCTGGTGTTTGACAAGGTGTTTACTAAAACCCGCTTTCACAGCCATATCTCCTTTCTCAGTGACTGTCTCCGTCTCCGACTTACCCCACGTGGATTTCAACTGAAATTCCACCCCTCATCTTTCGAACCCACCCAGGAGTACCGGTATCTCCGGGACATAAAACGTTTCTCAGACTGCTGTTCCCGTCACATTCTGAAATCCACACTCAGTGCCATGCGCCGCCATATGAACACACTCGACCTCTCCCTCCAGCAGCACCGCCGTACCCTTTTTCAAAGCTGCGCGTGCCCCCAGTTTCATTTTATCCTTCGGCTCATCCGACGCCTCAACAAGAAACTTTTTCTCTTTCTCTCAACTGCTAAGGAACGCAAGCTCCAACAACTCATCGACACCAACACCCATCTAGGACCCTCCACCCCAGCCTGTCCCTCCGTCCCCACCCCATCTTCCAATCCCAGCCCTAGCCGTGTATTCACTATACCCCCTGACATTCCCCTCTCCGATGCTGAACGTTCAGTGCTCAGCAAAGGACTTAGTTTCATACCCTTACGCCCTCACCTCAATGAATTTCGGGCTCGGCATGATACTGAACTCTTCTTTCGCCATCTTCGTCTCCGGGCTCACTTCTTCGGGCAGGAGTCCTCTCCCAATTCAACGGATCCTTTTACCCATCTCCAATATTCTCCCTCCACCTGGACCCCTCCCTCTGGATTCTTACCTTCTCTTGATCTGTTCATTGAGAACTGTCGGCGCGACATTAGTCGTCTCAATTTCTCTGCTCCTCTCACCCATTCTAACCTGTCTCTCTCTGAACTTACTGCACTCCATTCTCTCAGGTCCAACCCTGACATTGTCATCAAACCCGCTGACAAGGGTGGTGCTGATGTTGTCTGGCGCACTGACCTCTACCTCGCGGAGGCTGAGCGTCAACTCGCAGACACTTCCTCCTACCTTTCCCTGGACCATGACCCCACCACTGAACATCAAGCCATTGTTTCCAGGACTGTCACTGACCTCATCTCCTCTGGGGATCTCCCTCCCACAGCTTCCAACCTGATAGTCACCCAACCTCGGACGGCCCGCTTCTATCTCCTACCCAAAATCCACAAACAGAACTGCCCCGGTAGACCGATCGTCTCAGCTTGCTCCTGCCCCACAGGACTCATCTCTCGTTATCTTGACTCCCTTCTCTCTCCCCTTGTCCAGTCCCTTCCCACCTACATCCGTGATTCCTCTGACACCTTACGTCACATCAACAATTTCCAGTTCCCTGGCTCCAACCGCTTCCTCTTCACCATGGATGTCCAATCCCTCTACACCTCCATCCCCCACCAGGATGGTCTGAGGGCCCTTAGCTTCTTCCTCGAACAGAGGCCCGAACAATCCCCATCCACCACTACTCTCCTCCATCTGGATGAACTTGTTCTCACGTTGAACAATTTCTCCTTCAACTCCTCTCACTTTCTCCAAATAAAAGGTGTGGCTATGGGTACCCGCATGGGCCCCAGCTATGCCTGTCTCTTTATGGGGTATGTGGAACATTCCTTGTTGCAGTCCTACTCCGGCCCCCTTCCACAACTTTTTCTCCGGTACATCGATGATTACTTCGGTGCCGCTTCATGCTCTCGTCGGGACTTGGAAAAATTTATTAATTTTGCTTCCAATCTCCACCCCTCCATCATTTTCACGTGGTCCATCTCTGACACTTCCCTTCCCTTCCTTGACCTCTCTGTCTCAATCTCTGGTGATAGACTGTCCACCAATATCCATTACAAACCCACCGACTCCCACAGCTACCTCGACTACAGCTCCTCACACCCCGCTTCCTGTAAGGACTCCATCCCATTCTCCCAGTTCCTTCGCCTTCGTCGCATCTGCTCCGATGATGCTACCTTCAAAAACGGTTCCTCTGACATGTCCTCCTTCTTCCTTAACCGAGGTTTTCCACCCACGGTCGTTGACAGGGCCCTCAACCGTGTCCGGCCCATCTCCCGCGCATCCGCCCTCATGCCTTCTCCTCCCTCCCAGAAACATGATAGGGTCCCCCTTGTCCTCACTTATCACCCCACCAGCCTCCGCATTCAAAGGATCATCCTCCGCCATTTCCGCCAACTCCAGCATGATGCCACCACCAAACACATCTTCCCTTCACCCCCCTTATCGGCATTCCGTAGGGATCGCTCCCTCCGGGACACCCTGGTCCACTCCTCCATCACCCCCTACTCCTCAACCCCCTACTATGGCACCACCCCATGCCCACGCAAAAGATGTAACACCTGCCCCTTCACTTCCTCTCTCCTCACCGTCCAAGGGCCCAAACATTCCTTTCAAGTGAAGCAGCATTTCACTTGCATTTCCCCCAACTTAGTCTACTGCATTCGTTGTTCCCAATGTGGTCTCCTCTACATTGGAGAGACCAAACGTAAACTGGGCGACCGCTTTGCAGAACACCTGCGGTCTGTCCGCAAGAATGATCCAAACCTCCCTGTCGCTTGCCATTTTAACACTCCACCCTGCTCTCTTGCCCACATGTCTGTCCTTGGCTTGCTGCATTGTTCCAGTGAAGCCCAACGCAAACTGGAGGAACAACACCTCATCTTCCGACTAGGCACCTTACAGCCTTCCGGTCTGAATATTGAATTCAACAACTTTAGGTCGTGAGCTCCCTCCCCCATCCCCACCCCCTTTCTGTTTCCCCCCTTTTCCCCTTTTTTTTCCCTATAAATTATATAGATTTTTCTTTTCCCACCTATTTCCATTATTTTTAAATATTTTAAAATCTTTTATGCTCCCCCCACCCCCACTAGAGCTGTACCTTGAGTGCCCTACCATCCATTCTTAATTAGCACATTCGTTTAGATAATATCACCAACTTTAACTTTAACACCTATGTGTTCTTTTGTACCATTGTCACTGACATCTTTTGATGATCTGCTTCTATCACTGCTTGTTTGTCTACACAAGCACCTCTCTCTCTCTCTATCTCTCCGGCCCCCCCCCCCCCCCCCACACCTAAAACCAGCTTATATTTCAACTCTTTCTTGGACTCGAAATCAAGTTCTGTCGAAGGGTCATGAGGACTCGAAACGTCAACTCTTTTCTTCTCCGCCGATGCTGCCAGACCTGCTGAGTTTTTCCAGGTAATTCTGTTTTTGTTTTGGATTTCCAGCATCCACAGTTTTGTTTTGTCTCTATCTACCTTGATACTACTCTCTGATATATCCTCGTTATCAGTTGATACTTCACTACTTCCCTCTGCCAGTTTTTCCTCTCTGAACTCCGAATTTGCCCTCAGGTTCCCATCCCCCTGCCAATCTTGTTTAAACCCTCCCCAATAGCACTAGCAAGCCTCCCTGCAAGGACACCAGTCCCAGTCCTGCTGAGGTGAACCCATCCTTCTTGTACAGGTCCCACCTCCCCAGAACCAGTCCTAATGCCTCAGAAATCCAAAACCCTCCCTCCGACTCCATTTCTTCAGCCACGCATTGAACTGTTCATTCTTCCTTTTTTTATGCTCACTAGCACATGGCACTGGGAGTAATCCTGAGATTACTGATCTTGAGGTCCTGCTTTTTAATTCCCTTCCTAACTCCCTAAAATCTGCTTTCAGGACCTCATCCCTTTTCCTACTTATGTCATTGGTCCCAATGTGGACCACAACCTCTGGCTGATCACTCTTCCCCCAAAAGAATGTCCTCTGTGACATGTTTTTTTTTCTCTGCAGCTAACTGGGTTCCTTTCCTTAGTAACAAAGGAACTCCGGAAGCAGGAAGTCATCTAAGTCTAAATCAGTAATTCTCCAGCTCTGGAGTGTCAGCTGATCAGGAAATAGGCAAGAAACAAAACTAAATATGTTCCAGAGACGCAGAGCTGCCTCAGCAATTTGAATTAAAGTGTAGTTTCTGTGACACTTAACGACCCTCTGAAAAGGCCAAGCAAGCTACTCAGTTGTATTCAAGAAGGCAGCTTGCTACAGTTAAAAATACACAATGTTGGCCTTGTCTGTGACACCCACATCCTGTGAATGAAATTCAAAAAAAATCAAAGAACTGAGCATGTGACTAGGTTCTGGAAAGCAGACAGCATAGAAACGCCTTTTTTATATCTTCTGAAGTAAATATCTCCAATATTCTCTCTACTGTTCTCTTATCTCGTTATCTCTCTCTTATGGCAATCAAAGAGAGGGTACTTCTCTCTTTGATAATTGCTCTATTTCCATCTTACTCTTTCTTTCTCTTCCTCAATCTAATTTCCCTCTGCGTCTCCCCACGGCTCACTCTCTCTGTCTCTGTCTCGCGCTCTCTCTCTTTCTCTCTGGCTCTCCCTCTCTGTCACTGTTTCTGCAGTTAGTGAGTGTGGTTAACTTCGTTAGGTATGTTAATTAACAGGGGGATACTGTGAACGCGAGGAAGTGATGGATGTGTGAAGTTTTCAGCAGCAATCAATCCCTCTGGTGCGCGGCTGAAGATTTATCAGTTCGCATTATTTGGAAATGATTGAAGACCAAGGGCACTGCAGCAATTGGTAAACTGGATTTTTTTTTAAATTCTGGAGTCTGTGGCTCACTCGTAGGAAGGACAGAATTTCCTCCAATCAGGGATCCACTTGTGTAAACAGTGAAACAAGCAGCAAGACAGGAGCAGTGAACAAAGACACTCAACTGCTGGAGGTACACGTGGCGCTCACTTCATTTTTCAAGCAAATGAGGGCACGGGGGGCTGCAGGGGGGAGGGGGGGCAATGGTCAAAGGTCTTGGGGAGGGGGCAGTTATTCAAGCTATTGCCAGGTGAGGTGCATGGATAAAGGATTTACTAACTAATAAAAGACAGAGAGTTGGGATAAGGGGGGCATTTTCAGGATGGCAACCTGTAACTAGTGGAGTGCCACAGGGATCAGTGCTGGGGCCACAATTATTTACAATATATATTAACGACTTGGATGAGGGAAGTGAATGTTTTATCGCCAAGTTTGCAGATGACACAAAAATAGGTGAGAAGGCAAATGGTGAAGGTCACACAAAGAGTCTGCTGAGGGATATAGACAGGTTAAGTGAGTGGGCAAAAACTTGGTGGATGGAATATAATGTTGGAAAATGTAAGGTTATGCATTTTGGCAGGAAGAATAGGGGAGCTGAATATTAGTTAAATGGAGAAAGACAGCAGAAAGCTGCAGCACAGAGTCCTCGTGCATGAATCCCAAAAAGCTAACATACAAGTTCAGCAGGTAATAGGGAAGGTAAATGGAATGTGGGCCTTTATTCCAAAGGGAATGGAGTATAAAAATAGGGAAGACTTGCTAAAACTATACAAGGCACTAGTTAGACCATACCTAGAATACTGTGAACAATTTTGGTCCCTTATGATGTACTGGCATTGGAGGCAGTCCAGAGAAGGTTCACTAGGTTGATCCCACGTATGGAGGGATTTTCTTATGAGGAGAGGTCGAGTAGATTGGGCCTGTACTGATTGGATTTAGAAGAATGAGAGGTGACCTTATTGCAACATATAAGATTCTTAGGGGGCTTGACAGGGTGGATGCTGAGAGGTTGTTTCCCCTTCTGGGAGAGTCTTGGACCACAGAGCATGATCTTAGAGTAAGTGGGCGCCCATTTAGGACAGAGATGAGGAGGAATTTCTTCTCTCAGAGGGTAGTGAATCTGTGGAATTCTTTACCGCAGAGGGCTGTAGAAGCTGGGTCACTAAGTATATTCAAGGCTGAGATAGACAGATTTTTAATCAGTAAGGGAATTAAGGGCTATGGAGAAAAGGCAGGAAAGTGGAGTTCAGGATTATCAGATCAACCATGATCTCATTGAATGGTGGAGCAGACCCGATACGCTGAGTGGCCTACATCTGCTCTAGGTCTTATAGTCTCTTTGTCCTCTAGTTACTGTGTTGTCTGCCACTGGAAGAAGTTTCTTCTTGATTATTCTATTAAAACTTTTAATGATTCTGAAGCCCTCTAGCATATCTTTCCTTGAAACGTCTCTGCTCAGAGAATAATCCTAACTTCTTAAGTCGCTCCGCATAACTGAAACCCCTCATCCTTGGTCCCATTCTAGATCACATCTGTATCCTATGCAAGGTCATGACGTTATGTGGTCCCTGGAATTGAACATAATACTCCAACACTGGCCTAACTAATGCAGTGTTTGTTAATGCAGGAGCTTAGCAAACTTCATTGCTTTTCCGCCCTGCCTTTATTTACAAAACCCAGCAACCCATTTGTTTTTGTCACAGCCTTCTCAACTTGTCCCGCCACCTTCAACGATTTATGCAAATGCACCCACAAGTCTCTCTGTTCTTGCATCCACGTTAATATTGTATCATTTAGTTTACATTGCCTCTCCTCATTCTTCCTGCCAAAATGTTTCACTTCACACTTCCATGTTGAAACTTCTGCCATGCGTCAGCCATTTTACCGTCTATGTACTCTTGAATTCCATTAATCTCTTTCTTGCTGTTGACAAGTCTATTGTGTGGCAATTTATCAAACACCTTTTATCAAACACCACCTCAACTTCACTATCCTTATCAAGCCTTTCTGTTATTTCATCAAAATACTCAGTCAAGTTCATCAAACAAAAGTGGCCTTTAATCAATCTATGTTGACTTTCATTTATTAACTCATATTTTTCCAGATGCCAATTAATATTGTCCCAGATTATGGTCTCTTATCAGCAATGTCAGACTGGCTGGCCTGTAATCCCTCTCTCCTGTTTTGAAGGTGCATAACATTTGCAATCCTCCAGTTCTCTGGTCTCACATGTTCCATAACTGGAAGTTGTGGCTAGAGCTTCCTCAATTTCCATGCCTACTTCCCTCAGCAAACTCAGATGCATCCCACCCAATCCTGGTAACTTTTCTACTCTGAGAAATGACAGTCCTTTAAGTATATCCTCTTTATCTATCTTCTTGCCTCCTCTTGACAGTTTCCTGTGTGTCAGCTGCTCTACAATATCCATACTATTCTTTATGTGAGTGTCAGGAGGCTATTTGGCTGAGGGGGCTATCAGGTTGAGTCTGAGCGTGTTCTCAATGACATGCAGACACAGACTTTCCAGTAGACAATCAATACATAGCAATCAGGAGCTACATCATTTGTCCCTCTTCAACTGGGAGAAAGTCTGCTTTCAACCCTATCACCCTGCCTGGGGCCAGTTAACAGGGTACAGAGCAGCAATGGAACCTGCGTGTATACCACACTGAGCAGGACATTAACCCACTGGGGAGTAAGTGTTGTGTTGGGATGCACGAAGAAGTGAATCCTAGGGAAAGCATGCATTGAGAGGCAATCACTAGGCCTGAAGGGAGGAGAGGGTTTGCTGTGATGTGAGGCAGCATTGCTCTTATAGCATTGATTAACTTGCTTATTCATGTAACTAATACATATTCAGGTGCAATTGCTGGAGCTCTGGCTGCTTGAAGTGCAGATGGAAGAAATATAAATGCGGAGGCTCCTGGAGTTGCTGAGCCCACTGGCCTCTCTCTATGAACAGTGCTGACAGGATATTCTGCAGGTGGGGGTGCACACCCTCTTGTGGCACACAGCATGTTCATAGAATGTGAGAAGAAAATGTGAACTCAAAAGCAGTTAAGAGGGCTTGCATAGAGGTGGAGCATATTCCAATCCATTGCTGCATCATGAATGATGGACACAGAATCTCCATTCACTCAAAGCCTAATCAGTACAGTTCCCCCTCTCCTGAAGGTACTGACTCTTCCTGGGGTACAGTTCCCTCTCTCTCCTGAAGGTGCTGACCCTCTCTGAGGTACTATTCCCCATCTTCTGAAGATACTTATTTTTCCTTGGGTACAGATTCCTCTCCTAACTCTCCCTGGGGAACAGTTCCTCTTCTCTTGAAGGTAATGACACACCCTGGGGTACAGTTCCCCCTTTCCTGAAGGTGCCGACTCTCCCTCTTCTGAAGCTGCTGACTCTCCCTGGGTATAGTTCTCCTCTCCTGAAGATGTTGACTCTCCCTGAGTCAATCATAAAAGAGGTTATAGCTGGGCACTAGGAAACTCCAAAAGTGATTGGGAAGAGTCAGCATGGTTTTATGAAAGGGAAATCATGTTTAACCAATTTATTACAGTTCTTTGAAGGAGTGACATGTGTGGTGGATAGAGAGGAGCCTGTAGACATATGGCACTTGGATTTCCAGAAAGCATTTGATAAAGTGCCACATCAAAGGTTATTGTGAAAAATAAAAGCTCATGGTGTAGCGGGTAACATATTAGCATGGATAGAAGATTGGCAAAAAACAGAGTGTATGCATAAATGGGTCTTTTTTTGGATTGGCAGAATGTGACGAGTAGAGTCCCACAGAGGTCTGTGCCGGGGCCTGAACTTTTTACAATTTACATCAATGAATTAGATGAGAAGAGCGAAGGCATGGCAGATAAATTTGCAGATGACACAAAATAGACAGCAAAGTATGTTTCGAAGAAGACATAAGAAGTTTGCAGACAGATGTAGATAAATTGAGCAAGTGGGCAAAAATCTGGTAGGAGTATAACGTGAGAAAATGTAAAGCTGTTCACTTTGGCAGGAAGAATAAAAAAGCAGAGTGTTATTTAAATGGAGAAGGACTGCAGAATTCCGAGCTGCAGAGGGATCTAGGTGTTCTCGTGCATGAGTCACAAAAAGTTAGTATACAGGTACAGCATGTAATCAAGAAGGATAATACAATGCTATCCTTTATTACCAGAGGGATTGAACATAAATACAAGGATGTTATGCTTCAATTATACGTGGCATTGGTGAGACTGCATCTCAAATATTGTGTATAGTTTTGTTCTCCTTATTTAAGGAAAAATGTAAATATTTTGGAGGTTCAGAGGAGGTTTACTAGATTGATACCTGGAGTGAGCAGGTTGTTTTATGAGGATAGTTTGGACAGGCTGAGCTTATTTCCACTGGAGTTTAGCAGAGTGAGGTGTGACTTGATTGAAATATATAAGATCCTGAACAGTATTGACAAGGTGGATGGGAAAAGGATGTTTCCGCTTGTGGATGAGTCTAGAGCTAGGGATCACTGTTTTAAAATTAGTGGGTGCCCTTAGAGATGAAGAGAACTTTTTTCTCAGAGGGTTGTGTGTCTTTGGAACTCTCTGCCTCAGAAGCCAGTGGAGGTGGGGTCGTTTAATATTTTTAAAGCAGAGGTACGTTGATTCTTGTTAGGCAAGGGAATCAAAGGTTATCGAGGGTAGATGAGAATGTGGAACGCGAAACACAACTAAATCAGCTATGATCTTATTGAATGGTGGAGCAGGCTTGAGAGGCCGAATGGCCTACTTCTACTCCTATTTCGTACGTTTGTATGGCAATGAGCAGGACCTTTACCATTGAGCCTTGATGAATCTTATTGCAATTTTTGGTCTGTGTAACACCCGTTTTAATTTTCCCTCTGACAGGTGATTCATGGCAACATGAGGATTGTCTATGAGTTGCTACTGATCGCAGCTGTACTGATACAGCAAGTGAAGCAAACAGGTACACTGCTATTTTGAGTCCCCAGGGCTCTCGATTACTCACCATTGGAGCTAACCAAAGGAATAAGATAGATGCACATGGCATCTAATATAACTATAGCGTAGAATTAGGGGAGGACAGAAAACTGTATTAGAAAAATAGCTATAAGTGAGCAAAGAGAGAGTAATAGGTAAGGGCAATTTTCAGGGTGGCTGGAAGTTGGTTGTGATGTCTCACAAGATGCAGTGTGGGCTCCCTTCTGCACACTGTTTATATCAAAGATTTGGAAATCAGCTTAGACAGGGTCATCTCAAAATTTGGAAATGATACCAAAATAGGATATAGAGTGACTTCTTTGGAAGACCAAAGGAAAAAGAAAATTAAAAGCGAAAAAGCGTAAGATCATGCATGATCAACTGACCCGCTGTCCAGTGGTAATCATGCTGGCTTTCTCGCCCGTCACAGGACTTAGTTTCCAGGAAAGAGGAAAGGTAAGAGGTCACTTGTGGGAGTAGTTTAATGTCCCCTGACAGTACTTACAATGTAGGTCAAAGTATACAGGAAGAAATAAACGGAGTGTGTAAGAAAGGTACCGCAATAATCATGGGTGACTTTAATCTACACATACATTGGTTGAAACAGATTGGCAAAGGTAGCCTGGAAAATGAGTTCATAGAGTATATATGGGGCAATTTCTTAGATCATTACGTTCTTGAGCCAACCAGGGAGCAGGCTATTCTGGACCTGGTAATGAGCAATGAGACAGGATTAATCAATAACCTCATGCAGTAATAATACTGTGAATGGGAATAGACTCGGTTTCTGTGGAAGAGATATTTGGGGGATGGGTTCATAGGACATTAAAGAAAAACCTCAGGTGACAAGGTTGTAAAAAGAACCAATAGATTTCTAGGTTTAAATCAGAACCTAAAAGCCAATCAGTAATGATGAGCCTATGTAAAAACAGAATGAAAGCTGTTAGGGTACTGTTGACAGTATTGAGTTTCATGTCACAAAAAGGATATTGAGATTCACTGGAATGCTGTCTGGTTTCAGGAAATACAAAATAAAAGACTAGAAAAATTGGGGCATTTTTCTTTAGAGCAATGTTATTTTGGGTGATTTAAATGAAGCGTCAAAAATATGGAAGAATAAGACAAGTTAGACAGAAGCAGAATTCCTGTGGTAGAGAGGTCAAGAATTGCACATGGCTACAAGATTCAATGTGAGATATTGAGATCTGAGGGCAGTTGCATACAGTATTGAGAAGATATTGTATATGGGACTTGGTCTGTGGGGATGAATTGTCAATCAAGTGGTGCTGTTTATTGCCACTCTACCTTCTTTCAATTGTATGCTCGTCATTATTTCTGAAATGTATTCCAGCAATTTTTGGATCATCTGTGTAATATTTCTGATCCAGACTTTATACGTGATAAAACTTCCTGAGTGCAACCACAGCCTTTGGTACTGGCTGAGGCTTCTCTGCAAGCAACAAACTCCTATTCCCAGCACAGGGATAGAGGGGCCTGGATGTGGGTTGCTGTCCTTAATCCAGGGATGGAGAGGTCTGGGTGTGGGTCCCGGTCCCTAGTCCAGGAATGGTGAGGCCTGAATGTGGGTCTTTGTCCTTAACCCAGGAATGGTGAAGCCTGAATGTGGGTCCTTGTCCTTAACCCAGGGATGGTGAGTCCCTATCCGTAGCCCAGGGATAGAGGGGCCTGAGTGTAGGTCTCTTTTTTATTCATTCATGGGATGAAGGCAGCACTTGCCAGGCCAGTATTTACTGCCCTTCCCTAACAGCCCTTGAGAAGGTGGTGGTGAGTTGCCTTCTTGAACGGCTGCAGTCCATGTGGTGTAGGTACACCCACAGTGCTGTTAGGGAGGGAGTTCCAGGATCTTGACCCAACAACAGTGAAGGAACAGTGATATATTTCCAAGTCAGGATGGTGAGTGGCTTGGAAAGAAACTTGCAGTTGGTAGTGTTCCCATGTACTTGCTGCCCTTGTCCTTCTAGATGGTAGCGGTCTTGGTTTGGAAGATGCCATCTAAGGAGCCTTGGTGAGTTGCTGCAATGCATCTTGTAGATGGTACACACTGCTTCTACTGTGCTTTGGTGGTGGAGGAAGTAAATGTTTGTGGGTAGGGTGTCAATCAAGTGGGCTGCTTTGTCCTGGATAGTGTCAAGCTTCTTGAACGTTGTTGGAGCTGCATTCATCCAGGCAAGTGGGAAGTATTCCATCACACTCCTGACTTGTGCGTTGTAGATGGTGGACAGGTTTGGGGAGTCAGGAGGTGAGTTACTTGCCACAGGATTGCCAGCCTCTGATTTGCTTTTGTAGCCACAGTATTTATATGGCTGGTCCAGTTCAGTTTCTAGTCAATGATAACCCCCAGGATGTTAATAATGGGGAATTCAGTGAAACCACTGAATGTCAAGGCATGATGGTTAGATTCTCTCTTTTGGAGATGGTCATTGCCTGGCACTTGTGTGACATGAGTGTTACTTGTCCCTAACCCAGGGATGGTGAGGGCTGGGTGTGGGTCAGCACCACACTGTGCAATGCCCTTCCCCAATAAACCTTTTCTGAAATGCTGTCAGTCTATCCTGCTGTGTACTATGGATTGGGGAATGACAATTGTTGCTCCATGTCATTGGCATGGCCAATGTTGGCCACTTTAGTCATTGGACCAACTCCTGAGGCTGCTTGACTGAGATTTGAGGCCTGTCTACAGCAGCAAGCAGTTTCCCCTGTCACCATGTGGCCCAGGGTTCTTGAGGAGAGGAAAGCAGATGGGTTGATGCTGTCCCACATCAGCTGGAAGGTGTTTAACTCCAGGAGCTCACTTTATTTCTCATTATTACCCAGATCCACCTCAAGACCTGTTCTGCTTCAGGTTGAACAAGAATTCGGCAGTGACTTGTAGCTGGAGTCCGAGTGAAAACACCCAGATCCCCACAAAGTACACTTTCTGCTTTCAAGAAAAGGACAGGTGAGTGGTCCCATCATATTAATGCAGGACGTGCACAGCAAAGCTCTGTGAGAGTGTGACACAGGAGAGGTAAATGTTCTTAGCTGACTATAATCAGAACCCGGTCAGAACAATCCTCAAACATTATCCTGTCTTTTCTATGTTCACCATGTAATTCAAGTTTCCATTCCATTGCAGTGCAAGGGACTGACTAAAGGTCATTCACCTGAAATGTTAACTCTGTTCCTCTCTCCACCAAGCTGCCTGATCTGCTAAGTACATATGAATATACAAACAAGGAGCAGGAGTAGGCCATTCAGTCCCTCCAGCCTGCTCCGCCATTTAATAAGGTCATGGCTGATCTGATAGTAACCTCAAATCTGCATCCCACCTACTCCCGATAACCTATCACTCCCTTGCTTATCAAGAATCTATCCAACTCAGCCATAAAAATATTCAAAGACACTTATTCCACTGCTTTTTCAGGAAGCCAGTTCCAAAGACTCACGAACCTCTGAGAGAAAAAATTTCTCCTCATCTCTGTTTTAAATGAGCGACCCCTTATTTTAAACAGCGAACCCTAGTACTAGATTCTCCCACAAGAGGAAACATCCTCTCCACATCCCCCCTGTCAAGACCCCTCAGGATCTTATCTGTTCCAATCAAGTTGCCTCTTACTCTTCTAAACTCCAGCGGATACAAGCCTAGCCTGTCCAACCTTTCCTCATGAAACAACCTGTCCATTCCAGGTATTAGTACAGTAAACTTTCTCTGAACTGATTCCAATACATTTACATTCTTCCTTAAATAAGGTGACCAATATTGTACACAGTATTCCAGATGTGGTCTTATTAGTGATCTGTATAACTGAAGCATAACCACCCTACTTTTGTATTCAATTATCCTCACAATAAATGATAGCATTCTATTAGCTTTCCTAAGTACTTGCTGTACCTGCATACTAGCCTTTTGCAATCCATGCACTAGGACACCCAGATCCCTCTGTACCTCAGAGCTTTGCAATCTCTCACCATTTAGGTAATATGCTTCCCTTTTATTCTTCCTGCCGAACTCAAAAATTTCACATTTTCCCACATTATACTGCATTTGCCAGATCTTTGCCCACTCATTCAACCTATCTATATCTGTTTGTAGCCTCCTTATGTCCTCCTCACAACTTACTTTCCTACCTATCTTTGTGTCATCAGCAAATTTGGCAACCATCCCATCCATCCCTTCATCCAAGTCCTTTATATAAATGGTAAACAGTTGAGGTCCCAGCACTGATCCCTGTAGCACACCACCTGTTACATCTTGCCAACTTGGAAAAGACCCGTTTATGCCAACTATCTGCTTCCTGTTAGCCAGCCAATCTTCTATCCATGCCAGTATGTTACCCGCTATACCATGAGCTTTTATTTTCCACAATAACCTTTGATGTGGCACTTTATCAAATGCCTTTTGAAAATCTAAGTACAGTACATCTACCAGTTCCCCTTTATCCACAGGACATCTTACTTTCTCAAGAAACTCCAATAATTTGGTTAAACATGATTTCCCTTTCACAAGACCATGTTGACTCTGCCCAATTACCTTGAACTTATCCAAGTGCCCTGCTATAACTTCGTTAATATTAGCTTCTAACATTTTCCCTGTGACAGATGTTAAGCTAACTGGCCTTAACGCGCTTTCCGTCTCCCTCCCTTTTTGAATAATGGCGTTACATTTTCTATCTTCCAATCTAATAGAATGTTCCCCGAATCTTGGGAGTTTTGAAAAAATTAAAACCAATGCATCAGCTATCTCACTAGCCTCTTCTTTTAAGACCCTAGGATGAAGTGCATCAAGACTCAGGCATTTATCATCCTCCAGTTCCAACAATTTACTCAGTACTACTTCTGTGGTGATTGTAATTTGCCTGAGTTCCTCCCTCCCTTCCATTTCCTGATTAATAGCTACTGCTGGGATGTTACTTGTATCCTCTATAGTGAAGACCGATGCAAAATGCCTGTTCAATTCACCTGCCTTTTCCTTGTTTTCCATTATCAATTCTCCAGACTCACTTTCTATATAACAAATGCTCGCTTTGTTAACTCTTTTCTTTCGTAAATAATTATAGAATCTCTTACCATTTGTTTTGATATTTCTGGCTAGCTTTCTCTCATACTCTAATTTTTCCCTCCTTATTAATCTTTTGGTCTTCCTTTGCTGTTCCTTATATTCTGCCTAATCTTCTGGTCTTCTACCTATCTTTGCACAATTATATACTTTTGCTTTAATTCTGATACTGTCTTTAACCTTTCTACTTAACCACTGATGGTGTGTCTGTCCTTTGGACTTTTTCTTACTCATTCCCTCAACTGTTTGCCACTGGATCTCTATTGACCTATCCCTTAACCTAATTTGCCAATTCACTTTAACCCTCTCTGCTTTCATGCCCTCATAATTGCCCTTATTTAAGTGTAAAAACATAGTCTTGGACCCACTCCTCTATCCCTCAAACTGAATGTAAAATTCAACCATATTATGGTTGTTGCTACCTAGAAACACCTTCACTATGAGGTCATTAATTAATCCCATTGTGTTGCACAATGCCAGGTCTGGTATAGCCTGCTCTCTGGTTTGCTCCAGAACATGCTGTTTTAAAAACACTATACCGGAAACATTCTATGAACTCCTCATCTAGGCTACATTTGCCTATCTGGCTTTTCCAGTCTATAGGTAGACTAAATTCTCCCATGATTATCATTGTGCCTTTCTGACAAGCTCCCATTATTTCTTCATTTTTGCTCCATCCTACCGTGTGGTCACCATTAGGGGGCCTGTACATGACTCCCACAAATGACTTCTTGCCTTTACCATTTCTCATCTCTACCCAAACCGTTTCCACATCCTGGTTTCCTGAACTTAGCCTGCCCCTCTCTATTGTGCTGATACTGTCATTAACCAACAGAGCCACCCCTCCACCTTTACCTTGTTTCCTGTCCTTCCTAAATGTCCTGTACCCTTTAATATTCAGGTCCCAGTCCATGTCCTCCTGCCGCCATGTCTCTGTAATGGCTATTAAATCGTACCTGTTTATTTCTATGTGTGCTCTCAGTTCATCTGTTTTGTTTTGAATGCTTTATGCATTCATGTACAGAACCTTTAGTTTGATCTTTTTATCCTTTTTGTAACCTCTAGTCTGTTTTGTTCTGTTAGATTTGTATTCTCTATCCCTTCTTGTCACAGTCTGTCTTTCATTTCCCGTAATATTACCTTTCCCTTTTGCCTTGTCTCCACTCTTTGATTTACCACAACTTCCCAAATTTGTACTTTTGCTCCCACTACTACTCCAGCATTTTCTATTTCCAACTGTAGAACTGCACAAAGTGAGCGTCTGTGCCTTCAACAGGACTGGGAGAAAATGAGAGGTAAAAAAAATTGTAACATGCCCAGCTCTCATTCTTCCTCTGGTCGTGCAATCTTCAAGCTTTTGAAATCCAAACTTCATGTCCCCTACCCAGTAACTAGGCTAAAAAGATTAAATTATGAAGCGGGTTGCATACACAGGCTTGAGTATAAAAGATCGACTGGAGATGTTTCAGATGATTAAATAAGTTGAGAGGCATTCTTTCCTCTGGTGACAGAGTCCAGAACAGGGGGCCATAACCTTAAAGTGATTATTTCCAGCTCAGAAACAGGCCATTTAGCCCAAATGATCCATGCTGCTGTTTATGCTCCACATGAGCCTCCTCCCACCTCTCTTCATCTCATCCTACCATCATTAACTTCTATCCCTTTATTTCCCATTTGTTTAGCCAGCTTCCCCTTAAATACATCCATACGATTCAGCTCAACCTTACTGGTCTTGTCTGACAATGTTCGAAATGCAGGTCCCTTTACGAGGAAACCAGGACAAGCTTCAGGGTGGATTGAGAGCAGGTGATGCTCATTGAAGCCTGTACTTCAGAGCTGGGTTTTCCCCCAGTATGGACAGGGACAGGATCCAGAAGGGAAGAGTGGAAACTGGTATTTGTATTGAACTATCATTTAACAATCAAACAGTTATAACTCACAGAATGTCTTCTGCTGCCTGATTCGGTAAATGGACATTCACCTATTAAACATCGCCCACAAAGATGAAACATCATATCTACATTTACCCCATCACACAATTTTAAAGACCTCTATTACATCGCCCCTCAAACCTTCTCTTTGATAGGCTACTCAGGAGTGATGTCAGGAAGCACTTCTTCACACAAAGCATAGTGGAAATCTAGAACTTGTCCCCACACACTGTCCGGTCACCCCCGCCCACACCAAAATAAAATTGTTGGAGCTAGGGGTTAATTCATAATTTTAAAATTATGTGGGCGTAGCCTGCTAGGTCAGCATTCACTGCCAATCCCTATTTGCCTTGGAGAAGGTGGTGGTGAGCTGCCTTCTTGAATCGCTGCAGTCCATGTGGTGTAGGGACACCCACAGTGCTGTTAGGGAGGGAGGTCCAGGACTTTGATCCAGCGACAGTGAAGGAACAGCGATATATTTCCAAGTCAGGACTTAGACCGAGATGAGGAGAAATTTCTACACTCAGAGGGTTGTGAATCTTTGGAATTCTCTATCCCAGAGGGCCGTGGAAGTTCGGTCATTGAATATATTTAAGGTAGAGGTTGATAGATTTCTGATTAACAATAATGTAAAGGGTTATGTGGATAGTGTGGGTAAAAGGCATCGAAGTGTTCGATCAGCCATGATCGTATTGAATGGCAGAGCAGGCTCGACTGGCTGAATGGCCTTCTCCTGTGCCTATGTTCCTTCCTATGTCAGGATGGCATGTGGTTTGGAGGGGAACTTCCAGGTGGTGGTGTTCTCATGTATCTGCTGCCCTTGTCCCAGATGAGAGTGGTCATGGGTTTGGAAGGTGCTGCTATGGAGCCTTGGTGAGTTTCAAATCATAGATTGATAGATTTTTGGTAGACAAGGTCACTAAGGCTTGCAGAAGCATGCCAGATAGATGGAACTGAGATTACAGATCAGCTGTAATCTAGATGAATGGTGAAACCGGTTTGAGGGGCTGAAAGGTCTAGTCCTACTCCTATGTTCCTATTTCTCATTGACTTCACCTTCTCAACTCTGAAGTCTTCTGGGCCTTGGGGGCATATGATTAACACCAGGAAGGAGCTAACTCCCAATGGAGATTATGCCCAGGACCTGCTGGTTAGACGATTAGCGAGTTGTGACTTGAAACAAGTGACCAGTGCAGCAATCTGTGCTGGTTGAGATGAATCACAGCGAACAGTAATGTTCATACACTGACAACCTGCTCTTGGTACTGCTCCACAGCACTGAACTGACTCAAATATGGACTCTTCAACCTTCATTGACCCTGGATAGGAAGCAGTTCACTGCAGGCAGAATCTATATTGCCTGGGTCGAGGTTGCCAGCACACAGAGAGAGGACTACTTAAGAAGGCTGGAATTCATCATTGATGATATAGGTACAGAGACTGTTGTAATATTCAACGGTTCAGCTTTTCAATTACGTGTAACAGTGTCTGTGTACAACTGGCTTATAAATGGACCACTGGATATCAGTAACAGGCACTTTAGCATATTTATGCGACATCCTTATCAAGGAACTGGGTGGCAGAGTGGGTTGCAGTTGGGTCTATCACCAAGATTCAAATTGAGCGGAGAGGCTGCACATCCCATCTGCCTGGCAGGAAGTTGGGGGAGAGGAATTGGAAAGTCAGCCTAGCTTCTAGTGAGCAGTGGCTTGCTGCCCAGACTCAGACTCGATTCACATCAGATAGAAATCTCACGGGCAAGGATTAAATATTTCATCCTTCTTTTCCTCACTGGGGTATAGTTCCACACATACCAACTCTCACTGGGGTACAGGTTCCACACACACTGACTCTCACTGGGGTATAGGTTCCACACACACTGACTCTCACTGGGGTACAGGTTCCACACAACTTGCTCTCACTTGGGTACAGTTCCACACACACTGACTCTCACGAGGGTACAGGTTCCACACACACTGACTCTCACTGGGGTTCAGTTCCACACACACTGACTCTCACTGGGATAAAACTTCCAAAAACATACCAACTCTCACTGGGGTATAGGTTCCACACACACTGACTCTCACTGGGATACAGGTTCCACATACACTGACTCTCATTTGGGTACAGTTCCACACACACTGACTCTCAATGGGATACAGGTTCCACACACACTGACTCTCACTTGGGTACAGTTCCACACACACTGATTCTCACTGGGTACAGGTTCCACACACATTGACTCTCTCTGGGATACAGGTTCCACACACACTGACTCTCACTGGGGTACAACTTCCAAAAACATACCAACTCTCACTGGGGTACAGGTTCCACACACACTGGCTCTCACTTGGGTACAGTTCCACACACACTAACTCTCACTGGGGTACAGTTGCACACACACTGACTCTCACTGAGGTACAGTTCCACACACACTGACTCTCACTGAGGTACAGTTCCACACACACTGACTCTCACTGAGGTACAGTTCCACACACACAGATACTTGTTGGGGTAAATATCCATATATACTCTCACAGGCAGAGGTCCTCATTTTCCCATAGCAGTAGAAATCCTGGGTAGCATCACTTGGAAATGAGATAATGCTGAGATATTAGGCCACAACTGCAGTGCTGTGTGCCTAGCTGGTCACCACAATCTAGGAAGGACTTGTTTGCACTGGAGAGGGTGCAGAGGAGATTTACAAGGATGTTGTCTGGGCTGGAGTGTTTAGAGGGGATTTGAGGAAAATTCTTTTACCCAGAGGGTGGTGGAAATCTGGAACACACCGCCTGAAGAGCAGGTGGTATTGGAACCCTCACAACATTTAAGAAGTATTTAGATGAGTGCTTGCAATGCCATAGCATACAGGGCTACGGGCCAAGTGCTGGAAAAGGAGATTAGAATAGATAGGTGCTTGATGGCTAGCGCGGACACAAGGGCCAAGGGCCCAATTCTGTGCTGTATAACTCTACTCTATGACTCTATTATGTAGCAGTGATAAAATCTGCAGCCTGAAGGTTGCAAGTGTGATAGAACCAGCCTTGGCAGAGGCATGCTGTCTTACAGTTAGCCACTGGGTGTAGTGGTGCCGTTTTACACTCAGTCACTGGGATGTGGGGTGTTGTTATACAGTCAGTCATTGGGTGGAGGAGTGTTGTTCTACAGTCAGACACTGGGTGGGGGTGTGCTATTGTACACAGTCAGCCACTGGGTGGAGAGGTGCTGTTATCAGTCAATCTGTGTGTGGAGTGGAGTTGTTCTAATGTTTATCACTGGGTAGGGTGGGGTGCTCTTATACAGTCAGTCACCAAGTGGAGGGACGTTTTTATACAGTCAGTCACTGGGTGGAGGGATGCTGTGATACACTCAGTCACTGGGCGGAAGGGTGTTGCTATACAGTCAGTCACTGGATGGAGGGTGCTGTTATGCAGTCAGTCACAGGGTGGAGGAATGTTGTTTTAGGTCAGTCACTGGCAGAGGGGTGCTGTGATACAGTCAGTCACTGGATGGAGGGGTGCTGTTTTACAGTCAGTACCTGATGGAGGGGTGTTGTTATACAGTCACTGTGTGGAGAGGTGTTGTTATACAGACAGTCAGTGGGTGGATTGGTGCTGTTTTACGGTCAGTCATGGGGTGGAGGGATGCTGTTATACAGTCATTCATTGGGTGGAGGGGTACTGTTTTACAGTCAGTCACCGGGTGAAGCTGTGCAGTGATACAGTCAGTCACTGGGTGGAGGGGTGTTGTTAGACAGTCAGTCACTGGGTGGAGGGATGCTGTGATACACTCAGTCATTGGGTGGAGGGGTGTTGTTATACAGTCAGATACTGGGTGGTGGGGTGTTGTTATACAGTCATTCACTGGGTGGAGGGGTTATACAGTCATTCACTGGGTGGAGGGGTGCTGTTATACAATCAGTCACTGGGTACAGCGGTGCAGTGATACAGTCAGTCATAGGGTGCAGGGGTGCTGTTCTACAGTCAGTCATTGGGTGAAGTGGTGCCGTTATGCAGTCGGTCATTGGGTGAAGGGGTGCTGTTATACAATCAGTCAATGGGTGCAGCGGTGCAGCGATACGGTCAGTCATTGGATGGAGGGGTGCTGTTTTATAGTCATTCACTGGGTGAAGGGGTGCTGTTATTCAGCCAGTCCCTGGGTGGAGGGGTGTTGCTATACAATCAGTCACTGGGTGGAGGTGTGTCATTATACAGTCAGTCACTAGGTGGAGGTGTGTTATTATACAGTCAGTCACTGGGTGGAGGGGTGTTGTTATACTGTCACTGGGTGGAAGGGTGTTGTTATACAGTCACTGGGGGGAGGGGTGTTGTTATACAGTCACTGGGGGGAGGGGTGTTGTTATACAGTCATTCACTGGGTGGAGGGGTGCTGTTTTACAGTCAGTCACTGGGTGAAGGGGTGCTGTTTTACAGTCAGTCACTGGATGCAGGGGTGTTGTTATACAGACACTGTGTAGAGAAGTGTTGTTATACAGTCAGTCACTGGATGAAGGGGTGCTGTTATGCAGTCAGTCACTGGGTGAAGGCGTGCTGTTTTACAGTCAGTCACAGGATGGAGGGATGTTGTTACACAGTCACTGTGTGGAGAGGTGTTGTTAGACAGTCAGTCACTGGGTGAAGGGGTGCTGTTATACTGTCAGATACTGGGTGGCGGGGTGTTGTTATACAGTCATTCACTGGGTGGAGGGGTTATACAGTCATTCACCGGGTGGAGGGGTGCTGTTATACAATCAGTCACTGGGTACAGCGGTGCAGTGATACAGTCATAGGGTGCAGGGGTGCTGTTCTACAGTCACTGTGTGGAGAGGTGTTGTTATACAGTAAGTCACTGGGTAAAGTGGTGCTGTTATGCAGTCAGTCACTGGGTGAAGGGGTGCTGTTA
Organism: Isurus oxyrinchus; assembly: GCA_026770705.1. Lineage (NCBI taxonomy): Eukaryota > Metazoa > Chordata > Chondrichthyes > Lamniformes > Lamnidae > Isurus > Isurus oxyrinchus. Next base: position 29,057,993 of record JANJGN010000029.1, on the reverse strand, counting down.
TACAATCAGTCACTGGGTGCAGCGGTGCAGTGATATGGTCAGTCATTGGGTGGAGGGGTGCTGTTTTATAGTCAGTCACTGGGTGAAGGGGTACTGTTATTCAGCCAGTCCCTGGGTGGAGGGGTGTTGCTATACAGTCAGTCACTGGGTGGAGGTGTGTTATTATACAGTCAGTCACTAGGTGGAGGTGTGTTATTATACAGTCAGTCACTGGGTGGAGGAGTGTTGTTATAGTCACTGGGTGGAGGGGTGTTGTTATACAGTCACTGGGGGGAGGGGTGTTGTTATACAGTCATTCACTGGGTGGAGGGGTGCGGTTTTACAGTCAGTCACTGGGTGAAGGGGTGCTGTTTTACAGTCAGTCACTGGATGCAGGGGTGTTGTTATACAGTCCCTGTGTGGAGAAGTGTTGTTATACAGTCAGTCACTGGATGAAGGGGTGCTGTTATGCAGTCAGTCACTGGTTGAAGGGGTGCTGTTATGCAGTCAGTCACTGGTTGAAGGGGTGCTGTTATGCAGTCAGTCACTGGGTGAAGGGGTGCTGTTTTACAGTCAGTCACAGGATGGAGAGATGTTGTTACACACTGTGTGGAGAGGTGTTGTTAGACAGTCAGTCATTGTGTGAAGGGGTGTTGTTATACAGTCAGTCACCAGGTGAAGCAGTGCAGTGATACAATCAGTCATCAGGTGCAGTGGTCTTATCTACAGTCAGTCACTGGGTGGGGATGTGCTGTTGTTGTTATGCAGTGAGTCACTGAGTGGAGGGGTGTTGTTAGACATTCAGTTACTGGGTGTAGGGATGCTGTTATACACTCAGTCTCTGGGTGGAAGGGTGCTGTTTTACAGTCAGTCACAGGATGGAGGGATATTGTTATACAGTCACTGTGTGGAGAGGTGTTGTTAGACAGTCAGTCACTGGATGAAGTGGTGCTGTTATGCAGTCAGTCACTTGGTGAAGGGGTGCTGTTATACAGTCAGTCACTGGATGGAGGGGTGTTGTTAGACAGTCAGTCACTGGGTGGAGGGATGCTGTTATGCAGTCAGTCACCGGATGAAGGTGTGCTGTTATACAATCAGTCACTGGGTGCAGCGATACAGTCAGTCACTGGTGGAGGGGTGCTGTCTTACAGTCAGTCACTGGTGGAGGGGTGCTGTCTTACAGTCAGTCATGGGTGGAGGGGTGTTGTTATAGTCATTCACTGGGTGGAGGGGTTCTATTATACAGCCAGTCACTGGGTGGAGGGGTGTTGTTATAGTCATTCACTGGGTGGAGTGGTACTGTTTTACAGTCAGTCACTGGGTGAAGGGGTGCTGTTTTACAGTTAGTACCTGATGGAGGGGTGTTGTTATACAGACAGTCAGTGGGTGGATTGGTGCTGTTTAACAGTCAGTCATGGGGTGGAGGGATGCTGTTATAAAGTTTTTCAGTGGCTGGAGGGGTACTGTTTTACAGTCAGTCACCGGGTGAAGCAGTGCAGTGATACAGTCAGTCACTGGGTGGAGGGGTGTTGTTACACAGTCAGCCGCTGGGTGGAGGGATGCTGCTATACAGTCAGTTTCTGGGTGGCGGGGTGTTGTTATACAGTCATTCACTGGGTGGAGGGGTGCTGTTTTACAGTCATTCACTGGGTACAGCGGTGCAGTGATACAGTCTGTCATAGGATGCAGGGGTGCTGTTCTACAGCTACTGTGTGGAGAGGTGTTGTTATACAGTCAGTCACTGGGTGAAGTGGTGCTGTTTACAGTCAGTCACTGGGTGAAGAGGTGCTGTTATACAATCAGTCACTGGGTACAGCGGTGCATTGATACGGACAGTCATTGGATGGAAGGGTGCTGTTTTAGAGTCAGTCACTGGGTGGAGGGATGTATTTATACAGCCAATCCCTGGGTGGAGAGGTGCTACTATACAGCCAGTCATGGGTGGAGGGGTGTAGCTATACAGTCAGTCACTGGGTGGAGGGGTGTTGTTATACAGTCACTGGGTGGAGGGGTGTTGTTATACAGTCACAGGGTGGAGGGATGTTGTTACACAGTCATTGGGTGGAGGAATGTTGTTATACAGTCAGTCATTCACAGGGTGGAGGGGTGCTGTTTTACAGTCACTCACTGGGTGGAGGGGTGCTGTTTTACAGTCATTCACTGGGTGGAGGGGTGCTGTTTTACTGTCAATGTGTGGAGATGTGTTGTTATACAGTCAGTCACTGGGTGAAGGGGTGCTGTTGTACAATCAGTCACTGGGTGCAGCGGTGCAGTGATACGGTCAGTCATTGGGTGGAGGGGTGCTGTTTTATAGTCATTCACTGGGTGAAGGGGTGCTGTTTTACAGTCAGTCACAGGATAGAGAAGTGTTGTTATACAGTCAGTCATAGGGTAGAAGTGTGCTGTTTTACAGTCAGTCATTGGGTGAAGGGGTGTTGTTATGCAGTCAGTCACTAGGTGGATGGGTGTTGTTATACAGTCACTAGGTGGAGAGGTGCTGTTATACAGTCACTTGGTGGAGGGGTGCTGTTGTACTGTCATTCACTGGGTTAAGGGTTGTTGCTTTACAGTCATTCACTGGGTGGTGGGGTGCTGTTATACAGTCAATGGATAGTGGGATGCTGTTATACAATCAGTTACTGGGTGCAGTGGTGCAGTGATACAGTCAGTCATTGGGTGTAGGGGTGCTGTTTTAAAGTCAGTCACTGGATGGAGGGGTGTTGATATAGTCACTGTGTGGAGAGGTGTTGTTATACAGTCAGTCACTGGGTGAAGGGTTCCTTTTATGCAATCAGTCACTGGGTGAAGGGGTGCAATGATACGGTCAGTCACTGGGTGGAGGGGTGCTGTTATACAGCCAGTCACTGGGTGGAGGGATGTTATACAGTCACTGGGAGGAAGGTGTTGTTATGCAGTCAGTCACTGTATGGAGGGGTGTTGTTATACAGTCAGTCACTGTATGGAGGGGTGTTGTTATACAGTCAGTCACTGTATGGAGGGGTGTTGTTATACAGTCACTGTGTGGAGAGGTGTTGTTATACAGTCAGTCACTGGACGAAGGGGTACTGTTATGCAGTCAGTCACTGGGTGAAGGGGTACTGTTATGCAGTCAGTCACTGGGTGAAGGGGTGCTGTTATACAATCAGTCACTGGGCGCACCGATGCAGTGATACGGACAGTCACTGGGTGGAGGGTTGGTGTTATACAGCCAGTCCCTGGGTGGAGGGGTGTTATTATACAGCCAAACACTGGGTGGAGAGGTGTTGTTATACAGTCAGTCACTGGGTGCAGGTGTGTTGTTACACACAGTCACTGGTTGGAGTGGTGTTATTATACAGTCACTGGGTGGAGGGTAGTTGTTATTCAGTCACTGGGTGAACTGGTGTTTTTATACAGTCAGTCACTGGATGGAGGGGTGTTGTTATATAGTCGGTCACTGGGAGGTGGGGTGTTGTTATACAGTCAGTCACTGGGTGGAGGGGTGCTGCTTTACAGTCAGCCACTGGGTACTGGTGCCTTTCCTCCTGCGTATACTTTCTGATACTGTGCTATGGTGTTCTTTCAGTGAAGCCGCTGGCTCCAGCCAATGTGACTGGAGAACATTTACAGGAAGATCCAAATGCCATTGGCATCTCGTGGACGAACCCCACCAACCTGGACTCATTGATCAATCTCCAGTTTGAGCTTCAATACAGAGAGGCAGGCAACCTTCAGTGGACTGAGGTGGGTCAGCCTTTGCCCTATCTGTTTCAGCAGTCCAGCATCAGTTTCACTTCCTCAGAATTCTCTTTAGATGATGAGAGCTGCATGAGACAGTAAGACAAGATAAACACATTGATAAAAGCAAAAAAACTGCAGATGCTGGAACTCCAAAACAAAAATAAAAATACCTGGAAAAACTCAGCAGGTCTGGCAGCATCTGCAGAGAGGAACACAGTTAACGTTTCGAGTCCGAATGACCCTTCAACAGAACTAAGTAAAAATAGAAAAGAGGTGAAATATAAGCGGGTTTAAGGGGGGGTGGGACAGGTAGAGCTGGAAAGAGGGTCAGTGATAGGTGGAGATAACCAAAAGATGTCACAGACAAAAGGACAAAGAGGTGTTGAAGGTGGTGATATTAGCTAAGGAATGTGCTAATTAAGGGTAGAAAGCAGGACAAGCAAGGTACAGATAGCCCTGGTGGGGGTGGGGTGGGGGGAAGGGATCGAAAAAGGCTAAAAGGTAGAGATTAAACAATGGATGGAAATACATTTAAAAATAATGGAAATAGGTGGGAAAAGAAAAATCTGTATAAATTATTGGGAAAAAAAGGGGGGATCGGAAAGTGCGTGGGGATGGAGGAGAGAGTTCATGATCTGAAATTGTTGAACTCAATATTCAGACCGGAAGGCTGTAAAGCGCCTAGTCAGAAGATGAGGTGTTGTTCCTCCTGTTTGCATGAAGCTTCACTGGAACAATGCAGCAAGCCAAGGACGGACATGTGGGCAAGAGAGCAGGGGGGAGTGTTAAAATGGCAAGCGACAGGGAGGTTTGGGCCATTCTTGCGGACAGACCGCAGGTGTTCTGCAAAGCGGTCGCCCAGTTTACGTTTGGTCTCTCCAATGTAGAGGAGACCACATTGGGAGCAACGAATGCAGTAGACTAAGTTGGGGGAAATGCAAGTGAAATGCTGCTTCACTTGAAAGGAATGTTTGGGCCCTTGGACAGTGAGGAGAGGGGAAGTAAAGGGGCAGGTGTTGCATCTTCTGTGGTTGCAAGGGAAGGTGCCGTGGGAGGGGGTTGAGATGTAAGGGGTGATGGAGGAGTGGACCAAGGTGTCCCGGAGGGAACGATCCCTACGGAATGCCGCCGGGGGGGGGGGAAGGGAAGATGTGTTTGGTGGTGGCATCATGCTGGAGTTGGCGGAAATGGCAGAGGATGATCCTTTGAATACAGAGGCTGGTGGGGTGATAAGTGAGGGCAAGGGGGACCCTATCATGGTTCTGGGAGGGAGAGGAAGGTGTGAGGGCGGATGCGTGGGAGATGGGCCGGACACGGTTGAGGGCCCTGTCAACCACCGTGGGTGGAAAACCTCGGTTAAGGAAGAAGGAGGACATGTCAGAGGAACCGTTTTTGAAAGTGGCATCATCAGAACAGATGCGACGAAGGCGAAGGAACTGAGAGAATGGGATGGAGTCCTTACAGGAAGCGGGGTGTGAGGAGCTGTAGTCGAGGTAGCTGTGGGAGTCGGTGGGTTTGTAATGGATATTGGTGGACAGTCTATCACCAGAGATTGAGACAGAGAGGTCAAGGAAGGGAAGGGAAGTGTCAGAGATGGACCACGTGAAAATGATGGAGGGGTGGAGATTGGAAACAAAATTAATAAAATTTTCCAGGTCCAGACGAGAGCATGAAGCGGCACCGAAGTAATCATCGATGTACCGGAGAAAGAGTTGTGGGAGGGGGCCGGAGTAGGACTGCAACAAGGAATGTTCCACATACCCCATAAAGAGACAGGCATAGCTGGGGCCCATGCGGGTACCCATAGCCACACCTTTTATTTGAAGGAAGTGAGAGGAGTTTAAGAACAAGTTTAGCCAGACGGAGGAGAGTAGTGGTGGATGGGGATTGTTTGGGCCTCCATAAACACAAAGGGCGGGTGTTAGACCCCTTCTCTTGACACTGACTCTTTTCACCATCCAGGTGATATTTTGATAAAGTCTGGGACATCACTATCACTTTACTGAAGAATTCCAGCAAGGAATTGATGATCTCATCTGAGCTTCTGTGTTCATGAGAGGTTTTAGAGATGGTCTGATTGGTGGCATCCGACAACGGACAGTTCCAATCAGTCCCTATGAGCCAATGACACTGTCTTGCTGAAGCATCCCTCAAATCATCCACAACAAACACTGCACAAACTACCCAATGTTCTCAGCAATTCCTGAAATTGGGAAGCTGCAGGAACTGGGATGTCATTGTCTCCAGGACATTTTGCAGCTCATCAGACACTACCTGCAACATTGATTGTAGACTCCTCCTACTTATCCATTGTCTGAGCCACAATACATGGAGCCTATCACCATTACCTACCTGAAAGATTGATGCTCCTGAATCATTGCTCTTCTGAAGACTGGGGCCTTGAGATGTGGGCCTTGGGTTCCTGAGAAATGTCACTCTGGCTTGCACAAAAGGTGGTCTTTTCACACTCTCTCTGCATAGCAGCATTCCATTCCCATCCTTCTGCTTCCAGTTTGCACTGGTGCTCAGGGACTCACTCAGTGGCCTACTGCTTTTATTCTAGACAGCATCTCTATGCTGCTATTGGTGTGGAAGGTGTCAGTGTGGAGGTGGGTAAGGAGGTGACCACAGCTGTTTCCTTCGTCGCGCTGCAAAATGGAGATTGACCGATAAGAGAAACTGCTATGACATTGTTTAAAATTGACTTTTGGGATTTGCTGCAGAATTTAACAGTGAGCAGAGTAGCAGAGCAGAGGGAGCTGCTCTCTGACAGGGACACTGAGAGGCGACAGTACCCGAAAATTTCAAACGCAAGGAAATCCTCCCTGTATGCCACAGCTCCCGAGAAAATAATTGCACTCTCTGTCTTTCATTAAAGATTTCACACAATGAAATTGGAATCCATGCAAGCCATTATGAGCTGGAAGAGCTGCAGCCATTCACACTTTATGAGTTCCGCATAAAATGTGGACGACATGGAGAGACTAACAGGAAACTGTGGAGTGACTGGAGCGCAGTGGCCAGTGTCAGCACCGGGGAAGACAGTAAGTGATCATCTGTAACTCATATCATCATCATGCACAGCCCTCACTGTAACACTCTGATATACCCCACACTTCTCACTGTAACACTATGATATACCCCACAGCCCTCACTGTAACACTCTGATATACCCCACAGCCCTCACTGTAACACTCTGATATATCCCACAGCCCTCACTGTAACACTCTGATATATCCCACAGCCCTCACTGTAACACTCTGATATACCCCACACCCCTCACTGTAACACTCTGATATATCCCACACCCTCACGGTAACATTCTGACATGCCCCACACCCCTCACTGCAACACTCCGATATACCACACAGTCCACACTGTAACACTCTGATAGACCCCACACTTCTCAATGTAACACTCTGATATATCCCACACCCCTCAATGTAACACTCTGATATACCCCACACCCCTCACTGTAACACTCTGATATACCACACACCCATCACTGTAACACTCTGATATACCCCACACCCCTCACTGTAACACTCTGATATACCCCACAGCTCTCACTGTAACACTCTGATATAACCCGCACCCCTCATTGTAACACTCTGATATATACCCCACACCCCTCAATGTAACACTCTGATAGACCCCACACTTCTCAATGTAACACTCTGATATACGCCACAGCCCTCACTGTGACACTCCGATATACGCCACACCCCTCACTGTAACACACTGATATACCCCAAACACCTCAAGGCAACACTTTGATATACCCCACACCCCTCACTGTAACACTCTGATATACCCCACAGTCCTCACTGTAACACTCTGATATACCCCACAGCCCTCACTGTAACACTCTGATATACCCCACAGATCTCACTGTAACACCCTGATATACCCCACAGCCCCCACTGTAACACTCTGATATACCCCACACCCCTCACTGTAACACTCTGATATACCCCACAGTCCTCACTGTAACACTCTGATATACCCCACAGCCCTCACTGTAACACTCTGATATACCCCACAGATCTCACTGTAACACCCTGATATACCCCACAGCCCCCACTGTAACACTCTGATATACCCCACACCAATCACTGTAACACACTAATATAACCACACTTTTCACTGTAACACTCTGATATACCCCACAGCCATCACTGTAACACTCTGATATACCACACACCCATCACTGTAACACTCTGATATACCCCACACCCCTCACGGTAACACTCTGATATACCCCACAGCTCTCACTGTAACACTCTGATATAACCCGCACCCCTCATTGTAACACTCTGATATACCCCACACCCCTCAATTTAACACTCTGATATACCCCACAGCTCTCACTGTAACACTCTGATATAACCCGCACCCCTCATTGTAACACTCTGATATACCCCACACCCCTCAATGTAACACTCTGATATACCTCACGGCACTCATTGCAACACGCTGATATACCCAGCAGCCCTCACTGTAACACACTGATATACCGCACACCCCCAAAATGTAACACTCTGATATACCCCACACCCAACACTTGTAACACACTGATATACCACAAAGCCTTCACTGCAACACGTTGATATACCACGCAGCCCTCACTGTAACACGCTGATATACCCCACACCGATCACTGTAACACTCTGATACACCACACACTCCTCACTGTAACACTCTGATATACCCCACACCCATCAATGTAAAACTCTGATATACACCACAAGCATCACTGTAACACTCTGATATACCCCACACTCTCATTGTAACATTCTGATACACCTCATAGCCCTCAATGTAACACTCTGATATACCCAACACCCATCACCGTAACGCTCTGATATACCACAAACCGCTCACTGTAACACTCTGATATACCTCGCAGCCCTCACTGTAACACTTTAATAGACCACACACGCATCACTGTAACACTCTGATATATCCCACTCCCCTCACTGTAACACTCTGATATATCCCACAGCCCTCACTGTAACACTCTGATATATCCCACAGCCCTCACTGTAACACTCTGATATATCCCACAGCCCTCACTGTAACACTCTGATATACCCCACACCCCTCACAGAAACACTCTGATATGCCCTACACCCCTCAAAGTAACACTCTGATATACCCCACACACATCACTGAAACACTCTGATATAACCCACACACTGACATTGTAACAGTCTGATATACCCCACACACTGACACTGTAACACTCTGATATATCCCACACTTCTCAACGTAACACTCCGACATACGCCACATCCCTCAATGTAACACTCTGATATACCTCACAGCCCTCGCTGTAACACTCGGATATACTTTACAGCCCTCGCTGTAACACTCGGATATACTCTACAGCCCTCACTGTAACACTCTGATATACCCCACAGTCCTCACTGTAACACTCGGATATACTCTAAACCACTCAGTGTAACACTCTGATATAACCAACACCCCTCACTGTAACACTCTAATATACCCCACAGTGCTCACTGTAACACTTTGAAATGCCCCACAGCCTTCACTGTAACACACTGATATACCCCACAACCCTCACTGTAACACTCTGATATACCCCACAGCACTCAATGTAACACTCTGATATACCCCAAGACCTCACTGTAACACACTGATATACCCCACACCCCTTACTGTAACACTCTGATATACCCCACATCCCTCAATGTAACACTCTGATATACCCCACAGCTCTCACTGTAACACTTAGATATACCCCACAGTCCTCAGTGTAACACTTTGATATACCCCACAGCCCTCACTGTAACACTCTGATACATCCCACACGACTCACTGGAACACTCTGATATACCCCACACCCCTCACTGGAACACTCTGATATACCCCACACCCTCACTGTAACACTCTGATATACCCCACAGCCCACACTGTAACACTCTGATACATCCCACACCCCTCAATGTAACACTCTGATATACCCCACACCCATCACTGTAACACTCTGATATACCACACAGCACTCAATGTAACACTCTGATATACCCCACACCCCTCACTGTAACACTCTGATATACCACACAGCACTCAATGTAACACTCTAATATACCCCACACCACTCAAAGTAACACTCTGATATAGCCCACACCACTCACTGTAAAACTCCGATATACCCCACAGCCATCACTGTAACACTCGGATATACCCAACACCCCTCACTGTAACACTCTGATATACCCCACAGTCCTCACTGTAATACTTTGATATACCCCACACCCCTCACTGTAACACTCTGATATACCCCACAGTCCTCACTGTAATACTTTGATATACCCCACAGCCGTCAATGTAACACACTGATATACACCACACTCCTCACTGTAACATTCTGATATACCCCACAGCCCTCAATGTAACACTCTGATATATCCCAAAGCCCCCACTGTTACACTCTGAAATACCCCACACCCATCACTGTAACACACTGATATACACCACACTCCTCACTGTAACATTCTGATATACCCCACAGCCCCCACTGTTACATTCTGATATACACCACACCCATCACTGTAACACTGATATACACCACATTCCTCACTGTAACATTCTGATATGCCCCACAGCCCTCAATGTAACACTCTGATATACCCCACACCCCTCAATGTAACACTCTGATATACCTCATGGCACTCACTGCAACACGCTGATATACCCCGCAGCCCTCACTGTAACACACTGATATACCGCACACCCCTAACTGTAACACTCTGATACACCCCACACCCAACACTGTAACACACTGATATACCGCAAAGCCCTCACTGCAACACGCTGATATACCACGCAGCCCTCACTGTAACACACTGATATAAGCCACACCCATCAATGTAAAACTCTGATATACCCCACACCCATCACTGTAACACTCTGATATACCCCACACCCTCACTGTAACATTCTGATACACCTCATAGCCCTCAATGTAACACTCTGATATATCCTACACCCATCACTGTAACGCTCTGATATACCACAAACCGCTCACTGTAACACTCTGACATACCCCGCAGCCCTCACTGTAACACTCTGATATACCCCACACCCCTCACTGTAACACTCTGATATAACCTACACTCCTCACTGTAACACTCTGATATATCCCACACCCCTCACTGTAACACTCTGAGATGCCCTACACCCCTCAAAGTAACATTCTGATATACCCCACACACATCACTGAAACACTCTGATATACCCCACACCCCTCACTGTAACACTCTGATATACCCCACACCCATCACTGTAACACTCTGATATACCCCACACCCATCACTGTAACACTCTGATATACCCCACACCCATCACTGTAACACACTGATATACCCCACACCCCTCACTGTAACACTCTGATATACCCCACACCCATCACTGTAACACTCTGATATACCCCACACCCCTCACTGTAACACTCTGATATACCCCACACACTGACACTGTAACACTCTGATATACCCCACACCCCTCACTGTAACACTCTGATATACCCCACACCCATCACTGTAACACTCTGATATACCCCACACCCCTCACTGCAACACTCTGATATATCCCACACCCATCACTGTAACACTCTGATATACCCCACAGCCCTCACTGTAACACTCTGATATACCCCACACACTGACACTGTAACACTCTGATATATCCCACAATCCTCAGTGTAACACTCTGATATATACCACACACATCACTGTAACACTCTGATGCGCCCAACACCCTTCACTGTAACACTCTGATATTCCCCACAGCCCTCACTGTAACACTCTGATATACCACACACCACACACTGTAACACTCTGATATACCTCATGGCACTCACTGCAACACACTGATATACCCCGCAGCCCTCACTGTAACACACTGATAGACAGCACACCTCTAACTGTAACACTCTGATATACCCCACACCCAACACTGTAACACACTGATATACCGCAAAGCCCTCACTGCAACACGCTGATATACCACGCAGCCCTCACTGTAACACTCTGATATACCCCACACTCCTCACTGTAACACTCTGATATACACCACACCCATCAATGTAAAACTCTGATATACCCCACACCCATCACTGTAACAATCTGATATACCCCACACCCTCACTGTAACATTCTGATACACCTCATAGCCCTCAATGTAACACTCTGATATACCCTACACCCATCACTGTAACGCTCTGATATACCACAAACCGGTCACTGTAACACTCTGATATACCCCGCAGCCCTCACTGTAACACTTTAATAGACCACACACGCCTCACTGTAACACTCTGATATAACCTACACTCCTCACTGCAACTCTCTGATATATCCCACACCCCTAACTGTAACACTCTGATATATCTCACACCCCTCACTGTAACACTCTGATATATCCCACACCGCTCACTGTAACACTCTGATATATCCCACACCCCTCACAGGAACACTCTGATATGCCCTACACCCCTCAAAGTAACACTCTGATATACCCCACACACATCCCTGAAACACTCTGACATACCCCACACACTGACATTGTAACATCTGATATACCCCACACACTGACACTGTAACACTCTGATATATCCCACAATCCTCAGTGTAACACTCTGATATATACCACACACATCACTGTAACACTCTGATGCGCCCAACACCCTTCACTGTAACACTCTGATATAGCCCACATCCTCAATGTAACACTCTGATATACCACAAAGCCCTCACTGTAACACACTGATATACCCCACACTTCTCAATGTAACAGTCTGATATACCCCAGATCCCTCAATGTAACACACTGATATACCCCACAGCCCTCGCTGTAACACTCGGATATACTCTAGAGCCCTCACTGTAACACTCTGATATACCCCACAGTCCTCACAGTAACACTCGGATATCCTCTACACCACTCAGTGTAACACTCTGATATACCCCACAGTGCTCACTGCAACACTTTGATATAGCCCACAGCCCTTACTGTAACACTCTGATATACCCCACACCCATCACTGTAACACTCTGATGCACCCCTCACCACTCACTGGAACACTCTGATATATCCCACACCCCTCACTGGAACACTCTGATATACCCCACACCCCTCACTGTAACACTCTGATATACCCCACACACTGACACTGTAACACTCTGATATACCCCACACCCCTCACTGTAACGCTCTGATATACCCCACACCCATCACTGTAACACTCTGATATACCCCACACCCCTCACTGTAACACTCTGATATACCCCACACCCATCACTGTAACACTCTGATATCCCCCACAGCCCTCACTGTAACACTCTGATATACCCCACACACTGACACTGTAACACTCTGATATATCGCACAATCCTCAGTGTAACACTCTGATATATACCACACACATCACTGTAACACTCTGATGCGTCCAACACCCCTCACTGTAACACTCTGATATAGCCCACAGGCCTCACTGTAACACTCTGATATTCCCCACAGCCCTCACTGTAACACTCTGATATACCACACACCACACACTGTAACACACTGATATACCTCATGGCACTCACTGCAACACGCTGATATACCCCGCAGCCCTCACTGTAACACACTGATAGACAGCACACCCCTAACTGTAACACTCTGATATACCCCACACCCAACACGGTAACACACTGATATACCGCAAAGCCCTCACTGCAACACGCTGATATACCACGCAGCCCTCACTGTAACACTCTGATATACCACACACTCCTCACTGTAACACTCTGATATACGCCACACCCATCAATGTAAAACTCTGATATACCCCACACCCATCACTGTAACAACCTGATATACCCCACACCCTCACTGTAACATTCTGATACACCTCATAGCCCTCAATGTAACACTCTGATATACCCTACACCCATCACTGTAACGCTCTGATATACCACAAACCACTCACTGTAACACTCTGATATACCCCGCCGCCCTCACTGTAACACTTTAATAGACCACACACGCCTCACTGTAACACTCTGATATAACCTACACTCCTCATTGCAACTCTCTGATATATCCCACACCCCTCACTGTAACACTCTGATATATCCCACACCCCTCACAGTAACACTCTGATATATCCCACATTCCTCACTGTAACACTCTGATATATCCCACACCCCTCAAAGTAACACTCTGATATACCCCACACACATCACTGAAACACTCTGATATACCCCACACACTGACACTGTAACACTCTGATATATCCCACAATCCTCAGTGTAACACTCTGATATATACCACACACATCACTGTAACACTCTGATGCGCCCAACACCCTTCACTGTAACACTCTGATATAGCCCACAGGCCTCACTGTAACACTCTGATATTCCCCACAGCCCTCACTGTAACACTCTGATATACCACACACCACACACTGTAACACTCTGATATACCCCACACCCCTAACTGTAACACTCTGATATACCCCACAGCCTCATTGTAACACTCTGATATAACCCGCAATCCTCAATGTAACACTCTGATATACCCCACAGCTTGCACTGTAACACTCTGATATACCCCACACCCCTCAATGTAACACTCTGATATACCTCACGGCACTCACTGCAACACGCTGATATACCCCGCAGCCCTCACTGTAACACACTGATATACCGCACACCCCTAACTGTAACACTCTGATACACCCCACACCCAACACTGCAACACGCTGATATACCAGGCAGCCCTCACTGTAACACTCTGATATAAGCCACACCCATCAATGTAAAACTCTGATATACCCCACACCCATCACTGTAACACTCTGATATACCCCACACCCTCACTGTAACATTCTGATACACCTCATAGCCCTCAATGTAACACTCTGATATACCCTACACCCATCACTGTAACGCTCTGATATACCACAAACCGCTCACTGTAACACTCTGACATACCCCGCAGCCCTCACTGTAACACTTTAATAGACCACACACGCCTCACTGTAACACTCTGATATGACCTACACTCCTCACTGTAACACTCTGATATATCCCACACCCCTCACTGTAACACTCTGATATGCCCTACACCCCTCAAAGTAACATTCTGATATACCCCACACACATCACTGAAACACTCTGATATATCCCACACACTGACATTGTAACACTCTGATATACCCCACACCCATCACTGTAACACTCTGATATACCCCACACCCATCACTGTAAGACTCTGATATACCCCACACCCCTCACTGTAACACTCTGATATACCCCACACCCATCACTGTAACACTCTGATATACCCCACACCCCTCACTGTAACACTCTGATATACCCCACACACTGACACTGTAACACTCTGATATACCCCACACCCCTCACTGTAACACTCTGATATACCCCACACCCATCACTGTAACACTCTGATATACCCCACACCCCTCACTGTAACACTCTGATATACCCCACACCCATCACTGTAACACTCTGATATACCCCACACACTGACACTGTAACACTCTGATATATCCCACAATCCTCAGTGTAACACTCTGATATATACCACACACATCACTGTAACACTCTGATGCGCCCAACACCCCTCACTGTAACACTCTGATATAGCCCACAGGCCTCACTGTAACAGTCTGATATTCCCCACAGCCCTCACTGTAACACTCTGATATACCACACACCACACACTGTAACACTCTGATATACCTCATGGCACTCACTGCAACACGCTGATATACCACGCAGCCCTCACTGTAACACTTTAATAGACCACACACGCCTCACTGTAACACTCTGATATAACCTACACTCCTCACTGTAACACTCTGATATATCCCACACCCCTCACTGTAACACTCTGATATGCCCTACACCCCTCAAAGTAACATTCTGATATACCCCACACACATCACTGAAACACTCTGATATATCTCACACACTGACATTGTAACACTCTGATATACCCCACACCCCTCACTGTAACACTCTGATATACCCCACACCCATCACTGTAACACTCTGATACACCCCATACAACTCACTGGAACACTCTGATATACCCCACACCCCTCAATGGAACACTCTGATATACCCCACACCCCTCACTGTAACACTCTGATATACCACACATCACTTACTGTAACACTCGGATATCCCCCACACCCCTCACAGTAACACTCTGATATTCCCCACACCACTCACTGTAACACTCTGATATACCCCACAGTCCTCACTGTAACACTCTGATATACCCCACATCACTTACTGTAACACTCGGATATACCCTACAAGCCTCACTGTAACACTCTGATATACCCAACACCCCTCACTGTAACACTCCGATATACCCCACAGCCCTCACTGTAACACTCTGATATACCACACACTCCTCACTGTAACACTCTGATATAGCCCACAGGCCTCACTGTAACACTCTGATATTCCCCACAGCCCTCACTGTAACACTCTGATATACCACACACCACACACTGTAACACTCTGATATACCTCATGGCACTCACTGCAACACGCTGATATACCCCGCAGCCCTCACTGTAACACACTGATAGACAGCACACCCCTAACTGTAACACTCTGATATACCCCACACCCAACACTGTAACACACTGATATACCGCAAAGCCCTCACTGCAACACGCTGATATACCACGCAGCCCTCACTGTAACACTCTGATATACCCCACACTCCTCACTGTAACACTCTGATATACGCCACACCCATCAATGTAAAACTCTGATATACCCCACACCCATCACTGTAACAACCTGATATACCCCACACCCTCACTGTAACATTCTGATACACCTCATAGCCCTCAATGTAACACTCTGATATACCCTACACCCATCACTGTAACGCTCTGATATACCACAAACCGCTCACTGTAACACTCTGATATACCCCGCAGCCCTCACTGTAACACTTTAATAGACCACACACGCCTCACTGTAACACTCTGATATAACCTACACTCCTCATTGCAACTCTCTGATATATCCCACACCCCTCACTGTAACACTCTGATATATCCCACACCGCTCACTGTAACACTCTGATATATCCCACACCCCTCACAGGAACACTCTGATATGCCCTACACCCCTCAAAGTAACACTCTGATATACCCCACACACATCACTGAAACACTCTGATATACCCCACACACTGACATTGTAACACTCTGATATACCTCATGGCACTCACTGCAACACGCTGATATACCCCGCAGCCCTCACTGTAACACACTGATAGACAGCACACCCCT
Organism: Isurus oxyrinchus; assembly: GCA_026770705.1. Taxonomy (NCBI): domain Eukaryota; kingdom Metazoa; phylum Chordata; class Chondrichthyes; order Lamniformes; family Lamnidae; genus Isurus; species Isurus oxyrinchus. Next base: position 29,040,931 of record JANJGN010000029.1, on the reverse strand, counting down.
AACTGTAACACTCTGATATACCCCACACCCAACACGGTAACACACTGATATACCGCAAAGCCCTCACTGCAACACGCTGATATACCACGCAGCCCTCACTGTAACACTCTGATATACCCCACACTCCTCACTGTAACACTCTGATATACGCCACACCCATCAATGTAAAACTCTGATATACCCCACACCCATCACTGTAACAACCTGATATACCCCACACCCTCACTGTAACACTCCGATATACCCCACAGCCCTCACTGTAACACTCTGATATACCACACACTCCTCACTGTAACACTCTGATATAGCCCACAGGCCTCACTGTAACACTCTGATATTCCCCACAGCCCTCACTGTAACACTCTGATATACCACACACCACACACTGTAACACTCTGATATACCTCATGGCACTCACTGCAACACGCTGATATACCCCGCAGCCCTCACTGTAACACACTGATAGACAGCACACCCCTAACTGTAACACTCTGATATACCCCACACCCAACACTGTAACACACTGATATACCGCAAAGCCCTCACTGCAACACGCTGATATACCACGCAGCCCTCACTGTAACACTCTGATATACCCCACACTCCTCACTGTAACACTCTGATATACGCCACACCCATCAATGTAAAACTCTGATATACCCCACACCCATCACTGTAACAACCTGATATACCCCACACCCTCACTGTAACATTCTGATACACCTCATAGCCCTCAATGTAACACTCTGATATACCCTACACCCATCACTGTAACGCTCTGATATACCACAAACCGCTCACTGTAACACTCTGATATACCCCGCAGCCCTCACTGTAACACTTTAATAGACCACACACGCCTCACTGTAACACTCTGATATAACCTACACTCCTCATTGCAACTCTCTGATATATCCCACACCCCTCACTGTAACACTCTGATATATCCCACACCGCTCACTGTAACACTCTGATATATCCCACACCCCTCACAGGAACACTCTGATATGCCCTACACCCCTCAAAGTAACACTCTGATATACCCCACACACATCACTGAAACACTCTGATATACCCCACACACTGACATTGTAACACTCTGATATACCTCATGGCACTCACTGCAACACGCTGATATACCCCGCAGCCCTCACTGTAACACACTGATAGACAGCACACCCCTAACTGTAACACTCTGATATACCCCACACCCAACACGGTAACACACTGATATACCGCAAAGCCCTCACTGCAACACGCTGATATACCACGCAGCCCTCACTGTAACACTCTGATATACCCCACACTCCTCACTGTAACACTCTGATATACGCCACACCCATCAATGTAAAACTCTGATATACCCCACACCCATCACTGTAACAACCTGATATACCCCACACCCTCACTGTAACATTCTGATACACCTCATAGCCCTCAATGTAACACTCTGATATACCCTACACCCATCACTGTAACGCTCTGATATACCCCGCCGCCCTCACTGTAACACTTTAATAGACCACACACGCCTCACTGTAACACTCTGATATAACCTACACTCCTCATTGCAACTCTCTGATATATCCCACACCCCTCACTGTAACACTCTGATATACCCCACACCCCTCAATGTAACACTCTGATATACCCCACAGCCCTCACTGTAACACACTGATATACCCCACATCCATCAATGTAACACTGTGATATACCCCACAGCCCTCGCTGTAACACTCGGATATACTCTACAGCCCTCACTGTAACACTCTGATATACCCCACAGTGCTCACTGCAACACTTTGATATAGCCCACAGCCCTCACTGTAACACTCTGATATACCCCACACCCATCACTGTAACACTCTGATACAACCCTCACCACTCACTGGAACACTCTGATATATCCCACACCCCTCACTGGAGAACTCTGATATACCACACACCCCTCACTGTAACACTTTGATATACCCCACAGCCCACAATGTAACACTCTGATATACCCCGCACCCTTCACTGTAACACGCAGATATACACCACACCAATTACTGTAACACTCTGATATACCGCACAGCCCTCACTGTAATAGTCGGTTATACCCCACAGTCCTCACTGTAACACTTTGATATACCCCACAGCCCTCACTGTAACACACTCATATACCCCACACACCTTATTGTAACACTCCGATATACCCCACATCCCTCAATGTAACACTCTGATATACCCCACAGCCTTCACTGTAACACTCGGATATACCCAACACCCATCACTGTAACACACTGATATACACCACACTCCTCACTTTAACATTCTGATATACCCCACACCCATCACTGTAACACACTGATATACACCACACTCCTCACTGTAACATTCTGATATACCCCACAGCCCTCAATGTAACACTCTGATATACCCCACACCCATCACTGTAACACTCTGATATACCCCACAGCCTGCACTGTAACACTCTGATATACCCACCACCCCTCAATGTAACACTCTGATATACCTCATGGCACTCACTGCAACACACTGATATACCCCGCAGCCCTCACTGTAACACACTGATAGACAGCACACCCCTAACTGTAACACTCTGATATACCCCACACCCAACACTGTAACACACTGATATACCGCAATGCCCTCACTGCAACACGCTGATATACCACGCAGCCCTCACTGTAACACTCTGATATACCCCACACTCCTCACTGTAACACTCTGATATACGCCACACCCATCAATGTAAAACTCTGATATACCCCACACCCATCACTGTAACAATCTGATATACCCCACACCCTCACTGTAACATTCTGATACACCTCATAGCCCTCAATGTAACACTCTGATATACCCTACACCCATCACTGTAACGCTCTGATATACCACAAACCGCTCACTGTAACACTCTGATATACCCCGCAGCCCTCACTGTAACACTTTAATAGACCACACACGCCTCACTGTAACACTCTGATCTAACCTACACTCCTCACTGCAACTCTCTGATATATCCCACACCCCTAACTGTAACACTCTGATATATCCCACACCCCTCACTGTAACACTCTGATATATCCCACACCGCTCACTGTAACACTCTGATATATCCCACACCCCTCACAGGAACACTCTGATATGCCCTACACCCCTCAAAGTAACACTCTGATATACCCCACACACATCCCTGAAACACTCTGACATACCCCTCACACTGACATTGTAACATCTGATATACCCCACACACTGACACTGTAACACTCTGATATATCCCACAATCCTCAGTGTAACACTCTGATATATACCACACACATCACTGTAACACTCTGATGCGCCCAACACCCTTCACTGTAACACTCTGATATACCCCACAGCCCTCACTGTAACACTCTGATATACCACACACCACACACTGTAACACTCTGATATACCCCACACCCCTAACTGTAACACTCTGATATACCCCACAGCCCTCATTGTAACACTCTGATATAACCCGCACCCCACACTGTAACACTCTGATATACCCCACAGCCATCAATGTAAAACTCTGATATAGCCCACATCCTCAATGTAACACTCTGATATACCACAAAGCCCTCACTGTAACACACTGATATACCCCACACTTCTCAATGTAACAGTCTGATATACCCCAGATCCCTCAATGTAACACTGTGATATACCCCACAGCCCTCGCTGTAACACTCGGATATACTCTAGAGCCCTCACTGTAACACTCTGATATACCCCACACCCCTCACTCTAACAATCTGATATACGCCACAGCCCACAATTAAACACTCTGATATACCCCACACCCCTCACTGTAACACTCGGTTATACCCTACACCGCTCACTGTAACACTCTGATATACCCCACACCCCTCACTGTAACACTCTGATATACCCCACAGTCCTCACTGTAACACTCTGATATACCCCACACCCATCACTGTAACACTCTGATATACCACACAGCACTCAATGTAACACTCTGATATAACCCACACCCCTCACTGTAACACTCTGATATACCACACAGCACTCAATGTAATACTTTGATATACCCCACACCCCTCACTGTAACACTCTGATATACCCCACAGTCCTCACTGTAATACTTTGATATACCCCACAGCCGTCAATGTAACACACTGATATACACCACACTCCTCACTGTAACATTCTGATATACCCCACAGCCCTCAATGTAACACTCTGATATACCCCAAAGCCCCCACTGTTACACTCTGAAATACCCCACACCCATCACTGTAACACACTGATATACACCACACTCCTCACTGTAACATTCTGATATACCCCACAGCCCCCACTGTTACATTCTGATATACGCAACACCCATCACTGTAACACACTGATATACACCACATTCCTCACTGTAACATTCTGATATGCCCCACAGCCCTCAATGTAACACTCTGATATACCCCACACGCCTCACTGTAACACTCTGATATACCCCACACCCCTCAATGTAACACACTGATATACCTCACGGCACTCACTGCAACACGCTGATATACCCCGCAGCCCTCACTGTAACACACTGATATACCGCACATCCCTAACTGTAACACTCTGATACACCCCACACCCAACACTGTAACACACTGATATACCGCAAAGCCCTCACTGCAACACGCAGATATACCACGCAGCCCTCACTGTAACACTCTGATATAAGCCACACCCATCAATGTAAAACTCTGATATACCCCACACCCATCACTGTAACACTCTGATATATCCCACACCCCTCACAGTAACACTCTGATATATCCCACATTCCTCACTGTAACACTCTGATATATCCCACACCCCTCAAAGTAACACTCTGATATACCCCACACACATCACTGAAACACTCTGATATACCCCACACACTGACACTGTAACACTCTGATATATCCCACAATCCTCAGTGTAACACTCTGATATATACCACACACATCACTGTAACACTCTGATGCGCCCAACACCCTTCACTGTAACACTCTGATATAGCCCACAGGCCTCACTGTAACACTCTGATATACCCCACACCACACACTGTAACACTCTGATATACCCCACACCCCTAACTGTAACACTCTGATATACCCCACAGCCTCATTGTAACACTCTGATATAACCCGCAATCCTCAATGTAACACTCTGATATACCCCACAGCTTGCACTGTAACACTCTGATATACCCCACACCCCTCAATGTAACACTCTGATATACCTCACGGCACTCACTGCAACACGCTGATATACCCCGCAGCCCTCACTGTAACACACTGATATACCGCACACCCCTAACTGTAACACTCTGATACACCCCACACCCAACACTGTAACACACTGATATACCGCAAAGCCCTCACTGCAACACGCTGATATACCACGCAGCCCTCACTGTAACACTCTGATATAAGCCACACCCATCAATGTAAAACTCTGATATACCCCACACCCATCACTGTAACACTCTGATATACCCCACACCCTCACTGTAACATTCTGATACACCTCATAGCCCTCAATGTAACACTCTGATATACCCTACACCCATCACTGTAACGCTCTGATATACCACAAACCGCTCACTGTAACACTCTGACATACCCCGCAGCCCTCACTGTAACACTTTAATAGACCACACACGCCTCACTGTAACACTCTGATATAACCTACACTCCTCACTGTAACACTCTGATATATCCCACACCCCTCACTGTAACACTCTGATATGCCCTACACCCCTCAAAGTAACATTCTGATATACCCCACACACATCACTGAAACACTCTGATATATCCCACACACTGACATTGTAACACTCTGATATACCCCACACCCATCACTGTAACACTCTGATATACCCCACACCCATCACTGTAACACTCTGATATACCCCACACCCCTCACTGTAACACTCTGATATACCCCACACCCATCACTGTAACACTCTGATATACCCCACACCCCTCACTGTAACACTGTGATATACCCCACACACTGACACTGTAACACTCTGATATACCCGACACCCCTCACTGTAACACTCTGATATACCCCACACCCATCACTGTAACACTCTGATATACCCCACACCCCTCACTGTAACACTCTGATATACCCCACACCCATCACTGTAACACTCTGATATACCCCACAGCCTGCACTGTAACACTCTGATATACCCACCACCCCTCAATGTAACACTCTGATATACCTCATGGCACTCACTGCAACACACTGATATACCCCGCAGCCCTCACTGTAACACACTGATAGACAGCACACCCCTAACTGTAACACTCTGATATACCCCACACCCAACACTGTAACACACTGATATACCGCAATGCCCTCACTGCAACACGCTGATATACCACGCAGCCCTCACTGTAACACTCTGATATACCCCACACTCCTCACTGTAACACTCTGATATACGCCACACCCATCAATGTAAAACTCTGATATACCCCACACCCATCACTGTAACAATCTGATATACCCCACACCCTCACTGTAACATTCTGATACACCTCATAGCCCTCAATGTAACACTCTGATATACCCTACACCCATCACTGTAACGCTCTGATATACCACAAACCGCTCACTGTAACACTCTGATATACCCCGCAGCCCTCACTGTAACACTTTAATAGACCACACACGCCTCACTGTAACACTCTGATATAACCTACACTCCTCACTGCAACTCTCTGATATATCCCACACCCCTAACTGTAACACTCTGATATATCTCACACCCCTCACTGTAACACTCTGATATATCCCACACCGCTCACTGTAACACTCTGATATATCCCACACCCCTCACAGGAACACTCTGATATGCCCTACACCCCTCAAAGTAACACTCTGATATACCCCACACACATCCCTGAAACACTCTGACATACCCCACACACTGACATTGTAACATCTGATATACCCCACACACTGACACTGTAACACTCTGATATATCCCACAATCCTCAGTGTAACACTCTGATATATACCACACACATCACTGTAACACTCTGATGCGCCCAACACCCTTCACTGTAACACTCTGATATAGCCCACAGGCCTCACTGTAACACTCTGATATTCCCCACAGCCCTCACTGTAACACTCTGATATACCACACACCCCTAACTGTAACACTCTGATATACCCCACAGCCCTCATTGTAACACTCTGATATAACCCGCACCCCACACTGTAACACTCTGATATACCCCACAGCCATCAATGTAAAACTCTGATATAGCCCACATCCTCAATGTAACACTCTGATATACCACAAAGCCCTCACTGTAACACACTGATATACCCCACACTTCTCAATGTAACAGTCTGATATACCCCAGATCCCTCAATGTAACACTGTGATATACCCCACAGCCCTCGCTGTAACACTCGGATATACTCTAGAGCCCTCACTGTAACACTCTGATATACCCCACACCCCTCACTCTAATAATCTGATATACGCCACAGCCCACAATTAAACACTCTGATATACCCCACACCCCTCACTGTAACACTCGGTTATACCCTACACCGCTCACTGTAACAATCTGATATACCCCACACCCCTCACTGTAACACTCTGATATACCCCACAGTCCTCACTGTAACACTCTGATATACCCCACACCCATCACTGTAACACTCTGAGATACCACACAGCACTCAATGTAATACTCTGATATACCCCACACCCCTCACTGTAACACTCTGATATACCACACAGCACTCAATGTAATACTTTGATATACCCCACACCCCTCACTGTAACACTCTGATATACCCCACAGTCCTCACTGTAATACTTTGATATACCCCACAGCCGTCAATGTAACACACTGATATACACCACACTCCTCACTGTAACATTCTGATATACCCCACAGCCCTCAATGTAACACTCTGATATACCCCAAAGCCCCCACTGTTACACTCTGAAATACCCCATACCCATCACTGTAACACACTGATATACACCACACTCCTCACTGTAACATTCTGATATACCCCACAGCCCCCACTGTTACATTCTGATATACGCAACACCCATCACTGTAACACACTGATATACACCACATTCCTCACTGTAACATTCTGATATGCCCCACAGCCCTCAATGTAACACTCTGATATACCCCACACGCATCACTGTAACACTCTGATATACCCCACACCCCTCAATGTAACACTCTGATATACCTCACGGCACTCACTGCAACACGCTGATAGACCCCGCAGCCCTCACTGTAACACACTGATATACCGCACACCCCTAACTGTAACACTCTGATACACCCCACACCCATCACAGTAACACACTGATATACCGCAAAGCCCTCACTGCAACAAGCAGATATACCACGCAGCCCTCACTGTAACACTCTGATATAAGCCACACCCAGCAATGTAAAACTCTGATATACCCCACACCCCTCACTGTAACACTCTGATATATCCCACACCCCTCACAGTAACACTCTGATATATCCCACATTCCTCACTGTAACACTCTGATATATCCCACACCCCTCAAAGTAACACTCTGATATACCCCACACACATCACTGTAACACTCTGATATACCCCACACACTGACACTGTAACACTCTGATATATCCCACAATCCTCAGTGTAACACTCTGATATATACCACACACATCACTGTAACACTCTGATGCGCCCAACACCCTTCACTGTAACACTCTGATATAGCCCACAGGCCTCACTGTAACACTCTGATATTCCCCACAGCCCTCACTGTAACACTCTGATATACCACACACCACACACTGTAACACTCTGATATACCCCACACCCCTAACTGTAACACTCTGATATACCCCACAGCCTCATTGTAACACTCTGATATAACCCGCAATCCTCAATGTAACACTCTGATATACCCCACAGCTTGCACTGTAACACTCTGATATACCCCACACCCCTCAATGTAACACTCTGATATACCTCACGGCACTCACTGCAACACGCTGATATACCCCGCAGCCCTCACTGTAACACACTGATATACCGCACACCCCTAACTGTAACACTCTGATACACCCCACACCCAACACTGTAACACACTGATATACCGCAAAGCCCTCACTGCAACACGCTGATATACCACGCAGCCCTCACTGTAACACTCTGATATAAGCCACACCCATCAATGTAAAACTCTGATATACCCCACACCCATCACTGTAACACTCTGATATACCCCACACCCTCACTGTAACATTCTGATACACCTCATAGCCCTCAATGTAACACTCTGATATACCCTACACCCATCACTGTAACGCTCTGATATACCACAAACCGCTCACTGTAACACTCTGACATACCCCGCAGCCCTCACTGTAACACTTTAATAGACCACACACGCCTCACTGTAACACTCTGATATAACCTACACTCCTCACTGTAACACTCTGATATATCCCACACCCCTCACTGTAACACTCTGATATGCCCTACACCCCTCAAAGTAACATTCTGATATACCCCACACACATCACTGAAACACTCTGATATATCCCACACACTGACATTGTAACACTCTGATATACCCCACACCCATCACTGTAACACTCTGATATACCCCACACCCATCACTGTAAGACTCTGATATACCCCACACCCCTCACTGTAACACTCTGATATACCCCACACCCATCACTGTAACACTCTGATATACCCCACACCCCTCACTGTAACACTCTGATATACCCCACACACTGACACTGTAACACTCTGATATACCCCACACCCCTCACTGTAACACTCTGATATACTCCACACCCATCACTGTAACACTCTGATATACCCCACACCCCTCACTGTAACACTCTGATATACCCCACACACTGACACTGTAACACTCTGATATATCCCACAATCCTCAGTGTAACACTCTGATATATACCACACACATCACTGTAACACTCTGATGCGCCCAACACCCCTCACTGTAACACTCTGATATAGCCCACAGGCCTCACTGTAACAGTCTGATATTCCCCACAGCCCTCACTGTAACACTCTGATATACCACACACCACACACTGTAACACTCTGATATACCTCATGGCACTCACTGCAACACGCTGATATACCACGCAGCCCTCACTGTAACACTTTAATAGACCACACACGCCTCACTGTAACACTCTGATATAACCTACACTCCTCACTGTAACACTCTGATATATCCCACACCCCTCACTGTAACACTCTGATATGCCCTACACCCCTCAAAGTAACATTCTGATATACCCCACACACATCACTGAAACACTCTGATATATCTCACACACTGACATTGTAACACTCTGATATACCCCACACCCCTCACTGTAACACTCTGATATACCCCACACCCATCACTGTAACACTCTGATACACCCCATACAACTCACTGGAACACTCTGATATACCCCACACCCCTCAATGGAATACTCTGATATACCCCACACCCCTCACTGTAACACTCTGATATACCACACATCACTTACTGTAACACTCGGATATCCCCCACACCCCTCACAGTAACACTCTGATATTCCCCACACCACTCACTGTAACACTCTGATATACCCCACAGTCCTCACTGTAACACTCTGATATACCCCACATCACTTACTGTAACACTCGGATATACCCTACAAGCCTCACTGTAACACTCTGATATACCCAACACCCCTCACTGTAACACTCTGATATACCCCACAGCCCTCACTGTAACACTCTGATATACCCCACACTCCTCACTGTAACACTCTGATATAGCCCACAGGCCTCACTGTAACACTCTGATATTCCCCACAGCCCTCACTGTAACACTCTGATATACCACACACCACACACTGTAACACTCTGATATACCTCATGGCACTCACTGCAACACGCTGATATACCCCGCAGCCCTCACTGTAACACACTGATAGACAGCACACCCCTAACTGTAACACTCTGATATACCCCACACCCAACACTGTAACACACTGATATACCGCAAAGCCCTCACTGCAACACGCTGATATACCACGCAGCCCTCACTGTAACACTCTGATATACCCCACACTCCTCACTGTAACACTCTGATATACGCCACACCCATCAATGTAAAACTCTGATATACCCCACACCCATCACTGTAACAACCTGATATACCCCACACCCTCACTGTAACATTCTGATACACCTCATAGCCCTCAATGTAACACTCTGATATACCCTACACCCATCACTGTAACGCTCTGATATACCACAAACCGCTCACTGTAACACTCTGATATACCCCGCAGCCCTCACTGTAACACTTTAATAGACCACACACGCCTCACTGTAACTCTCTGATATAACCTACACTCCTCATTGCAACTCTCTGATATATCCCACACCCCTCACTGTAACACTCTGATATATCCCACACCGCTCACTGTAACACTCTGATATATCCCACACCCCTCACAGGAACACTCTGATATGCCCTACACCCCTCAAAGTAACACTCTGATATACCCCACACACATCACTGAAACACTCTGATATACCCCACACACTGACATTGTAACACTCTGATATACCCCACACACTGACACTGTAACACTCTGATATATCCCACAATCCTCAGTGTAACACTCTGATATATACCACACACATCACTGTAACACTCTGATGCGCCCAACACCCTTCACTGTAATACTCTGATATAGCCCACAGGCCTCACTGTAACACTCTGATATTCCCCACAGCCCTCACTGTAACACTCTGATATACCACACACCAGACACTGTAACACTCTGATATACCCCACACCCCTAACTGTAACACTCTGATATACCCCACAGCCCTCATTGTAACACTCTGATATAACCCGCAACCCTCACTGTAACACTCTGATATACCCCACATCCCTCATTGTAACACTCTGATATACCCCACACCCCTCAATGTAACACTCTGATATACCCCACAGCCCTCACTGTAACACACTGATATACCCCACATCCCTCAATGTAACACTGTGATATACCCCACAGCCCTCGCTGTAACACTCGGATATACTCTACAGCCCTCACTGTAACACTCTGATATACCCCACAGTGCTCACTGCAACACTTTGATATAGCCCACAGCCCTCACTGTAACACTCTGATATACCCCACACCCATCACTGTAACACTCTGATACAACCCTCACCACTCACTGGAACACTCTGATATATCCCACACCCCTCACTGGAGAACTCTGATATACCACACACCCCTCACTGTAACACTTTGATATACCCCACAGCCCACAATGTAACACTCTGATATACCCCGCACCCCTCACTGTAACACGCAGATATACACCACACCACTTACTGTAACACTCTGATATACCGCACAGCCCTCACTGTAATAGTCGGTTATACCCCACAGTCCTCACTGTAACACTTTGATATACCCCACAGCCCTCACTGTAACACACTCATATACCCCACACACCTTATTGTAACACTCCAATATACCCCACATCCCTCAATGTAACACTCTGATATACCCCACAGCCTTCACTGTAACACTCGGATATACCCAACACCCATCACTGTAACACACTGATATACACCACACTCCTCACTTTAACATTCTGATATACCCCACACCCATCACTGTAACACACTGATATACACCACACTCCTCACAGTAACATTCTGATATACCCCACAGCCCTCAATGTAACACTCTGATATACCCCACAGCCTGCACTGTAACACTCTGATATACCCCACACACTGACACTGTAACACTCTGATATATCCCACAATCCTCAGTGTAACACTCTGATATATACCACACACATCACTGTAACACTCTGATGCGCCCAACACCCTTCACTGTAACACTCTGATATTCCCCACAGCCCTCACTGTAACACTCTGATATACCACACACCACACACTGTAACACTCTGATATACCTCATGGCACTCACTGCAACACACTGATATACCCCGCAGCCCTCACTGTAACACACTGATAGACAGCACACCTCTAACTGTAACACTCTGATATACCCCACACCCAACACTGTAACACACTGATATACCGCAAAGCCCTCACTGCAACACGCTGATATACCACGCAGCCCTCACTGTAACACTCTGATATACCCCACACTCCTCACTGTAACACTCTGATATACACCACACCCATCAATGTAAAACTCTGATATACCCCACACCCATCACTGTAACAATCTGATATACCCCACACCCTCACTGTAACATTCTGATACACCTCATAGCCCTCAATGTAACACTCTGATATACCCTACACCCATCACTGTAACGCTCTGATATACCACAAACCGGTCACTGTAACACTCTGATATACCCCGCAGCCCTCACTGTAACACTTTAATAGACCACACACGCCTCACTGTAACACTCTGATCTAACCTACACTCCTCACTGCAACTCTCTGATATATCCCACACCCCTAACTGTAACACTCTGATATATCCCACACCCCTCACTGTAACACTCTGATATATCCCACACCGCTCACTGTAACACTCTGATATATCCCACACCCCTCACAGGAACACTCTGATATGCCCTACACCCCTCAAAGTAACACTCTGATATACCCCACACACATCCCTGAAACACTCTGACATACCCCACACACTGACATTGTAACATCTGATATACCCCACACACTGACACTGTAACACTCTGATATTTCCCACAATCCTCAGTGTAACACTCTGATATATACCACACACATCACTGTAACACTCTGATGCGCCCAACACCCTTCACTGTAACACTCTGATATACCCCACAGCCCTCACTGTAACACTCTGATATACCACACACCACACACTGTAACACTCTGATATACCCCACACCCCTAACTGTAACACTCTGATATACCCCACAGCCCTCATTGTAACACTCTGATATAACCCGCACCCCACACTGTAACACTCTGATATACCCCACAGCCATCAATGTAAAACTCTGATATAGCCCACATCCTCAATGTAACACTCTGATATACCACAAAGCCCTCACTGTAACACACTGATATACCCCACACTTCTCAATGTAACAGTCTGATATACCCCAGATCCCTCAATGTAACACTGTGATATACCCCACAGCCCTCGCTGTAACACTCGGATATACTCTAGAGCCCTCACTGTAACACTCTGATATACCCCACACCCCTCACTCTAACAATCTGATATACGCCACAGCCCACAATTAAACACTCTGATATACCCCACACCCCTCACTGTAACACTCTGATATACCCCACAGCCATCAATGTAAAACTCTGATATAGCCCACATCCTCAATGTAACACTCTGATATACCACAAAGCCCTCACTGTAACACACTGATATACCCCACACTTCTCAATGTAACAGTCTGATATACCCCAGATCCCTCAATGTAACACTGTGATATACCCCACAGCCCTCGCTGTAACACTCGGATATACTCTAGAGCCCTCACTGTAACACTCTGATATACCCCACACCCCTCACTCTAACAATCTGATATACGCCACAGCCCACAATTAAACACTCTGATATACCCCACACCCCTCACTGTAACACTCGGTTATACCCTACACCGCTCACTGTAACACTCTGATATACCCCACACCCCTCACTGTAACACTCTGATATACCCCACAGTCCTCACTGTAAGACTTTGATATACCCCACAGCCCTCACTGTAACACTCTGATATACCCCACACCCATCACTGTAACACTCTGATATACCCCACAGAACTCACTGTAACACTCTGATATACCCCACAACGCTCACTGTAACACACTGATATACCCCACACCCATCACTGCAACACTCTGATATACCCCACACCCATCACTGTAACACTCTGATATACCCCGCAGCCCTCACTTTAACACTTTGATATACCCCACACCCATCACTATAACACTCTGATATACACCACACTCATCACTGTATCACTCTGATATATCCCACACTCCTCACTGTAGCAGGCTGATATAAGCCACACCCCTCACTGTAACACTCTGATAGATCCCACACCCCTCACAGTAACACTCTGATAGATCCCACACACCTAACACTGTAACACTCTGATATATCCCACACTCCTCACTGTAGCACGCTGATATACCCCACCCAGCTCACTGTAACATTCTGATATAACACACACCCCTCACTGTAACAATATGATATATACAACACCCCTCACAGTAACACTCTGATAAAACCCACCCAACTCACTGTAACACTCTGATATACCCCACAACGCTCACTGTAACAATCTGATATACCCCACACCCATCACTGTAACACTCTGATATACCCCACACCGTCACTGTAACACTCTGATATACCCAGCAGCGCTCAATATAACACTAGAATATACCCCACACCCCCCACTATAACACTCTGATATACCCCACAGCGCTCACTGTAACACTTTGATACACCACACACTCCTCAGTGTAACACTCTGATATACCCCACACCCATTACTGTATCACTCTGATATATCCCACACTCCTCACAGTAGCATGTTGATATACCCCACACAGCTCACTGTAACATTCTGATATAGCACACACCCCTCATTGTAACACAGATATATCCCACACTCCTCACTGTAACACTCTGATATACCCCACACCCCTCACTGTAACACACTGATATACACCACACCACTTACTGTAACACTCTGATATACCCCACATCCCTAAATGTAACACTCTGATATACTGCACAGCCCTCACTGTAACACACTGATATACCCCACACCCCTCACTGTAACACTTTGATATACCCCACAGCCCTCATTGTAACACTCTGATATACCCCACACCCATCACTGTAACACTCTGATACACCCCATACCACTCACTGGAACACTCTGATATACCCCACACCCCTCAATGGAACACTCTGATATACCCCACACCCCTCACTGTAACACTCCGATTTCCCCCACAGCCCACAATGTAACACTCTGATATACCCCACACCCCTCACTGTAACACTCTGATATACCACACATCACTTACTGTAACACTCGGATATCCCCCACACCCCTCACAGTAACACTCTGATATTCCCCACACCACTCACTGTAACACTCTGATATACCCCACAGTCCTCACTGTAACACTTTGATATACCCCACAGCCCTCAGTGTAACACTCGGATATATCCTACACCCCTCACTGTAACACTCTGATATACCCAACACCCCTCACTGTAACACTCTGATATACCCCACAGCCCTCACTGTAACACTCTGATATACCCCACACTCCTCACTGTAACATTCTGATATATTCCACACTCCTCAGTGTAACACTCTGAAATAGCCCACACACCTCACTGTAACACTCTGATATACCCCACACCACTCACTGTAACACTTTGATATAGCCCATACTTCTCATTGTAACACTCTGATATACGCCACAACGCTCACTGTAACACTAGAATATACCCCACACCCCTCACTGCAACACGCTGATATACCACGCAGCCCTCACTGTAACACTCTGATATACCCCACACTCCTCACTGTAACACTCTGATATACGCCACACCCATCAATGTAAAACTCTGATATACCCCACACCCATCACTGTAACAACCTGATATACCCCACACCCTCACTGTAACATTCTGATACACCTCATAGCCCTCAATGTAACACTCTGATATACCCTACACCCATCACTGTAACGCTCTGATATACCACAAACCGCTCACTGTAACACTCTGATATACCCCGCAGCCCTCACTGTAACACTTTAATAGACCACACACGCCTCACTGTAACTCTCTGATATAACCTACACTCCTCATTGCAACTCTCTGATATATCCCACACCCCTCACTGTAACACTCTGATATATCCCACACCGCTCACTGTAACACTCTGATATATCCCACACCCCTCACAGGAACACTCTGATATGCCCTACACCCCTCAAAGTAACACTCTGATATACCCCACACACATCACTGAAACACTCTGATATACCCCACACACTGACATTGTAACACTCTGATATACCCCACACACTGACACTGTAACACTCTGATATATCCCACAATCCTCAGTGTAACACTCTGATATATACCACACACATCACTGTAACACTCTGATGCGCCCAACACCCTTCACTGTAATACTCTGATATAGCCCACAGGCCTCACTGTAACACTCTGATATTCCCCACAGCCCTCACTGTAACACTCTGATATACCACACACCAGACACTGTAACACTCTGATATACCCCACACCCCTAACTGTAACACTCTGATATACCCCACAGCCCTCATTGTAACACTCTGATATAACCCGCAACCCTCACTGTAACACTCTGATATACCCCACATCCCTCATTGTAACACTCTGATATACCCCACACCCCTCAATGTAACACTCTGATATACCCCACAGCCCTCACTGTAACACACTGATATACCCCACATCCCTCAATGTAACACTGTGATATACCCCACAGCCCTCGCTGTAACACTCGGATATACTCTACAGCCCTCACTGTAACACTCTGATATACCCCACAGTGCTCACTGCAACACTTTGATATAGCCCACAGCCCTCACTGTAACACTCTGATATACCCCACACCCATCACTGTAACACTCTGATACAACCCTCACCACTCACTGGAACACTCTGATATATCCCACACCCCTCACTGGAGAACTCTGATATACCACACACCCCTCACTGTAACACTTTGATATACCCCACAGCCCACAATGTAACACTCTGATATACCCCGCACCCCTCACTGTAACACGCAGATATACACCACACCACTTACTGTAACACTCTGATATACCGCACAGCCCTCACTGTAATAGTCGGTTATACCCCACAGTCCTCACTGTAACACTTTGATATACCCCACAGCCCTCACTGTAACACACTCATATACCCCACACACCTTATTGTAACACTCCGATATACCCCACATCCCTCAATGTAACACTCTGATATACCCCACAGCCTTCACTGTAACACTCGGATATACCCAACACCCATCACTGTAACACACTGATATACACCACACTCCTCACTTTAACATTCTGATATACCCCACACCCATCACTGTAACACACTGATATACACCACACTCCTCACTGTAACATTCTGATATACCCCACAGCCCTCAATGTAACACTCTGATATACCCCACAGCCTGCACTGTAACACTCTGATATACCCCACACACTGACACTGTAACACTCTGATATATCCCACAATCCTCAGTGTAACACTCTGATATATACCACACACATCACTGTAACACTCTGATGCGCCCAACACCCTTCACTGTAACACTCTGATATTCCCCACAGCCCTCACTGTAACACTCTGATATACCACACACCACACACTGTAACACTCTGATATACCTCATGGCACTCACTGCAACACACTGATATACCCCGCAGCCCTCACTGTAACACACTGATAGACAGCACACCTCTAACTGTAACACTCTGATATACCCCACACCCAACACTGTAACACACTGATATACCGCAAAGCCCTCACTGCAACACGCTGATATACCACGCAGCCCTCACTGTAACACTCTGATATACCCCACACCCAACACTGTAACACACTGATATACCGCAAAGCCCTCACTGCAACACGCTGATATACCACGCAGCCCTCACTGTAACACTCTGATATACCCCACACTCCTCACTGTAACACTCTGATATACACCACACCCATCAATGTAAAACTCTGATATACCCCACACCCATCACTGTAACAATCTGATATACCCCACACCCTCACTGTAACATTCTGATACACCTCATAGCCCTCAATGTAACACTCTGATATACCCTACACCCATCACTGTAACGCTCTGATATACCACAAACCGGTCACTGTAACACTCTGATATACCCCGCAGCCCTCACTGTAACACTTTAATAGACCACACACGCCTCACTGTAACACTCTGATCTAACCTACACTCCTCACTGCAACTCTCTGATATATCCCACACCCCTAACTGTAACACTCTGATATATCCCACACCCCTCACTGTAACACTCTGATATATCCCACACCGCTCACTGTAACACTCTGATATATCCCACACCCCTCACAGGAACACTCTGATATGCCCTACACCCCTCAAAGTAACACTCTGATATACCCCACACACATCCCTGAAACACTCTGACATACCCCACACACTGACATTGTAACATCTGATATACCCCACACACTGACACTGTAACACTCTGATATTTCCCACAATCCTCAGTGTAACACTCTGATATATACCACACACATCACTGTAACACTCTGATGCGCCCAACACCCTTCACTGTAACACTCTGATATACCCCACAGCCCTCACTGTAACACTCTGATATACCACACACCACACACTGTAACACTCTGATATACCCCACACCCCTAACTGTAACACTCTGATATACCCCACAGCCCTCATTGTAACACTCTGATATAACCCGCACCCCACACTGTAACACTCTGATATACCCCACAGCCATCAATGTAAAACTCTGATATAGCCCACATCCTCAATGTAACACTCTGATATACCACAAAGCCCTCACTGTAACACACTGATATACCCCACACTTCTCAATGTAACAGTCTGATATACCCCAGATCCCTCAATGTAACACTGTGATATACCCCACAGCCCTCGCTGTAACACTCGGATATACTCTAGAGCCCTCACTGTAACACTCTGATATACCCCACACCCCTCACTCTAACAATCTGATATACGCCACAGCCCACAATTAAACACTCTGATATACCCCACACCCCTCACTGTAACACTCTGATATACCCCACAGCCATCAATGTAAAACTCTGATATAGCCCACATCCTCAATGTAACACTCTGATATACCACAAAGCCCTCACTGTAACACACTGATATACCCCACACTTCTCAATGTAACAGTCTGATATACCCCAGATCCCTCAATGTAACACTGTGATATACCCCACAGCCCTCGCTGTAACACTCGGATATACTCTAGAGCCCTCACTGTAACACTCTGATATCCCCCACACCCCTCACTCTAACAATCTGATATACGCCACAGCCCACAATTAAACACTCTGATATACCCCACACCCCTCACTGTAACACTCGGTTATACCCTACACCGCTCACTGTAACACTCTGATATACCCCACACCCCTCACTGTAACACTCTGATATACCCCACAGTCCTCACTGTAAGACTTTGATATACCCCACAGCCCTCACTGTAACACTCTGATATACCCCACACCCATCACTGTAACACTCTGATATACCCCACAGAACTCACTGTAACACTCTGATATACCCCACAACGCTCACTGTAACACACTGATATACCCCACACCCATCACTGCAACACTCTGATATACCCCACACCTATCACTGTAACACTCTGATATACCCCGCAGCCCTCACTTTAACACTTTGATATACCCCACACCCATCACTATAACACTCTGATATACACCACACTCATCACTGTATCACTCTGATATATCCCACACTCCTCACTGTAGCAGGCTGATATAAGCCACACCCCTCACTGTAACACTCTGATAGATCCCACACCCCTCACAGTAACACTCTGATAGATCCCACACACCTAACACTGTAACACTCTGATATATCCCACACTCCTCACTGTAGCACGCTGATATACCCCACCCAGCTCACTGTAACATTCTGATATAACACACACCCCTCACTGTAACAATATGATATATACAACACCCCTCACAGTAACACTCTGATAAAACCCACCCAACTCACTGTAACACTCTGATATACCCCACAACGCTCACTGTAACAATCTGATATACCCCACACCCATCACTGTAACACTCTGATATACCCCACACCGTCACTGTAACACTCTGATATACCCAGCAGCGCTCAATATAACACTAGAATATACCCCACACCCCTCACTATAACACTCTGATATATCCCACAGCGCTCACTGTAACACTTTGATACACCACACACTCCTCAGTGTAACACTCTGATATACCCCACACCCATTACTGTATCACTCTGATATATCCCACACTCCTCACAGTAGCATGTTGATATACCCCACACAGCTCACTGTAACATTCTGATATAGCACACACCCCTCATTGTAACACAGATATATCCCACACTCCTCACTGTAACACTCTGATATACCCCACACCCCTCACTGTAACACACTGATATACACCACACCACTTACTGTAACACTCTGATATACCCCACATCCCTAAATGTAACACTCTGATATACTGCACAGCCCTCACTGTAACACACTGATATACCCCACACCCCTCACTGTAACACTTTGATATACCCCACAGCCCTCATTGTAACACTCTGATATACCCCACACCCATCACTGTAACACTCTGATACACCCCATACCACTCACTGGAACACTCTGATATACCCCACACCCCTCAATGGAACACTCTGATATACCCCACACCCCTCACTGTAACACTCCTATTTCCCCCACAGCCCACAATGTAACACTCTGATATACCCCACACCCCTCACTGTAACACTCTGATATACCACACATCACTTACTGTAACACTCGGATATCCCCCACACCCCTCACAGTAACACTCTGATATTCCCCACACCACTCACTGTAACACTCTGATATACCCCACAGTCCTCACTGTAACACTTTGATATACCCCACAGCCCTCAGTGTAACACTCGGATATATCCTACACCCCTCACTGTAACACTCTGATATACCCAACACCCCTCACTGTAACACTCTGATATACCCCACAGCCCTCACTGTAACACTCTGATATACCCCACACTCCTCACTGTAACACTCTGATATATTCCACACTCCTCAGTGTAACACTCTGAAATAGCCCACACACCTCACTGTAACACTCTGATATACCCCACACCACTCACTGTAACACTTTGATATAGCCCATACTTCTCATTGTAACACTCTGATATACGCCACAACGCTCACTGTAACACTAGAATATACCCCACACCCCTCACTGTAATAGTCTGATATACCCCACACTCATCACTGTATCTCTCAGATATATCCCACACTCATCACTGTATCACTCTGATATATCCCACACTCCTCACAGCAGCACGCTGATATACCCCACACAGCTCACTGTAACACTCTGATATAACCCACCCTCCTCACTGTAACAATCTGATAGACCCCACACACCTCAATGTAACACTCTGATAAACCCCATACCCCTCAAGGTAACACTCTGATACACCTCATACCCCTCAATGTAACACTCAGATATAGACCACTGCCCTCAATGTAACACTTTGATATACCCTACAGCCCTCACTGTAACACTCGGATATACCCCACACCCATCACTGTAACACTCTGGCACACCACACACCCCTCACTGTAACACTCTGATATACCCCGCAGCTCTCACTCTAACACTTTGATATACCCCACACAGCTCACCGTAACACTCTGATATACCCCACACCCCTCACTGTAACACTCTGATATATCCCACACCGCTCACTCTAACACTCTGATATACCCCGCACCACACACTGTAACACTTTGATATACCCCACACCCCTCACTGTAACACTCTGATATACCCAACACCCATCACTATATCACTCTGATATATCCCACACTCCTCACTGTAGCATGCTGATATACCCCACACAGCTCACTGTAACATTCTGATATAACACACACCCCTCATTGTAACACTCTGATACACCCCACAGCCCTCACTGTAACACTCTGATATACCCCACAGACTGTCACTGTAACACTCTCATATACCCCACCCTCCTCACTGCAACAATCTGATAGACGCCACACACCTCACTGTAACACTCTGATAAACCCCATACCCCTCAAGGTAACACTCTGATATCCCTCATACCCCTCAATGTAACACTCAGATATAGACCACTGCCCTCAATGTAACACTTTGATATACCCCACAGCCCTCACTGTAACACTCGGATATACCCCACACCCATCACTGTAACACTCTGGCACAACCCACACCCCTCACTGTAACACTCTGATATACCCCGCAGCTCTCACTCTAACACTTTGATATACCCCACACAGCTCACCGTAACACTCTGATATACCCCACACCGCTCAATGTAACACTCTGGTATACCCCACACCCCTCATTGTAACACTCTGATATAGCCCATAGTCCTCACTGTAACACTCTGATATACCACACTCCCCTCACTGTAACACTCTGATATACCCCACACCCCTCAATGTAACACACTGATATAACCCACAGCCCTCACTGCAACACTCTGATATACCCCACACCCGTCAAAGTAACACTCTGATATACCCCACAGCCCTCACTGTAACACTCTGATATGCCCCACAGCCCTCACTGTAACACTCTGATATACTACCACAGCCAACACTGTAACACTCCGATATAGCAAAAAATCCTTACTGTAAGACTCTGATATACCCCACACTACTCACTGTAACACTCTGATGCACCCCATACCCCTCACTGTAACACTAAGATTTAGCCCACAGTCCTCACTGTAACACTTTGATATATCCCACAGCCCTCACTGTAACACTCTGATATACCCAACACCCATCACTGTGACACACTGGCACACCACACACACCTCACTGTAACACTCCGATATACGCCACAACTCTCAACGTAACACTTGATATACCCCACACTACTCACTTTAAGACTCTGATATACCCCACAGCCCTCACTGTAACACTCTGATATACTACCAGTCTATCATACACATCATACCCCTCAATTTAACACTCTGATATAGACCACTGTCCTCAATGTAAAACTCTGATATACCCCACAGCCCTCACTGTAACACTCTGAGCAAGCCCACACTCCTCACTGTAACAATCTGATATACCCCATACACCTCACTGTACCACTCTGATATAACCCCATACCCCTCAAGTTAACAGTCTGATATACCTCAAACCCCTCAATGTAACACTCTGATATAGGCCACTGTCCTCAATGTAACACATTGATATACCCCACAGCCCTCACTGTAACACTCAGATATACCCCACAGCCCTCACTGTAACACTGTGATATACCCCACACTCCTCACTGTAACACTCTGATATATCCCACACTCTTTACTGTAACACACTGATATACCTCACACCCCTCACTGTAACACTCTGATAGACCCCACACCCCTCACTGTAACACTGTGATATAGCCCACAGTCCTCACTGTAACATTTTGATATATCCGACAGCCCTCACTGTAACACTCTGATATACCCAACACCCATCACTGTGACACTCTGGCACACCCCACACACCTCACTGTTACACTCTGATATACCCCACAGCCCTCAATGCAACACTCTGATATACCCCCACCCCTCATTGTAACACTCTGATATACCCCACACCTCTCAATGTAACAATCTGATATACCCCACACTCCTCAATGTAAGACTCTGATATACCCCACAGCCCTCACTGTAACACTCTGATATAGACCACACCTCACACTGTTACACTCTGATATAGCCCACACCGCTCACTGTAACACTCTGATATACCCCACACTACTCACTGTAACACTCTGACATACACCACGCCTCTCAATGTAACACTCTGATATACCCCACACTCCTCACTGTAACACTCTGATATAACCCACAGCCCTCACTGTAACACTCTGATATACTACCATTGTATCATACACCTCATACCCCTCAATGTAACACTCTGATATAAACCACTGTCCTCAATGAAACACTTTGATATACACAACAGCCCTCACTGTAACACTCTTATATACCCCACAGCCCTCACTGTAACACTCCGATATACCCCACAGCCCAAACTGCAACACTCTGATATACCCCACACTCCTCACTGTAACAATCTGATATACCCCACACACCTCACTGTAACACTCTGATAAACCCCATACGCCTCAAGGTAACACTCTGATACACCTCTTACCCCTCAATGTAACACTCTGATATAGGCCATTGTCCTCAGTGTAACAGGTTAAAATACAGCACAGCCCTCACTGTAACACTCTGATATACACCACAGCCCTCACTGTAACACTCTGATATACCCCATAGTCCTCACTGTAACACTCTGATATACCCCACACCCCTCAATGTAACACTCTGATATACTACCACAGCCCTCACTGTAACACTCTGATATACCCCACAATCCTTACTGTAAGACTCTGATATACCCCACACCCCTCACTGGAACACTCTGATATACCCCACACTCCTCACTGAAACAGTCTGATATACACCAAACCCCACACTGTAACACTCCGATATACTGCACAACGCTCACTGTAACACTATGATATACTCCACAGCCCTCACTGTATCACTCTGATATAACCCACACCTCAAACTGTAACACTGTGATATACCCCACAGCCCTCACTGTAACACTCTGATATAACCCACAGCTCTCACTGTAACACTCTGATATACCCCACAGCCCTCACTGTAACACTCTGATATACCCCGCAGCCATCAATGTAACACTGTAATATACAACACACACCTCACTGTAACACTCTGACATACCTCACACCCATCACTGTAACACTCTGATATACCCCACAACCCTCATGTAACACTCTGATATACCCCACACCCCTCATTGTAACACTCTGATATACCCCACACCCCTCACTGTAACACTCTGATATACCCCACAGCCCTCAATGTAACACTCTGATATAACCCACAGCCCTCACTGTAACACTCTGATATACCCCACACCACTCAAAATAACACTCTGATATACCCCACAGCCCTCACTGTAACACTCCGATATACCAAAAAATCCTTACTGTAAGACTCTGATATACCCCACACTACTCACTGTAACACTCTGATACACCCCATACCCCTCACTGTAACACTAAGATATAGCCCACAGTCCTCACTGTAACACTTTGATATATCCCAAAGCCCTCAATGTAACACTCTGATAGACCCAACACCCATCACTGTGACACTCTGGCACACCCCACACACCTCACTGTAACACTCTGATATACCCCACACCTCTCAACGTAACACTCTGATATACCCCACACTAGGCACTTGAAGACTTAATATACCCCACAGCCCTCACTGTAACACTCTGATATACCCTCACCCCTCATTGTAACACTCTGATATACCCCACACCTCTCAATGTAACAATCTGATATACCGCACACTCCTCAATGTAAGACTCTGATATACCCCACAGCCTTCACTGTAACACTCTGATATAATCCACAGCCCTCATTGTAACACTCTGATATACTACCAGTGTATCATACACCTCAGACCCGTCAATGTAACACTCTGATATAGACCACTGTCTGCAATGTAACACTTTGATATACCCCACAGCCCTCACTGTAACACTCTGATATACCCCACAGCCCTCACTGTAACACTCTGATATACTACCACAGCCCTCACTGTAACACTCCGATATATCAAAAAATCCTTACTGTAAGACTCTGATATACCCCACACTACTCACTGTAACACTCTGATACACCACATACCCCTCACTGTAACACTAAGATATAGCCCACAGTCTTCACTGTAACACTTTGATATATCCCACAGCCCTCAATGTAACACTCTGATAGACCCAACACCCATCACTGTGACACTCTGGCACACCCCACACACCTCACTGTAACACTCTGATATACACCAAACCCCTCACTGTAACACTCTGATATACCTCACACCTCTCAATGTAACACTCTGATATACCGCACACTCCTCACTGTAAGACTCTGAGATACCCCACTAGCCCTCAAAGTAACACTCTGATCTATCCCACAGCCCTCACTGTAACATTCTGATATACCCCACAGCCCTCACTGGAACACTCTGATATACCCCACACCCCTCACTGTAACACTCTGATACACCCCACAGCCCTCACTGTAACACTCTGATATAACCCACACCTCAAACTGTAACACTTTGATATACCCCACAGCACTCACTGTAACACTCTGATATAACCCACAGCTCTCACTGTAACGCTCTGATATACCCCACAGCCCTCACTGTAACACTCTGATATACCCCACAGCCATCAATGTAACACTGTAATATACAACACACACCTCACTGTAACACTCTGACATACCTCACACCCATCACTGTAACACTCTGATATACCCCACAACCCTCACTGTAACACTCTGATATACCCCACATCCCTCACTGTAACACTCTGATATACCCCACACACATCACTGTATCACTCTGATATATCCCACACTCCTCACTGTAGCACGCTGATATACCCCACAGCCCTCACTGTAACACTCTGATATACCCCACACCGTCACTGTAACACTCTGATATACACCACAGCCCTCAATGTAACACTAGAATATACCCCACACCCCTCAAAGTAACACTCAGATACACCCCACACCGCTCACTCTAACACTCTGATATACCCCGCATCCCTCACTGTAACACTTTGATATACCCCACACCCCTCACTGTAACACTCTGATATACCCCACACACATCACTGTAACACTCTGATATACCCCACACCGTCACTGTAACACTCTGATATACACCACAGCCCTCAATGTAACACTAGAATATACCCCACACCCCTCAAAGTAACACTCAGATACACCCCACACCGCTCACTCTAACACTCTGATATACCCCGCACCCCTCACTGTAACACTTTGATATACCCCACACCCCTCACTGTAACACTCTGATATACCCCACACACATCACTGTATCACTCTGATATATCCCACACTCCTCATCTTAGCACGCTGATATACCCGACACAGCTCACTGTAACATTCTAATATAACACACACGCCTCATTGTAACAATCTGATATACCCCACAGCCCTCACTGTAACACTCTGATATACCCCACAGACTGTCACTGTAACATTCTGATATATCCCACAGTCCTCACTGTAACACTTTGATATACCCCACAGCCCTCACTGTAACACTCTAATATACCCCACAGCCCTCACTGTAACACTCGGATATACCCTACACCCCTCACTGTAACTCAATGATATACCCCATACATCTCACAGTAACACTCTGATACACACCACCACCCTCACTGTAACACTCTGATATACCCCAAACCCCTCACTGTTACACTCTGATATACACCACACCCAACACTGCAACACTCTGATATACCACGCAGCCCTCACTGTAACACTCTGATATACCCCACACCCCTCAATGTAACACTCTGACATACCCCACACCCCTCACTGTAACACTCTGATATACCACGCACCCCTCACTGTAATACTCTGATATAGCCCATAGTCCTCACTGTAACACTCTGATATACACCACACCCATCACTGTGACACTCTGGCACACCCCAAACACCTCACTGTTACACTCTGATATACACCACAGCCCTCAATTTCACACTCTGATATACCCCACAGCCCTGAATGTAACACTCTGATATACCCCACAGCCCTGAATGTAACACTCTGATATACCCCACACCTCTCAATGTAACACTCTGATATACCCCACACTCCTCACTGTAAGACTCTGATATACCCCACAGCCCTCACTGTAACACTCTGATATAACCCACAGCCCTCACTTTAACAATCAGATATACCCCACACACCTCACAGTAACACTGATAAACCCCACACCCATCACTGTAACACTCTGAAATACCCAACACCGCTCACTCTAACACTCTGATATACCCCACACTTCTCAATGTAACACTGTGATATACCCCACACCCCTCACTGTAACACACTGATATGCCCCACACACCTCACTGCAACACTTTGATATACCCCACAAACCTCACCGTAATACTCTGGTATACCCCGCACCCCTCTCTGTAACACGCTGATATACCCCACAGCATTCACTGTAACACTCTGATATAACCCACACCCATCAAAGTAAAACTCTGGTACAGGCTACTCCCTCACTGTAACACTCTGATATACCCCACAGCTCTCACTGTAACAATCTGATATACCCCACACCCCTCACTGTAACACTCTGATATACCCCACAGCCCTCACTGTAACACTCAGATATACCCCACACTTCTCAATGTAACACGGTTATATATCCCATACCCATCAATGTAACACTCTGATATACCCCACAGCCCTAAATGTAACACTCTGATATACACCACACCCCTCACTGAAACACTCTGATATACACCAAACCCCACACTGTAACACTCTGATATACCTCACAACGCTCACTGTAACACTTTGATATACACCACAGCCCTCACTGTAACACTCTGATATACCCCCCACCTCACACTGTAACACTCTGTTATACCCCACACCGCTCACTCTAACTCTCTGATATATCCCACACCCCTCAATGTAACACTCTGATATACCCCACAGTCCTCACTGTAACACTCTGATATACCACACAGCCCTCACTGTAACACTTTGATATACCCCACACTCCTCACTGTAAGACTCTGATATACCCCACAGCCCTCACTGTAACACACTGATATAACCCACAGCCCTCAATATAACACTCTCATATACCCCACACCCCTCATTGTAACACTCTGATATACGCCACACCCCTCACTGTAACACTCTGATATAACCCGCAGACCTTACTGTAACAATCAGATATACCCACACACCTCACTGTAACACTCTGATAAACCCC
Organism: Isurus oxyrinchus; assembly: GCA_026770705.1. NCBI lineage: Eukaryota > Metazoa > Chordata > Chondrichthyes > Lamniformes > Lamnidae > Isurus > Isurus oxyrinchus. The sequence continues at coordinate 29,011,003 of JANJGN010000029.1, read as the reverse complement.
ATACCCCTCACTGTAAAACTCTGATATAGACCACTGTCCTCAATGAAACACTTTGATATACCCCACCGCCATCACTGTAACACTGACATACCCCACAGCCCTCAGTGTAACACTCGGATATACCCCACACCCCTCATTGTAACACTCTGATATACCCCACCCCCATCACTGTAACACTCTGATATACCCCACAGCCTTGAATGTAACACTCTGATATACCCCACACCTCTCAATGTAACAATCTGATATACCCCACACTCCTCACTGTAACACTCTGATATACCCCACACCCCTCACTGTAACACTCTGATATACCCCACAAACCTTACTGTAAGACTCTGATATACCCCACAGCCCTCACTGTAACACTCTGAAATACCCCACCCCCATCACTGTCACACTCTGATATACCCCATAGCCTTGAATGTAACACTCTGATATACCCCACACCTCTGAATGTAACACTCCGATATACCCCACAGCCCTCACTGTAACACTCTGATATACCCCACACCCCTCACTGTAACACTCTGATATACCCCACACCCCTCACTGGAACACTCTGATACACCCCACACCCCTCACTGAAACACTCTGATATACACCAAACCCCACACTGTAACACTCTGATATACCTCACAACGCTCACTGAAACACTTTGATATACACCACAGCCCTCACTGTAACACTCTGATATACCCCCCACCTCACACTGTAACACTCTGTTATACCCCACACCGTTCACTCTAACTCTCTGATATATCCCACAGCCCTCACTGTAACACTTTGATATACCCCACAGCATTCACTGTAACACTTTGATATACCCCACAGCCCTCACTGTAACACTCTAATATACCCCACAGCCCTCACTGTAACACTCGGATAAACCCTACACCCCTCACTGTAACTCAGTGATATACCCCATACATCTCACAGTAACACTCTGATATACCCCACAACGCTCACTGTAACACTTTGACATACCCCACAGCCCTCAATGTAATACTATAATATACCCCACACCCCTCGCTGTAACACTCAGATATAACCCACACTCCTCACTGTAACACTCTGATATATCCCGCAGCCCTCACTGTAACACTCAGTTATACCCTACACCCCTCACTGTAACACTCTGATATACCCCACACCCCTCACTGTAACAATTTGATATACCCCACAGCCCTCACTGTAACACTATGATATAGCCCACAGTCCTCACTGTAACACTTTGATATACCCCACACTCCTCACTGTAAGACTCTGATATACCCCACAGCCCTCACTGTAACACTCTGATATAACCCACAGCCCTCAATATAACACTCTCATATACCCCACACCCCTCATTGTAACACTCTGATATACGCCACACCCCTCACTGTAACACTCTGATATAACCCACAGACCTTACTGTAACAATCAGATATACCCACACACCTCACTGTAACACTCTGATAAACCCCATACCCCTCACTGTAAAACTCTGATATAGACCACTGTCCTCAATGAAACACTTTGATATACCCCACCGCCATCACTGTAACACTGACATACCCCACAGCCCTCAGTATAACACTCTGACATACCCCACAGCCCTCACTGTAACATTCTGATATACTACCACAGCCCTCACTGTAACACTCTGATATACCCCACAAACCTTACTGTAAGACACTGATATACCCCACAGCCCTCACTGTAACACTCGGATATACCCCACACCCCTCATTGTAACACTCTGATATACCCCACCCCCATCACTGTAACACTCTGATATACCCCACAGCCTTGAATGTAACACTCTGATATACCCCACACTCCTCACTGTAACACTCTGATATACCCCACACCCCTCACTGTAACACTCTGATATACCCCACAAACCTTACTGTAAGACTCTGATATACCCCACAGCCCTCACTGTAACACTCTGAAATACCCCACCCTCATCACTGTCACACTCTGATATACCCCATAGCCTTGAATGTAACACTCTGATATACCCCACACCTCTGAATGTAACACTCCGATATACCCCACAGCCCTCACTGTAACACTCTGATATACCCCACACCCCTCATTGTAACACTCTGATATACCCCACAGCCCTCACTGGAACACTCTGATACACCCCACACCCCTCACTGAAACACTCTGATATACACCAAACCCCACACTGTAACACTCTGATATACCTCACAACGCTCACTGTAACACTTTGATATACACCACAGCCCTCACTGTAACACTCTGATATACCCCCCCACCTCACACTGTAACACTCTGTTATACCCCACACCGCTCACTCTAACTCTCTGATATATCCCACAGCCCTCACTGTAACACTTTGATATACCCCACACCACTCACAGTAACGCACTGATATGCCCCACACCCCTCACTGTAACACTCTGATATACCCCACAGTCCTCACTGTAACACTTTGATATACCCCACAGCCCTCACTGTAACACTCTAATATACCCCACAGCCCTCACTGTAACACTCGGATATACCCTACACCCCTCACTGTAACTCAATGATATACCCCGTACATCTCACAGTAACACTCTGATATACCCCACAACGCTCACTGTAACACTTTGATATACCCCACAGCCCTCAATGTAATACTATAATATACCCCACACCCCTCGCTGTAACACTCAGATATAACCCACACTCCTCACTGTAACACTCTGATATATCCCAAACCCTCACTGTAACACTCTGATATATCCCACATCCCTCACAGTAACACTCTGATATATCCCGCAGCCCTCACTGTAACACTCAGATATACCCTACACCCCTCACTGTAACACTCTGATATACCCCACACCCCTCAATGTAACACACTGATATACCCCGCATCCCTCACTGTAACACTTTGATATACCCCACACCCCTCACTGTAACACTCTGATATATCCCACATCCCTCACAGTAACACTCTGATATATCCCGCAGCCCTCACTGTAACACTCAGATATACCCTACACCCCTCACTGTAACACTCTGATATACCCCACAGCCCTCACTGTAACACTCTGATATACCCCACAGCCCTCACTGTAACACTCTGATATACTACCACAGCCAACACTGTAACACTCCGATATAGCAAAAAATCCTTACTGTAAGACTCTGATATACCCCACACTACTCACTGTAACACTCTGATGCACCCCATACCCCTCACTGTAACACTAAGATTTAGCCCACAGTCCTCACTGTAACACTTTGATATATCCCACAGCCCTCACTGTAACACTCTGATATACCCAACACCCATCACTGTGACACACTGGCACACCACACACACCTCACTGTAACACTCCGATATACGCCACAACTCTCAACGTAACACTTGATATACCCCACACTACTCACTTTAAGACTCTGATATACCCCACAGCCCTCACTGTAACACTCTGATATACTACCAGTCTATCATACACATCATACCCCTCAATTTAACACTCTGATATAGACCACTGTCCTCAATGTAAAACTCTGATATACCCCACAGCCCTCACTGTAACACTCTGAGCAAGCCCACACTCCTCACTGTAACAATCTGATATACCCCATACACCTCACTGTACCACTCTGATATAACCCCATACCCCTCAAGTTAACAGTCTGATATACCTCAAACCCCTCAATGTAACACTCTGATATAGGCCACTGTCCTCAATGTAACACATTGATATACCCCACAGCCCTCACTGTAACACTCAGATATACCCCACAGCCCTCACTGTAACACTGTGATATACCCCACACTCCTCACTGTAACACTCTGATATATCCCACACTCTTTACTGTAACACACTGATATACCTCACACCCCTCACTGTAACACTCTGATAGACCCCACACCCCTCACTGTAACACTGTGATATAGCCCACAGTCCTCACTGTAACATTTTGATATATCCGACAGCCCTCACTGTAACACTCTGATATACCCAACACCCATCACTGTGACACTCTGGCACACCCCACACACCTCACTGTTACACTCTGATATACCCCACAGCCCTCAATGCAACACTCTGATATACCCCCACCCCTCATTGTAACACTCTGATATACCCCACACCTCTCAATGTAACAATCTGATATACCCCACACTCCTCAATGTAAGACTCTGATATACCCCACAGCCCTCACTGTAACACTCTGATATAGACCACACCTCACACTGTTACACTCTGATATAGCCCACACCGCTCACTGTAACACTCTGATATACCCCACACTACTCACTGTAACACTCTGACATACACCACGCCTCTCAATGTAACACTCTGATATACCCCACACTCCTCACTGTAACACTCTGATATAACCCACAGCCCTCACTGTAACACTCTGATATACTACCATTGTATCATACACCTCATACCCCTCAATGTAACACTCTGATATAAACCACTGTCCTCAATGAAACACTTTGATATACACAACAGCCCTCACTGTAACACTCTTATATACCCCACAGCCCTCACTGTAACACTCCGATATACCCCACAGCCCAAACTGCAACACTCTGATATACCCCACACTCCTCACTGTAACAATCTGATATACCCCACACACCTCACTGTAACACTCTGATAAACCCCATACGCCTCAAGGTAACACTCTGATACACCTCTTACCCCTCAATGTAACACTCTGATATAGGCCATTGTCCTCAGTGTAACAGGTTAAAATACAGCACAGCCCTCACTGTAACACTCTGATATACACCACAGCCCTCACTGTAACACTCTGATATACCCCATAGTCCTCACTGTAACACTCTGATATACCCCACACCCCTCAATGTAACACTCTGATATACTACCACAGCCCTCACTGTAACACTCTGATATACCCCACAATCCTTACTGTAAGACTCTGATATACCCCACACCCCTCACTGGAACACTCTGATATACCCCACACTCCTCACTGAAACAGTCTGATATACACCAAACCCCACACTGTAACACTCCGATATACTGCACAACGCTCACTGTAACACTATGATATACTCCACAGCCCTCACTGTATCACTCTGATATAACCCACACCTCAAACTGTAACACTGTGATATACCCCACAGCCCTCACTGTAACACTCTGATATAACCCACAGCTCTCACTGTAACACTCTGATATACCCCACAGCCCTCACTGTAACACTCTGATATACCCCGCAGCCATCAATGTAACACTGTAATATACAACACACACCTCACTGTAACACTCTGACATACCTCACACCCATCACTGTAACACTCTGATATACCCCACAACCCTCACTGTAACACTCTGATATACCCCACAGCCCTCAATGTAACACTCTGATATAACCCACAGCCCTCACTGTAACACTCTGATATACCCCACACCACTCAAAATAACACTCTGATATACCCCACAGCCCTCACTGTAACACTCCGATATACCAAAAAATCCTTACTGTAAGACTCTGATATACCCCACACTACTCACTGTAACACTCTGATACACCCCATACCCCTCACTGTAACACTAAGATATAGCCCACAGTCCTCACTGTAACACTTTGATATATCCCAAAGCCCTCAATGTAACACTCTGATAGACCCAACACCCATCACTGTGACACTCTGGCACACCCCACACACCTCACTGTAACACTCTGATATACCCCACACCTCTCAACGTAACACTCTGATATACCCCACACTAGGCACTTGAAGACTTAATATACCCCACAGCCCTCACTGTAACACTCTGATATACCCTCACCCCTCATTGTAACACTCTGATATACCCCACACCTCTCAATGTAACAATCTGATATACCGCACACTCCTCAATGTAAGACTCTGATATACCCCACAGCCTTCACTGTAACACTCTGATATAATCCACAGCCCTCATTGTAACACTCTGATATACTACCAGTGTATCATACACCTCAGACCCGTCAATGTAACACTCTGATATAGACCACTGTCTGCAATGTAACACTTTGATATACCCCACAGCCCTCACTGTAACACTCTGATATACCCCACAGCCCTCACTGTAACACTCTGATATACTACCACAGCCCTCACTGTAACACTCCGATATATCAAAAAATCCTTACTGTAAGACTCTGATATACCCCACACTACTCACTGTAACACTCTGATACACCACATACCCCTCACTGTAACACTAAGATATAGCCCACAGTCTTCACTGTAACACTTTGATATATCCCACAGCCCTCAATGTAACACTCTGATAGACCCAACACCCATCACTGTGACACTCTGGCACACCCCACACACCTCACTGTAACACTCTGATATACACCAAACCCCTCACTGTAACACTCTGATATACCTCACACCTCTCAATGTAACACTCTGATATACCGCACACTCCTCACTGTAAGACTCTGAGATACCCCACTAGCCCTCAAAGTAACACTCTGATCTATCCCACAGCCCTCACTGTAACATTCTGATATACCCCACAGCCCTCACTGGAACACTCTGATATACCCCACACCCCTCACTGTAACACTCTGATACACCCCACAGCCCTCACTGTAACACTCTGATATAACCCACACCTCAAACTGTAACACTTTGATATACCCCACAGCACTCACTGTAACACTCTGATATAACCCACAGCTCTCACTGTAACGCTCTGATATACCCCACAGCCCTCACTGTAACACTCTGATATACCCCACAGCCATCAATGTAACACTGTAATATACAACACACACCTCACTGTAACACTCTGACATACCTCACACCCATCACTGTAACACTCTGATATACCCCACAACCCTCACTGTAACACTCTGATATACCCCACATCCCTCACTGTAACACTCTGATATACCCCACACACATCACTGTATCACTCTGATATATCCCACACTCCTCACTGTAGCACGCTGATATACCCCACAGCCCTCACTGTAACACTCTGATATACCCCACACCGTCACTGTAACACTCTGATATACACCACAGCCCTCAATGTAACACTAGAATATACCCCACACCCCTCAAAGTAACACTCAGATACACCCCACACCGCTCACTCTAACACTCTGATATACCCCGCATCCCTCACTGTAACACTTTGATATACCCCACACCCCTCACTGTAACACTCTGATATACCCCACACACATCACTGTAACACTCTGATATACCCCACACCGTCACTGTAACACTCTGATATACACCACAGCCCTCAATGTAACACTAGAATATACCCCACACCCCTCAAAGTAACACTCAGATACACCCCACACCGCTCACTCTAACACTCTGATATACCCCGCACCCCTCACTGTAACACTTTGATATACCCCACACCCCTCACTGTAACACTCTGATATACCCCACACACATCACTGTATCACTCTGATATATCCCACACTCCTCATCTTAGCACGCTGATATACCCGACACAGCTCACTGTAACATTCTAATATAACACACACGCCTCATTGTAACAATCTGATATACCCCACAGCCCTCACTGTAACACTCTGATATACCCCACAGACTGTCACTGTAACATTCTGATATATCCCACAGTCCTCACTGTAACACTTTGATATACCCCACAGCCCTCACTGTAACACTCTAATATACCCCACAGCCCTCACTGTAACACTCGGATATACCCTACACCCCTCACTGTAACTCAATGATATACCCCATACATCTCACAGTAACACTCTGATACACACCACCACCCTCACTGTAACACTCTGATATACCCCAAACCCCTCACTGTTACACTCTGATATACACCACACCCAACACTGCAACACTCTGATATACCACGCAGCCCTCACTGTAACACTCTGATATACCCCACAATCCTTACTGTAAGACTCTGATATACCCCACACCCCTCAATGTAACACTCTGACATACCCCACACCCCTCACTGTAACACTCTGATATACCACGCACCCCTCACTGTAATACTCTGATATAGCCCATAGTCCTCACTGTAACACTCTGATATACACCACACCCATCACTGTGACACTCTGGCACACCCCAAACACCTCACTGTTACACTCTGATATACACCACAGCCCTCAATTTCACACTCTGATATACCCCACAGCCCTGAATGTAACACTCTGATATACCCCACAGCCCTGAATGTAACACTCTGATATACCCCACACCTCTCAATGTAACACTCTGATATACCCCACACTCCTCACTGTAAGACTCTGATATACCCCACAGCCCTCACTGTAACACTCTGATATAACCCACAGCCCTCACTTTAACAATCAGATATACCCCACACACCTCACAGTAACACTGATAAACCCCACACCCATCACTGTAACACTCTGAAATACCCAACACCGCTCACTCTAACACTCTGATATACCCCACACTTCTCAATGTAACACTGTGATATACCCCACACCCCTCACTGTAACACACTGATATGCCCCACACACCTCACTGCAACACTTTGATATACCCCACAAACCTCACCGTAATACTCTGGTATACCCCGCACCCCTCTCTGTAACACGCTGATATACCCCACAGCATTCACTGTAACACTCTGATATAACCCACACCCATCAAAGTAAAACTCTGGTACAGGCTACTCCCTCACTGTAACACTCTGATATACCCCACAGCTCTCACTGTAACAATCTGATATACCCCACACCCCTCACTGTAACACTCTGATATACCCCACAGCCCTCACTGTAACACTCAGATATACCCCACACTTCTCAATGTAACACGGTTATATATCCCATACCCATCAATGTAACACTCTGATATACCCCACAGCCCTAAATGTAACACTCTGATATACACCACACCCCTCACTGAAACACTCTGATATACACCAAACCCCACACTGTAACACTCTGATATACCTCACAACGCTCACTGTAACACTTTGATATACACCACAGCCCTCACTGTAACACTCTGATATACCCCCCACCTCACACTGTAACACTCTGTTATACCCCACACCGCTCACTCTAACTCTCTGATATATCCCACACCCCTCAATGTAACACTCTGATATACCCCACAGTCCTCACTGTAACACTCTGATATACCACACAGCCCTCACTGTAACACTTTGATATACCCCACACTCCTCACTGTAAGACTCTGATATACCCCACAGCCCTCACTGTAACACACTGATATAACCCACAGCCCTCAATATAACACTCTCATATACCCCACACCCCTCATTGTAACACTCTGATATACGCCACACCCCTCACTGTAACACTCTGATATAACCCGCAGACCTTACTGTAACAATCAGATATACCCACACACCTCACTGTAACACTCTGATAAACCCCATACCCCTCACTGTAAAACTCTGATATAGACCACTGTCCTCAATGAAACACTTTGATATACCCCACCGCCATCACTGTAACACTGACATACCCCACAGCCCTCAGTGTAACACTCGGATATACCCCACACCCCTCATTGTAACACTCTGATATACCCCACCCCCATCACTGTAACACTCTGATATACCCCACAGCCTTGAATGTAACACTCTGATATACCCCACACCTCTCAATGTAACAATCTGATATACCCCACACTCCTCACTGTAACACTCTGATATACCCCACACCCCTCACTGTAACACTCTGATATACCCCACAAACCTTACTGTAAGACTCTGATATACCCCACAGCCCTCACTGTAACACTCTGAAATACCCCACCCCCATCACTGTCACACTCTGATATACCCCATAGCCTTGAATGTAACACTCTGATATACCCCACACCTCTGAATGTAACACTCCGATATACCCCACAGCCCTCACTGTAACACTCTGATATACCCCACACCCCTCACTGTAACACTCTGATATACCCCACACCCCTCACTGGAACACTCTGATACACCCCACACCCCTCACTGAAACACTCTGATATACACCAAACCCCACACTGTAACACTCTGATATACCTCACAACGCTCACTGAAACACTTTGATATACACCACAGCCCTCACTGTAACACTCTGATATACCCCCCACCTCACACTGTAACACTCTGTTATACCCCACACCGTTCACTCTAACTCTCTGATATATCCCACAGCCCTCACTGTAACACTTTGATATACCCCACAGCATTCACTGTAACACTTTGATATACCCCACAGCCCTCACTGTAACACTCTAATATACCCCACAGCCCTCACTGTAACACTCGGATAAACCCTACACCCCTCACTGTAACTCAGTGATATACCCCATACATCTCACAGTAACACTCTGATATACCCCACAACGCTCACTGTAACACTTTGACATACCCCACAGCCCTCAATGTAATACTATAATATACCCCACACCCCTCGCTGTAACACTCAGATATAACCCACACTCCTCACTGTAACACTCTGATATATCCCGCAGCCCTCACTGTAACACTCAGTTATACCCTACACCCCTCACTGTAACACTCTGATATACCCCACACCCCTCACTGTAACAATTTGATATACCCCACAGCCCTCACTGTAACACTATGATATAGCCCACAGTCCTCACTGTAACACTTTGATATACCCCACACTCCTCACTGTAAGACTCTGATATACCCCACAGCCCTCACTGTAACACTCTGATATAACCCACAGCCCTCAATATAACACTCTCATATACCCCACACCCCTCATTGTAACACTCTGATATACGCCACACCCCTCACTGTAACACTCTGATATAACCCACAGACCTTACTGTAACAATCAGATATACCCACACACCTCACTGTAACACTCTGATAAACCCCATACCCCTCACTGTAAAACTCTGATATAGACCACTGTCCTCAATGAAACACTTTGATATACCCCACCGCCATCACTGTAACACTGACATACCCCACAGCCCTCAGTATAACACTCTGACATACCCCACAGCCCTCACTGTAACATTCTGATATACTACCACAGCCCTCACTGTAACACTCTGATATACCCCACAAACCTTACTGTAAGACACTGATATACCCCACAGCCCTCACTGTAACACTCGGATATACCCCACACCCCTCATTGTAACACTCTGATATACCCCACCCCCATCACTGTAACACTCTGATATACCCCACAGCCTTGAATGTAACACTCTGATATACCCCACACTCCTCACTGTAACACTCTGATATACCCCACACCCCTCACTGTAACACTCTGATATACCCCACAAACCTTACTGTAAGACTCTGATATACCCCACAGCCCTCACTGTAACACTCTGAAATACCCCACCCTCATCACTGTCACACTCTGATATACCCCATAGCCTTGAATGTAACACTCTGATATACCCCACACCTCTGAATGTAACACTCCGATATACCCCACAGCCCTCACTGTAACACTCTGATATACCCCACACCCCTCATTGTAACACTCTGATATACCCCACAGCCCTCACTGGAACACTCTGATACACCCCACACCCCTCACTGAAACACTCTGATATACACCAAACCCCACACTGTAACACTCTGATATACCTCACAACGCTCACTGTAACACTTTGATATACACCACAGCCCTCACTGTAACACTCTGATATACCCCCCCACCTCACACTGTAACACTCTGTTATACCCCACACCGCTCACTCTAACTCTCTGATATATCCCACAGCCCTCACTGTAACACTTTGATATACCCCACACCACTCACAGTAACGCACTGATATGCCCCACACCCCTCACTGTAACACTCTGATATACCCCACAGTCCTCACTGTAACACTTTGATATACCCCACAGCCCTCACTGTAACACTCTAATATACCCCACAGCCCTCACTGTAACACTCGGATATACCCTACACCCCTCACTGTAACTCAATGATATACCCCGTACATCTCACAGTAACACTCTGATATACCCCACAACGCTCACTGTAACACTTTGATATACCCCACAGCCCTCAATGTAATACTATAATATACCCCACACCCCTCGCTGTAACACTCAGATATAACCCACACTCCTCACTGTAACACTCTGATATATCCCAAACCCTCACTGTAACACTCTGATATATCCCACATCCCTCACAGTAACACTCTGATATATCCCGCAGCCCTCACTGTAACACTCAGATATACCCTACACCCCTCACTGTAACACTCTGATATCCCCCACATCCCTCACTGTAACACACTGATATACCCCACAACCCTCACTGTAACACTCTGATATACCCCACAGCATTCACTGTAACACTTTGATATACCCCACAGCCCTCACTGTAACAATCTAATATACCCCACAGCCCTCACTGTAACACTCGGATAAACCCTACACCCCTCACTGTAACTCAATGATATACCCCATACATCTCACAGTAACACTCTGATATACCCCACAACGCTCACTGTAACACTTTGATATACCCCACAGCCCTCAATGTAATACTATAATATACCCCACACCCCTCGCTGTAACACTCAGATATAACCCACACTCCTCACTGTAACACTCTGATATATCCCGCAGCCCTCACTGTAACACTCAGTTATACCCTACACCCCTCACTGTAACACTCTGATATACCCCACACCCCTCACTGTAACACTCTGATATACCACGCAGCCCTCACAGTAACACTCTGATATACCCCACACCGCTCACTGTTACACTCTGATATACCACACACTCCTCACTGTAACACTCTGATATACCCCACAATCCTTACTGTAAGACTCTGATATACCCCACACCCCTCAATGCAACACTCTGATATAACCCACACCCCTCACTGTAACACTCTGATATATCCCAGAGCCCTCACTGTAACACTCTGATATACCCCACACCCGTCACAGTAACACTCTGATACACCCCACCAACCTCACTGTAACACTCTGATGTACCCCGTAGCCCTCACTGTAACACTCTGATATACCCCAAACCCCTCACTGTAACACTCTGATAAACCACACACCCAACACTGCAACACTCTGATATACCACGCAGCCCTCACTGTAACACTCTGATATACCCCACAATCCTTACTGTAAGACTCTGATATACCCCACACCCCTCAATGTAACACTCTGACATACCCCACACCCCTCACTGTAACACTCTGATATACCCCGCACCCCTCACTGTAACACTCTGATATACCCCACAGCCCTCAATGTAATAAATACTATAATATACCCCACACCCCTCGCTGTAACACTCAGATATAACCCACACTCCTCACTGTAACACTCTGATATATCCCAAACCCTCACTGTAACACTCTGATATATCCCACAGCCCTCACTGTAACACTCAGATATACCCTACACCCCTCACTGTAACACTCTGATATCCCCCACATCCCTCACTGTAACACTGTGATATTCCCCACAGCCCTCACTGTAACACTCTGATATACCCCACAACCCTCACTGTAACACACTGATATACCCCACACCCCTCACTGTAACACTCTGATATGCCCCACAGTCCTCACTGTAACACTTTGATATACCCCACAGCCCTCACTGTAACACTCGGATAAACCCTACACCCCTCACTGTAACTCAATGATATACCCCATACATCTCACAGTAACACTCTGATATACCCCACAACGCTCACTGTAACACTTTGATATACCCCACACTCCTCACTGTAACACTCTGATATATCCCAAACCCTCACTGTAACACTCTGATATATCCCACAGCCCTCACTGTAACACTCAGATATACCCTACACCCCTCACTGTAACACTCTGATATCCCCCACATCCCTCACTGTAACACTGTGATATTCCCCACAGCCCTCACTGTAACACTCTGATATACCCCACAACCCTCACTGTAACACACTGATATACCCCACACCCCTCACTGTAACACTCTGATATGCCCCACAGTCCTCACTGTAACACTTTGATATACCCCACAGCCCTCACTGTAACACTCGGATAAACCCTACACCCCTCACTGTAACTCAATGATATACCCCATACATCTCACAGTAACACTCTGATATACCCCACAACGCTCACTGTAACACTTTGATATACCCCACTGCCCTCAATGTAAAACTATAATATACACCACACTCCTCACTGTAACACTCTGATATATCCCACAGCCCTCACTGTAACACTCAGATATACCCTACACCCCTCACTGTAACACTCTGATATCCCCCACATCCCTCACTGTAACACTGTGATATTCCCCACAGCCCTCACTGTAACACTCTGATATACCCCACAACCCTCACTGTAACACACTGATATACCCCACACCCCTCACTGTAACACTCTGATATGCCCCACAGTCCTCACTGTAACACTTTGATATACCCCACAGCCCTCACTGTAACACTCGGATAAACCCTACACCCCTCACTGTAACTCAATGATATACCCCATACATCTCACAGTAACACTCTGATATACCCCACAACGCTCACTGTAACACTTTGATACACCCCACAGCCCTCAATGTAAAACTATAATATACACCACACTCCTCACTGTAACACTCTGATATATCCCACAGCCCTCAATGTAACAGTCTGATATACCCCACACTCCTCACTGTAACACTCTGATATATCCCAAAGTCCTCAATGTAACAGTCTGATATACCCCACACTCCTCACTGTAACACTCTGATATATCCCACAGCCCTCAATGTAACAGTCTGATATACCCCACACTCCCCACTGTAACACGCTGATATATCCCACAGCCCTCAATGTAACAGTCTGATATACCCCACACTCCTCACTGTAACACTCTGATATATCCCACAGCCCTCACTGTAACACTCTGATATAACCCACAGCCCTCACTTTAACAATCAGATATACCCCACACACCTCACAGTAACACTGATAAACCCCACACCCATCACTGTAACACTCTGAAATACCCAACACCGCTCACTCTAACACTCTGATATACCCCACACTTCTCAATGTAACACTGTGATATACCCCACACCCCTCACTGTAACACACTGATATGCCCCACACACCTCACTGCAACACTTTGATATACCCCACAAACCTCACCGTAATACTCTGGTATACCCCGCACCCCTCACTGTAACACTCTGATATACCCCACAGCATTCACTGTAACACTCTGATATAACCCACACCCATCAAAGTAAAACTCTGGTACAGGCTACTCCCTCACTGTAACACTCTGATATACCCCACAGCTCTCACTGTAACACTCTGATATACCCCACACCCCTCACTGTAACACTCTGATATACCCCACAGCCCTCACTGTAACATTCAGATATACCCCACACTTCTCAATGTAACACGGTTATATATCCCATACCCATCAATGTAACACTCTGATATACCCCACAGCCCTAAATGTAACACTCTGATATACACCACACCCCTCACTGAAACACTCTGATATACACCAAACCCCACACTGTAACACTCTGATATACCTCACAACGCTCACTGTAACACTTTGATATACACCACAGCCCTCACTGTAACACTCTGATATACCCCCCACCTCACACTGTAACACTCTGTTATACCCCACACCGCTCACTCTAACTCTCTGATATATCCCACACCCCTCAATGTAACACTCTGATATACCCCACACTCCTCACTGTAAGACTCTGATATACCCCACAGCCCTCACTGTAACACACTGATATAACCCACAGCCCTCAATATAACACTCTCATATACCCCACACCCCTCATTGTAACACTCTGATATACGCCACACCCCTCACTGTAACACTCTGATATAACCCGCAGACCTTACTGTAACAATCAGATATACCCACACACCTCACTGTAACACTCTGATAAACCCCATACCCCTCACTGTAAAACTCTGATATAGACCACTGTCCTCAATGAAACACTTTGATATACCCCAGCGCCATCACTGTAACACTGACATACCCCACAGCCCTCAGTGTAACACTCTGACATACCCCACAAACCTTACTGTAAGACACTGATATACCCCACAGCCCTCACTGTAACACTCGGATATACCCCACACCCCTCATTGTAACACTCTGATATACCCCACCCCCATCACTGTAACACTCTGATATACCCCACAGCCTTGAATGTAACACTCTGATATACCCCACACCTCTCAATGTAACAATCTGATATACCCCACACTCCTCACTGTAACACTCTGATATACCCCACACCCCTCACTGTAACACTCTGATATACCCCACAAACCTTACTGTAAGACTCTGATATACCCCACAGCCCTCACTGTAACACTCTGAAATACCCCACCCCCATCACTGTCACACTCTGATATACCCCATAGCCTTGAATGTAACACTCTGATATACCCCACACCTCTGAATGTAACACTTCGATATACCCCACAGCCCTCACTGTAACACTCTGATATACCCCACACCCCTCACTGAAACACTCTGATATACCCCACACCCCTCACTGGAACACTCTGATACACCCCACACCCCACACTGTAACACTCTGATATACCTCATAACGCTCACTGTAACACTTTGATATACACCACAGCCCTCACTGTAACACTCTGATATACCCCCCACCTCACACTGTAACACTCTGATATACCCCACAGCCCTCACTGTAACTCTCTAATATACCCCACAGCCCTCACTGTAACACTCGGATAAACCCTACACCCCTCACTGTAACTCAGTGATATACCCCATACATCTCACAGTAACACTCTGATATACCCCACAACGCTCACTGTAACACTTTGATACACCCCACAGCCCTCAATGTAATACTATAATATACCCCACACCCCTCGCTGTAACACTCAGATATAACCCACACTCCTCACTGTAACACTCTGATATATCCCAAACCCTCACTGTAACACTCTGATATATCCCACACCCCTCACAGTAACACTCTGATATATCCCGCAGCCCTCACTGTAACACTCAGTTATACCCTACACCCCTCACTGTAACACTCTGATATACCCCACACCCCTCACTGTAACAATTTGATATACCCCACAGCCCTCACTGTAACACTCTGATATAGCCCACAGTCCTCACTGTAACACTTTGATATACCCCACACTCCTCACTGTAAGACTCTGATATACCCCACAGCCCTCACTGTAACACTCTGATATAACCCACAGCCCTCAATATAACACTCTCATATACCCCACACCCCTCATTGTAACACTCTGATATACGCCACACCCCTCACTGTAACACTCTGATATAACCCACAGACCTTACTGTAACAATCAGATATACCCACACACCTCACTGTAACACTCTGATAAACCCCATACCCCTCACTGTAAAACTCTGATATAGACCACTGTCCTCAATGAAACACTTTGATATACCCCACCGCCATCACTGTAACACTGACATACCCCACAGCCCTCAGTGTAACACTCTGACATACCCGAGAGCCCTCACTGTAACATTCTGATATACTACCACAGCCCTCACTGTAACACTCTGATATACCCCACAAACCTTACTGTAAGACACTGATATACCCCACAGCCCTCACTGTAACACTCGGATATACCCCACACCCCTCATTGTAACACTCTGATATACCCCACCCCCATCACTGTAACACTCTGATATACCCCACAGCCTTGAATGTAACACTCTGATATACCCCACACTCCTCACTGTAACACTCTGATATACCCCACACCCCTCACTGTAACACTCTGATATACCCCACAAACCTTACTGTAAGACTCTGATATACCCCACAGCCCTCACTGTAACACTCTGAAATACCCCACCCTCATCACTGTCACACTCTGATATACCCCATAGCCTTGAATGTAACACTCTGATATACCCCACACCTCTGAATGTAACACTCCGATATACCCCACAGCCCTCACTGTAACACTCTGATATACCCCACACCCCTCATTGTAACACTCTGATATACCCCACAGCCCTCACTGGAACACTCTGATACACCCCACACCCCTCACTGAAACACTCTGATATACACCAAACCCCACACTGTAACACTCTGATATACCTCACAACGCTCACTGTAACACTTTGATATACACCACAGCCCTCACTGTAACACTCTGATATACCCCCCCACCTCACACTGTAACACTCTGTTATACCCCACACCGCTCACTCTAACTCTCTGATATATCCCACAGCCCTCACTGTAACACTTTGATATACCCCACACCACTCACAGTAACGCACTGATATGCCCCACACCCCTCACTGTAACACTCTGATATACCCCACAGTCCTCACTGTAACACTTTGATATACCCCACAGCCCTCACTGTAACACTCTAATATACCCCACAGCCCTCACTGTAACACTCGGATATACCCTACACCCCTCACTGTAACTCAATGATATACCCCGTACATCTCACAGTAACACTCTGATATACCCCACAACGCTCACTGTAACACTTTGATATACCCCACAGCCCTCAATGTAATACTATAATATACCCCACACCCCTCGCTGTAACACTCAGATATAACCCACACTCCTCACTGTAACACTCTGATATATCCCAAACCCTCACTGTAACACTCTGATATATCCCACATCCCTCACAGTAACACTCTGATATATCCCGCAGCCCTCACTGTAACACTCAGATATACCCTACACCCCTCACTGTAACACTCTGATATCCCCCACATCCCTCACTGTAACACACTGATATACCCCACAACCCTCACTGTAACACTCTGATATACCCCACAGCATTCACTGTAACACTTTGATATACCCCACAGCCCTCACTGTAACAATCTAATATACCCCACAGCCCTCACTGTAACACTCGGATAAACCCTACACCCCTCACTGTAACTCAATGATATACCCCATACATCTCACAGTAACACTCTGATATACCCCACAACGCTCACTGTAACACTTTGATATACCCCACAGCCCTCAATGTAATACTATAATATACCCCACAGCCCTCGCTGTAACACTCAGATATAACCCACACTCCTCACTGTAACACTCTGATATATCCCAAACCCTCACTGTAACACTCTGATATATCCCACACCCCTCACAGTAACACTCTGATATATCCCGCAGCCCTCACTGTAACACTCAGTTATACCCTACACCCCTCACTGTAACACTCTGATATACCCCACACCCCTCACTGTAACACTCTGATATACCACGCAGCCCTCACAGTAACACTCTGATATACCCCACAGCCCTCACTGTAACATTCAGATATACCCCACACTTCTCAATGTAACACGGTTATATATCCCATACCCATCAATGTAACACTCTGATATACCCCACAGCCCTAAATGTAACACTCTGATATACACCACACCCCTCACTGAAACACTCTGATATACACCAAACCCCACACTGTAACACTCTGATATACCTCACAACGCTCACTGTAACACTTTGATATACACCACAGCCCTCACTGTAACACTCTGATATACCCCCCACCTCACACTGTAACACTCTGTTATACCCCACACCGCTCACTCTAACTCTCTGATATATCCCACACCCCTCAATGTAACACTCTGATATACCCCACACTCCTCACTGTAAGACTCTGATATACCCCACAGCCCTCACTGTAACACACTGATATAACCCACAGCCCTCAATATAACACTCTCATATACCCCACACCCCTCATTGTAACACTCTGATATACGCCACACCCCTCACTGTAACACTCTGATATAACCCGCAGACCTTACTGTAACAATCAGATATACCCACACACCTCACTGTAACACTCTGATAAACCCCATACCCCTCACTGTAAAACTCTGATATAGACCACTGTCCTCAATGAAACACTTTGATATACCCCAGCGCCATCACTGTAACACTGACATACCCCACAGCCCTCAGTGTAACACTCTGACATACCCCACAAACCTTACTGTAAGACACTGATATACCCCACAGCCCTCACTGTAACACTCGGATATACCCCACACCCCTCATTGTAACACTCTGATATACCCCACCCCCATCACTGTAACACTCTGATATACCCCACAGCCTTGAATGTAACACTCTGATATACCCCACACCTCTCAATGTAACAATCTGATATACCCCACACTCCTCACTGTAACACTCTGATATACCCCACACCCCTCACTGTAACACTCTGATATACCCCACAAACCTTACTGTAAGACTCTGATATACCCCACAGCCCTCACTGTAACACTCTGAAATACCCCACCCCCATCACTGTCACACTCTGATATACCCCATAGCCTTGAATGTAACACTCTGATATACCCCACACCTCTGAATGTAACACTTCGATATACCCCACAGCCCTCACTGTAACACTCTGATATACCCCACACCCCTCACTGAAACACTCTGATATACCCCACACCCCTCACTGGAACACTCTGATACACCCCACACCCCTCACTGAAACACTCTGATATACACCAAACCCCACACTGTAACACTCTGATATACCTCATAACGCTCACTGTAACACTTTGATATACACCACAGCCCTCACTGTAACACTCTGATATACCCCCCACCTCACACTGTAACACTCTGATATACCCCACAGCCCTCACTGTAACTCTCTAATATACCCCACAGCCCTCACTGTAACACTCGGATAAACCCTACACCCCTCACTGTAACTCAGTGATATACCCCATACATCTCACAGTAACACTCTGATATACCCCACAACGCTCACTGTAACACTTTGATACACCCCACAGCCCTCAATGTAATACTATAATATACCCCACACCCCTCGCTGTAACACTCAGATATAACCCACACTCCTCACTGTAACACTCTGATATATCCCAAACCCTCACTGTAACACTCTGATATATCCCACACCCCTCACAGTAACACTCTGATATATCCCGCAGCCCTCACTGTAACACTCAGTTATACCCTACACCCCTCACTGTAACACTCTGATATACCCCACACCCCTCACTGTAACAATTTGATATACCCCACAGCCCTCACTGTAACACTCTGATATAGCCCACAGTCCTCACTGTAACACTTTGATATACCCCACACTCCTCACTGTAAGACTCTGATATACCCCACAGCCCTCACTGTAACACTCTGATATAACCCACAGCCCTCAATATAACACTCTCATATACCCCACACCCCTCATTGTAACACTCTGATATACGCCACACCCCTCACTGTAACACTCTGATATAACCCACAGACCTTACTGTAACAATCAGATATACCCACACACCTCACTGTAACACTCTGATAAACCCCATACCCCTCACTGTAAAACTCTGATATAGACCACTGTCCTCAATGAAACACTTTGATATACCCCACCGCCATCACTGTAACACTGACATACCCCACAGCCCTCAGTGTAACACTCTGACATACCCGAGAGCCCTCACTGTAACATTCTGATATACTACCACAGCCCTCACTGTAACACTCTGATATACCCCACAAACCTTACTGTAAGACACTGATATACCCCACAGCCCTCACTGTAACACTCGGATATACCCCACACCCCTCATTGTAACACTCTGATATACCCCACCCCCATCACTGTAACACTCTGATATACCCCACAGCCTTGAATGTAACACTCTGATATACCCCACACTCCTCACTGTAACACTCTGATATACCCCACACCCCTCACTGTAACA
This sequence comes from Isurus oxyrinchus, assembly GCA_026770705.1. Classification (NCBI taxonomy): domain Eukaryota; kingdom Metazoa; phylum Chordata; class Chondrichthyes; order Lamniformes; family Lamnidae; genus Isurus; species Isurus oxyrinchus. The sequence continues at coordinate 28,989,229 of JANJGN010000029.1, read as the reverse complement.
CTCTGATATACCCCACAAACCTTACTGTAAGACTCTGATATACCCCACAGCCCTCACTGTAACACTCTGAAATACCCCACCCTCATCACTGTCACACTCTGATATACCCCATAGCCTTGAATGTAACACTCTGATATACCCCACACCTCTGAATGTAACACTCCGATATACCCCACAGCCCTCACTGTAACACTCTGATATACCCCACACCCCTCATTGTAACACTCTGATATACCCCACAGCCCTCACTGGAACACTCTGATACACCCCACACCCCTCACTGAAACACTCTGATATACACCAAACCCCACACTGTAACACTCTGATATACCTCACAACGCTCACTGTAACACTTTGATATACACCACAGCCCTCACTGTAACACTCTGATATACCCCCCCACCTCACACTGTAACACTCTGTTATACCCCACACCGCTCACTCTAACTCTCTGATATATCCCACAGCCCTCACTGTAACACTTTGATATACCCCACACCACTCACAGTAACGCACTGATATGCCCCACACCCCTCACTGTAACACTCTGATATACCCCACAGTCCTCACTGTAACACTTTGATATACCCCACAGCCCTCACTGTAACACTCTAATATACCCCACAGCCCTCACTGTAACACTCGGATATACCCTACACCCCTCACTGTAACTCAATGATATACCCCGTACATCTCACAGTAACACTCTGATATACCCCACAACGCTCACTGTAACACTTTGATATACCCCACAGCCCTCAATGTAATACTATAATATACCCCACACCCCTCGCTGTAACACTCAGATATAACCCACACTCCTCACTGTAACACTCTGATATATCCCAAACCCTCACTGTAACACTCTGATATATCCCACATCCCTCACAGTAACACTCTGATATATCCCGCAGCCCTCACTGTAACACTCAGATATACCCTACACCCCTCACTGTAACACTCTGATATCCCCCACATCCCTCACTGTAACACACTGATATACCCCACAACCCTCACTGTAACACTCTGATATACCCCACAGCATTCACTGTAACACTTTGATATACCCCACAGCCCTCACTGTAACAATCTAATATACCCCACAGCCCTCACTGTAACACTCGGATAAACCCTACACCCCTCACTGTAACTCAATGATATACCCCATACATCTCACAGTAACACTCTGATATACCCCACAACGCTCACTGTAACACTTTGATATACCCCACAGCCCTCAATGTAATACTATAATATACCCCACACCCCTCGCTGTAACACTCAGATATAACCCACACTCCTCACTGTAACACTCTGATATATCCCAAACCCTCACTGTAACACTGATATATCCCACACCCCTCACAGTAACACTCTGATATATCCCGCAGCCCTCACTGTAACACTCAGTTATACCCTACACCCCTCACTGTAACACTCTGATATACCACGCAGCCCTCACAGTAACACTCTGATATACCCCACACCGCTCACTGTTACACTCTGATATACCACACACTCCTCACTGTAACACTCTGATATACCCCACAATCCTTACTGTAAGACTCTGATATACCCCACACCCCTCAATGCAACACTCTGATATAACCCACACCCCTCACTGTAACACTCTGATATATCCCAGAGCCCTCACTGTAACACTCTGATATACCCCACACCCGTCACAGTAACACTCTGATACACCCCACCAACCTCACTGTAACACTCTGATGTACCCCGTAGCCCTCACTGTAACACTCTGATATACCCCAAACCCCTCACTGTAACACTCTGATAAACCACACACCCAACACTGCAACACTCTGATATACCACGCAGCCCTCACTGTAACACTCTGATATACCCCACAATCCTTACTGTAAGACTCTGATATACCCCACACCCCTCAATGTAACACTCTGACATACCCCGCACCCCTCACTGTAACACTCTGATATACCCCACAGCCCTCAATGTAATACTATAATATACCCCACACCCCTCGCTGTAACACTCAGATATAACCCACACTCCTCACTGTAACACTCTGATATATCCCAAACCCTCACTGTAACACTCTGATATATCCCACAGCCCTCACTGTAACACTCAGATATACCCTACACCCCTCACTGTAACACTCTGATATCCCCCACATCCCTCACTGTAACACTGTGATATTCCCCACAGCCCTCACTGTAACACTCTGATATACCCCACAACCCTCACTGTAACACACTGATATACCCCACACCCCTCACTGTAACACTCTGATATGCCCCACAGTCCTCACTGTAACACTTTGATATACCCCACAGCCCTCACTGTAACACTCGGATAAACCCTACACCCCTCACTGTAACTCAATGATATACCCCATACATCTCACAGTAACACTCTGATATACCCCACAACGCTCACTGTAACACTTTGATATACCCCACAGCCCTCAATGTAAAACTATAATATACACCACACTCCTCACTGTAACACTCTGATATATCCCACAGCCCTCAATGTAACAGTCTGATATACCCCACACTCCTCACTGTAACACTCTGATATATCCCAAAGTCCTCAATGTAACAGTCTGATATACCCCACACTCCTCACTGTAACACTCTGATATATCCCACAGCCCTCAATGTAACAGTCTGATATACCCCACACTCCTCACTGTAACACTCTGATATATCCCACAGCCCTCACTGTAACACTCTGATATAACCCACAGCCCTCACTTTAACAATCAGATATACCCCACACACCTCACAGTAACACTGATAAACCCCACACCCATCACTGTAACACTCTGAAATACCCAACACCGCTCACTCTAACACTCTGATATACCCCACACTTCTCAATGTAACAGTCTAATATACCCCACACTCCCCACTGTAACACACTGATATATCCCACAGCCCTCAATGTAACAGTCTGATATACCCCACACTCCTCACTGTAACACTCTGATATATCCCACAGCCCTCAATGTAACAGTCTGATATACCCCACACTCCCCACTGTAACACTCCCTAAGATACTCCTATCTGTCTAACCTGTTCGCTGTCTTGATTCTCAGCTCCACTTGGCTGTCTCGACTTGTGGTTTGTGCAGGAGCTGCCAGATTTGGATGGGCAAGGGGCTGTTACCGTGCTGTGGAAGGTATTGTGCAATAGCTGACACTTTCTTCTATGTTTCTCCACTGTGCCTAGGGTTCAACGCTGTAACCAGTTAAACCTTTGTTACCTTGCAGTCAGCTTACAGACTCCAATCAGCAATCGCCCTCCTTTACCAAAGTAATGGATTTGGGAGGTGGGTAGGGTAGGCTGGGTCAGTAAGTCAATGTCCATGGCCCAGAATCATTTGTTCTAGATTTACTCACTCTGATTTTCAGCTGATGTTTTTCTTAATTTTATTGATTAACTAAAACTGTCAGCTCATTCTCACTGAGTGAATGCACTCACTCCTGTGTCTGTCACTCCTTCAGCGAGTGAATACACTCACTCCTCTGTCTGTGACTCATTCAGTGAATGAATGCACTTACTCCTGTGCCTGTCACTTACTCAGTGAGTGAATATACTCACTCCTCTGTCTGTGACTCATTCAGTGATGAATACACTCACTCCTGTGCCTGTCACTCATTCAGTGAGTGAATATACTCACTCCTCTGTCTGTGACTCACTCAGTGAGTGAATATACTCAATCCTGTGTCTGTCACTCACTCAGTGAGTGATTATTCTCCCTTCTCTGTCTGTGACTCACTCCTGGGTCTGTCACTTACTCTATAAGTGAATACACTCACTCCTGTGCCTGTCACTTATTTTGTGAGTGAATAGGCTAACTCCTGTGTCTGCCACTTACTCCATTGTCAATATACACTTTTTTTATTCATTCATGGGATATGGGCATCGCTGGCTGGGCCAGCATTTCTTGCCCATCCCTAGTTGCCCTTGAGAAGGTGGTGGTGAGCTGCCTTCTTGAACCGCTGCAGTTCCTGCAGTATAGGTACACCCACAGTGCTGTTAGGAAGGATGTTCCAGGATTTTGAGCCAGAACAGAAAGGAACAGCGATATATTTCCAAGTCAGGAGGGTTCGTTACTTGGAGGGGAACTTCCAGGTGGTGGTGTTCCCATCTATCTGCTGCCTTCTCCTTCTAGATGGTAGTGCTCACGGGTTTGGAAGGTGCTGTTGAAGGAACCATGGTGAATTCCTGCAGTGCATCTTGTAGATGGTACACACTGCTGCTACTGCACATGGGTGGTGCAAGCAGTGAATGTTTGCAGATGTGGTGCCAATCAAGCGGGCTGCTTTGTCCTGGACGGTGTCAAGCTTCTTGATCGTTGTGGGAGCTGCACTAACATCCAGGCAAGTGGAGAGTATTCCATCACATTCCTGACCTGTGCCTTGTAGATGGTGGACAGGCTTTGGGGAGTCAGAAGGTGAGTTACTCGTTGCACAATTCCTAGCCTCTCACTTGCTCTTTCAGCCACAGTATTTATATGGCTAGTCCAGTTCAGTTTCTGGTCAATAGTAAACCCCAGGATATTGATAGTGGAGGATTCAGAGATGGTAATGCCATTGAACATCAAAGAGCGATAGTTAGCTTCTCTCTGGTTGGAGATGTTCATTGTCTGAGGCTTGTGTGGCATGAATATTACTTGCCACTTGTCAGCCCAAGCCTGGATATTGTCCAAGTCTTGCTGCATTTGGACATGGGCTGCTTCAATGTCTGAGGAGTCACAAATGGTGCTGAACATTGTGTAATCATCAGCGAACATCCCCACTTCTGACCTTATGATGGAAGGAAGGTCATTGATGAAGCAGTTGAAGATGGTTGGGTCAAGGACAATACCCTGAGGAACTCCTGCAGCAATGTCCTGGAGCTGAGATGATTGACCTCCAACAACCACAACCATCTTCCTTTGTGCTAGGTATGACTCCAACCAGTGGAGAGTTTTCCCCTTGATTCCCACTGACTCCAGTTTTGCTAGGGCTCCTTGATGCAACGCAGTCAAATGCAACCTTGATGTCAAGGGCAGCCATTCTCACCATGCCTCGGGAATTCAGCTCTTTTGTCTATGATTGATCCAAGGCTGTAATGAGGTCAGGAGCTGAGTGGCCATATTGGAACCCAAGCTGGGCATCAGTGAGTAGACTATTGCTAAGCAAGTGCCGCTTGCTAGCACTGTTGATGACCCCTTCCATCGCTTTACTGATGATTGAGGATAGACTGATGGGGCAGTAATTGGCTGGGTTGGATTTGTCCTGCTTTTTTTGTACAGGACATACCTGGGCAATTTTCCACATAGCTGGGTAGATGCCAGTGTTGTAGCTGTACTGGAACAGCTTGGCTAAGGGCACAGCAAGTTCTGGAGCACAATTCTTCAGTATTATTGCCTTCAGCCGTTTCTTGATAGCATGTGGAGTGAAGCAAATTGGCTGAAAACTGGTATCTGTGATGTTGTCACTTGCTCACTGAGTGAATATACTCACTCCTCTGTCTGTGACTCACTCAGTGAATGAATTCACTCACTTCCGTGTCTGTGACTCATTCAGTAAGTGAAGACACTCAGTCCTGTGCCTGTCATTTACTCCGTGAATGAATAGACACATTCCTGAGTCTGTCACTTACTCAGTGAAGGAATGCACTCACTTCTGTGTCTATGAATCACTCAATGAGTGAATACACTCACTCCCATGTATGTAATTCACTGAGTGAGTGAATACATTCACTCCCATGTCTGTCACTCACTCAGTGAATGAGTACACTCAGCCATATGTCTGCCGCTCATTCAGTGAGTGAATGCACTCACTCCTGTGTCTGCCATTCAGTGAGTGAATAGACTCTCTCCTGTGTCTGCCATTCAGTGAGTGAATAGACTCTCTCCAGTGTCTGTCACTCATTCAGTAAGTGAATAAACTCACTCCTGTACCTGTCAATTACTCAGTGAGCGAATGCACTCACACCCCTGTGACTCATTCAGTGAGTGTAAACTCTGACTCCTGTGTCTGTCACTCACTCAGTAAGTGTATACACTTACTCCTGTATCTGTCACTTCCTCCATGAGTCAATAAACTCACTCCTGTGTCTGTGACTCAATCCGTGAGTGAATAGACTCAATCCTGTGATAAAAAGCAAAATACTGTGGATGCTGGAAATCTGAAACGACGACAGAAAATGCTGGAAAAACTCAGCAGGTCAGGTCCAACAGCATCTGCGGAGAGAAAGACAGAGTTAACGTTTTGAGTCCGTATGACTCTTCCAGGCTCTGAAGAAGAGTCATATGGACTCGAAACATTAATTCAGAGAGACTCAATCCTCCTTAAGTGAATACACTCACTCCTGTCTGTCACTCACTCAGTGGGTTAAAACACTCACTCCTGGGTTTATCACTTGCCCAGTGAGTGAACACATTCACTCCCGTGCCTGTCGCTCACTCAGTGAGTGAATACACTCACTCCCGTGTCTGTCACTCACTAAGTGAGTGAATACACTCACTCCCGTGCCTGTCACTCGTTCAGTGAGTGAATACATTCACTCCTGTGTCTGTCATTTACTCAGTGAGTGAATACACTCACTTCTGTGTCAGTCACTCATTAAATGAGTGAATAGAACCAATACTGTGATAAAAGCAAAATACTGCGGACACCGGAAATCTAAAACAAAAACAGAAAATGCTGGAAAAACTCAACAGGTCCAACAGCATCTGTGGAGAAAAAGACAGAGTTAACATTTCGAGTCCGTATAACTCTTCTTCAGAGCTCTGAAGAGACATGTGATTACACTCACTCTCGTGCCTGTCACTCACTCTCGTGCCTGTCACTCACTCAGTGAGTGAATACACTCACTCCCGTGTCTGTCACTCACTCAGTGAGTGAATACGCTCACTCCCATGCCTGTCACTCAGTGAGTGAATACACTCACTCCTATATCTGTCACTCACTCCCATGTCTGTCACTCACTCAGTGAGTGAATACGCTCACTCCCATGCCTGTCACTCACTCAGTGAGTGAATACACTCACTCCTATATCTGTCACTCACTCCCATGTCTGTCACTCACTCAGTGAGTGAAAACACTCACTCCCGTGCCTATCACTCACTCAGTGAGTGAATACACTCACTCCTGTGCCTGTCACTCACTCAGTGAGTGAATACACTCACTCCCGAGCCTGTCACTCACATACCAGGCATCCTTATCATCTGGCCTGGCAGGCGTCTTGCTTACACTCCCTCCAACTGTCTTCATGGAGGACAAGATGGCACACAGCAAATGAGAGATGTTGCAGACTGGTGGAGGAATGCCTGACATCAAGGTCCTCACAGAGCCATCCAGCTGGCTGGCGATGGTGTGGACCATTCCTGTGCTGACAGTGAGGTCGGCGATGCTCAACCAAGTGAGGATCCAGCAGTGCAACATCCATCAGGCAACCATGCTGTGTGTGAATTCCCCTGTTCCGCAGTCCCCTGCCATGCACTAATGATCCAACCTTGCTTTTGCAGGCACATTGGGAAACAGCCGAGGGGTTCACAACCTAGGACTTTGACTCAAGCCCCAAAGGCACCTCGGAAGAAGAATCCGATGACATTCTAATTGAAGACCCATCACAGTATTCACCCACACTCTCCACCAGTGCAGAGACACACACACCTCGGTAGGACCTAGTTTCTAGAGTAGCCTCAGGGTCAAAATCTGATGAGCACATCGCATTGTCTGATCCACAGCAGGCAGCGGCAGAGACTTCCCAGGTTTCTGGCACTTGGACAACTGCAGGAAGCTAGTTAAGTTCACTTGGTCATACCTCAGTTGCTGGAGCTGCAAAGGTAAGCTCAGGGACATCAAGAAGAGATGTCCACTGTACTCATCAGACTGCAAGGCACAATGGAGGGGGCTGTCCATGAACCAAGGTCAACACTGGTGGGATTGCGGCCAGCATGGAGACCTTGGTCCTGGACATCATTCCTGCACTGCTGCACAAGCTGAACTCCATCACTGATGCTATAGTTGGCCTCCAACAGCGTGTACATGAGAGGGGTGCGGGGCAGCTCCAACTCACTCCAGCTTCCTCTTCTCCTCGAGGAGTCAGCCAGGGACCCCGAGGCACCCACAGGGAGGAGGATCAGAAGGTGCACATCCCAGGGCTATCCAGGTGACTCTGGGAGTATCCGGCCCATTCAAATCCCCTCTTCCTGTGACCTCAGCAGCTCCAGCTCCATAGACCGAGGAGGGTGCCACTGCCACACAGCAGGACCCTGAAAGCAGGCCGGGGCCCTCCAGAGGACACCCGCCAAGGTCATCACTGGCAGGGCACAGCAGCCAGCAGACTGTCTCCGCCTCTGCTGTGGATGTCGGGGGTGCACAAAGACACTGATACCAGCATGTTGTGGGCAGGTGTCACAAAGTGCCATCACTCTCTCTCTGCGTTCTCTGAACACCTTTGAGGTGGAGCTGCCCCCGCACCCCCCCACCCCCACCTCCCTCAACCACACCCCACCCCCGTCCCCGTCATCTCTTCAGCATCTGTGACTGGTGACACTGTGCTTCTGAAGGGCTCAGGCGCTGAAGGCTGACAAAGGATCGGGTGCATTTAAAGTTTCACGGCTGTGTCTCTGTGATATGACTTTGATCACAGAACGTGAGCGAGCTGCCCTCAGCCAGACAGGAGTCAGATATTCACAGAGGCAATGTGACTGTTACGGAGTCGGATGGTAAATGCCAAGTTGCTCAAATCCCAGAGGGAAACTTGAAGCAGCTGCCACAACTATTCGCAATTTGTATTTATTTCAAGATACGGGCTTTGAATTCAGTAAAATGAAGGCCACTGAATCTTAGAGGTTTTCTACAAAACTAAATTAAACATTTATTAATAAAGAAAAAGGTTTTAACCACATACATATGTCTACAAATTACTACTATAATAACTATTAAATCCCCTAGTTAATCTGACTCCGTTAAGGCAACAGTAAAACACAGATTTAAAGAGGTCCAGGCAAAGCACACACCCTGGACAGTTGAATTCAAAGTGAGCTTTCCCCAGCTTCGGTGCCTTGTAGACAGCAAGATGAGACTTTTCACACTTGCGCTAGGTCTTAAAATGCCTGCCCTCACACACAGCCTTCACCCCTTTATACATATTTTCCCCTTTGAATGCAAATTCCCATTGTTTCACCACGTCTTTGGACTTTACTTCTCTAATAATAAAAATTTCTCATCGTACCAATTTTACCAGTAACCTTTGGGAAAAATAAACACACTGTTTCTGAACAACCTCTGGCTGGGTGTAACATTTGACGCCTCCTTTGAATTCATTTTATTTAAAAATGCAAATGTTCCCTTTACACCTCGCTTTCTAAACCTCCACCCATGTTTACCTATTTAGCATTTCAAACCTAGCTTCTGTCCTTACATCAAAGCCTTCAGATCAGCTATCTTTAATTAAGACACACACACCCAACCCCCCCCCCCCCGCCCCACCCCAACCATTACTCTACTTTTTCCTGACAGTGCTGATCTATGGAGTGTCCTCACTGCATGTCATCATCATTCTCCTGGAATCTAGCAACTATTTGGGCCTCCGCTATGTCTTTGTGACATGTGCCTGAGTACTGAGGCTTTCTGCACACAGGAGTCACAGATGCAAGGTGAGGATGTCAGGATTGTCCTCGCTGCAGACCGTCATCATCCTCTGCGAATCTTGCAGTTATGAGGGCCTTCCGAGCATGCTGACCTCATCTGGCCAGTGCGATGACTTTATCGCCAGCATCCTCACCTTCGAGGACTTCATCGCCATCAGGCTCTTCAACAATCTCCTCATTGGAGGAGACGTGCAGCTCTTCCATCTCCTCCTCAGCGAGGTGCTCCCCCTGTTGCAGCACCAGGTTGTGCAGCATGCAGCAAGCTACGATGATACTCTGGGGACTGTATGCAGTGCTCCACTGGACTTATCGAGGCACTGGAACCTCATTTTCAAAGTGCCTATACTTTGCTCCACCAAAGTCTGGGCCACGGCATGAGCCTCATTGTACCATCGCTGTGCTGCAGTCTGAGGCTGCCACACAGGCCTCATCAGCCACCTCCTCTGTGGGTAGCCCTTGTCCATGAGGAGCCAACCCTGCAGCCTCTCTGGACTCTGGAAGATGTCAGGAATCTGACACCTGTTAAGGATGGAGGAGTTATGGATGCTCCCTGGGAATCATGTGTAGACCTGAAGGAGGTGTTTCTGGTGGTCGCATACCAGCTGAACATTCAGCGAGTGGAAGTCCTTGATGTTGATGTAGTTGACTGCTTGTTGTCATGGAGATGTAAATGCCACAAAAGTGCATTCGATGGTGCCGTGCAACTGTGGGAGACCTGAGAGCTGTGCAAATCCCAGCACTCTTCCCACCTGGCTTTCCTGTGCCTTCACAAAGATGGAGTCTGTGACCTCCTGGATACACTTGTGCATAGGGTGGGTCGGGTGTAGGGGATGTGCCAAGCCTGATCGTTAGCCAGTGGGGTGCTTGCATCTCGGGTGAATTGGCTTCGGTTGAATAAGCTGCTGGCTCTCACCGTGCAGTATTAAATATGAGAAATGGTCACTGGTATGAGGTACTGGCAGGCAGGGGAGTTCGGAAGGGAACCAAACTCCTTCAGAAGGAGAGCAGGTCAAGGGTCTGTTGCTGCAGCAAGTTTTGTGCAGGGTTTATGCTGCAGAGCCATCACAAGAAACCTCCTTAACAACTGCATCTCAGAGTAGAAAGGCTGAGTTGTGGGTAGCGAAGGGACTGAAAGCTCCTGAGGGAATGTCATGAATACTTAAACTTGTCGCTTGAATACTTCCTGGCAGCTACAGCAAGTTTACAAAGAATTTTCAGCATAGAAACAGGCCATTCAGCCCAACGGATTTATATTGGAGCCAGATTTGAACTCAATGCTCATCATACAATAACTGGGACTTGGTAAAGGGATTAACATCCAAAAAAAGTGCTGAGCTAATAAAATGTCTGTTCTGATGAAGGGTCATACAGACTCGAAACATCAACTGTATCCCTCTCTGCAGATGCTGACAGACCTGCTGAGTTTTTCCAGGTATTTTTGTTTTTGTTCTAGATTTCCAGCATCCGCAGTATTTTGTTTTAATAATAAAATGTCTGCATTGACTGTGTCACAACAATTGTAAAACCAGCGGCCAAACTGGTCATCTCTCCAAGTCAGGCAGTAGGGGTAGCTGAAAAAATGTTTTCAATATATTGTTACACTGCACTTCAACACTGCTCTTTAGTAAATCTTTGCTTTGAAGATCTTACAAATCTCTGCCTGGGTTTTATCACCACTGCTTCTGAACAAGGCTGTGTCCCTGATATGTTTCCTTCCCAATCTAACTGTGCTGATTTTTATAGTTCATTTATTAATTATGGGGGGGGGGGGGGGGGGGGTGGTTATGCAGGGTGATGTTAATACTCTGTCCTTCTTCCAGTTCCCTCTGCCAATCATCATTCTTTCTGTTTTCCTGAAGGACCCACCCTGATTACATACCTCCTTCATGTTACACCCCCACCATGCTCACAGTCCTTCATGCTTTAGTGGGTGGCTTTATTTCTGGTGTGTGCCCTTGGATGGGGCAGTTTTAAATCTTGCTAGCTCCAGTTCTTCAGTTCCTTATTGTGTATCACAAGTCTAACCTCTCACTGAGATGGCTACATGTTCTGGTTCTCACTCTTGATCTCTTACATCTCCCTCACTGTTGAAGCTATCTCCAAGCATTCAGCTTCACAAAGTCTAATTCTGATTCAAGACTTAAATATTATTCCCTTCTATCCACTTTCTCATTCAAACAGTGAAATCAAACCTCTCATTTCCAAACTCTCGCTGTGTGAACTGTAAGCTTCAGCCCTTCAGGATACCTTAATCAAAAAGTAATATTTTTTTTGGGGGGGGGTGTGCGGTTTGCAGCCTCTTGAACAACGTCAAGCAAGAGGAACGATTAAGAGATACTGGGTGAGCTATTGGGATGGAGAAGTGATGAGGGAGGTGACCATCAACATCTGCTGCAACATCACTCTGCCAGGGACCACCCGACTGGTGAACGTCACTGCATTCAACTCTATTGGAGCAACTCAGCCAGCCAAGCTCAACCTAATACAAGGTGAACACACACATCAAACATGTATACACAGAGAACTATACCCACATCACACTCCCATACAAAGGCACAGGGTGAAATGCACTTGTGTACACAGATCACACACCTATATCAATGCACAGAGAACTGTACTCATGTACACAGATCAAAATCAATACACAGAGAACTGTACTTATCGACAGCTCACACATTTGTACAGGGATTTGCGCTGGTGTACTGATGGGTCCATAGCGTCTGAGCTCAGGGGCGTCATGACCGACAGGTACCCTGAAGATGCGCTGGGGAACGTTCTCCCCCTGCCCACTCACAATTGCCCGAGAAGTTGAAATTTCTGTTTAGTACTGCCCTGCGATCGGAGCTATTCAAAATTATAACTGAAATTGCAAACTTCAGATGTTTCCGGCTGTCATAGCTGAATAGTTACCCAGGAAAATTTGTAAGTTAAAACTACTAACTTCTGGGTATAGTACCGACCCCTACATGGCCCCCCCAACTGTCCACCCCTCAGCTGGCCCCCCATCTAACCAAACAACGCCCCACCCAACTGACCCCCTCACTGACTACCTGACCACTACTCCCACCCTCCCCCTCCCCAACCAACTGAACATCCCAAACTGACACCGCCCCCCCGCTCTCCGGCATCTGACCAAATCCTATCCACTTACCTTGCAAACTTACCTTCTCCATGGCTTCTAAAGGTGGCTGGACCTTTAAACATAGCTGCTTACGGTAGCTAGTGCCATAAAGAAGGGGCATGGCGTCTTTACTTCCAACTCTGCCACGTTCAACTGATGGCCTCAGGAATACGCTGCCTGACATTGTTCTTGCCCTCCTGAGTCGGAAGGTCAAGTGAGAAAGGATCACCTGGATTTCCAGGTAAGTAACTGGGGGCGGAGTGACAATCCGACTCTGATTGTCACTCTGTGAAGTTCAGGCCAATAGAGTTTTACAAGTGTCTGCACACACACATGCCAGTGAAAGTAAACATGAAATAAAATGGCTGCGTATGCCTGCCTGTTTGTACTCTGTGCACACTCAGCAAAACACTACCCCTAAACATATATTCACACCCTCACTTTTTCACATGCTCATACAAGTATATAGAAGTTTATAAGATTGTGGACAGTGTTGGCAGTTTGTGGAGCTAAGGCATATTTGCTGCGTGATTTTTCAGTGCTGATCAAACTGTGTGAGGTCAGGAATCATTCAATTGTTCCCGCTCCCACAGCAATTCCTTTACATAGATGCTCTTCTCCCCACCACTGTTTTCTCTTCCTTTCCCCCCTCCCCATCCCCAGTAAATTACTGGTCCCTCACTGGGCTGCTCTATTGATAGGTCATACGGACTCTGTTAACTCTGTTTCTCAGATGCTGCTAGACCTGCTGAGTTTTTCCAGCATTTTCTGTTTTTGTTGCTATTGAGAGTGCTACTCAGCTGAAGTATCAGAAGGTGAGCAGCACCAATGAAACTGACCCAGGCACCTTTGTAAGAGCACAGGATTTGGGGCAGGGTGGGGGAGAATTCAAAAATGAACTTATTCTTGGTATTGCTTGTGTTTCATTCAGACTGTCCATCACCATTCAATATGACTATTCATAGCAGGAACCACTCGGTACTGGTGTCTTGGGAGCCACCGGCCAACACAACACCCCATGAATTTGTGGTGGAATGGAAAATGATGAATTCAGAATACAAACCTGACTGGAAAAAAATACCGGCAGCCAATTTCTGTGTGACTTTGACAGACGGTAGGTCAAGGGATAAAATGGGGCAGACTTCGGGTTGCAGACTTTCAGGCAAGCCCAGGCTGAAAGAATAAAAACAAAGATCTATCATGAAACGAGTTTAGTGTCTCAGTTCAGACTCTGGGTGAGGAAACCACAGAGCAAAACTGCTGCTGATTCAGCTCTAATTTGACAGGACAGTGTAGACTGTGCTGTACCTGTCCTGGGAGTGTTTGATGGGGACAGTGTAGAGGGAGCTTTACTTTGTATCTAACCCCGTGCTGTACCTGTCCTGTGAGTGTTTGATGGGGACAGTGTAGAGGGAGCTTTACTCTGTATCTAAACCCGTGCTGTACCTGTCCTGTGAGTGTTTGATGGGGACAGTGTAGAGGGAGCTTTACTCTGTATCTAAACCCGTGCTGTACCTGTCCTGGGAGTGTTTGATGGGGACGGTGTAGAGGGAGCTTTACTCTGTATCTAACCCCGTGCTGTACCTGTCCTGGGAGTGTTTGATGGGGACGGTGTAGAGGGAGCTTTACTCTGTATCTAACCCCATGCTGTACCTGTCCTGGGAGTGTTTGATGGGGAGAGTGTAGAGGGAGATTTACTCTGTATCTAACCCCGTGCTGTACCTGTCCTGGGAGTGTTTGATGGGGACGGTGTAGAGGGAGCTTTACTCTGTATCTAACCCCGTGCTGTACCTGTCCTGGGAGTGTTTGATGGGGACGGTGCAGAGGGAGCTTTACCCTGTATCTAGCTCCGTGCTATAACTGCCCTGGAAGTGTTTGATGGGGACGGTGCAGAGGGAGCTTTACTCTGTATCTAGCTCCGTGCTATAACTGCCCTGGAAGTGTTTGATGGGGACAACATACAGGGAGCTTTACTTTGGATCTAACCCATGGTGTGAAAAACAAGACTGCATTCTGAAACAACGCAAGGTGGTTCCAGGATAACTAATTATCTTGTCTATCATTGGTGTGTGGGCTGAATTTATAATACAAATCTATATTTGTCAACTTGTTCCTAATTCACTTTGTAAGCAACCGAAGGCAGTTTCAGGGGTCCTCACAGCCTTATTTTCTTTTCAGATGTTCTGTATCCCTTGTTTCCGTACAACGTCTCGGTGTATGCACGATATCGGGGTGGACTGGGGGGGCCAGTGTCCACTCTGGTATACACAGAAGAAGGAGGTACAGTTCCTTGTTGCTGTCAGTGAAACCTATTAACACTCCGTCTCTTACTGAGAGAGCTTGTAATACTCATCCTCTCAACTATCTGAACAGGAAAGACTGAACAGGGCGGTGCTCTTTTCTCTGGGTGATGTAAAGGAGGTCTTTAAAATTCTGAAGGGATTTGATAGACTAGATGTTTTGAAGACATTTCCACTTGTGGGGGAGAGCAAATCCACAGCCACTGACCAGTTACAAATAAATTCAGTAAAGAAATTCTGAGGGACAGGCAAGAGGGAGGTAGTGTAACAGTGTGTGCGCTGCAGCCTCTTGCCACGTGCCTTACTCACTTATCCTCCTGCTACTGCTCCTCCCCTTCCTGCTCCATAAGAATGCTGAATGGGGCAATGACCATTGGAAAGGCCACTGCTGCTCCTTTGAGAGGACAATGAGGGAGAAAGGAAAAGCTGGAAGAGGAATATGCTGTTGAGGTGAAATGAGGGAAGAGGCTCATGTGGAACATGAGCATCAGCACAGACCAGTTGAGCTGAATGACCTGATTCTGAACAGTAAGTACTGTGTTATTCTCAACCTTGTGTACTCACGAATCAACTACTGAACACTGGTTAGGCTGCAGAATGTGTGCAGTTTACTGCATTCTATTATAGAGAGCACATTAAAGTTTAAGCAAGCGTATGGTGTAGATTTACCAGGATGATAGCAGGGAACCTACAGTTATGAGGAGAGACTGGAGATACTGAGGCTGAGAGAAGATTTAAAAGAGGTTTTAAGATTATAAATGCTTTGTTGGAGTGACTGGGTAAACACTATTATTCTGACCAGGGGGTTGGTGATGAGGGGTCATCAAATTCACAGAGTGAGCCAAGAGATTGGAAAAATGTTTTTACGCAGAGGGTGGTGGGAACATGGAACATTTTGCCGCAGGGAGTTTATAGCTGTTGCTTGGACCCAGGCAGATGCTTATTTCCGGTCCTGGTGCAGTTGAGCTCTGAGTTCCATTAATATGACATGTCTCAAGTTTCATAAACAAACTGCTGTTGATTGTCCAAATCAACACTCAAATCATCTCTGATTATCTGGTGCCTGTTCTCACTGAGTTGCAGTACATGAAACATTCATCTGCTGTCCCTATTTTTGCTCCTTGCATACGTTTCTCTTTCATCTTTTCACAGTTCCTCTTGCTGGGCCCGAAATCTCAATTTTAAATATCTCCCGGACCGGGGTCACTCTGCTGTGGAAGGTTCTCCCCCTGGACAGGCGCCAGGGGTTTGTTCGATACTATACTCTGTACTATGTCAAGAAGCCAGGTGGAGAGGATAAGCACAAGGGTAAGAGGAACCAAACAAGCATTCTGTATTTTGTATCGGTCTTCACAGTGGAAGGCTCAGAAGGCATCCCAAAAATAGTAGAAAAGCAGAGGGCAAAAGGGAGGGAGGAACTTAAAACAAACGTGATCACAAAAGAATAAGTACCAGGAAAACTAATGAGACTAAAGGCTGATAAGTCTTTTGCACATGATGGCCTGTATCTTAAGGTGTTAAAGGAAGTGGCTGCAGAGATACTGTTGCCTGTAATCTTCCAAAATTCCATAGATTCTGGTAAAGTCCCCGTGGATTAGAAAACCACTAATTTAACACCTTTATTCAAGAAAGGAGGGAGACAGAAAGCCGGAAACTATAGGCCAGTTAACCTAATGTCTGTCACTGGGGAAATACTAGATTCCATTATTAAGGAGGTAGTAGCAGGACATTTAGAAAATCATAATATAACCGTGTAGAGTCAACATGGTTTTATGAAAGGAAAATCATGTTTGACAAATTTATTAGACTTTGTTGAGAACATAACAAGCAGGGTGGATAAAAAGGAATCAGTAGATGTAATGTATTTGGATTTCCAAAAGACATTTGAAAAGGTGTTACAGAAAAGGTTACTGCACAAGATAAGAGATCCTGGTGTTGAGGGTGATATATTAGCATGGATGCAGGATTAGATAACTAATGAGAAGCTGTGTCGGGATAAATGGGTTATTTTCAGGTCGGCAAACTGTAACTAGTGGAGTGCTGGGGCCTCAACTATTTCCGATCTATATAAGTGACTTGGATGAAGGGACCGACTATATTGCAGCCAAATTTGCTGATGATACAAAGATAGGTAGGAAAGCAAGTTGTGAGGAGGATGCAAAGAGTCTACAAAGGGCTATAGGTAGGTTAAATGAGTGGACAAAAATTTGGCAGATGGAGTATAATGTGGGAAAATGTGAGGTTGTCCACTTTGGAAGGAAGAATAGAAAAGCAAAATATTACTTAAATTGAGAGAGACTGCAGAAATCTATGGTACAGAGGGATCTTGGTGACCTGGTATGTGAATTACAAAACATTAGGAAAAATGTCTTCACCCAGAGGGTGGTGGGTGTCTGGAATTTGCTGCCTGGATTAGTGGTTGAGGCAGGAATCCTCAACTCATTTAAAAGGTCCCTGGATCTACACCTGAAGTGCCGTAACCTGCAAGGCTACAGATCGGGTGCTGGAAGGTGGGATTAGAATGAGTGGCTAGTTTCTTCAGCTGGTGCAGACACGATGGGCTGAATGGCCTCTTTTTGTGCAGTAACTTTTCGATGATACTAGGCACAGAAAGTGATTAGGAAAGCAAATGGAATGTCAGCCTTTATTGCAAGGGGGTTGATATAAAAGTAGGGGAGTCTTGCTATAATTGTACTGGGCACTGGTGAGACCACACCTGGGGGCCTACTCCTACTCCTGTTTCTTATGATCACTCCTTGGCCTGCTTCAGCCAAACACTGACAGCTTGTGCAATTGATATGACAATGTTTCAGCTGGGCTCTAGGATGTGTACAGGGCTCTCCACGGCAGCAACGGATCACTGAAAGATCCTGATGCTTGAACGTACAAACACACGAATTAGGACCATTCAGCCCCTCGAGCCTGCTCTGCCATTTGATAAGCTCGTGGCTGATCTGATTGGGGCCTCGTTTTCCTGACTACCCACTATAACCTTTGACTACCTTGTCAGTCAAGAATCTATCTAACTCAACCTTAAAAATATTCAAAAACCTTGCCTCCATTGCTCTCTGGGAAGAAAGTTCCACAAACTGACGGCCGTCTAAGAGAAAAAAATTCTCCTCATCTCCACCTTACATGGGAGACTGCTTGTTTTTAAACTGTGTCCCCTAGTTCTAGTCTCTCCCAAAGTGGGGAACTTCCACTCAGCATCCATCCTGTCAAGTCCCCTCAGGATCTTATATATAATTTCAATAAGATCACCTTTCATTCTTCTAAACTCCAAAGGATACAGGCCCAACCTGTCCAACCTTCCCTCATGAGATAACCCCTTCATCCCAGGAATCAATCGAATGAACCTTCTCTGAACTGCTTCCAATACAATTATATCCTTTCTTAAGTAAGGAGAGCAAAACTGCACACAGTACTCAAGATGCTGTCTCACCAAGGTCCTGTACAGCTGCAATAAAACGTCCCTACTTTTATATTCCATTCCCCTTGCAATAAACACCAACATTCCATTTGCCATCCTAATCACTTGCTGTACCTGCATACTAACTTTTTGTGATTCATATACCAGGACACCCAGATCCCTCTGAACCACTGAGTTATGCAATCTCTCTCTATTTAAATAATAAACTGCTTTTCTATTCTTCCTGCCAAAGTGGACAAGATCACATTTCCCACATTTTACACCGCCTGCCAAATTTTTTTGCTCGCTCACTTGACCTATCTAAACTGTTTATGTCCTCACTTGCTGCCTCAGGCTTTGCAATGTCTGTCTTACTGGCTAAGAGAAAGAGAGAGGTTTAAAATGTCCCAATTTCAACCACAATTTTTTTTAAAAGTTTGTATTCTCTTCTCACTGAATGCTTCCATGCTATCAAGGCTGTGACAAAGGAACTCATCCATTCCGCAGTTAGGGTCACAATCCTATTCTCTGTTTTTGTGACACTGCCAGTAAGTGGGCTGGAACTAGAGAAAGACATCATACAGTGTGACCCTGGTTAGTGCAACTACTCTACCCTTCAGCTCAAAAAGGGGTTGCTCTGTAATAACCAACAGTCCCTTATTTTAAGAGATCTTCCCATTTCCAAGTCCACTGTCCCATGTCCCAGGCTCCTTGGTGCTGGGATGCTGCTTGTCCGGTAATTCAGACCTTTAAGTTTCAGGCATGTGCTGTACCTACTCTCCTCTTGTTTGCCTGCTCCCACAGCTCTGGTAGTACCACCCACCCCAAAATTCCCCTGTGTACTTATGTACCTACAGACCCCCAGTCAGGCCGTCCCTGAATTTACTCTGTAAGAGGTGCTGCTGTAATTGCAAAAATACAAACAAAAAACTGTGGATGCTGGAAATCCAAAACAATAACAGAATTACCTGGAAAAACTCAGCAGGTCTGGCAGCATCGGCGGAGAAGAAGAGAGTTGACTTTTCAAGTCCTCATGACCCTTCCACAGAACTGAGCGAATAATCTGTCGAAGGGTCATGAGGACTCGAAATGTCAACTCTTTTCTTCTCCGCCGATGCTGCCAGACCTGCTGAGTTTTTCCAGGTAATTCTGTTTTTGTTCTGCCGTAAGTGCAAACTGATAACAGTGTGGAGAGGACACTGGTGAACTGCATCTCGTTAACCAATGAGACTGCAGGATTTAGAAACAAATAGAAGGACTGAGAAGTAGTTACAGAGGGCAAATTCAATGCCATATAGGTACAGAAAGAAAAATAAATAGAAAGAAAGAAAGACTGGAGTAAGAGAAAGAGAAAAAGGGACAGAAAGGAAAAGCAAGAAGTATTTAAAATTTGATATTTTTAAAATTTCCAAAACCAAATGACAACCTGAGGAACGAGATTTCACACCTTATGTTGTTCACGCACTGGGAGAGAGAGATTGATTGGCAGTTAATAACAATTAACATGTCATTAAACGGGTCCTTAATCCTCTAATTATTATACTTACATTCTTTGGGGAGTAAAATGGGCAATCAATTTACCAGGATTCTGAAACTCACAGGGATGTTAAGGATGAGAAGCTGCGGAAAGCGAACAAAGGTGAGATAGAAATTAGCTACCAAATGGAAGAATTTGCAATTTACAAGATATCTTTTCCAAGTTACCAGTGTCTAGCCAATGTGCATATGATTAATGTCTGCATCATTAATTCACCATGATTGTATCAGAAAACTGCAGCCCAGTATTGTCACTCTGCTGTAGTCTGGCCTGAGTTACCTGGGGTGCTCACTGTGAGACCCCAGTCCTCGGGTGAGTTACCTGGGGTGCTCACAGTGAGACCCAGTCCTCTTGTGAATTGTCTGGGTGCTCACTATGAGACCCCAGTCCTCAGGTGAGTTATCTGTGAGACCCCAGTCCATGGTTGAGTTATCTGGGTGCTCACTGTGAGACCCCAGTCCCCTTGTGAATTATCTGAGTGCTCACTTGATACCCCAGTCCATGGGTGAATTATCTGGGTACTCAGTGTGAGACCCCAGTCTTCAGGTGAGTTGTCTGACGTGATACTGAGTGTTGCAAGTCGTCTGATAACCCCACGCTAACGACGCTGATAATTCCATGGCTCCTAATGGTGTTCCAGTGAGTATACAGGACAGTTAATGTGTGTGTGAATCTTGGATGACAACTTGTCTGCGGAAGTCTCCCCATCATTCAATAAGTTGCAAACCTCACTCATCTGGACTGACGCATTAAAATGTGGTACTTGGATAAAGCATAGAGGGTGACCAGCTACAGTGAATCCTGCACGGTAGCTCCATGAGCGAGTGGAATGATGAATATAATTTTCCTGCTCCTGTCTTTATTCTCTCTTACAGCTCTGAATATAAGTTGTATAGTAGACAGATACACATTGCTGGATTTGGCGCCTGACTGCACATACAAGATCTGGATGACAGCCTCCACCATTGTGGGAGAGGGCAGCAGAGGGCCATACCTTAACTTCAGGACACAAGGTACTGTTGGCGGGAAGGGCCGAGGGAGGGAGTTTGGGAACAATGTGTTGCCGGTGCTTCCGGATTTCTAACATGAAAGCAGTGCAGGGCCTCCAGTGACTCAGAGGGAACTCAGCAATCCACAGAAACTTCAGGTCCCCAAAGATATCCTTGTTATGCAGAAAGAGCAGAGCCAGTACTTTCCAGTGTCAAACTCTTACTGGACAGTGATTGGCTGATAAGATTTCACTTAGGCATCCATGGATTCTGCAGGTTGCAGGTCGATGGCTATCCAACAAATATGAAAAAATTGTATTTATTAAGCACCTAGTCACAACCTAGAATAGTTCACAGCCAATAAATTAACTTTGAAGTACATTCCTTGTTGTTCCATAGATAGCAGCCATTGTATGCATAGCAGGATTCCATAAAAGCACTGAAATTACAGCTCAGTAAAAACTGATTTTTGGTGCCATAGGTTCAGGGAAGAATACTGGCCAGGTCACTTGGAAAACTCCCCGGATCTCTTTGAATATGGATTTTGCACGCAGCAACAACCAAACCGAGCCTCAATTTAATTTTAGGAGTAGGCGATGGCATAGTGGTATTGTCACTGGACCAGAGAACCAGGGTAATGCTCTGGGGACCTGGGTTAGAATCCTACCATGGCAGATAGAATTTGAATTCAATAAAAATCAGGAATTAAAAGTCTAATAATAACTATGAAACCATTGCTGATTATTGTAAAAACCTATCTGGCTTCTCTTTAGGAAAGGAAATCAGCTGTCCTTACCTGGTCTAGCCTACATGTGACAATAATGTGGTTGACTTGTAAATGAACAAGGGGAATTAGGGATGGGCAATAATGCAGGCCTAGCCAGAGCTGCCCAATTCCCGTTAACTAATTTTTAAAAATGCGATGGATGATACCTCCAACAATGCAGCACTCCCTCAGTACTGACAGTACGACAATGTGGCACTCCCTCAATACTGACCTTCCAACAGTGCAGTGCTCACTCAGTACTGACCCTCTAACACTGCAGCACTCCCTGAGTATTGTCCTTGAAATGTCAGCTGGATTTTAGGCTCAAGTCCTGCAATCTACCCTATCTAGGCATTCTGACTTGGAAGAGAGCTACCCACTGAGCAGATCTAGAAAAAGCACAAAGGCAGCTGATGGTGGGTCATGTGTTGTGTAGCCCAGTTAGAGGGAGAGTTGAAGTTCCCAATCAGTGTTTAGGTTCTAATCATGTACTGCTTTGTGTTGTGTTCAGGTTCACGGCCTGTTTTCTGGATGCTTGTGGTGTTGGTACCCGGGTCTGTGGTGATCGGAGTTATTTGGATCCTTTTCTGCAGATACTGTGAACAAAGGTAAATCAGTCCCTTCCCATTTGCTGAACCTTTACACCTTGGAGAACATGACTGTAAGCTGTTCACATGTGCAGTGTTATTTCCAAGCAGTTGGTAAAGCTGAGTTATTTTTTAAAAATCCCAGAGGGAAACTTTAAACAACTGTCATAACCTATAATGTTAAGTGTTATGTTTAAGATGCAACTCTAAATTCAGGAATCAGACCACCAGTTCGCGAGAGGTTTTATATTAAACTAAATAAAACATTTTATTCATTTACACAAGTTTAATATATACACATGGCTACAAATTACTACGATCATAACTTTGAACAAATTCCCAAACTAATCTCCATTAAGGCAACAGCAACCCATAGATTTAACCAAACACCAGGCAAAGCATTTTTACCTCACGAATTCAAAATGAGGTTCTTTCACTTTGGTTCCTATCTCTCTTACAAATCAAAACTGGTACACGTCAAAGCACCCAGACTAGCTGGCTTTAACCCAATTAATACACACCCACAGGCTAAACCTCTATTTTAAAGAAAAATATTGATATTATAATATTATATACATTAATAGCTTCCTGACACGCAGCCAGATGTTTGTATTGTTGAATTTTTAAAAATTCATTCATGGGATATGGGCTTCGCTGGCTGGGCCAGCATTTATTGCACATCCCTAGTTGCCCTTGAGAAGGTGGTGGTGAGCTGCCTTCTTGAACCGCTGCAGTTCCTTTCCTTTGTGACTTTGTAGCAATTTGCTATGACTGAGTGGCTTGCCAGGCCATTTCAGAGTCAACCAGGTAAGCAGCTAAGGATAATCAATTTCCTTCCCAAAAGGACATTAGTGAACCAAATGGGTTTTTACAACAATCGACAATGGTTTCATGGTCATCATTAGACTTTTAATTCCTGATTTTTTTTTTTTTAAACTGAATTTGAATTCCACCATCTGCCTGGTGGGATTCAAACCCGGGTCCCCAGGGCATTACCCTGGGTGTCTCAGTCACTAGTCCAGTGACAATACCACTACACCATCGCCTCCACCTACATGCAAGTGGGTGCCGATGCTCATGTAGAAACACGGGTGTTGGTGTGTGATTGCATATGAGTGCACTTGCGGACTTATTGTCTGCCTGCAAACAATATCACATTACCTCAATAAAATGACATTTTCCCTCACTTCATCCTTTCTCTTCTTTCCTAATACTGGGGTGATATCTGTACCAGGTGATGAAAAATAGCAGAGTGGGCACACATCCTCCACTTGAGGCCAGCTCCGTGAGCTTCAAACTAAGTTCCAGGGTTGAGGATCTGCCAGCAGTCTCCACCAACATCTTGCTGATTTGCAAAAAATACTACACTGGTGCTGCAATGAGTTTGCACCACGCCTAATATCGAGAAGTTATAGAGAGGGGTTAAATTTATCAACACTGCTCAGCAGTTTCCACATGAAATTTATATTAAGTTAATGATCTCTGGTCCTGTCAGATGTGGTGTACCACTTTTGAGTAGGCATGTTATGTAGGCCTTTGCAAAGATGACAATAATTTCTCCCATCACCCATGTCACTGACTGCCTAGCTGTGTCTGTGTGAAACTTCAAGGAGTTGATTCTGGATGCCCTGACCCCCAACCCCGCCTCTCAGCACCTGTTGGCCACCCACCCAGGTGATCTGATGTCTTCAATGTTGGACAGCACCTTGTACTGAGAGGGTAGCTATAGAGAAACCTGTTGTGGTGAGGAGTGAGAATGGGGAACTCATTACCACAAGGAGTAGCTGAGGTGAACAGATGCATTTAAGTGGCAGTCAGTGAGGGGAAGGGCATGAGGGAGAAAGGAGTAGAAGGATATTCTGATAGGGTGAGGTGAAAGGAGGCTCAAGTGCAGCATAACATTAATAGTCTGATCTGCAATTTTGGTTCTGGTCGTAGTGCTCTAGTTGCCCCAGCAGCTGTTCCACTGCTGCCCCTGTTGCTGCTAAAGAGAAAAAGGAAGAGAAGAAACAGGAAGAATCTGAAGAGTCTGATTACGACATGGGCTTTGGTCTCTTTGATTAAATGCACCATGCAACGTGATTGTTACAATCAAAAATAAAGACTGGCATGGACAAATGGGATGTATGGCTGTTCCTGTGCTCTATGTGTTACCAATGTGGTCGGTTTCGTCTGGAAGGAGAGTCTAAAACAAGGGGGCATAACCTAAAAATTAGAGCTAGGCTGTTCAGGTGGACGTGAGGAAGCACTTCTTCACATGAAGGGCAGTGGAAATCTGGAACTCTCTCTCTCCCAGAAACCTGTTGAGGCTGAGGGTCAATTGAAAATTTCAAGACTTGAGATTGATAGATTTTTGTGCAACAAGGGTACTCAGGGTTACTGAACCAAGGCAAGCAAATGGTGGAACAGTTCAAGAGGCTGAATGTCTATTCCTGCTACATGTCTTTCAGGATGCAAAGCTACAGCTCCTTCTACTTACCTCAGTGGTGCTGCCAGAAAATTCCAGATCCAAGAAACAGCAGAGTTGGACACCAGCAGGTGAGGATTTTCATGTTCTTAATCAAGGCTTCCCCTGATTGGTCGGGGGTTAAAGGCAGTGAGTAGCCCAGAAGTGAACATGACACATCACCATAACCACCCCCCACCCCACCTCAATTTCCTTAATCCCTTCAGTATGGCTGATGGCAGTCAATAGGCTAAGTTGACTTTAAAGGCTTTCCAAACTGCGATTTTTTTGTCCCGCTACCTATTGTGACAATTGTTTTTAAATTTTACTTGGATACAATTTTCTTCTAAGCTGCCCAAGTCATCTGCTGCTGAAGCAACCTCCATTCCTTAGTTACCTCTAGACTATCGCAATGCATTCCTGACTGGCCATAAACTTGCGTCGATCCAAATGTCTACTAACCACATCCTAACTCACGCTGTTCCATTCACCCATCATCCTTACACTTACTGATCAACAATGACTTCTGGACAGGCAATGAATTGATTTTAAGATTCTCATCCTTGTGTTCAAGTTTCTCCATGACCCTGCCCCTCCCTATGTCCGTCACCTCCTTCAGCCTGATCACCCTCCAGGTATTTCTGCACACCTTCAGTTCTGGCCTCTTGCAGGTCCCTGATTGAAATGCTCCACCACTGGTGAGCATGCTTCAGCTCTAAGCTCTGAAATTTCCCCCACAAACGTCTCCACCTCTCTCTCCTCCTTTAAGACCCTTCTTAAAACCTAGTTGTTTGATCAAGCTTTTGGTCACTGAGCCCTTATGTGACTCAGTGTCAGATACTATATGATAATGCTCCTGTGAAAAGCGTTGGGACATTTAAGATACTACAGAAATGCAGGTTGTTGATTTTGTTGTTGTAGATTAACCCAGGTCTATAACTGGTGCTGTGAGTAACTGAGCTTTGAATGGAGAATTGAGTGCTGTTAGCCATGTAGAGGCTGGAAGCCAAATATTGGCCTAATGGTGTGTCTTATTTAAGAACAGACGAGGTACAGTGGGTGACTTGTACCCAGAATCTGTACCCCATAGAGAAACAGCACCTTCAGGAGTTAAGGGGGAGCATCGTCAAGAAAAAATGAACTTGATAACAGAGAAGCACAAATAGAGAAACTTTGAACAGTTGGTTCTGATATTGCCTCCGTGTGACACCAAACTTCTTTTGGCTCTTGAGGACTGATCCATAAAACATTACAACAGTTGGTGAACCATGAAACCCACTTTTGAGTCCTAGACACACTGGTGAGAAGCGATCAAGGTGAACATCAAAAGGTTTTCACTATCAAAGGTGTTCAGGAGGTGAAAGAGACAGGGGGAACTGTCCCAAATCCAGGAAAGTATGAAAAATCTGCTCTGTCTGCAGCCAATGGGGCTTAATGTCAAGGAGGATCTCTAAACGTGAAGAGCCAGCAAGCCTCACTCTTTGCCTCAAAGGCCTCCAAGATCACCTTCTGGTCCAGCATTTGCTCCATGAAACAGGATGAACATAGGAAGATAGGAGGAGTAGGCCATTCAGCCCTTCGAGCCTGTCCTGCCATTCAATAAGATCATGGCTGAACTGGTTGTGGTCTCAACTCCACTTTACCATCTAGCTCCCTTAAGGCTTGACTCCTTGACTATCAAAAATCTGTCTAACTCTGCCTTAAATAAATTCAGTGACCCAGCCTCCACTGCTTTCTGGGGAAGAGATTTCCCTAATGACCATCTGAGAGAAAAAAAATTCTCATCTCTGTCTTAAACAGTAGACCCCTTATTCTTAAACTGTGTCCCCTGGTTCTCGTCTCTCCCACAAGAGGAGACATCCTCCCAGTATCCTTTTTTTCATTCATTCGCAGGATGTAGGTTTCATTGGCTCGGTCCAGCATTTTACTGCCCATCCCTAGTTCCCTTGAAGTGGTGGTGGTGAGTTGCCTTCTTGAACCGCTGCAGTCCATGTGGTGTAAGTGCACCCACAGTGCTGTTTGGGAGGGAGTTCCAGGATTTTGACCCAGTGACAGTGAAGGAAAGGCGATATATTTCCAAGTCAGGATGATGAGTGACTTGAAGGCGAACTTCCAGGTGGTGGTGTTCCCATCTATTTGCTGCCTTTGTCCTTCTAGATGGTAGCAGTCGTGGGTTGTAAGGTGCTGTCTAAGAAGCCTTGGTGAGTTCCTGCAATGCATCTTGTAGATGGTACACACTGCTGCTACTGATCTTCGGTGGTAGAGGGAGTGAATGTTTGTGGTTGTGGTGCCAGTCAAGCAGGTTGCCTTGTCCTGGATGGTGTCAAGCTTTGAGTATTGTGGGAGCTGCCCTCATCCAGGGGAGTATTCCATCACACTCCTGACTTGTGCCTTGTAGATGGTAGACAGGCTTTGGGGAGTTAGGAGATGAGTAACTTGTCACAGATTCCTAGCCTCCGACCTGCTCTTATAGCCACAGTATTTATGTGGCTAGTCCAGTTCAGTTCCTGGTCAATGGTAACCCCTCCAGGATGTTGATAGTGAAGGATTCAGTGATGGTAATGCTATTGAATGTCATGGGGTGATGGTTAGATTCTCTCTTGTTGGAGATGGTCATTGTCTGGCACTCTTTGTGTGGTGTGAATGTTACTTGCCACTTGAATACGACCTGGAAATTGTCCAGGTCTTGCTGCATTTGGATATGAACTATTTCAATATCTGAGGAGTCATGAAAGGTGCTGAACATTGTGCAATCATCAGCAAACATCCCCACTTCTGATCTTATGATGGAAGGAAGATCATTGATGAAGCAGCTGAAGATGGTTGGGCCGAGAACACTACCCTGAGGAAATCCTGCAGCAATGTCCTGGAGCTGAGATGATTGACCTCCAACAACCACTACCATCTTCCTTTGTGCTAGGTATGACTAGAGAGTTTTCCCCCTGATTCCCATTGACTCCAGTTTTGCTAGGGCTCCTTGATGGTCAGATCTTTTATATTCCATTCCCCTTGCAATAAATGCCAACATTCCATTTGCCTTCCTAATCACTTGCTGTACCTGCATACTAACTTTTTGTGATTCATGTACCAGGACACCCAGATCCCTCTGTACCACCAAGTTCTGCAATCTCTCTCCAATTACCCGAAATACTGCTTTTCCATTCTTCCTGCCAAAGCGGACACATTCACATTTTCCCACATTATACTCCATCTGGCAATTTTTTGCCCACTCACTTAATCTGTCTATATCTCTTTGCAGACTCTCTATGTCCTCTTGTCAACTTACTTTCCTACCTATCTAGGTAGAAAATCATCCAAATTATTGATGTAGATTGTAAATAGTTGAGACCCCAGCACTGATCCCTGTGGCACTTGACTTGTTACAGCTTGCCAACCTGAAAAAGATCCGTTTATCCCTACTCTTTGCTTCCTGTTAGCTAACCAGTCCTTTGAGTTTCTTCTTCCAAAAGGTGCACACAGAGAGCTCTGTGATCAGTGCCTACATGAAGAAGATGGCTCAGTAATAGCAACCCATCCTAAGAATCAGCAAATCCTTTTATGCCAGGCTGTATGACATAAAGCCCACAGATAGCATGGCATCTCATGTCTTCCTGTCCTCTACTACAGAGGTCTTAGATAACAGCACGTAGGAGAATCTGGACAAACCACTAACTCTGGACAGCTGACAAAGGCTGTCAGGTATTTTAAGAAGATTAAAACTCCCGGAAGCAATGGCTTACCGACTGAGTTTTATTTGACTCTGTGGGACTGGATTGTCCCAGATCTGCTGATGTGTATGAGAGTTTTCTTGTAGCCGGCAGCATGTCAGAATCCATGAGGAAAGGCATCATCACCCTCATCTACAAGCAGAAAGGGAAAAGGGAGCACATGAAAGATTGGCGACTCCTTTCCCTGTTTAATGTGGACTACAAAGTTCTGTCATTATCAATTGGGTCAAGTCTGCTCTGGAGTCAGTGATCCACCCTGACCAGACCTGCTCTGTACCAGGTTGGAAGACCTCTGATAGCCTTGCACTACTCGGGATCCGATTGCCTATGTACAGGACAGGGGTGTGGACACCTGCCTCATCAGCCTGGACCAGGAGAATACTGAACATCTACATGGTGGATTTTCTCTCCAAAAAGGGGGTTTGGGGAAACCAATTGATTGAATCCGCAATTCAATCCAACTTCTCTCCACAAACATCAGTAGCACAGTTTCAATCAATGGATGGGAATCGGAAAGCTTTCTGATCAAATCCAGAGTCAGGTAGGGTTGCCCTCTCTCGCTGTCTTGTTCTTGTACTGCATTGAATCTTTTTCTGGGTCCATCAGGAAGGATGTGGGCATAAGAGAGCTAACACTCCCAAGCAGGGGAGGTACACAGGGCCAGATGACATCACCACCTTCTGCTTGCTGTCTGATGAACATCTGTTTTCAGTGTGAACTGGCCTCGAGAGCCAAAGTGAATTGTAACACAGCCATGTTCTTTAGAAACTGGACTGGACGATCCTTTGCCCCCTTCATTGTCAGGTCAGACTGCCTGAAGATGCTGGGCCTATGAAGGGGCCAGAGTCTGGGCCAAAAACTGGAGGGCTGTATAGCCATGTGAAACAGAAACTGGGCATGTGGGAGTGATGCTCCCTCTCCATCGCGGTAAGAACCTGGTCATCGGGCCCAAGGTGCTCTCAGGATTGTTTTAAATAGCGCAGATCTGGCCCATACTCTATAGCACTGTGGCAGTCAACCAAGCCATCTTTGGCTTTATCTGGTGATCAAAAATGGACCATCCGCAGGGGCACCATGTACAACCTCGAGAAACAGGGGACAAAATCATACCCAATGTTGTCCTCATCCTGATGGCCACCTTCACATGTGGCTGCATCAAGCACAATTGTAAATATTTGGCATGCAAACACCGAGTGTCACTATGTGCTGAGGTTCTGTAGAATCATAGGTAGTTGTAGCATAGAAAAAGGCCATTTAGCCCATCATGTCCATGTCAGCTCTGTACAAGTGCAACTCACCTAGTCACCCCTGTAGCCCTATCTGTCCTCAGTGCTGCAAAAGATGGGTCTGGCCACATTGCCACAGAACGTTCCATTCAATTGGATTGGGCTGCACCTCATGGAAAAGTTTCTGCTGGAAAACACCTTTGACCATAAGTCCATTAGGTCCTCAAGACTCTGTGGGAAAAGGAGACGGCAAATCCTGTCAGATAGTTTCATGAGGAGACTGTCAAAGTCATTTGGCAGAAGGCCTCATCACTAGAACAGTGAAATAAGCAGCAAGATGTAGCCTGGCTAGTAGTGAGAAGGGCACCCCCATCAGATCCTTCATGGGGAGTCTCTGCACCAATACATGTTGCTGTCAAGGTGGCTGCAATGGGGAAAAGACCACTATTTACCTCCTCTGGAATGTGCCTATGCA
Source organism: Isurus oxyrinchus (assembly GCA_026770705.1). Taxonomy (NCBI): domain Eukaryota; kingdom Metazoa; phylum Chordata; class Chondrichthyes; order Lamniformes; family Lamnidae; genus Isurus; species Isurus oxyrinchus. The sequence goes on along the minus strand of JANJGN010000029.1, from coordinate 28,959,003 downwards.
AAGAAGGTCTGGAGAGAGACGCAGTGGTTTTTATCGCGGTTCATCTCGAGCAGCTCCGTGACACAGGGATCCGTGTCCTATTGACTGTTCCCAGGGCCGCTCACCGAGACAAATGTCAACTGTGGCTGGAGGCCCATCAACTCAGTGAAAGATGCTCTTTGGTCTGCCTGAAGCTTGCTGGTCTTCTAGTGCAAAGGGTTGTCCCTGACCGAGTGTTGCAGACTGGCACATTCCTAGGTCCAGGACTTAGTGCTGAGGGATATACCTATGCTTGAAGCAGTCACTATTTGGCTCAACTGGGAAAGGCCATTGTCCCGCCAAGGGCCTGGACCCTGTGAAAGACTCCTCTGTCTGTATGCACCACAGAATGTTTGAAATGAAATATAAATTGTAAATATAATTTGTATTTTTAAGTGTAGTGAGACACCTCAGAGAGCCACATTCTGTGCTGGAAGAAACTGAACTGTGTCATATTTTGTACAATGGCAAACTTTAACCATTATGAAATGCGCTTTGGCAAAACTTAATGAATAAACTTTTTTCGACAAAATCAAAGAGAAACTGCTCTTGACTATGAGTTCTGATCTTTGTTTTTTCTCTATCTATCTTCAGCACCATTGCATTCCAAGCTATCTTGGGATGATGGAGGAACCACCAACTGCTGAAGTGGAAGAGATTGAAACCAAGGACGAGTTTGAGATTTCATTAACAAAACGCACCAATTCCACTCTGACAAGAGACAAGGAGCCGAGCACAGAAGATCAGTATTGGATAGGACAACCATCTCCAGATGTGGACAACCCTCCAGAGGCCCCCACCCGTCTGGATGAGAAGCTCATGGATCAGCCACCCAGCAGCACAAGATTAATGGGGGGAGTCCCCTTCACCTCTGGTTATGAGAGACACTTCATTCCATCAGAGGAAGATCTGCTCAATAATGAATGGCAGTTAGAAAACAAGGAGGAGTGGCTGGGGTTGGGGGATACAACTGATGACTTTTAAACCTCAGTGGACTGGGATACCAGAGAACCTCGATACGTCACACAAACCAGCCTGTATTGCTGCTGGCCTCAGCCCCTGAAGGCATAAGTTTAGCAAATCTAATCAAAGAAGATGAGCAGCAGGGATAAGGAAAGCCAATGGGCCCAATACCTCAGTGTTCCATGGAAACTTACATTCTCCCACTGAGGCATCCAAAGCATCCTTATGCAATTCCAGGACTTGTACCTCACTCTTTGACTAAAAGGCCATGTCAGACTTTGACTGGTCTTTTCGTGACACAGAACTTACTGAAGCTGGGCACCATCTCCTTGTTTTATTCAATGATTACTTTAAAGGAAATTTTCCAAAGTTCTTGTTCCATATCCTGCACCTTATATTCCTCTGTGAAGTCATCAACAAGCTACCTCCTCTCTGGACTGAGAGCCTGTCGCGCCCCAGTCTTTCCTGATGACCTGCCCCCGCCCCTCTGCTCCCAAAACTGACTGGAACTCAACAATGCTTCTTAGGACCTCATTGTCTTAAGATCACTGACTTCAATTTTTTTTAAACTGTAAACTTTTTAACATTGAATATTATAAAGTCAAACTGTCATTTTCTTAAATCAGTATTCTGACATTACAATGTTAATGTAGACTCTGAGACTTCTATGATTAACTTAATAATAATTTCAGAAAACTTTTGGTAATATTCTATTTCAGAGTCAAATACTTCAGGCTAAAGGAAAGTTTCCCAGTGGTATCTCCTTCCTTCAGGGATGGGTACAGGCTGCCTGCGCACACACATGATCTGTACATGGACTACCTGCGCACTTGTGCGGTCCATACATAGGCTGCCTGCGTATACAACATGGTCTGTACAAAGGCTACCTTTGTATATACAGTGCTGTTACCCTGCCCCCGCCACCTGCCCCCCTGCCATCCCACCCACAGCCGTCCGCCCACACACACACACACGCACGCTCACAGTGCTTGACACACACACAGATACACAGAATTGTTAAGGAGTAGAAGGAGGCCATTTGGCCCATTGTGTCTGCACTGGCTCGCTGGGCATTTTAACTTAGTGTCAATCTCCTGCTTTTTCCCCTGCACATTGTTTCTAGTTAATCATCCAATGCTCTTCTGAATGCCTCATTTGAACCTGTCCCCAACACACTTCCAGGCGGTGAATTCCAAACCCTACCTACTCGCTGTGTGAAGAAGTTTTTGCTCACCTCGTATTTGCTTCTTTTGCAAAATACTTTAAAACTGTGCCCTCTGGTTCACGATCCATTTACGAACAGGAACAGTTTCTCCCTATCTACCCTGTCCACACCTCTCATGATTTTGAAAACTTTTATCAAGTCTCCTCTTAGCCTTCTCCTCTCTAAGGAAAACAGTCCAAACTTCTCCAATCTTTCCTCATAACTGAAGCTTTAAACATAGGTGCGAAATTCACAATGCAAGCTGAAGTGATTGCAAAAACCCCCAAATGGTTAGTGAAACCGACAAACTGATTCAAGGTTATAAGGTCAATGTACGGGTCCAGGGGAACAGAACCCCAGTTTATTGCACGCCTCAACCAGCATCCCCTGCCCTAAAAAAAGTAGAGCAAGAACTGAAAAGACCTGAGACTGAGAACATTATCTCGAAAGTAGAACAGAGTTAATTGGGCTACTCTCCTAGTGGTAATACCAAAGTCAGATGGTAGTGTAAGAATAGGTGGGGATTATAAGGTAACTGTAAATCAGGTACTGGAATATAATCCACCCGAAACTTTGCCTAACGTGGAGGATCTGTTCACAATGTTGTCAGGAAGCCAGATGTTATCAGAATTAGATCCTGACATATGTCCATCTGCAACTTGAGTTAGATGATGAGTGTTGGTCATATATGACTATTAATACATACATGGGTCTATCTTAACATAAGCAAAATACTGCTACTGCTGGAAATCTGGGCCTATTTTAGTTTCATAGGCTCCCATTTCGTGTTTCTTCAACCCCTGGAATTTTTCGAGGCGTATGACAGTCACAAAAAGCTTAATACTGTAGAAAGCCTAGAGGAATATAGAAAGTACAGGGGTGAAGTAAAAAAGGTAATTAGGGAAGCAAAGAGAGGATACGGAAAAATATTGGCAAGTAAAATCAAAAAAATCCAAAGATGTTTTACCAATATGTTAAGACCAAGAGAATAACTAGGGAAAGGGTAGAGCCTATCAAAGATGTACATGGTGACTTGTGTGTTAACGCTGAAGATGTGGGCAGCAGTCTCAATGAGTACTTTGTCTCTGTCTTCACTAAGGAGGGGAATGGTGCAGGCATTCTAGTTAAGGAGGAGGAGTGTGAGATGTTAGATACAATAAACATAGTGAGAGAGGGAGTACTGGGGGGACTGACATCCTTGAAGGTGAATAAGTCACCAGGCCGGATGGATTGTATCCCAGACTGTTAAAGGAAGCCAGGGAGGAAATAAACAGTATGATGTTGGGAGGGGTAGAGGAAGTGAGAGACCTTGGTGTGCATGTCCACAAGTCCCTGATGGAGGCAGCACAGGTGTGTAAGGTGGTAAAGAAAGCAAAGCTAATTAATAAATTAATTATCTAAGTCAAGATGGCTGGGCAGGTGATGTGCTGTAGCTGTATGATGTGGGAGCTGGCAGATCCCATTGTGAGCCGCAGTGACCACATCTGCACCAAAAGTTGGTTGCTGGAGGGACTCTGGCTCAGAATTGATGAGCTGGAGTCCGAGCTCCGGACGCTGCAGCACATCCGGGAGGGAGAGAGTTACCTGGACACTTTGTTTCAGGAGGCGGTCACACCCAGTAGATTAAGTACCTCAAGTTTGGTCAGTGGTCAGGGTCAGCAGGGTGTGACTGCAAGTGAGGCAGGTAGATGGATCCTGTGTTCAGGAACAGAGGAGCCTCAGCTCTTGACCTTGTCCAACAGGTACAAGGTACTTGCTCCCTGTGTGGATGAGGAACAGGGCTGTAGGGAGGATGAGCCAGTTGACCACGGCACCGTGACACAGGAGGCCATTCAAGAGGGGGGAGCAAAAAGACAAGTGGTGGTTGTAGGGGATTCTATACTTAGGGGAATTGATAGCATCCTTTGTAAGCAGGATCGAGAGTCCCACATGGTGCCAGGGTGAGGGACATCTCTGACCGGCTTGAAAGGATATTGGAGAGGGAGAGGGAGGATCCAGTTGTTGTGGTCCACGTCGGGACAAATAACATAGGTAAGACTAGGAAAGAGGACCTGTTTGGGGATTATCAGGAACTAGGAACTAAATTAAAGAACAGGTCCTCAAGGGTTATAATCTCCGGATTACTACCCGAGCTATTGCAAATTGGCTTTGGGACGCGAGGATAAGGGAAGTAAACACGTGGTTAAAGGAGTGGTGCGGGAAAGAGGGGTTCCATTTCATGGGGCACTGGCATCAGTATTGGAACGGGAGGGATCTGTACCTTTGGGATGGTCTCCACCTGAACCAAACTGGGACCAATGTTCTAGCGAAAAGGGAAAACAGGGTGGTAAACAGGACTTTAAACTAGAGGGGGGCGGGGGGGGGCGTATTGGGAAGGGTAAAACTCCAATAACTATGAGTAATGGGAAACAAAGCAGCAGGTTAGCGTGTGGTGGGGCGGGGGGGGGATTCAACTTCATGGAAAATTATGAAAAAACTGAAAAGAAAGGAGAACCCAGGACAGACTATTAAAGTCTCCAGAACACAAAATGGGACAGAGTGTTTGGAAAGGGCTAGGAATCTAACTTCAAGCACGTCAGATAAAGGGACGACAATGAGAAAGGGGATGGGAAATACAGGACTGAAGGTGTTGAATCTGAATGCACGCAGTATACGAAATAAGATAAATGAGCTTGTGGCGCAGATTGAAATTGGCAGGTATGATGTGGTGGGCATCACGGAGACATGGCTGCAAGGGGATCAGGACTGGGAGCTAAATATCCAAGGATATACATCCTATCCAAAAGATAGGCAGGCTGGCAGAGGGGGTGGGGTTGCTTTGTTAGTAAGAAATGAAATTAAATCAATAGCAAGAAATGATGTAGGGTCAGATGATGTAGAATCTGTGTGGGTAGAGTTGAGGAACTGCAAAGGTAAAAAAAACCATAATGGGAGTTATGTACAGGTCTCCGAACAGTAGTCAGGATGTGGGGCACAAGATACACCAGGAGATAGAAAAGGTGTGTAAGAACGGCAAGGTTACAGTGATCATGGGGGATTTCAATATGCAGGTATACTGGGAAAATCAGGTTGGTCGTGGATCTCAAGAAAAGGAATTTGTAGAATGTCTACGAGATGGCTTTTTGGAGCAGCTTGTGGTGGAGCCCACTAGGGAACAGGCAATTCTAGATTTAGTGATGTGTAATGAGGCAAATTTGATAAGGTGAAGGAATCCTTAGAAGGAAGTGACCGTAATATGATAGAATTTACCCTGTAATTTGAGAGGAAAAAGCTGGAATCAGATGTAACGGTATTACAGTTGAATAAAGGCAACTACAGAGGCATGAGGGAGGAGCTGGCCAGAATTGACTGGGAGATGAGCCTAGCAGGAAAGACAGTGGAACAGCAATGGCAGTAGTTTCTGGGAGTAATTTGGGAGACACAGCAAAAATTCATCCCTAGGAAGAAGAAGCATACTAAAGGGAGGACGAGGCAACCATGGCTGACAAGGGAAGTCAGGGACAGCATAAGAGCTAAAGAGAAAGCATACAATGCGGCAAAGAGCAGTGGGAAACCAGGGGATTGGGAAGCCTACAAAAACCAACAGAGGACAACTAAAAATGAAATAGGGAGGGAGAAGATTAAATATGAGGGTAAACTAGCCAGTAATATAAAAGATTGCAAGAGTTTTTTTTAGATATATAAAGGGTAAGAGAGAGGCAAATGTGGACATTGGGCCGCTGGAAAATGATGCTGGAGAAGTAGTAGTGGGGAACAAAGAAATGGCGGAGGAACTGAATAGGTAATTTGCGTCAGTCTTCACAGTGGAAGACACGAGTAACATTCCCAAAATTCAAGAGAGTCGGGGGGGCAGAGGTGAGTATGTTGGCCATTACCAAGGAGAAGGTGCTAGGAAAACTAAAAGGTCTGAAGGTGGATAAATCAACTGGACCAGATGGATTACACCCCAGAGTTCTGAAGGAGATAGCTGAAGAGATAGTGGAGGCGTCAGTGGCGATCTTTCAGGAATCACTGGAGTCAGGGAGGGTCCCAGAGGACCGGAAAATCACTAATGTAACCCCCCTGTTTAAGAAGGGAGTGAGGCAAAAGACAGGAACTTACAGGCCAATTAGCCTGACCTCGGTCGTTGGTAAGATTTTAGAGTCCATTATTAAGGATGAGATTTCAGAATACTTGGAAGTGCATGGTAAAATTGGGCAAAGTCAGCATGGTTTCATCAAGGGGAGGTCATGCCTGACAAATCTGTTAGAATTCTTTGAGGAGGTAACGAGTAGGTTAGACCAAGGAGAGCCAATGGGTGTTATCTACTTGGACTTCCAGAAGGCCTTTGACAAAGTGCCGCACAGGAGGCTGCTCAGTAAGATAAGAGCCCAAAGTGTTAGAGGCAATGTACTAGCATGGATAGAAGATTGGCTGTCTGGCAGGAGGCAGAGAGTGGGGATAAGGGGGTCCTTCTCAGGATGGCGGCCAGTGACTAGCGGAGTTCTGCAGGGGTCAGTGTTGGGACCACAACTTTTCACATTAATGAACTAGATGAAGGAACTGAGGGCATCCTGGCTAAGTTTGCAGATGATACAAAGATAGGTGGAGGGACAGGTAGTATTGAGGAGGTGGGGAGGCTGCAGAAGGATTTGGACAGGTTAGGAGAATGGGCAAAAAAGTGGCAGATGGAATACAACGTGGGGAAGTGTGAGATCATGCACTTTGATAGGAAGAATAGAGGCATAGACTATTTTCTAAATGGGGAGAGAATTCAAAAATCTAGAGTGTAAAGGGACTTGGGAGTCCTAATCCAGGATTCTCTTAAGGTTAACTTGCAGGTTGAGTCGGTAGTTAGGAAGGCAAATGCAATGTTGGCATTTATTTCGAGAGGACTAGAATATAAAAGCAGGGATGTGCTGCTGAGGCTTTATAAGGCTCTGGTCAGACTACATTTAGAATATTGTGAGCAATTTTGGGCCCCGTATCTCAGGAAGGATGTTCTGGCCCTGGAGAGGGTCCAGAAGAGGTTCACGAGAACGATCCCACGAATAAAAGGCTTAACATATGAGGAATGTTTGAGGACTCTGGGTCTATACTCGATGGAGTTTAGAAGCATGAGGGGGGATCTGATTGAAACTTACAGAATACTGAAAGGCCTGGATAGAGTGGACGTGGGGTAGATGTTTCCATTAGTAGGAGAGACTAGGACCCGAGGGCACAGTCTCAGAGTAAAGGGAAGACCTTTTAGAACAGAGATGAGGAGAAACTTCTTTAGCCAGAGAGTGGTGAATCTATGGAATTGATTGCCACAGAAGGCTGTGGAGGCCAGGTCATTGAGTGTATTTAAGACTGAGATAGATAAGTTCTTGATTGGTAAGGGGATCAAAGGTGACGGGGAGAAGGCGGGAGAATGGGGTTGAGAAACTTATCAGCCATGTTTGAATGGCGGAGCAGACTCGATGGGCCAAATGGCCTCATTTCTGCTCCTGTCTTATGGTCTATGGTCATATAGACTGCTTTCCTTTATTGGACGAGGTATTAAATATAAAAGCAGGCATGTAATGCTGGTACTGTATAAAATGCTGGTTAGGCCACAGTTGGCATTTTGTGTACAGTTCTGATTGCCACATTACTGGAAGGACATAATTCTGGAGAGTACACAAAGGAGATTTACAGGAATGTTGCCACGGTTTGAAAATTGCAGCTATGAGGAAAGATTGCATAAGCTGGGGTTGTTTTCTTTAGAACTAAGGAGGCTGAAAGGTGACCTGATTGAGGTGTAGAAGATTGAGGGGCGTGGACAGAGATAACCTGTTTCCCCTAGCTGAGGGATCAATTGCCAGGGGGCATAGATTTAAGGTGACTGGTAGAAAGATTAAAGGGGACATGAGGAAATACCTCTTCACCCAGAGGGTGCTGGGTGTGTGGAATTCACTGTCTGGTTTGGCGGAGGCGGCAGAAATTCTCAAGTCATTGAAAAGGTACCTGGATTGGCACCTAAAGTGCTGTAACTTGCAAGGCTACAGACCAGGTCCTGGAAGGTGGGATTAAAACTTGCAGCTAGTCTTTTATTGCTTTTCGGTCAGCGTGGACCCGACAGGCTGAATGGCCTCTTCCTATGCTGTAACTTTTCTATGGTTTTCAACAGTGGGTATTAGTTTTGCTACATCTACATTGTCCAGACCCCATCAAGATGTTTGTACTATAGGGATGAAAGTTGGCGGTGGGCAGAGTGTGGAATTCTCTTCAAGCTGTGACTACATCCCATGCAGGTACAAAATAAGAAGTACCACATCTGGTGGGACTGTTTGTGGCAGTGGACTGAAGTGATGGGGAAGCCTTGACCCTCTCCATTTGAGGGATTAGATCCACTTGTGCACAACCTGATATTTTCAGTAACAAACCCATATCATTCCTCCCAGTCCATCAGGAAAAGTGCCTGGTCCTGGATTTGAGGCTTTAGCCATCTCTTTCCCCCAAACTGCTCCTTCTTTGATCCTACCTGTGCTGCTGGACCCAGGGACATTTCCCTCTCTTAACACTGCACCCATTGCCAGTTAGGCACAGGCTTCAGACTGAGGAGCAGGCCCGCCCGCCCCCTCGTCTCCATGGTGACCGCCAGTGGGCGGACCGCCGCGGGCAGGGGAAGGAAACCCCGTGGACCGGCGGGGTATGCCGGTCCGCAGAGCGGGGCCTGCTGGGTAAGAGCGGGTCCCGGTCACGTGGGGCGAGCCGGCGGCTCGGATTGGCCGGAGAGAATTTAAACCCGGGGCCGGGGGAGCGGCGCGAGAGAGAGAGAGAGAGAGAGAGAAAAAGAGGTAAAAAAATAGAGAGAATGTGAGAGAATAATAAAGAATAGAGAGAACGTGTGTGTGTGTGTATATGACAGAGGTAAAAATAGAGAGAATGTGTGTGAGAGAGAGAGAGAGAGAGGGTGAAAAAAATAGAATGTGTGAGGGAGGTAAAAAAATGGAGAGAATGTGAGAGAGAGGGTGGAAAATAGAGAGAATGAGAGAGGGTGAAAAATAGAGAGAATGTGTGAGAGAGGGTGAAAAATAGAGAGAATGTGTGAGAGAGGGTGAAAAATAGAGAGAATGTGAGAGGGTGAAAAATAGAGAGAATGAGAGAGGGTGAAAAATAGAGAGAATGAGAGAGGGTGAAAAATAGAGAGAATGTGAGAGGGTGAAAAATAGAGAGAATGAGAGAGGGTGAAAAATAGAGAGGATGAGAGAGGGTGAAAAATAGAGAGAATGAGAGAGGGTGAAAAATAGAGAGAATGAGAGAGAGAAGGTGAAAAATAGAGAGGATGTGAGAGAGAGGGTGAAAAATAGAGAGGATGTGAGAGAGAAGGTGAAAAATAGAGAGGATGTGAGAGGGTGAAAAATAGAGAGAATGTGAGAGGGTGAAAAATAGAGAGGATGAGAGAGGGTGAAAAATAGAGAGGATGAGAGAGGGTGAAAAATAGAGAGGATGAGAGAGGGTGAAAAATAGAGAGGATGAGAGAGGGTGAAAAATAGAGAGGATGAGAGAGGGTGAAAAATAGAGAGGATGAGAGAGGGTGAAAAATAGAGAGGATGAGAGAGGGTGAAAAATAGAGAGGATGAGAGAGGGTGAAAAATAGAGAGGATGAGAGAGGGTGAAAAATAGAGAGGATGAGAGAGGGTGAAAAATAGAGAGGATGAGAGAGGGTGAAAAATAGAGAGGATGAGAGAGGGTGAAAAATAGAGAGGATGAGAGAGGGTGAAAAATAGAGAGGATGAGAGAGGGTGAAAAATAGAGAGGATGAGAGAGGGTGAAAAATAGAGAGGATGAGAGAGGGTGAAAAATAGAGAGGATGAGAGAGGGTGAAAAATAGAGAGGATGAGAGAGGGTGAAAAATAGAGAGGATGAGAGAGGGTGAAAAATAGAGAGGATGAGAGAGGGTGAAAAATAGAGAGGATGAGAGAGGGTGAAAAATAGAGAGGATGAGAGAGGGTGAAAAATAGAGAGGATGAGAGAGGGTGAAAAATAGAGAGGATGAGAGAGGGTGAAAAATAGAGAGGATGAGAGAGGGTGAAAAATAGAGAGGATGAGAGAGGGTGAAAAATAGAGAGGATGAGAGAGGGTGAAAAATAGAGAGGATGAGAGAGGGTGAAAAATAGAGAGGATGAGAGAGGGTGAAAAATAGAGAGGATGAGAGAGGGTGAAAAATAGAGAGGATGAGAGAGGGTGAAAAATAGAGAGGATGAGAGAGGGTGAAAAATAGAGAGGATGTGAGAGAGAGGGTGAAAAATAGAGAGGATGTGAGAGAGAGGGTGAAAAATAGAGAGGATGTGAGAGAGAGGGTGAAAAATAGAGAGGATGTGAGAGAGAGGGTGAAAAATAGAGAGGATGTGAGAGAGAGGGTGAAAAATAGAGAGGATGTGAGAGAGAGGGTGAAAAATAGAGAGGATGTGAGAGAGAGGGTGAAAAATAGAGAGGATGTGAGAGAGAGGGTGAAAAATAGAGAGGATGTGAGAGAGAGGGTGAAAAATAGAGAGGATGTGAGAGAGAGGGTGAAAAATAGAGAGGATGTGAGAGAGAGGGTGAAAAATAGAGAGGATGTGAGAGAGAGGGTGAAAAATAGAGAGGATGTGAGAGAGAGGGTGAAAAATAGAGAGGATGTGAGAGAGAGGGTGAAAAATAGAGAGGATGTGAGAGAGAGGGTGAAAAATAGAGAGGATGTGAGAGAGAGGGTGAAAAATAGAGAGGATGTGAGAGAGAGGGTGAAAAATAGAGAGGATGTGAGAGAGAGGGTGAAAAATAGAGAGGATGTGAGAGAGAGGGTGAAAAATAGAGAGGATGTGAGAGAGAGGGTGAAAAATAGAGAGGATGTGAGAGAGAGGGTGAAAAATAGAGAGGATGTGAGAGAGAGGGTGAAAAATAGAGAGGATGTGAGAGAGAGGGTGAAAAATAGAGAGGATGTGAGAGAGAGGGTGAAAAATAGAGAGGATGTGAGAGAGAGGGTGAAAAATAGAGAGGATGTGAGAGAGAGGGTGAAAAATAGAGAGGATGTGAGAGAGAGGGTGAAAAATAGAGAGGATGTGAGAGAGAGGGTGAAAAATAGAGAGGATGTGAGAGAGAGGGTGAAAAATAGAGAGGATGTGAGAGAGAGGGTGAAAAATAGAGAGGATGTGAGAGAGAGGGTGAAAAATAGAGAGGATGTGAGAGAGAGGGTGAAAAATAGAGAGGATGTGAGAGAGAGGGTGAAAAATAGAGAGGATGTGAGAGAGAGGGTGAAAAATAGAGAGGATGTGAGAGAGAGGGTGAAAAATAGAGAGGATGTGAGAGAGAGGGTGAAAAATAGAGAGGATGTGAGAGAGAGGGTGAAAAATAGAGAGGATGTGAGAGAGAGGGTGAAAAATAGAGAGGATGTGAGAGAGAGGGTGAAAAATAGAGAGGATGTGAGAGAGAGAGAGGGTGAAAAATAGAGAGAATGTGCGAGAGAGAGAGGGTGAAAAATAGAGAGAATGTGCGAGAGAGAGAGGGTGAAAAATAGAGAGAATGTGCGAGAGAGAGAGGGTGAAAAATAGAGAGGATGTGCGAGAGAGAGAGGGTGAAAAATAGAGAGGATGTGAGAGAGAGAGAGGGTGAAAAATAGAGAGGATGTGAGAGAGAGGGTGAAAAATAGAGAGGATGTGAGAGAGAGGGTGAAAAGTAGAGAGGATGTGAGAGAGGGTGAAAAATAGAGAGGATGTGAGAGAGGGTGAAAAATAGAGAGGATGTGAGAGAGAGGGTGAAAAATAGAGAGGATGTGAGAGAGAGGGTGAAAAATAGAGAGGATGTGAGAGAGAGGGTGAAAAATAGAGAGGATGTGAGAGAGAGGGTGAAAAATAGAGAGGATGTGAGAGAGAGGGTGAAAAATAGAGAGGATGTGAGAGAGAGGGTGAAAAATAGAGAGGATGTGAGAGAGAGGGTGAAAAATAGAGAGGATGTGAGAGAGAGGGTGAAAAATAGAGAGGATGAGAGAGAGGGTGAAAAATAGAGAGGATGAGAGAGAGAGGGTGAAAAATAGAGAGGATGAGAGAGAGAGGGTGAAAAATAGAGAGGATGAGAGAGAGAGGGTGAAAAATAGAGAGAATGAGAGAGAGAGGGTGAAAAATAGAGAGAATGAGAGAGAGAGGGTGAAAAATAGAGAGAATGAGAGAGAGAGGGTGAAAAATAGAATGAGAGAGGGTGAAAAATAGAGAGAATGAGAGAGGGTGAAAAATAGAGAGAATGAGAGGGTGAAAAATAGAGAATGTGAGAGGGTGAAAAATAGAGAATGTGAGAGGGTGAAAAATAGAGAATGTGAGAGGGTGAAAAATAGAGAATGTGAGAGGGTGAAAAATAGAGAATGTGAGAGGGTGAAAAATAGAGAATGTGAGAGGGTGAAAAATAGAGAATGTGAGAGGGTGAAAAATAGAGAGAATGTGTGAGAGAGGGTGAAAAATAGAGAGAATGTGTGAGAGAGAGGGTGAAAAATAGAGAGAATGTGTGAGAGAGGGTGAAAAATAGAGAGAATGTGTGAGAGAGAGGGTGAAAAATAGAGAGAATGTGTGATAGCGAGGGTGAAAAAGAGAGAATGTGTGATAGCGAGGGTGAAAAAGAGAGAGAATGTGTGAGAGAGGGTGAAAAAGAGAGAATGTGTGAGAGAGGGTGAAAAAGAGAGAGAATGTGTGAGAGAGAGAGGGTGAAAAAGAGAGAGAATGTGTGAGAGAGAGAGGGTGAAAAAGAGAGAGAATGTGTGAGAGAGAGAGGGTGAAAAAGAGAGAGAATGTGTGAGAGAGAGAGGGTGAAAAAGAGAGAGAATGTGTGAGAGAGAGGGTGAAAAATAGAGAGAATGTGTGAGAGAGAGGGTGAAAAATAGAGAGAATGTGTGAGAGAGAGAGGGTGATGGAGAGAATGTGAGAGAGAGAGGGTGATGGAGAGAATGTGAGAGAGAGAGGGTGAAAAATAGAGAGAATGTGAGAGAGAGAGGGTGAAAAATAGAGAGAATGTGAGAGAGAGGGTGAAAAATAGAGAGAATGTGAGAGAGAGGGTGAAAAATAGAGAGAATGTGAGAGAGAGGGTGAAAAAGAGAGAGAATGTGAGAGAGAGAGGGTGAAAAATAGAGAGAATGTGAGAAAGAGAGGGTGAAAAATAGAGAGAATGTGTGATAGCGAGGGTGAAAAATAGAGAGAATGTGTGAGAGAGGGAATGTGTGAGAGAGAGGGTGAAAAATAGAGAGAATGAGAGAGGGTGAAAAATAGAGAGAATGAGAGGGTGAAAAATAGAGAATGTGAGAGGGTGAAAAATAGAGAATGTGAGAGGGTGAAAAATAGAGAATGTGAGAGGGTGAAAAATAGAGAATGTGAGAGGGTGAAAAATAGAGAATGTGAGAGGGTGAAAAATAGAGAATGTGAGAGGGTGAAAAATAGAGAATGTGAGAGGGTGAAAAATAGAGAGAATGTGTGAGAGAGGGTGAAAAATAGAGAGAATGTGTGAGAGAGAGGGTGAAAAATAGAGAGAATGTGTGAGAGAGGGTGAAAAATAGAGAGAATGTGTGAGAGAGAGGGTGAAAAATAGAGAGAATGTGTGATAGCGAGGGTGAAAAAGAGAGAATGTGTGATAGCGAGGGTGAAAAAGAGAGAGAATGTGTGAGAGAGGGTGAAAAAGAGAGAATGTGTGAGAGAGGGTGAAAAAGAGAGAGAATGTGTGAGAGAGAGAGGGTGAAAAAGAGAGAGAATGTGTGAGAGAGAGAGGGTGAAAAAGAGAGAGAATGTGTGAGAGAGAGAGGGTGAAAAAGAGAGAGAATGTGTGAGAGAGAGAGGGTGAAAAAGAGAGAGAATGTGTGAGAGAGAGGGTGAAAAATAGAGAGAATGTGTGAGAGAGAGGGTGAAAAATAGAGAGAATGTGTGAGAGAGAGAGGGTGATGGAGAGAATGTGAGAGAGAGAGGGTGATGGAGAGAATGTGAGAGAGAGAGGGTGAAAAATAGAGAGAATGTGAGAGAGAGAGGGTGAAAAATAGAGAGAATGTGAGAGAGAGGGTGAAAAATAGAGAGAATGTGAGAGAGAGGGTGAAAAATAGAGAGAATGTGAGAGAGAGGGTGAAAAAGAGAGAGAATGTGAGAGAGAGAGGGTGAAAAATAGAGAGAATGTGAGAAAGAGAGGGTGAAAAATAGAGAGAATGTGTGATAGCGAGGGTGAAAAATAGAGAGAATGTGTGAGAGAGGGAATGTGTGAGAGAGAGGGTGAAAAATAGAGAGAATGTGTGAGAGAGAGGGTGAAAAAGAGAGAGAATGTGTGAGAGAGAGGGTGAAAAAGAGAGAGAATGTGTGAGAGAGAGGGTGAAAAAGAGAGAGAATGTGTGAGAGAGAGGGTGAAAAAGAGAGAGAATGTGTGAGAGAGGGTGGAAAAAGAGAGAATGTGTGAGAGAGAGGGTGAAAAAGAGAGAGAATGTGTGAGAGAGAGGGTGAAAAAGAGAGAATGTGTGAGAGAGAGGGTGAAAAAGAGAGAATGTGTGAGGGTGAAAAAGAGAGAATGTGTGAGAGGGTGAAAATTAGAGAATGTGTGGGAGAGAGAGGGTGAAAAATAGAGAGAATGTGGGAGAGAGAGGGTGAAAAATAGAGAGAATGTGTGAGAGAGAGGGTGAAAAAGAGAGAGAATGTGTGAGAGAGAGGGTGAAAAAGAGAGAGAATGTGTGAGAGAGGGTGAAAAAGAGAGAGAATGTGTGAGAGAGAGGGTGAAAAAGAGAGAGAATGTGTGAGAGAGAGGGTGAAAAAGAGAGAGAATGTGTGAGGGTGAAAAAGAGAGAATGTGTGAGAGAGAGGGTGAAAAGAGAGAATGTGTGAGAGAGAGGGTGAAAAAGAGAGAATGTGTGAGGGTGAAAAAGAGAGAATGTGTGAGAGGGTGAAAAATAGAGAATGTGTGGGAGAGAGAGGGTGAAAAATAGAGAGAATGTGTGAGAGAGGGTGAAAAAGAGAGAGAATGTGTGAGAGAGAGGGTGAAAAAGAGAGAGAATGTGTGAGAGAGAGGGTGAAAAAGAGAGAGAAGTGTGTGAGAGAGGGTGAAAAAGAGAGAGAATGTGTGAGAGAGAGGGTGAAAAAGAGAGAGAATGTGTGAGAGAGGGTGAAAAAGAGAGAGAATGTGAGAGGGTGAAAAATAGAGAGAATGTGTGAGAGAGAGGGTGAAAAATAGAGAGAATGTGTGAGAGAGAGGGTGAAAAATAGAGAGAATGTGTGAGAGAGGGTGAAAAATAGAGAGAATGTGTGAGAGAGAGGGTGAAAAATAGAGAGAATGTGTGAGAGAGAGGGTGAAAAATAGAGAATGTGTGAGAGAGAGGGTGAAAAAGAGAGAATGTGTGAGGGTGAAAAAGAGAGAATGTGTGAGAGGGTGAAAAATAGAGAATGTGTGGGAGAGAGAGGGTGAAAAAGAGAGAGAATGTGTGAGAGAGAGGGTGAAAAAGAGAGAGAATGTGTGAGAGAGAGGGTGAAAAAGAGAGAATGTGTGAGAGGGTGAAAATAGAGAATGTGTGGGAGAGAGAGGGTGAAAAAGAGAGAGAATGTGGGAGAGAGAGGGTGAAAAAGAGAGAGAATGTGTGAGAGAGAGGGTGAAAAAGAGAGAGAATGTGTGAGAGAGAGGGTGAAAAAGAGAGAGAATGTGTGAGAGAGAGGGTGAAAAAGAGAGAGAATGTGTGAGAGAGAGGGTGAAAAAGAGAGAGAATGTGTGAGAGAGAGGGTGAAAAAGAGAGAATGTGAGAGGGTGAAAAATAGAGAGAATGTGTGAGAGAGAGAGGGTGACGGAGAGAATGTGTGAGAGAGAGGGTGACGGAGAGAATGTGTGAGAGAGAGGGTGACGGAGAGAATGTGTGAGAGAGAGGGTGACGGAGAGAATGTGAGAGAGAGGGTGACGGAGAGAATGTGTGAGAGAGGGTGACGGAGAGAATGTGAGAGAGAGAGAGGGTGACGGAGAGAATGTGAGAGAGAGAGAGGGTGACGGAGAGAATGTGAGCGGGGGAAAGCGGGGCAGGGAGTGGGGAGGAGAGCGCTTTCGGGGCCTCGGGGTGGGGGCGGGGAGAGCGGCCGATGGGGAGCTTCCGCTTTGAGCCGAGCCCGCGGCCTTGACTCCGCTGCCGGCCGCGCACACGCAGACCGTGAGTAGGCCTCGGGCCTCGCAGCCCCTCCCGCCCGCTGGATTGCCCCGGCCCGGGAAGCTCAGAGCCGCGTTGATCGCTAGGGGAGTCCAGGGCTGGGCTGTTGCCCAGGCCGCTCGGACATTGTGATGGGAGAGACGGGGATTGGACCCGGTAAAGGTGGGAGTTTGTTCGGAGGGAGGGAGGGGGGTGTTTGTAGCCGGGATGGTTCAGGGAGGGAGGGGATGTTTGAGGGGTGGGCGCAGCCAGCGTGTAGGCGTCGATGGGATGGGGTGGGGGGCGGTGTAGCTGGGCAGGGGGTGAGAGGGGTGTAGGCGGGGAGGGGGGTTGCAAAGGGAGTGTTTGTAGTTGCAGGGGGATGTGTAGCTGCAGATGGGATGCATTGAACTTGGGGAGTTGGTGGGATGTGACATCCAGTTCAGGATCAGCCTGTGAGAACTTGGATCTCATATCCAGTGGCCGTCATTGCCAAGGCTCTTGCTTTGAACCTTTCACTGTTTGGATGTTGAGTGGTGACTGCTCTGAGGAAGCTGCTGAGATGTGTGCCTCATCAGTCTCATCTGTCTGCTCTGGGGCTGAGTGACTGAAACATCTGGTTTGTAGGATACCCACTGGGGATCCCTGTATATGCCAATCATCTCAGTACCAGGGCATCACTGCAGGAGTTCCTCAGGACAGTGTCCTAGGCCCAGCCATCTTCAGCTGCTTCATCAATGACCTTCCTTCCATCATAAGGTCGGAAGTGGGGATGTTCGCTGATGATAGCATAATGTTCAGCACCATTTGCGACTCCTCAGATACTGAAGCAGTCCATGTCCAAATGCAGCAAGACATGAACAATATCCAGGCTTGGGCTGACAAGTGGCAAGTAACATTTGCGCCACACAAGTGCCAGTTAATGACTCCAACAAGAGAGAATCTGACCGTCATCCCTTGACATTCAATGGCATTATCATTGCTGAATCCCCCACTATCAACATCCTGGAAGTTACCATTGACCATAAACTGAACTGAACTAGCCATATAAATACTGTGGCTACAAGAGCAGGTCAAAGGCTGGCAATCCTGCAGTGAGTAACGCACCAGCTGACTCCCCAAAGCCTGTCCACCATCTACAAGGCAGAAGTTAGGAGTGTGATGGAATACTCTCCACTTGCCTAGATGAGGCAGCTCCAACAACACTCAAGAAGCTCAACACCATCCAGGACAAAGCAGCCTGCTTGCCTGACACCCCTACCACAAACATTCACACTCTCCCACAAACAATCACTCCCTCCACCAGTACCACCAACACACAGTGACAGCAGTTTGTACCATCTATAAGATGAACTGCAGAAACTTGCCAAGGCTCCTTATGCAGCACTTTCCAAACCCATGAGCAGTACCACCAAGGGCAGCAAACACATGGAAGTTCTCCTCCAAACCACATGCCATCCTGACTTGTAAATATATCACCATTCCTTCACTGTCGCTGGGTCAAAAACCTGGAACTCCTTCCCTAACAGCACTGTGGGTGTACTTACACCACATGGGCTGTAACTGTTCAAGAAGGCAGCTCACCACCACCATCTTGAGGGAAATTAGGGGTGGGCAATAAATGCTGGCCCAGCCAGTGACGCCCACATCCCATGAATGAATAAATAAAAAGAGAGATGATAACAGTTGAGTTAAAAATGTTTGCACAAAGCTGTTTCTGCTCAACCTCACAGAAACCACCCCCATTGGCAGATCTTCTGTTAAAGTTATAAACCCTCTTTTTAAAAAGTATGTAATTGGCTGGTTGTGTGAAAATGATGAACCAGTTTCCAATTTGTTAGAGTAACAATGATCCTGGTTGGCCTCAGGCCTGTTTACTGTGTGGCTTTATGGGGACTTAGCTGCAATTGCTAGTGGAATAATGGAATTACATCACATGATTTAAACACCCGCTCCCTTATAAAAGCCAGTTGCATTGGATTTTAAATCTCCGGGTTCAGTTGCTGCCTTTGTGACCTTTCCCATCTCCTGCCAGCGAACGTATTGTAATTTAATAATTGGTTATCTGTAGCTGCTGAGTAGTGTGCTACAGTTTGAGTGATTGTTAGGTGAGTATTTCTGCTTCAATCAAGTACATTCGTGACTTCGAAAGTTCCTGCTCAGCATTTTCCAATTGTGAGGAGGCCTCAACTGAACCCAGATCCTGCGCACATCTGGTGTTCACATATACCTTCTAGCACAGGCCCCCAGTGAGCAGGAACTCTGGAGCTTGGTAGAGGGTAGAAGAATTTGCTGTAAATTATGCCCGGTGTTTATGGTGATCATTCGTTGGAATGGAGTGATGAAGTACCCTTTATTGAGGATTAGATGTCTGGAGCTTGTAGAGAGCTAGGTCAGCTGAGCTCTTGATTGAGACCAGCCAAACCAATCTTCGTGACAGTGAAATATCCTTTTGTAAGGGTGTTATTTCTCCCAGAAAAGGTAAAGAAGCAGTTCAGAGAAGGTTTACTAGACTAATACCAAGAATGGACGGGTTGTCTTATTAGGAAAGACTGGACAGGTTAGGCTTATTTCCACTGGGATTTAGAAGAGTAAGACATGACTTAATTGAATCCTTTAAGATCTTGAGGGGCCTGATGGACAGGGTGGATGTGGAGAGGATGTTTCCTCTTATGGCTGAATCTAGAACAAGGGGAAACCCTTTAAAAATAAGGGGTCGCTCATTTAAGGCAGAGGTGAGGAGAATTTTTTTTCAGGATTGAGTCTGGAACTCTTCATCAAAATGAAGCGGAAGCAGTGTCTTTGAATGTTTTAAGACCGAGCTAGATAGATTCTTGATTAACAAGGGGTTGAAAGGTTATCGGGGGTAGGCAGGAATGTGGGGTTAAGTTACAATCAGATCAGCCATGATCTTATTGAATGGTGGAACAGGCTTGAGGGGTCGAGTGGTCTGCCGCTCCTAATTTCTATGTTCGTAAAGCCGTTTGGAGAGACAGGAGAGGTGGGTGAAGCTGTTTGGAGGGGGGGTGTTGGTGCTGAAGCTATTTGGGGAGGGGGTGTTGGCAAGGTGTCTGGGTTGTGCCCAGCTAGTATGGTGCACTTTGGTTCGGTCAGGTTTGTGACTGCCTCTCAATAGCTACCCCTCTTTTTGTTGCAGGTTTGTTATTCGTGATGGAGTGGCAGCCTGATGAGCAGGGTCTTCAACAAGTGCTTCAGCTGCTCAAAGACTCTCAGTCGCCAGACACAGCAACACAGCGTGCAGTGCAACAAGTATCCTACCTGTGTAAAGATTTGCATCACTTTAGGGAAATCTGTTCACAATGCTGGCTTTCCATTGCTTTATCCCAATGACTGGCCTGACTGTTCATCTCTGCCAGGCTCTGATTCTTGCTTTAGTGTACTTATTGGCTCTTTGTGTGATCAAACTCTTTGATCTGAGCTCATTGCTACCCAGATACTCCTCACCAACAGATGTGTGAATATGGTGTGCGTGAAGAGTATGTTCCCCACATATAACCCCCAATGCATCCACTATCTCTATAGCCACTGCCTTCAGCACACTGGGATATAGGTCACCTGGTCCAGGGGGTCTATCAGCCTGCAATCCAGCTAACTTTTTGTCTGGGAGATTTTCTGTTTCATCTTCCATGAAGACATACCAAATTAATTGTTTAGTTTCTCCACTATAAATTTTCCTGTGTCCACCTGTAATGGGCCCACATTTGTCCTAAATGATCTTTTCCTTTTCACATACCTTAAAAAAGTTTTTAAAGCCTGCCGTTGTTTCTCGCTAGTTTGCATTCATATTCTCTTTTCCTTTTCTTGGTCCTCCTTTGCTGGGTCCTAAATTGCTCCTAATCGTCAGGCTTGCATATCAGCCACTTCCTTTGATCTAATGCAGTCTTTAACTACTTTTGTTAGCCACAGTAAATTCACCTTTCCCATTGGGTAGTTGTGCCTTAGAGAAATGTGTATATTTTTTGTAGACCATGTAGTACTTTAAATACTAGCCATTGCCTGTCTACCATCAAATCTTTTTGCGTATTTTTTCCAATCCGCCATTGCAACTTGCCCCTCATACCTTCATAGCTTCCTTTGTTCAGAGTTCTCTAGTTTCAGAATGAACTATATTGCATTCAAACTTAATGTGAAATTCTATCATGTGGCCACTCTACCCAAAGGCTCCTTTACAGCAAGCTTATGAATTAGTCCTTTCTCGTTATATAATACTAAAATAGTATACTAATATACTAAAATAGTTCTTCGATGTGCTGCTCCAGAAACCCATCTTGTACACATCCAGGAATTCATCCTCCACAGCATTAGTGCTGATTAGGATCACCCAGTCTGTGTAAGTTGAAGTTGCCCATTATTGATGTGTATTACCCACATTACATGCATCTCTAATTTCCTAATTTATACTGTGTCTAACATTACCACTACTGTTTGCTGGCCTATAAACAACTCCCATCGATGTTTCCTAGCTCTACCCAAACTGATTTTACACCTTGATCCTTCAATCTAAGACCCTCTCTTACTAATGTATTGATTTCATCTGTTATCAAGAATGCTATCCCACCACCACCTCCTTTTTACCTATCCTTCCTAAATGACAAATACCCTTGAATATTCAGTTCCCAATCTTGGTCACCCTGTAGCCACATTTCTGTAATGGCAATTAAATCATACCACTAATGATTTTCTGGATAATTAATGATCTGAGTTTAATGTGTGACTTCTGTTTAGTCTACCTTATAGCATCTGTAGTTCGTGTGAGGGTGAGGGGGATTTCTGTACTGCATTGCTTTATTATCCTGAGCTTCACTTCTCAGAAATTGGAGCAGCTGAACCAGTATCCAGACTTCAACAACTACCTGATCTTTGTACTAACCAGACTGAAATCTGAAGGTGCTGTTAATTAAGCTATCTGTTCCATTAAAAAAACTTGTACACTTCCATTTCATTCAATGCCTGGCAGGACATGGGTTCATCCACAGGAGATGTGGCCAAGTCTCTGGCAGGACACAGGGTGATTGTTGCCTTGCAGCTAAATTTTAGGGTGAAGTGTGCTCCCTCCCTGTATTGCAACCTATTGGTGTTTTAATAGACTCAAGTGGAGCACAAATGCCAGGATGGGCTGAATTGCCTGTTTGTGTTACATATACTGTCTCATGTAATATGTTAGCACTGCTTTTAATAAACAGTTACGGAAAAGCCCTGCGGTGAGCGGCGAATGTTATGCTGTGGTATTTGGAACCATTCTAGTGTGTAACATTCTCTCTTTTTTCAGATGAACCGACACGGTCCCTTAGTGGTCTCATTCTCAAGAACAATGTCAAGGCTCATTACCAGAGTTTCCCACAGGGTGTTGCTGACTTCATCAAACAGGAGTGTTTAAATAACATTGGCGATGCCTCTCCACTCATTAGAGCAACCATAGGTAACTCAATGAACCAGGCTCTAATAGCTGCATTGTGGCCTCTGATATTCAACCACCAGTTAACCTAACCTCCTGTTTATTCAACCTCTCGACCTGTATTGCAGAATGAGAAAATCCTCAAGATTAATGAAACATTTAATGACCTACCCTGGTGTTCTACCTGTTGCCCATTTGTAAGCAGAGTGTTCAGTGAATTTGTACTACTGTGTTTAGAGTCAGCCCTACAGAGATCATCGTATGTAGTATGTGTATGCCTGGCTCTTCCTCTTGTCCGGTCTGCTGTTCAAATTGTGATGGTCTGCAGCCTTGGGCATATAAGGCACCTGCTTGTGTAAATAACCTGCTTTAATAAAGGGACTTTATCTAGACATTGTGTTTAAAAGGATTAAATGTTTCTGTCTTGTTAGACAATTAGAATTTGAGGGTTATGACTGCTCTTAAAATTTAGATGGTAATTTAGACTCGAGACTTTACCATGAAGCACTTTTTTTTTAATCCATTCATGGGATATGGGCTTTGCTGGCTGGGCCAGCATTTATTGCCCATTCCTAATGGCCCTTGAGATGGTGGTGGTGAGCTGCTGCCTTGAACTGCTGCAGTCTGCGTGATGTAGGTACACCCAGTGCTGTTTGGAAGGGAGTTCCAGGATTTTGACCCAGTGACAGTGAAGGAACGGCGATATATTTCCAAGTCAGGATGGTGAGTGACTTGGAGGGGAACTTGCAGGTGATGGTGTTCCCATCTATCTGATGCCCTTGTCCTTCTAGATGGTAGTGGCCATGGGTTTGGAAGATGCTGTCTAAGGAGCCTTGGTGAGTTCCTGCAGTGCACCTTGTAGATGGTACACACTGCTGCTACTGTGTGTTGGTGGTGGAGGGAGTGAATGTTTGTGGATATGGTGCCTATCAAGCGGGCTGCTTTGTTCTGGATGGTGTCAAGCTTCTTGAATGTTATGGGAAGCTGACCTAGGAAACACAAGAATTATCACAAGTCTCATGTGTTCAGTAGACAGTTTAATCACAGAGCTGTTCCAAATTTTGTTTTAAACCCTAAAGGCCGCAGGTGTTTGTGAGCAGTTTCGCACCTCCCCACGTCATGTCCATGCAGACCCATTGTTTCAAACAGCCATCTTTAAAACAGGCAGTGGTTTATATTGGCCAACAGCAGTAACCATTATATAATCCCTTCAATGCTCATTTATTTCAAGCAGAAACAACTGCTTTCTCATTAAGGTTCATTCAGTATTGAAGTAAAACGAACACCCTGATATTGTAGCATTTTCTGCATAATTAATACAAAGCTGATCTAGTTTGTAATGCACATCATGTCATCTGTTGCAAACACTTAGCAGCTTTCGAGTCAAAATTAGAAAGCTCTGGCAATTTAAAAACATCCTTCAGGCCAAAGTTCTACTATTTTTGTTTGAATTTTACCTGCAAGCAAGTGAGAAGTAGTTCATTCTCTCAATAAATTACTGATACCATTATTTGTTTTTCCTCCTGTTAAATTTAATAAATCCCTATTACAAATTGCTGCAGTATGGAGATCTACAACTTAGTTTGCGCAATACGATTTAGAAGAATTAGAGAAGTCTTATTATAATGAATGCTCTGTTGTCATCAAGCCTGTCAAACGTTAAATTATCCATGCGCATCACAGGCATTTGCGTTCTGTTGGGCATGCTGGTTATATGCCATGGGAACTGAGTTAATAACCTATATAAGGTGTAACTAAATGAGCTTTTACCTCATTGCTAATGTAGTTAAATTGACTATCTAACTAATGAGTAATGCTTATAGTTGAACTGAGTTGAGTTCCTAATAGTAAATGTATATCACTCAAAAGTTGAGCTAACTATCAGTACAGTTCCTTATTCTTGTAATCTTGCCCAGCACTTTCTTCCTGTGGTTAATTATTGATCAACTATGTGAATCTTCTGAACATTATTTGTTCAGAATAATTTTAATTTGCTCTCATTTAATGAGACAATAGATTTACAGACACCACCTGGTTCCTGGGTGCATATACAGTCTCTTCAGTTAAGCGGTCAGCTCCTCAGATTAAAGTGACAGTGCTGGAGCGGTCAGCTTCAGCTCTGAAGTTCAGTAGCTGGTTAGTGGACTATAATTCACTTGGGAAGGTTTTACTAACAGTAAAATATTGCACTTGTCCTGTTACAAAAATCCCATCTGCTCATGATCTTTAAACTTCAGAGCTGCAATTTGCTGCAGAAAGGTACAGGGTCCTGAGTGAGTCCCAGCAGATGGCTGCAGGAGAAAGGGGTTTAATTTAAGTTTGTGTATATCTGTTTGGTGTTGATTTGGTTACATCATAAACCTTGAGTGATTTGTTTGGAACTTTGCCCACTACAAGGAATCCAAGTGTATTTCTTTTGGTTCAGTGACTTTGGGGTCCTTCAGAAGTGGCTGTCTTTGAACTGGGATCAAGTCATGGGTTTTAGTGTTGTGATAAGGTGTTGAGGGAGGAGCATGCTGTGGTTGGCAATCTCTGGAAGTGATGAATAAAAATGTGATGCTGATGATCTATGTATTTGTAGTGAGGTTCAGAGCCCTATCTGTCAGTGAGTATTTTCCTTTTCTGGAGTGTGTGCACAATCCAACGCCCCCACTCCCACCCCGTCTAACCCCACACCACCATCAGGTTATAGTGTGTGGGACCGCAGTCAGTAGGATTGACCCATTGAAATGCAGGCGTTTGTCTGACCTTATGGTCTGGTTTTTGCAGGTATTTTGATCACCACCATTGCTTCAAAGGGAGAGCTGCAGGCTTGGCCAGAGCTTCTGCCTCAACTCTGTAACCTGCTTAACTCTGAGGATTACAACACCTGTGAGGGAGCCTTTGGAGCTTTGCAGAAGATTTGTGAGGATTCATCAGAGATGCTGGATAGCGATGCCCTGAATAGACCTCTCAACATCATGATTCCCAAGTTTCTGCAGTTTTTCAAACACTGTAGTCCTAAAATCAGGTAAGAATTTATTAAATCCTATTGCTCAACTGTGAAAGGTTTATGTGCTGGAGCAGCAGGGGTCATAATTCACATATATCCCTCTCTCTCAGGTCCCATGCAATCGCTTGTGTGAATCAATTCATCATTGGCAGGGCCCAGGCACTGATGGACAATGTCGACACCTTCATTGAGGTACGGTGTTTGAGCATTTGAGTAATAGACTAATGGCCACTGTCCCAGTCAGCCATTTGTACATTCCTGACATGTGCAGCAGTGGGAACCCCTGAACTGGTGAGGAAAGTTGGTTAGGGTTGTGCATATGCTCCCTATCGAGAGAATCCTGCTGGAAAGCCTGCATGAGCAGAGTTGACTCTGGCTATGCCCAACAACACACTGGCTCAGGCATGAATAATGGGGCCTAGTGGCTCCTGTATTTCAGCATCTTCAAGAGAGCACAAGTGTGGAAAGAAAAACCTGATTCTGTGGAGATAGATTGGGGAAAAAAATGAACAAATTAGTCTGAAATTCTGTTTTTGAGTTGTTCTGTTGCTTGCAGGTATGAAGTGCCTCGGGATACTTTGCTTTAGTGTTTTGTTTGAAATTATTTCCTTTTGATTCCGAGCTGTGCGCTTCTCCAATGCAAAATGATGCATCCTCTTGATGACATACTGGGAGAATTGTGCAATGTTCAGGATGCAGCAAGAGTTTGCTCCCTCCAAAGTTTCTTCCAGACATTCATGTTATTAAAGGGGAGATACATTTTTATTTACATGTCACAATTCAATTATTTTAATTGAATATTAAAAGGTGTATGCACATCGCAACTGTCTCTGCTGACTGTTTAGCTTTCAGCCCTCCATGTGACAGGAAGGAGCTGCAATATTGCTAGTTGACCATACTGTGTAGGAAAGATACACTTTCTTCTTCCTTTGCTCTATTTATTTTTATTTAACGTTTTTTAAGTTTCATTTTATTTCTCCTTGGCTGCACCTTCAATTGAAGCTAGTGCCCACACTGGGAAAACTGGCCTGCCTTTGTGTAGAAGTGGAGAGACCAATTGTGTTGAACGTGCCCTGACTGACTCGTGACACGACCTGCATGGGTAACTTAATTGGATACAGATGTAAAAGACAGCATTAAAATAAAATCAGCCCTTAGCAAGCCATTGGGGTTCAGAAAGTAACCGTAAGGTCCCTTGTATAGCATTTTCAGGATTGGGCTATGCTAAAACAAAGTTCTGATTTATTTCCTGCAGCACTTGTTTGCACTGGCAACAGATGATGATTCAGAAGTGAGGAAGAATGTGTGTCGGGCGCTGGTGATGCTGCTAGAGGTTCGGATAGATCGTCTTATCCCACACATGCACAGTATAATCCAGGTATGTATCTGCATTGTGTGTAGTGAGATGCAGGTAGTGCTCACACGATCCAGCTCTGTAGAGATACGTGTCTGCTGAATGAGTGTACACGGTATAATTTAGGTCTGTGTATTGGTCCTTGGTTTTAGACTTAGTTTGGCAGCTGGGGTTCTGTAATTGTCGACCTATTTGTTCTGATTGATCGGTTAGACCATAACACTGGGAAAAACAAGTTAATCGCCAATAAATTCCATATCAAATAACTTCAGTTCATTGTGATTTGGAAAGAAAAGCTCCAACATTTTGTGCCAGATCAATAAATGATTTAGAAGTATAGTCACTTGTTAGAGTTGACATGATCCAGCAGCAGTGAGCTGACTGTCAAACTGCTTTTGATACTGAAATTTGACAGAAGAACAATGGCCAGGGCAGCATGATAACCTAGTTCAGAATTATCACCCATGTCATGTACCGAACCTGTGAAACCATTAGACATAGCTGCAGTTTAACATCTCATCAGAAAGACCGCACCTTGGGCAGAGCATCTCTCTTTTTGGTACTGTCTTGCCATGGCATGCAGCATTCTCTGTTACAGTGCTGTTGTCAGTCTAGTTCCTGTGCTCATGCCCTGAAATAGGGCTGAAATTTCTGCCCTTTGGACAGTTCTGCCCAGCTGAGTTATGTAGGCTGGGTTGGAATCATTGACACAGGAGGTTTTTTTGTGGATTTGCTGTAGAGCTGACTTCCTCGTGAGTATTGAGACTTGGAAAGTTCGGTGTATCTTTGAACATGTTTAAGTGGGTCTCTGCTAGTTCCATTGATAAATGAACATCATGGTAACTGAGCCATTGAGAAGCTGGAAAAGTCCAGGTTCCAATCCCAGCCTCCTCTCTGGACTGGCTACAGTTCACCTGTTTATTTCAGAGGAGTAGGATGAATCCACCCCTGTGTAGATGTGTGGGAACAGGGTCAGATGTAGATGTGGTGTCCCTCCCTCATGGGAAAGGTACTGAGGGTGGCCAATGCTCATAGACATGGACATGAACTTGAACTTTACCCAAAAACACCTCCACCCAAACCCCCTGCTGAGTCACTAACTGTTGGTGAGTGCTAGTGAGTAAGCTCTCTCTCTGGGCAGACCCCAGGGTTATGCTGGTTTTCTGGAGCTCACAGTAACTCCCTGTTGTTCTTTTACCTCTAACTCCCAGTACATGCTGCAGAGGACACAGGATGCTGATGAAAACGTGGCATTGGAAGCGTGTGAGTTCTGGCTGACATTGGCTGAACAGCCCATCTGTAAGGAGGCGCTATCAGGACACCTAATACAGTAAGGATCAGTAAATGAGTGGGGATAGTGGGAGCGGACTGCCTTCACAGCAAAGAACTGTTAGTCACACGGATCACGGCCCATCTAGTTCCTCTTCTACCATCCTGCATGTTACAACGAAGGAGTTATTGTCTAATCACAGTGATCAGTCTCTCTCAATGAGTCTACAACAGACCCAGACATGAGGTGTGGAAAACCCCCAGTGGTGGAAAGAGTTGGGAATCATGGGTCCAGAGTTACCTGTTCCTTCCAGGCATACTCCACTCACCACCGTGCAGGTCCCCAATTATTCATAAACCGGGTCTCTGTTATTTTCTGAAATAAATCTAATTTACATTTGAATAAATCAGTACAAATTGCTTCCACTGTGTCCAAAGGGAGCCTGTTCCATAAATTCACTGCTTGCTGACTGTAATTATGCTTCCACAAGTCAGTTGTGCACTTTTCCCCCCCTATGTGTGCAGGACATGGTTTCCTGATTCTGCTAGCGTGAACAAAGTGAAACAGATTCTGGATTATAATATCACAGGAAGTATGAGGTGCACCTTTGAATAAGAGGTGCCTTATCACTATTATCAGATACCCTATCTTTGTGTTCTACTTTGCAGGGTGTTCTTCTTTCTGTTAATAAACAAGATCTGATGTTTTGTCTTTTTTAGATTGATTCCTATTTTAGTGAATGGGATGAAATACTCGGAGATTGACATAATACTTTTAAAGGTGAGAACGCTTAGCTGTTGTAATGCTTTGTGGATTGGACAGTGGGTTAGTTGGTCACCTTTTGGTTCCAAACTCAATCACCAGTCTTGTAAGAAGTGAGTTTGAGGCCAACTTGGAGTTCCTGGTGAATCTTGTTGACAGCTTTGCTGGGAGTTCAAAGGATGACTGGTGAGTAATGGGAAATGGCATGCTAATGCAGTAGACCCGTGTTCTGATATTGGGTTAGTGTGAGGGCATTTTATTCT
Organism: Isurus oxyrinchus; assembly: GCA_026770705.1. Lineage (NCBI taxonomy): Eukaryota > Metazoa > Chordata > Chondrichthyes > Lamniformes > Lamnidae > Isurus > Isurus oxyrinchus. Next base: position 28,930,672 of record JANJGN010000029.1, on the reverse strand, counting down.
GTGCTGCACTAGTAAAATGATCTCTTTCCAAGACTCTACAATATTATCCTTTTATTTGCTGAACTGTGCTGTTATTTCTATTTTGTGCCTATACACCTGTTCTTTCTATTTTGTGCCTGTGTATAGGGTGACGTAGAAGAGGATGAAGCAGTTCCGGATAGTGAGCAGGACATAAAGCCCCGGTTTCATAAGTCCCGCACGGTTACATTGCAGCATGAGGAGGATGCTGCTGAGGAAGATGAAGACTTTGATGATGATGATGATGACACTCTTTCCGACTGGAATCTGAGTATGTTTGTGTAGAGTGACTACTTCCCCAGGAAGTGTCTGTTTACTCATTGAGCCACTTTTTGTGGGGGGTGGGGTGCAGTGCCAAGACTTTGAGCCTCCCACCTGAACTGGTGGGCTAGTGCACCAACCTCTGGTATTGAGCCGTGTTGACTGATCTGTGCTGGGTTAACTGTGCCAAGCTGAAGGGCCCTTCTCCTGCCCTCTTTGAATCACAAGTCAGTACTTTTAGTAACAAAAGAGACAAATGGGAAGAGGGAGCTCATCAGGAAGATGACAGAAGGAACCTTAGGTTTGTAGTTTCCAAACTCGGTACAAGTCTTGTTACCAGGTGGGGTACAAATCATGAGAAGGTGAGAGAATGGACCCTTTCTCCCACAGGACACTTGGAATTGTCCACCACAGCGTAACCTGCCATCTTGTTTGGGTTTATTGTGGTATTGTTTGAGGTCTAGTGTAGGCATTTGTTATGATCCAGTTAGGGACCAGTAACATGTTGTTTAAAGTAGAAAAAGTTTGAAATCTTAGTTACTCACTGGGAGAATAAAGCCAGAAGATTCCATGGTTTTAAACAAAAAAAATAAGCTTTACCATAACCATACAAAGAAAAAAAAGCAATCTGCAATATCTCTTCTACTCTAACGTTTAGAATTAACATGAGGTAAATATGAATTAACAGGCAAACTGTGATCTAACACAACACACTGCAAATTTACATGGCAGACGTGACTAAGATACATCTCTCAGATTACTGCGCAACCCACCCAGATGTCATTGACGCTGAGTCTCAAAATCTCATTAAAACTTTCTCTTCACCAAGTGGGATTTCAACTCTTCACTTTTGAAAATCTAGCCTCCTGAATTCCTTCAAAAGCCACCCTACCTTGGACTGCCTCAACAATTGCTCACCTCCGGATGGTTAAATCTCTCCTCCTGAGACTGTTCCATGTGATTCACAAAGCTGCACTCTTGCCTCTAATTACCTGCACAGTTCTAACTCTTTCACAGATTGCTAACTTCACTGATATGGCGCTGCCCCTTGGTTTCTCTGGACTCCAGTCTCCCAAATGTGCTGAGCTATAAATGTCTCCCAGGGCTTCTCTGAGCCCTATCTGCCTAGCACGGAGCCAATGATCTTCTGCCATCTTCTCAGCTCCCCAGGACTTTTCTGGGCCCTAACTGCACTGAACAGCTCCCAGGGCTTCTGAGAGCTGCAAACCAATAAGGTTCAAATTACAACTGACCACCTCTCCCAGGGAACACAGATAAATTGAAACCAGAGAACCACACTAAGCTCCACCCATCTGCATAATGACATCACCTTTCAGGGTTCACTGGATGCTTTTAAACTGATTTAGCTCTAACTCCGAAAACAAAACATCTCCTCTGGACTTCTTTCCAAGCAGTGTTAGACATCTTATCTCCAGCTAAGTAAGCCCACCTGCTGTTTTATGGCTCCATCTCTTCTATTCTGACTGCATTACACAATCATGGGTAACCTTCTGAACTGCCATTTTCTTTTAGATGTTTTGGCAGTCTGTAAAGCTGAGTGTTTTAGTTACCTTACCTTCACAACAACAATCTTCCCAGAACTAAACATTGCCACTAAGTATTAATATGAACCATTAGCTGGACATTTGTCAGATTGGAGTAGTTTGACCTAATGGTGGGCCTGGTATGCTGTTTACTCTGGAATGGTTGTGTTTGCAAACACACTGGGTGACTATACAGACTCTAGGTTGTGTGACTGTGCTTGTGCACACTGGTGTGTATGTACTGGGTGAACACTGCTCTTCATGCTACTGTTTTCCTGTCAGGGAAATGCTCAGCTGCTGCTCTGGATGTCTTGGCCAATGTTTTCCGGGACGATCTTCTTCCTCATCTTCTGCCACTACTAAAGGGGCTGCTGTTCCATCCAGATTGGGTTATTAAAGAGTCCGGAATCCTGGTTTTGGGAGCAATCGCAGAAGGTATGAAGCAAGAATTGAATGTTGGAAATGTGAGCTGAGCTGAGTGTGAGAGCAGCTCTTAAAGGGGCATGCTCTCCGAGTGCAGAAATCAGTGAGAAAGCCTCTAATGCCTGACGTGTTTGTGCCTGAATTCTGGACAGCTGGTTTCAACTTGTCCTTGTACTGCTACATAACATTCGGTTTATAACTCAGGCTGTTGCAGTTAGACCTAGATTCCACAAGTTTTATAAATGCTTTTTTCCCCCCAATGCTTCAAATGTGCTTCTTTCAGCTCTTAAGATCTGTCACAATACAAGAGTCTGAGTTAATCAGGCACACAACAAGTTGAGCTTTGAATTTGATTTGACCTGATCTGAATCTGTAAGTACAAGTACAGTGTCTCAAATCTGACTATCCAAAAAGCAGACATTTTTTAAGGCTGCCATGCATGAATTTTAATATTAGATGAGTAAAATATAACTTACTGGCTTGTTCGGCTAGGTGTTGCAGTGACGTGCTAACACCCGTCTTTTCCCACACTAAGTGGTCCAAGCAACCCTTGACCTTGACCTGGTCTGAACTGCCCAACCCGAAAACCAGCAAGACATGAAATCTGGCATGGACTCAGTCCTGAAGTCTCTGGTTTTGAGATTCTGTACCTGTAGCATACAATGCACCCTCCTCCTCCTCCAGTTATATCGATCTTGCACCCCTCCCCATATCTATTTCTGTCTATTCCTGGTGAACATATAAATTGGGAGCAGTAGGCCATTTAGCCCCTTGAGCCTGTTCTGCCATTCAATAAGATCATGATCTGATTGTAACCTCAACCCCACATTCCTGCCTACCTGCAATAGCCTTTCACCACCTTGTTTATCAAGAACCTATCTACCTCTGCCTTAAAAATATTCAAATATTCTGCTTCCACCTCCAAAAACTCATGACTCTCTTGCGATATACGGTAGAGCCTGTTAATAACCCCACACAATGTGGATAGTGATCCTATTCATCCTCACCCTGTTGGTTTGTGCTTAATCCTGCTTTATTTCTACCCCTAGGTTGTATGCAAGGGATGGTTCCGTACCTCCCTGAGTTGATCCCACACCTCATACAGTGTCTGCCGGATAAGAAGGCGCTAGTGCGCTCAATCGCCTGCTGGACGCTCAGCCGCTATGCACACTGGGTGGTCAGCCAGCCGCCAGACCAGTATCTGAAACCACTGATGACTGAACTCCTGAAGCGAATCCTGGATGGAAATAAGCGAGTACAGGAGGCAGCATGCAGGTAAATTAGGCCTTGTGTTTTCAGCTCTGTATTGCTTGTGACTCTAGAAGTGATGAATTGTGTGATAATATGTGTATTCATAGTGTCTGAATTGGAGACTGCAGTATCGGTCCTCTGTTATAGAGGATCCTTAGGGTTATTCTGCTGAGGTTTTAGCAGTTGGTGGGGGAGGGTGGTGTTCAAATTTAGAACTTATTCAGTAACAGTGCTACTTTTCACTTCCTGTTTTGAGTGGTTGTAAGTTTCTCCTGACTGACATTGCCAACTCCAATCTGTGTCCCTGACTCTGCCTTTCTTCTTTCTGCAGTGCGTTTGCTACGTTGGAGGAGGAGGCCTGCACAGAGCTGGTCCCATATCTCAGTTACATCCTCGACACACTGGTCTTTGCATTTGGAAAGTACCAGCATAAGAATTTGCTGATTCTGTACGACGCCATTGGTACATTGGCCGACTCTGTGGGACATCACCTCAATCAGCCAGTAGGCAGTTGCTGTGGATCTGACTTTTATATAGTGGCTAGGGTGGGGTCAAAGTATGCAATGCATTGATTTCAAATTCGCCAGCCTGGGGTGCTGAAGCCAATGCATAATTCAGGCAATGTTTTTATTTGGAACTCTTGGGTAAGGGAGCGAGGCCTAAAGGACATTAGCAAGAGTTGTAAATTAACCCTTGCAGCAATGGGCTCCGGCTGCTCACTGCATTTGTCACTCAGCATGTTGCTCTAAATTGGCAGTGTTGGCTCAGGAGGTGCAATTCATTCTCCACCACCTGAAGTTATAGCAGTGCACAGGACAGCACACCTGCTTTTACTGATTGCTGGATAGCTTAAAGCTTTTAGAACTGCCAACACGATATGGCTGACCTGTGGTAATGGAGACCATTTCCTGGAGTCTTTGTTCTGGGTCTTTCTGGCTTGGTGTGCTCACTCCATACATTAGTTTTTGCTTGAATTTTGACTTTTGAGGCTGCAGCTTAAAGAAATTAACTATGTATTGGTGATTGCCTGTTCCCTGGAATCTGACTGAACAAGAGGGAGATGGTTTCATTGTGTGTGTGGCTGCTGTGCTGCTGTTTTACTGTGTTGGAGGGACAAAGATACTTGAGTTCTGCATGCATTAATGGCAGAATGCTCCACTCTGCACCCACAGGAATACATCCAGAAACTAATGCCCCCTCTCATTCAGAAATGGAACGAGTTGAAGGATGAAGATAAGGATCTTTTCCCACTGCTGGAGGTGAGTGTCCATTGAGCGGTATGGTAACCCAGCGACACTTGAGGTAGTGCTGAAGCTATACATGAAGATCAATGGGCTGCATATTCTGTCTCTGCATCTGCAGCCACTAAAAAGCACAGGGTTTAAGTTAATAGAATCCTAGAGCTCTAAAGTACAGGAGGAGGCTATTTGGTCCCTTGTGACTGTAACCCTCTTTGACCCACCTAATTCCTTTCCTCAGCTCTTTAAAACACATCTTTGTTGAATATTTATCCCTCATGCTTTATGAAGTTATGGATTCTGCTTCCACCGCTTTCTGGCCAGGAACTTTGCGTCCTAACATCAAGCTGCAGCAAAATGTCCTGCTTATCATCTCATATTTTCCTGGTGATCTTAAATTGATTCATCTGGTTACCAGTTCACTAACCAGTGGAAAAGTTGTGCCCCTGTCACTCTAATATTGCCTGAATAAAGCATTCCCCCACCCTACCCCAAAAACATTGAAGGTCCAATGTTGCCTGACCCTGCTCAGGCCATCCTTACAGTGCTCTGTACCGTCCTGGTCTCCATCTTATAAAAATGGATATGGAAACATTGGCGAAAAGCACAAAATAGATTTTACCAAACTCTGAGATTACAGCAATCGGGGAAGATTCAACTAGCTGGGGCTTTTTTTATCTTTTTAAAAAAAATAGAGAAGACATAGAGGATACCTAACAGATATTTCCAATTATAAATAGATTGGATAGGATGGAGAAAATTGAAAAGTAGAGGTTTTCAATACAAAAGCAAATACTGCAGATGCTGAAAATTTGAAATAAAAGATCATAACCCCACTCCCATTTTTTTCAGCATCAAAGATAGACCAATCTTTTGTCTCTTTACTTGTCCTATTACCATCTCCTGTTATTTAATCTTTTGCTGCGTTCCACCCTATCAAATCTTTTCCTTTTGTTCTTTCTCACCCCACCTCCCGCCACCCTCCCTGCTTTTCTGACTTTTGTTTCGTAGTACGGAACTTTGAGTATTGCTGAAAGAAAGAGACATGTCTAGGTTATTTGTCTTGTACTCATCAGGACACTCGCAAGAATACCAATATAAGGGGAAAAGCAACAATTTATACTGTATGTGAAGAGGGTGCTGATTGGTTGGCAAGTGGCATTGCCATGGAGTATGCACCACTGATTGTGACTGACAGTTAACTGCAAAGCATTGTTTGAAATTTAAACCAGGCAGCTTGACCCTGATTGGTCAAGGCATTACCCTGAGGAATGAGTCAGCGAATGGCTGTCTCTTTATTTTGTTTAGCTGAAACAGGCACAATGTGTGTACATGTTCTTTCTGTCTGCCAAGAACAGGGCCTTGTGTATTGATATATGTAGCTTCTATTACATGCAAATGTGCCACATTACGAGCCTGACTGACCATCTTAAATTGGTTATAAGTGTAATTCTTAGCGTACTGAGGGTTATTTAGCAAATGTTGTCCAATCACAGAATCACACCTAATGTTGCACACTGTTTTGAGTTTTGCATCTCATGGGCTGGTTGGGTATGGTCTGTACCTTGCTTATTGCAAATAGCAGCTGGGACATGCTGTTTGATGCAATCTGCCAGTGTTTGGGATATACGGTCTATATACCTGGCATCACACTGGCACTGAAACTCATATCCCACATTACTTGTTTGTGTGATAAGCAGAATGTCTTTTTGGCTCAACGGCAGCATCCTGTTATTGGCAAATACCACTCATGTTGCTACTGCATAGTAGCAGTGTGAAACAGCTAGCTTCACCTGTTACTCAAATTTTTGAGATACCTTTCTCTTCTAGTGCAATCTGAGGCATACTGTGCACTTTTCAGGGCTGAAAGTGACGGCCTTAGGCCTGTTCATGAGTTTGCGTGATATACAGGGTGAAATGATCTGATCTGATCAGGGTAGCCATTATCCTGCAGGATGCCTTTGAGCCCTATTTCAACATCAAGCAAATGGCTTGGGCCCTATTTTACATGATTGCCAATAAGACCAATCTTAGCTGTGAAACTAAGAATCCTAATGCGTATATTGAGCAGTGAGGATAGGCTTGTGGTAGATTGTAGTAGAGAATCCCTTGGCAGATTTCTCAACTAGTCTATCAAGGAAGAGTTCATTTGACTGCTCCATTTCATAGGTGAATTGAGCATGGGATGGAGCTCAAGGGGCCTAGGTATGTAGGCCATGTGTACCAAAGACTGGCGGATTGTATCAAGCAGCATGTCCCAGCTGCTGATCGCAATGGGCAGGTACAGACCATACCCAACCAGCCTGTGCTTTCAAACCTCAAAACAGTGTCCAACATTAGATGTGATTCTGTGATTGGACAACATTTGCTAAATAACCCTCAGTATGCTAAGAATTACGCTGGCAACCAATGTAAGATGGTCAGTCGGGCTCGTAATGTGGTGCATTTGTGTGTACTATAAACTACATATATTAATACACAGGGCCCTGATCTTTGCAGACAGAAAGAATGTACGTGCGCTGCGCCTGTTTCAGCTAAACAAAATAAGTGACAGCCATTCGCTGACTCATTCCTCAGGACAATGCCTTGACCAATCAGGGTCAAGCTGCCTGGTTTAAATTTCAAACCATGCTTGGCAGTTTAATTGTCAGTCACCATCAGTGGTGCATTCTCCATGGCAATGCCATTTGCCAATCAATCAGCTCTCTTCACATAAGTATAAATTGTTGTTTTCCCCTTATTGGAGTGTCCTTGTGAGTGCAAGACGAAAAGCTTAGACATGTCTCTTTTTAAGCAATACTTTTTGCTTGCATAAAACCTTTTTCAGTTCTGATGATAGGCCATCAGTCTGAAGCATTAACTCTGTTTCTCTTTCCACAGATGCTGCCTGACCTGAGTATTTCCAGCGTATTGCATTTTTGACATAAAGACGAGATTGTTACTAATAAATCCAATAAGAAAATGGGAATACATTTCTTCACTCAGTGGTTAGAATGTGGAGCTCAATGAAGTTTTAATGGTTTCTAAAGGAAATATATAGTCCATGAAAGAAAAGGGAATTGAAAGCTAAGCTGAAAGGGTGAGATGAGGTAGGATGGAAGGAGACTTGCGTGGAGTATAATCAATAGCATAGACTATTTGGGCTGAATGTTCCATGGAAGTTACATTTTATGCATTACTATTGTCTTTAAATGCTGCCAAAATTGGTGCACTTTGTTTATAGTACTGATCCTCACAAAGCAGGAAGATTGCTAGTTTAACCCTTGGTCAGTGCTGATCACAGCACCAGGGGCTTCTCGGCTTGGAGAGGTACACTACCTGGGCTCCTTGCTCCTGATCACTGTCCAGGAACTCTCCTCTGAAAAGTGTGAATGGAAGTCCTCATTTGGACGACATTGGACATATAAAACTCTCTGTCACGTTCACTTTCACTGCTCCTTTGGTATTGAATCCCAGCCATAGTTAACATTCCAGGAGATGAGGGAATTCAGTTTTTTTTTTGGGGTGCGGTTTTTTTACTGGAAACTGTCATGTTGTAGAGAGTGTTTTATATTGTTCAGTTAGCTTTTGCTGCTCTTTCTGTTGAAGCTTCCATATCTCCTTGACCCCAGGCTGTGATCCGAAGATAAGCTATCTGATGTACAGCCAACGCTAATGGTTTTGTTACAGATGTGGTTACCTTGATGGCTGTTGCTAATGCCCCCTAACTCTCTGCCTTTCATTTGTGGTATCGATATTCATTGCTCTTTATTCTTCCTTAGTGCCTCTCTTCAGTGGCCACTGCTCTTCAGAGTGGCTTCCTCCCCTACTGTGAGCCTGTGTATCAGCGCTGTGTAACACTTGTGCAGAAGACACTCGCCCAAGCCATGGTAAGCTCTTTTTAACTGGCATTTGAATGAGGAGAACATGCATTGTGAAGTTTGATTGTGGGAATCTCTCAATCTGTGAATTTTCTGCACTCGTCCTCATCCAAAGTAGCTTCACAGATTGAGATTCAGTAGTAAGGTACATCCTCGCAGAATGCATGCTGTCTGTAGCTGCTGCAGTGGATGAACTAGTGTGAGCTGGGAATAGTGGCCCAAAACTCCATGGTCTCATCTTCAGCCTCTTTTGGTTTTAATGTAGATTTGCTTGGGTGCTGTTTAATCAGTACTATACTTGAAAATGGAGAGGTGGGCATAGGGGGTGGTTGGGGTCTTTGTTGAAATAGAGATTTGGCTAATAGCTGAGCAGGACCAGAAACCCATACTAACCAAACTGTCAACTTCTATTTTTATTCACTGTGTTGCTGTAGACAGTTTAACTCCTTTGTCTACTGCATATAGGTGGTGTTTGTAGAATCATAGAAAGCTTACAGCAAAGAAAGAGGCCACTTGGCCCATCATGTGCACGCCGACCAAAAAACAAGCCTCCCAGCCTAATCCCATTTTCCAGCATTTGGTCTGTAGCCCTGAAGGTTATGGCGCTTGAGGTGCATATCCAGACACTTTTTAAAGGAGTTGAGGATTTCTGCCTCTGCTACCCTTTCAGGCAGTGATTTTCAGACCCCTACAATCTTCTGGATGAAAGAAACTTTGCTCATCTTCCCTCTAATCCTCTCACCAATCACTTTAAATTTGTGCCCTCCTAGCCATTGACCTCTCTGGCCCTTCCCATCTGCTCTATCCAGGCCCCTCAATCTTGTACATCTCAATCATTCTCCTCTCAGCCTCCTCTGTTCCAAGGAAAACAACTCCAGCCTATCCAATCTTTCCTCATAGCTGTAATTTTCCAGTCTTGGCAACATCCTCATAAATCTCCTGTACCCCCTTTAATGCAAGTACATCCTTTTTGTAATGAGGTGACCACAACTGCACACAATACTCAAGTTGTGGCCTGACTAATGTTTTACATAGTTCCAGCATAACCTCCCTGCTCTTAGTTATTAGCCAAGGCATAAAATATGAAAGGGTTCCATATGCTGCCTTAACCACCTTATCAACTTGCCCTGGGATCAGGAATCTGTGGACATTCATGCCAAGGTCTCTCACTCCTCTACACTTCTGTCTCCCTGCATTTATTGTGTATTCCTTGCCTTGTTTGACTCCTCCAGATGCATCACCTCTCAATTCTCTGGGTTGAATTCACTTTGCCACTTTTCTGCCCACCTGACCAGTCCATTGATGTCTTCCTATGGTACAGCAATCCTCCTCACTATCTACTGCATGGCCAATTTTTGTGTCAACTGCAGACTTCTTGATCATTCCCTTTGTGTTTACGTCCAAATCATTAATCTAGACGACAAAAAGCAAGGAACCTAGCTCTGAGCCCTGCGGAACCCCACTGGAAACAGCCTTCCTGTCACAGAAGCACCTGTCAGCCCCTACCCTTTGTTTCCTGTCACTGAACCAACTTTATATCCAGCTTGCTACATTCCCCTGGATCCCATGGGTTTTTTTTTTAAACCAGCCTTCCATGTGAGACCTTGCCAAAAGCCTTCCTAGAATCCATGCAGACCACATCAACTGCACCATCCTTATCAATCCCCCTTTGTTACTTCCTCAGAAAAATTCAGTTCAGTTAGTCAGACACAAGCTTCCGTTAACAAATCCATGCTGACTATCAAGGATATGCTGACTATCCTTGAACCTTGTCTAAGTGACAGTTCTATCCTGTGTCTCAGCATTGATTCCAATAATTTGCCCACTACTGAGGTCAGACTGACTGGCCTGTAATTATTCAGTCTATCCCTCACTCAATTTTTAAACAAAGGTACAATGTTAGTAGGCCTCCAGTCCTCTGGCATCTCACCTGTATCCAGTGAAAATTGGAAAATGATGGCCAGATCCTCTGCAATTTCCTCCCTGGCTTCTTTTAACAGCCTGTGTTATGTTTAATCTGGCCCTGGTGATTTATCTACTTTCAAGGATGCTAATCCCATTAATACTTCCTCTCTCCCTATGTTTATCACACCCAATACTTCATACTCTTCCTCCTTAACTACAATGTCTGCATCATTTTCCTCTTTTGTGAAGACAAATGCAAAGTATTCATTCAGAACCATACCCACGTTCTCCTCCTCCACACATAGGTTATCTTTTTGGTCTTTTACAGGCCCTGCTCTACCCTTGGCTACCCTCTTACTCTTAATACATTGATAAAAACATCTTTGTGTTCACCTTGATTTTTCTTTCTTGCCAACGTTCTCTTTACTTTCCTGATTTCCTTTTAGATTTCACCCCTCCACTTTCTATATTCCCCTCAGTATTGAGTCCTCAGTATTGGATATAAGTTTTCCTTTCCTACCATTTTACCCTTTAAGCCCCTTGACATCCAAGGGGCTCTCGATTTGGCTGTACCACCCCTTTCTTTGTGGGAACATGTTTACCCTGAACCCCTTGGATCTCCCCTTTTGCCTCTCACTGCTCTGACACTGGTTTGCATTCAAGTAGCTGCTTCCAGTCCACTTTTGCTAAATCACTCAGCTTAGTAAAATTGGCCTTGCCCCAAATTGGAACTCTAACTCCCATTCTATCTTTGTCCTTTTCTATAATTATGTTAAAACTAACTGAATTATGATCACTACCATCAAAATGCTCTTTAACTGTCACTCTTTCCAGCTTCATTTCCTAAAACTAAGCCCAGACCATGCTCTCTCTTGGACTTGCTACATACTGGCCAAAAACGTTTTCCTGAATGCACTTTAAGAATTCTGTTCCCTCTATTCCTTTCACACTAAAACGATTGGTTGGGAGGGCTGATGTGAAATGTGGAGTGATTCTTTTGCGTGGGAACATGAGATGCTGACACCTACCTGGCCCTGTTGGACCTATACTGGTTTCATATGAGGGCAGTAATCATCGTGCACCCCAAAACCAACAGCTGATGCTCACCCTCATGTACTTTGCATAATTGTAGACTACCTGTTTCCCACTGATAGATTTTTGCTCTGGCTGTTTCCAGATGTATAACACGCAACCAGATCAGTACGAGGCTCCAGACAAGGACTTCATGATTGTAGCACTGGACCTGCTGAGCGGCCTGGCGGAGGGTTTGGGTGGTCACGTTGAGCAGTTGGTAGCACGGAGCAACATCATGACCCTTCTTTTCCAGTGTATGCAGGTGAATGAAAAGGAAACTCAGACTTAGATTTCTATAGGGCCTTTTGTGACCTCTGGATTTCCTAATGTGCTTCACAGAGCGTGTAGTCACTGTAATGTAGATGACCAATTTTCACACAGCAATATCACAGATAAATGACAAGCTAATTGTTCTTAGTGTTTGTGTAAAGGTAAACAACTCTGCAAAGGATCTGAATCGGAACATGCTGAACAACCTTTGAACTTTTTTATGTGTATTACTGATAACCTTTTAAATCTATTGTCCTTTGTGTGCATGTGGCTGTTGGAGGGTTACTGTGAGGTGCATACACTTGCTGTGAAGGAACATAGACTTATGCCACCCATCTGTTCTGTTTGAACAGTGCTGAGCAGTAAAGCATTCTCCAGGACTGTAGGAGAGCTCAGCTCTTCCAGTAATGCTAAGATATCTTTTTATAACCACCCAATGAGGTCTTGGTTTAATGTCACACCTGAAAGACAGTGCCTCCCTCAAAACTGTGCTAATTTATGTGCTCAAGCAGTGCTTGAAGTGTTGACCTCTGGCTGCAGTGAGAGTGCTACCATCAGCGGTCTGTGAAAAGGTAACCTTGCTGCTGTGGCTGTCTGAGCCTGCACTGGGTGAATAAATTTTTGAAGATGAACTTGTGATGGCTGGACGAACATATCATCTGATCTCGGCCCTACTATGTGGTCTGAACTATTCAATGCTAGACAGCACCTTCAAGTCTGTCTCATAATCTGGTCTGAGCATTAGTCCTGAGGAGTGTACTCTTAACCTGGTTGTGCAGCCCAGCTTAACTAGATCAAAAACAGAAACAAATACCTGGAAAAACTCAGCAGGTCTGGCAACATCGACAGAGAAGAAAAGAGTTGACGTTTCGAGTCCTCATGACCCTTCAACCGAACTGATACAGATAGCTCTAGTGGGGGTGGGGTGAAGGAATACTAAAAAAGGCTAAAAGGTAGAGATAAAACAAAGGGTGGAAATACATTTAAAAATAATGGAAATAGGTGGGAAAAGAAAAATCTATATAAATTATTGGAAAAAGCAAAAAGGAGGGGGAAGAAATGGAAATGGGGTGGTGATGGAGGAGAGAGTTCATGATCTAAAGTTGTTAAACTCAATATTCAGACCGGAAGGCTGTAAAGTGCCTAGTCGGAAGATGAGGTGCTGTTCCTCCAGTTTGCGTTGAGCTTCACTGGAACAATGCAGCAAGCAAGGACAGATGTGGGCATGAGAGCAGGGTGAAGTGTTGAAATGGCAAGCGACAGGGAGGTCTGGGTAATGCTTGCGCACAGACCGAAGGTGTTCTGCAAAGTGGTCACCCAGTCTGCGTTTGGTCTCTCCAATGTAGAGGAGACCACATTGGGAGCAGCGAATGCAGTAGACTAAATTGAGGGAAGTGCAAGTGAAATGCTGCTTCACTTGAAAGGAGTGTTTGGGCCCTTGGACGATGAGGAGAGAGGAAGTAAAGGGGCAGGTGTTGCATCTTCTGCGGTCGCATGGGAAGGTGCTGTGGGAGGGGGTTGAGGAGTAGCGGGTGATGGAGGAGTGAACCAGGGTGTCCCGGAGGGAACGATCCCCACGGAATGCTGCCGGGGGGGTAAAGTGGACACCCTGGTCCACTCCTCCATCATCCACTACTCCTCAACCCCCTCCCACGGCATCTTCCCATGCAACCGCAAAAGATGCAACACCTGCCCCTTCACTTCCCCTCTCCTCACCGTTCAAGGGCCCAAACACTCCTTTCAAGTGAAGCAGCATTTCACTTGAACTTCCCTCAATTTAGTCTACTGTATTCGTTGCTCCCAATGCTGTTTCCTCTACGTTGGAGAGACCAAACGCAGACTGGGTGACTGCTTTGCAGAACACCTTTGGTCTGTCTGCACGCATTACCCAGACCTCCCTGTCACTTGCCATTTCAACACTTCACCCTGCTCTCGTGCCCACATGTCCGTCCTTGGCTTGCTGCATTGTTCCAGTGAAGCTCAACGCAAACTGGAGGAACGGCACCTCATCTTCCGACTAGGCACTTTACAGCCTTCTGGACTGAATATTGAGTTCAACAATTTTAGATCATGAACTCTCTCCTCCATCCCCATCCCCTTTCCGATCCCCCTTTTTTTTTCCAATAATTTATATAGATTTTTATTTTCCCACCTATTTCCATCATTTTTAAATGTATTTCCATCCATTGTTTTATCTCTACCTTTTAGCCTTTTTAGTATTCCTTCACCCCCACCCCCACTAGAGCTATCTGTACCTTGCTTGTCCTGCTTTCTACCCTTAATTAGCACATTCCTTTAGATAATATCACCACCTTCAACACCTCTTTGTCCTTTTGTCTGTGACATCTTTTGGCTATTACTGGCTTCTTGTTCCAACAACCAACCCCCCCCCCCCCCCTGCCCACCTAAACAAGCTTATATTTCACCCCTTTCCTAATTTTACTTAGTTCTGTTGAGGGGTCATGAGGACTCGAAACGTCAACAGTGCTCTTCTCCGCCGATGCTGCCAGACCTGCTGAGTCTTTCCAAGTATTTCTGTTTCTGTTTTTGTTTTGGATTTCCAGCATCCGCAGTTCTTTACTTTTAACTCCCTGCTTAACTAGATATTGGGCAGTGAAAGGAAACTCCTGTTCATAAAGGAAGCCTGCCTTGCCGAACAGGATGAGGGTGTGCTGGGAGGTTGATGCAATGATCTTTGATCATTATATTATGGGGGTTTGTGACCTGTGCTGCCTTATCTCTCTCTCTCTAGGATACGATGCCTGAGGTTCGGCAGAGTTCATTTGCACTTTTGGGTGATCTCACCAAAGCCTGTTTCCAGCATGTGAAGCCATGTATAGGTGAGTGCAGTCGATATTAAGACACCAGGGCTTCTGTATACCTTCTATTGTATAGAGCTGGTTTCTTACTGGCCTCTTAAAGCCCTGCCATGAGGTGGTAAGAAGGCGGGGGTGAAAGTTTGTGGGGAAACTCTTCAGTGTTTGGAAGTAATTCCTGCTCTGGATGTGATGCATAATGTGTTACTGACCTCTATGATAGTTCATATATTCATGCTGTCTAATCCAGAGTTCCTTTAATATTCTTTTACCTGTCCTCAGGTGCCTGCTGCCGTCCCATTCCTCCCTGTCCAGATGGTGGGCATATGGCCTGTGACTAGCAGCCAGCTGATTTGTGGGCAGCAGGAATGGTGGTTGCCCCTTACCATTGGCATAGCCAAGTTGTCCTTGTACTGAGGAGCTGTTTTAATTCTTGCTCCCGGTGCTGAGCTCAGGATGATCTGGACCCTCAAATCCAGGTTCCAGGTGATCTTGGTAGGGTGGAGAAGATGCAGCTTTATAAAGTGGGTTGAGGGCTGAAATATTTCCCTGTTATTGCTGGATTGATGTGATTTTGTTTTTAACGTCATTCCTCTTTTCCTCCTCCCCATCTCTTAGCTGAGTTCATGCCAATTTTGGGAACCAACCTGAACCCCGAGTTTATTTCTGTGTGCAATAATGCCACCTGGGCAATCGGAGAAATCTGCATGCAGATGGGTGAGTTGCTTTCGGTGAAGTCTGAAGAGCTGGAGGAGAGTGGTGGAGCATTTACTGAATCTTTTGTTTTCATAATATAATCTGACTAGAGATATAATATGGACACTGCTGCATGGCCTAGTGAGATATGGTCTGTCTTAATGTGCTATGAACCCCACAGACCAGAATCCACCAGCTATTGACCTTGGCCTGTGCTGTAAAGCTAACCTCACTTGTGGCTGCAATTGCTTAATCTTGACCTAGGACTTCACATGCACGTTAGGTATTTTTTTGGACTAGGAAATGGATCCTGATCATACCCAGTGACTGGCTCCATGTAAATGTGAGAGGATTGGGCTGAGATTAGAGGTCATCTACATCCCACAGACACTCATTGAGCTTGAGTGAACAATGGAAACTGGGTGAGATAATCATAAACCTCAAACCCATAGACCCAGGCCGATGTAATCATAATCCCTGCCCCAGTGGAACTACCCCAGCAAGGGGTACAATGTGAGGGCCCTTTGATTCAGTGATCTGTAAGAATATCATGGTCACGAAACTTTAAATTGCATACTAATGTGGGAGAGGAATAGCACTGATGAAGAATATAAATTTACTGACTGCACTGTATAGCAGCAACCTAATTTAACAGTAGTAACTTTCAGATTAATGAATTCACTGTCAGCCTTGAAGGGCAGAAGGAATGTTAAGTTTGAACTTAAAAATAGATAACATCCTGGAGAGGGGGAGTGGGTCATCATTGACCATTAATGTAACTGGACTAGCCATATAAATACTGTGGTTTCAAGAGCAGGCCAGAAGCTTGGAATCCTGTGGTGAGTAACTCACCACCTGACCTCTCAAAGCCTGTCCACCATCTACAAGGCACAAGTCAGGAGTGTGATGGAATACTCTCCACTTGCCTGGATGAGTGCAGTTCCCACAGCACTCAAGAAACTTGACACCATCCAGGACAAAGCACCCACTCCACCACCAACGCACAGTATCTGCAGTATGTGCCATCTACAAGATGCACTGCAGCAACTCACCAAGACTCCTTCAACAGCACCTTCCAAACCTGTGACCTCTTATCACCTAGAAGAATAAAGGCAGCAAGTGTATGGGAACATCACCACCTACAAGTTCCCCTCCAAGTCTCAAGCCATCCTGACTTAGAAATATATCCCCATTTCTTCCTTGTTGCTGGGTCAAAATACTAGAACTCCCTCCTGACAACACATGGGTGTTCCTACAATGCATGGGGTGCAATGGCTCCCCACCACCACTCTGAGGGCAATTAGGGATGGGTAGCAAATGCTGGTCTGGCCAGTGATGCTCACATTCCGTGAATATATAAGAAAGAGAATCTTGAAGTGATGAAGGAATGTTTTATAAAACTCCTGTGGAACGCTGTAGTGCATCTTAGTGTGTTGA
Organism: Isurus oxyrinchus; assembly: GCA_026770705.1. NCBI lineage: Eukaryota > Metazoa > Chordata > Chondrichthyes > Lamniformes > Lamnidae > Isurus > Isurus oxyrinchus. The sequence continues at coordinate 28,913,879 of JANJGN010000029.1, read as the reverse complement.
AGATGCTGTAATGCAAGTAATTTTTAATATTCATTCATGGGATGTGGGCTTCGCTGGCTGGGCCAGCATTTATTGCCTATCCCTAATTGCCCTTCAATTACTGGAATATCAGTGGAGGTGGAATCTGAATATTAATCTCCTACCCTGGCAGGTGCTGAGATGCAGCCATACGTGTCACTGGTTCTGAATAACTTGGTGGAGATCATCAACAGACCGAACACTCCCAAGACTCTACTTGAGAACACTGGTAAGCTACAAACTGATGTACATTCCCTGGGGGTCCTGCCCCTGAGCTTGGGATCAAAAATGAGCACATGCATTACCAAAATCAGTCAAACAATTTTCCTGGATTAACCATGCCCACCACTGAGATGCTGACCTCATGAAAGCAGTGTGTAATAAGCATGGTGCCTGAGTGAGTGCAGTGAAGGTTGGAAAATAACCACCGTCATTGAGCTATAGCCAGCAGCTTTGGAATGAGGCCGGCATTCGACTGTGTGAGAACTGGGTGTTGTAGGCACTCGAAGCACCTATACTTCATTTCACAACAGATATTTAATACAATCTCCAGCCCGATGGCGATGCTCCAGGGCATTTTGGAGCAGCTTGGAGACTACTGCCTCTTTCCTTCTGTCCCTACTCTGGAGGCAAGTGCAATGTAATTTTTGTGGGTTTCTCATAATTGCTTTTGGGGCAGGTTTGTTATAAAATCTCATAACTTCCTGAAAATATGCAGCATGGTGGCACAACTTCTGCCATTGAGATTATTGCACTCATATAGCTTCGATAGTGAGCCAATGTCTGTCTCCCTGTTCTGCTACCCCCACCCTGTAAGCCAACCCTTATCTGCAATACATTTCTGCAGCCCCAGTGGTCTTTCATCAAAATAGAAGCCCTTTACCATCTTGAGAGTGTTCTTCTGTGTCCCCCTGAGGATCTGTAGCTGTGACTACCAGGTGAAGCTCACAGGACAGAGCACCAGTGTATTTTATCAAATGGATGGATGAGGTGGTGACTGGCACTTACAACACTGCTGTGATGATTAGAAAAGGCAGACATTTGAATTCTGAACTAAAGAATGTTGAACTTTTCTATTCTGAGCATGTTGACTCTGGGAGAAGCTCTGACTAATAGTGGTGATGCTGTTGGTTGATTTTCCTGTCTCCTCCCCGCAGCTATAACCATTGGCCGTCTAGGTTATGTATGTCCCCAGGAAGTTGCGCCCATGCTACAACAGTTCATCAGACCATGGTGAGTGTTAATTTCTTTTTCCCTCCCTCCCCTCCATTTGGTTCCAGAACCATTCAGTGTTTACAGTCCAGAGGTGGGTTCTCTGACCTCCTAGGTGAACTAACCACTCTGACTTTTCAGGCCAGCCTGGGTCAGTGCTGTGTGCCAGCTTCGCTGAGAGCTGGCCATGGCTGAAACCCAGATCCTGGCATGAGTAGGGTGGAGTTTCACATTTTTCTACATTCGGACTCCCACAGTGTGACTTTGTAATTCCCAGGTGCACGTCTTTGAGAAATATCCGTGATAATGAAGAGAAGGATTCTGCGTTCCGTGGGATCTGTATGATGATTGGAGTGAATCCAGGGGGTGTAGTGCAGGTAAGGAAATGTTTTGCTTTCTGAAGTGTGACTGTCCTGAGTTGGTGCTGAGTTGGTTGATCTCAACCTGAGTGACCATGGTGTTGGATCACTTGGTTAAAGAGGATAGCATCAACCAGGGTTCCTGCTTCTGATTGCAATCTAGTAATTCCTGCAAAATATAGATATTGGGAAGACAGGATTGGCCTCATCTAGAACGGCTCATGCCGACACTTATTGGGTTCACGTGAATGACTATGTGGGTGCGGTTTCGGAGGGTCTGTGTCTCTGGGACTCCACACAGTTGTGAGAAGCGGCAGAGCTGTGATGATGATCCACAATTCTAGGCATTCTGAGGTATTTTGAGTTAATGTGGAATATTCCTCCACTTGCTGCAGCCCATTTGTCTTTGTCCATTTGCTGATGCCTGGTTTAATATATAGCTGGGCCTTGTACATCCAGTTCAACAGTGTACGAGTTAACAGATTAAAACTGTGCATTTTGTTTCTTGTAGGACTTCATCTTCTTTTGCGATGCTGTTGCTTCATGGGTGAGTCCAAAGGATGACCTGCGTGACATGTTTTATAAGGTGGGTGTGAACTCTGTCCTCTTTCCTGCACTTCCACTTGCCCACAACCAAACACTGCAGCTACTCCAAGTGGCAGATACTTCCTCAGCATTTGAACTGTGCACTGATGTGAAGTGTTGATGTTGTCAGGTGGGATGCACAGCACGATGGCAATATACTCAAAAACCAGCCAGGAACTCGTTTGTCCCTTCACTCTTACTATGGTGGATATGGTGTTTAGCGATCTAATCTCTGGATTGGGGGACTTTAACTCACATCAACACTTCAGCATTTCTCTTGGCTTTATCTTGTATGGCATGCCTTTGGGGTGGATGTTTCTGGGTCTCTTGGAAGCTCTCGGCCTTGCCCAAGTGAAGAATCTTGATGTGTACGTTCACGGCACCCAACTCTTCCTCTCTCAACTGCTGCATTGCCTCTGTGATAAAGTGCTTGTCCCATGTGGCACGTTGAATGAGCTGAAATGCCCTCCAATTAAATATCAGGAAGACTGAAGTTATTGTCCTCATCCCCACCTGTTTCCTGGCCATTCCAACCCACTGTTCGAAACTTTGGTGGCCTATTTGAACAGGAGCTGAACTTCCCCATATCCTCTCGATCAAGATAAACTGCTTCCACCTCTGTTCATTCTTTGCCTCTGCCCCTAAATCAGCCTTTCTTCTACTGAGTTCCTCCTGCCTCCAAACTTCAGCTGCTAAGACTATAAGCTGTGAAGTTTCCTCTCCAACTTGCTAAGAAGCTGCTGAAGCATTTGGTCACTTGTCCTAATGTCTTCACCTCTGGCTTAGTTTTAATTATACTGATTACACTCTGGTGAAGTGCACTAGGACATTTTACTACATTAGAGATAGTTATATACATTCAAGCTGGTGTGTTGTTCCTGGCAGCCAAGTCCCTTCCAACATAGGTGAGTGATGAGTAATCCAGTACAGCGGTATTTAGGCCTGTTGAAGGCTCTCCCATGCACCAGTGCACAACTCGTGGTACAGACTCAGGATTGAAGCAGGAAGCCTGTAGTACATATGGGTGACTGTTACATTGAATGATGCATTTACCCTGCTTTCAAATTTGTACTACTTGCTACAGTTAAAGCCATGGGAAGAAAGGGGATGTTTATCCATGATGCTTTTTGTCTTTATTCACTTGTATTACTGCCAGAAGAGCTCAGTGAATGATGACGTTTCACAGAGACTTATTATTTGCTACTTTCTAACATTGTGGTTGGTGTTTTTCGTCTTGTAGATCCTGCATGGCTTCAAGGAACAAGTTGGTGAGGAGAACTGGCAACAATTTTCAGAACAGTTCCCACCACTTTTGAAGGAGCGGCTGTCTGCGTTCTATGGCGTATAGCTGAAATTAAGGGACACAACGTCAGGTGGGCATCCTGAGATCAGGCATAGGTTTGGGTTTGTCCTGAGGAGTGCAGTCAGGCTTTTCTCCAACAGGCAGCATCTCCCTGACCCAACTTGTTCACTTTGAGATCCTTTGGGATTTGGAGTGTTGTTGGAAGCTGTCTCCTCTCCTGGTGTGTGGTTCATGTTCTTTCTCTGCATTGGGCTAGAAAGCACAGCCTTCTCTTCAAGGGATTTGAAGTGGGAATGAGGTTGGGAAGTTTTTGCCCCCCTCCCCTATTCACGTTCTACTCCAGTGCTGAAAAGAATCTCGATGCCGGGCACTGGTCTGTCCTGGCAGATTGTGAACTGGCGGAGATTCTGGGCACTGCTAAGGTCTGTTTTGGTGAAGTGGGGAGGAACAATTATTGTGCAGCTTAATTGTGGAATTTAAAGCTGATTCATTGACTGTTAGAGTCCTTGTGATTACTTTGAATGCTATTTATTAATTTCTGATATGCTCTGGGTAAATACTAAAATGTCTCTCTTTTTCTCTCTCTCTCTTTCATCAGGTTTCTGTTGCTGGGAGGGCTACTGGGAAATCATCCACATCTAAGAGTTGCACTGCCCTGTCATTGGGGGGTTAGGGTGGAGTTGGTGGGACTAAAAACACGCCCCCTTTCTCCGAAAATATCGGGGGAAAAACAGCCTCTAAACCAGAGCAAACTGGATTAATTCGGCAGCAAGATCTGGTACGCCTTCTTTCTGAAGAGGGAATCTGCCACTACACACGGGACATTCCAAAGATCCCGAGGGTCAAATCTCTCAGTTGGACAACTCGGGAGGGGGCAAAGTGTGGGAAATTTAGGAAAATAAATTAAAATATAGGCAAGCGTAGTGAAGAATTCCACAAGATTAATAAAATCAGCTAGAATCAATCGGCCTTGTCCATCTAAATTTGGGACATTACAAGCCTGATGCTTGTGCCGTGGTTTAAGGGTAGAAGTTTTTAAAATTAAAAAGAAAACAAACTTTTTTTAACACATTAAAACTAGAAAGCATACCGAGCTTTGTACTGTCGCATAGATACCCCAGCAGTCGTCAAAAAGAGAGTCACTGTTTAAAGCTAGACTGCATGGAGGTGAGCTGTAATAGTCTAGTGATCTCTGAATAGAACGTAATGAGTGGTAATGTGTGTGTGTAGATCAAGGCTTCACTATCTTTTCCGATTGGGTTGTAAAGGATCGTTCCAATGTGGACCGACGGTCAGCCTTCCGCTCCCCTCGAGAGGCCGGAAGTGGGTAGGAGAGGCTGGTATGAAAGCCTGTACCTTGATACTGTAATGAAGCATGTCTGTGCTGTCATGCTGTGGCAATGCCCTGTCAAACAATGAACTATTTGGGTTTGTTTTTTTTGTGATAATGTGCTGCTGCGTTCTCTTGTCGTCTTATCCATAAAACGGAAGTGTAAACTAAAATGGCAAGTGGTCAAAAAGAGAAAAACCCAAACCTTTTCTAAAAAGACTTAGTTGCACTTGTGACCTTTTTTTTAAAATATTAATAGTTAGCTCCATGTAACTGAACAATTTGACCCGTGTGCTGCATTGGACACTGGTGAAGAGTTGACTTTTGACTGGATAGACCTAGGAACTGACCAGTCCGTAGCTGCTGTATTGGAGGATGGGAGAAGCACAAGTGTTGAATAGCTAGTAATGACAGCAAGGAATTGGAGCTAGAGAGGGCAGTTGCAACATTGCTGGGGATGGGTGGAAGTGTTGGGTGGGGGGTGCCCAGGGTGTGTTTGGTGGTGCAGTATATTTACTGTGGCATCCCTTTTAATCAGTGCATTGACAGGGATTTCATGTTCCCAGATTAAACCCTTTCAATTAGAATTTTTGGCAGTTTGTTTCCGATCTTAGTCATTGGTGTCAAACGCATGTTGGAATTAGATTTCATGTTGGAAGTGCCCTCCCACCCTCTCTCTAAACTTGCTCTCACCAAAAGGATACAGATGGTTTCCTGCTGTTTTGATCACCCCTGTGGCAATTTGTCATGGTAAAAACCTGCAGACTGAAGACCAGGCCTGGAACTGACGGACACAGCCCTGTTATAACAGCCCTGAGAACCAGTCAGAGTGTGATGTTGGCTGGTAGCTGCTTGAAGTGACATGTCTTTCCCCTCTCACGATTAATCAGCAATGTTACCTTGCTGATCAATTTGAGTGATTATTGAAACATTTTTGATGCAAATTCAAATGCACCTGTGTAATTCCTGGATCAATATTCTGAAAAGATTTCTGCTCCCTGATTCCATTCCCCATTTTTTGAAATGGACCTTCTCCCTCTATGTTGGTCACCACTGATCAGTTCCGTGGGGCCCACAGGCTCCCAGTGTCTCCTTTGTTTGTATGAACTTTGACAGTCTGTGCTGCTCTGTCTTTGACTCAACCCCCGCACATGCGCACAAACACATGCATGCTGTCAGGGTGTTATAGTAGCCAGGATTGGGACAAACCATACAGAGGACCTCAGACTGAATCGCCTGTATGAATTGCTGTCGCAATTGTTGAGCTGTAGCTCGTCCTGAGCTAAGGTGTGGGGGAGGAGTTCCTCTTTCAGTGCAAGGTTCTGTAACAATTCCTGCATGTACTAATTTCAGCTAGCATCTTTTGTCCTCACTGAAAATGTTTGGCAAGTTCTTAACTATTCTTAACAATTGAATGAGCAATTCTGTGTATGGTTTGACTTGGCTAAATGCTACTCATGTCTCCAACATCCATCACTGAGTTGGCGAGAGGTGGCGATGCCCTGTGCCTCATTCTTATGGTGTCTCAAATAAGCTGAGGTGTCTGCCATCCAAGTCCAGTCATATTTTTAATGAATGCTGATGTTGGAAGGTGAAGAATGTGCTTTGGCGATTGTAAGCGAAGGGGCTGTAATGGGGGCATGGAGTTGTGTGTAGAGCATTGTCAGTGGTACATTTTCACAACTGCACACAACATTGGGTGAAGTTACGGACCATGTTGACCCTTGTGTTCAAAGGACCTGATGTTGGCAGGATGGGGCTTGTTCCTAATCGCTTGTTGTTATGTGGTGAATGAGGAAGAATATTGGGCTGCTTGTGTTCACCGTCTGGTTCCAATCCTCGCTGCAGCATGCTGACTGAGTTTTCTGTTTCTTTGTCTATCTGTCTGTAAAGAATGGGCATTTCATTCCTTGTATTTTTTAACCTTGTGAGGGACCTCCAACTCCATTCTTTTTGGTTGATGTCATAGATTTGAACTTCCTACAAACATTCCCAGAAGGAACACCTTCCCCATTGAATAGAATCATACCACTTGGACATTTTAATTGTTTATGGAGCAGTGTCTGGTGTCAGGCATGGTTGATGCTGGCACTTGGCTGCTGTGACAGACCCTGGAACTGCCCTTGAAGGAATGGTGTAGCATTTCCACCAGACTGGAGTAACAGGAACCACCTGCAGTTGACTGGGATTTTATTGGCAGTTGATAGGTATGGAATTCCCTATGGGAGAAAGAAATGACACTGTGATAGCCCTGATCTCTCAAAAGTGACCCAAAATCTTTTTTTGTGAACAGACATCAACAGTGGGAAGATGTCCTTGTTTTGTGTTGGTTCCAAGGAACCCTGATGAATTCTTTGCTTGATATTCCTGCCAGTCGATTGTATGTTTATGTGAGTCTATTAATTTATTTAAGTTTGTGTTTAGCTGATAGCTGTGGCCCCTCACAGCACTGAGGTGAGAGTGAGCATTATAGATAAATGAATCTGTTCAAGGGTTCACGGTGCTCGTTTGCCTGACCTCTGGAAGCAAATGGTTGGATTTACCTGGCTGTACCTTGGGGCTGTCTGACTAGCCACTTCTGGGCTGTGAATGTTGCATGCGCAGTATGGTGCTTATCTTAAATATCATACATAGAAATAAACAGCATTGTATCTTTGTCATGCTAATGTAATCAAAATGTATCCTGAGTATATCCTGGCAGGTGATGGAGTGGGGAGGGGGAGTGGTTTGTTTCAACTGAGTAACTGAGGTTTTATTTGTCTCTACTCACTGTCATTTCCATGGGAAAGGAGGGAAATCAAAACCTTTTAACAGGAGTTTACTGGCTGAAGGGGTGGACCTTGATGTGCTGCTGCTGCAAACGGATGGAACTGGGGCAAAGAGAAGGTGGAACCCCCTTCCGCATGGGATTGTAGAGTGGTTGCTCATCTGGCAATGATGAACTTTTCCAGGGAACTGAGATATGTTTATTTGTAACAGTTCCGTTGTACCATTTTAATTTTTTTTATACAAAGACGGTTGAAATATCTTGTCCATATTGAATTCTCCCCACTTCTTGCCTCCCCCACCCCTCCTCCTCCTTGCCCCCCCTCCTTGCCGCTACCCCGCCAATCCCCCTTATCCTCGCCACTCTCCTCGCTGCTACCCTCCCACCCCCTCTCCTTCCCCTCGCCACTGCCGCTCTTCCTCGCTGCTACCCCCAATCCTCCTTGCTGCTACCCTCCCACCCCCCTCCTCACCGCTGCCCCCCTCCTCCTTGCCGCTGCACTTCTTCCTCCTCCTCCTTGCTGGCCCCCCTCTCTGCTGTTCCTTGCTGAGAATCACTTTGTGCTGCAGGATGTGGGGTGTGTTGGTGTCACTAATACTACTTGCAGTGGCTTATAAGAAACGGTTTAACATTTTTAAAATATCCTGTTGATGATAAATTGAAGTTCAGTTTATCCAGAGAGAGAAAGCTAACCATATTTAATTCTTCACTGCTTTTAACAGTCTCAATTAGTAGCATTTTTTGTGGGATTGAGTTTACAAAATGGATTGTGTGAAGGAAGAAATACTGTCATTAAACTGTGAAAATTGGTTCAGGCAAAGGGAGTATCTGAGAACAGGCTACAATCTAGTCCACTGCCCTTTGCCATTCCCTGCTGACTGTTCTTGCCACCTCCTTACTGTATTCAGGTGGTAATTCCTATTGCCCACTCCTTCTTGGCTGCCACTACTGGGAAAATCCAAGCATTGAGCTCTGTTGAAACACCACTCCTTCACTAATACTATTTAGAGTCTTTGATCCTGGTAATTGGGTGCAGCATCAAGAGGAAATCATTGTGTTTAAACTCATGGCTGTCTGGAGAGTGAGGGGTTGGGTTGGGGGGGTACTAGAGCAAGGCTAGCCTGAACAAAACAACCACTGTCCACACCAGTGCACAGGCAAGATTGCAAAGATGTAATTTTGTCAGGGAAAGTCTTCACCACATTAGATGGGTGCTGAGTGAGCATTGGGGGTGTGTGGAGGCAGGTGCCAGTCTTCACATTAGGTGGATGCTGAGGGGGCTGTATGCCTTGAAGGATGACCTGTTTCTCAGATGCTCTCATTGCTGAACTTTTTTGGCTCACTGAATTATCCCCTCCCTCCCTCCCTCCCTCCCTCCTCTCTTGTACCAGTGTTGTGCTGCTGTTTCCTTTTAATTTGAGTTGTATATTTGTAAACGTGCAGTGTGTTTCCTGTAATGCAATCAGTGTAATGCCGGCCGCTTGCACCTTTGCTCAACTGAGATTATTTTCTCATTTTATGTATAAATTTGCTTTTCTTTTCTTATGGACTAAAATTGATTTCTCGTGACTCTATTTTGTATCTGTCTTGTGTTTTTATTCCTGTTTGTATTATGAAGAATAACGATCTCAACATTGTTTGGGGTGCTCTTTTCTCTCTTCTTTCTCCTCTCTCTCTCCCCTCCTCCTTTCTCCTCCTCTCTCCTCTCTCTCTCTTTCTTTCTCTCCTCTCTCTCTCACACACACACCCTTTCTCCCTCTCCCAGCCGTATTGGCCATGAGGCCACTTGTGAGTCTGCACCTGAAGGTTGTATCTTTATGGTGTGAAGTTGAAGCTCACAGAGAAACAGGTCATTGACCTGAAATGTTAATTCTTTCTCTCTGCAGAGATGCTGTCTGACCTGCTGAGCATTTTCTGTTTCTATCGGGAACCGGTTGGGACCTGGGATAAGATCTGTCTGACTAGAGAAGAACAATGATGAGCAGAAGGCAGCATTGTGCATTTCTGACCTCTGCTTGTGTCAGATGTTGTTACAGCCAAATGGTATCAGAGTTCAAAAACTGCAAATTGCTGCATTCTACCCTTCCAGCACCTGACGTAAAGCTGCAGTGACAGTCAGCCTGCAGGGGGAATAATCTCTTGAGATCTGAAAGTGCTTCCAAGTCAATGGACTGCTGGTGTTAAAAGCAAAATACTGTGGATACTTGAGATCCAAAATAAAAACCAAATGCTGGAAAAATTCAAGCAGCATCTGTGGAAAGAGAAACTGAGTTCATGTTTAGAGTCCAATATGGCTCCACTTTGGAACTGCAGGGAGGTAGGAATGTGATGGGTTTGATGCTGTTGGTCAGGTAGAACAAAATCATGGAATTGTTACAGTGTAGAATGAGGTCCATTTGGTCCATTACATCTGCACTGGCTCTCTGAGCAATTCACCTAGTACCATTCCCCTGCCTTCTCCCCATAACCTTGCATGTTCTTCCTTTTCAGATAAGTCTATTTCCCTTTTGAATGCCTCAGTTGAATCTGCCTCCATCACACTCTCAGGCACTGCATTCCAGAGCCTAACTATTCGCTGTGTAAGGTTTCTCCCCCTATCACTTTTGTTAATTACTTTTAATCAGTGCTCTGTACTTGATCCTTTCATGAGTGGGAACATTTTCTTCCTATCTATGCAGACACCTCAAGATTTTGAATGTGTCTATCAAATCCCCTCTCAGCCGCCTTTTCTCCAGGAAAGCAGTGCACATAAACACACAGGTCCCTCTGTTCCTCCATCCCCTTTAGAATTGTACCCTTAATTTATGGGGGAAAAAATCAAAATGGAGGACAGAGTTCACAGTCAAAAGTTGTTGAACTTGATATTGAGTCCAGAAGGCTGTAAATGCCTAATCAGATGAGGTTCTGCTCCTTGAGCTGACTGGTGTTATCAGGTTAAAAGCATCTGATAGTTTGCACTCAGTAGGATCCACACAAGTAAAATGAATAAGTGGGCAACTGATTTTTTTTATTTGGTCCTGTTGAAAATAATTGAATGTTGAAGACGTTCATGAATTTTCTCGTTTCTCAAATGTTGCAATTGGGCCCATAACAACATTCTAGACCATTGGGACAGGCAGGCATTGTTTCACTTTAACATCCAAAAGACAGCCCAAGGGGCTGACACCCACTGCCGTCTCATTCCAAGGACAGAGTGCTATGATCTGAGCCAAGCTGGATGGTCAGACATTGCAAAGTGCAGCTCCAACAACGCTCAAGAAGCTTGACACCATACAGGACAAAGCAGCCTGCTTGAATGGCACCACATCCACAAACATTCACTCCCTCCACCACAGATGCACAGTAGCAGCAGTGTGTACCATCTACAAGATGCACTGCAGGGATGATGAGGATGGAAGGAGGCTTCGGGTGATTTAGGCAAGTGTGTGTGGGCAAACACATGGCAGATGTAGTATAATGTGGATAAATGTGAAGTTATACGCTTCGGTGTGAAGAACAGAGAGACTATTATTTAAATGGTGAAATATTGGGTGTACAAAAGAATTTGGGTGTCCTTGTACACCAGTCAATGAAAGTAAATAGGCAGGTGCAGCAAGCAATTAGGAAGGCAAATGGTATGTTGGCCTTCATTGCGAGAGGATTTGAGTTCAGAAGTAAGGATGTTTTACTGCAGTTATACAAGGCCGTGGTGAGACCGCACCTGGAGTATTGCTTGCAGTTTTGGTCTCCCTACCTAAGAGAGGATATACTTGCTATAGAGGGAGTGCAGCAAAGGTTCGCTGGGCTGATACTGAGGATGGCAGGATTATAGTATGAGAGATTGGTTCGACTGAGCCTGTATTCATTGGAGTTTAGAAGAATGAGGGGATCCGATTGAAACGTATAAAATTCTAATGGGCCTAGATAGACTGGATGCAGAGAGGATGTTTCCCCTGGTTGGGGAATTTAGAACCAGGGGCCACAGTCTCGGGATATGGGGCAGACCATTTAGGACTGAGATAAGGAAAAATGTCTTCACTCAGAACATGGCCAATCTGTGGAATTCTCTACCACAGAAGCCTGTGGAGGCCAGGTCACTCAGTATGTTCAAGAAAGAAATTTTGGATATTAGGGGCATCGGGGTATGGAGAAAAAGTGGGAATATGGGGTTGAGATAGAGGATCAGCCATGATATTAAATGGCAGAGCAGGCTCAAATGGCTTACTTCCTCCTAGTTTATATGTAACTCACCAAGGCTCCTTAGACAGCACCTTCCAACCCCATGACCTCTACCATCTAGAAGGACAAGGGCAGCAGAAGTTTCCCTCCCACTCACCATCCTGACTTGGAAATGTATTGCTGTTCCTTCACTGTCACTGGGTCAAAATCCTGGAATTCCCCCTCTAACAGCACTGTGGGTGTACTTACACCACGTGGACTGCAGCGGTTCAAGAAGCCAGCTCACCACCACCTTCTCAAGGACATATTAGAGATGGGCAATAAATGTTGGTCTAGCCAGCAATGCCCACATCCCATGAATGAATAAAAAAAAATTTCCAATCGCAGTAGTTGAGGGTAATGGTGGAGCCAGTTAAACTGAAACTAATGTCCCTTTGAGGTATGTGGATTACTATGTTGGTCTGTAATTTGCAAATCCATGTGTTCTCTGCATCAATGTCCAGGAAATGGAGTACAGAGTTACTAACTGCAAAACTGGTGGGAGTGTATGCAAGCTGTCAGTGCCTGGAACTGTGGGATTGAGCCTTGGGTTTGTGTTTGAGATATTAGCTGCAGAGCCTGGGTTCCTGGTCATCCAGTTTTGGAGCAATATTGCCACTTGTAGCAAAGACTGAGATTCAGCTGCTCCAAGCCTCAAATTCTCCTCAATCATTTTTTTTCCACCCTGTTACTCATTGCTACTTGTGTTACTCACTCAGTGACTCCTTCCTGTGGTATTATATTGTAGACTCCACCTAGTGTTTACATTGACGTGCCTAGTCATCAGGGTTGTGTACAAGGTATACAAGAACTAAATATGAAACTTGCACATCAGCTGTTCAGCACTCTCTCAAATTCCTTTTCCTGCCCTTGCTCAGTTGTTGCCATTGCTTTTTGCTAGAGTGTAGGTTCCCTGGGTAATAGTTGCCTGTTGTGTCACTGAGTTATAAAGCTTCTGGCTGTGCCTGTCTGAATCATAGCCAACACACAACACAGTTAGTGATGGAGGAGGTACTTGTGCTAGCTTCATGTGGGTTGAGAGACTTTGGAACTCTCTGCCTCCGAATGTGGTGGAGGCAGGGCCATTGAATATTTTTAAGGCAGAGGTAGATAGATTCTTGTTAGGCAAAGGAATCAAAGGTTACTGGGGTTAGATGGGAATGTGGAAATCGAAACACAAGATCATGAGCCATGATCTTATTGAATGGCGGAGAAGGCTTGAGGGGCCGAATAGTCTACTCCTGCTCCTATTTCTTATGTTCTAACTGAGTCCTTCAAAAATGTACAGTTGCAGCACAACTTGGCTCAATCACCTGTCACGGGAAAATGTTAGCTATTATTAAATAAGTTATAACTTGGATAAGTTCAAGGTAACTAGGTAGAGTCAACATGCTTTTGTGAAAGGGAAATTATGTTAACCAACTTATTGAAGTTCCTTGAGGAAGTAACATGCTGTGGATAAAGGAGAACTGGTGTATGTACTGTACTTGGATTTCCAGAAAGCATTTGATAAAGTGCCACATCAAAGGTTATTGTGGAAAATAAAAGCTCATGGCATAGGTGATAACATATTGGCATGGCTAGAAGATTGCTTCCAGTTAGCCAGCCAGAGCATAGGCATAAATGGGTCTTTTCCAGGTAGGTTCGATGTAACAAATGGCATACCACATGGATCAGTTTTGGGACCTCAACTATTTACAATTTATATAAATCACTTGGATGGAAGGGATGGTTGCCAAATTTGCTGATGAAACAAAGATAGGTAAGTAAGTTGTGAAGAGGACATAAAGACGCTACAAAGGGATTATAGATAGGTTAAGTGGGTGGGCAAAGATCTGGCAAATAATGTATAATATGGGAAAATGTGAAATTGTCCATTTTGGCAGGAAGAATGAAAGAAGCATATTATCTAAATGGGGAGAGATTGCAGTGCTCAGATTCAAAGGGATCTGGGTGTCTTAGTGCATGAATGGTAAGAGGCTAATATGCAGGTAAAGCAGGTAATTTGGAAAGCTAATAGAATGTCGTCATTTATTGCGAAGGGAATTGAATACAAAAGTAGAGAGGTTATGTTTCACTTATACGGAGCACTAGTGAGACTACACCTGAAGTACTGTGTACAGTATTGGTCACTAAATTTAAGGAAGGATGTAAATGCATTGGAAGCAGCTCAGAGAAGGTTCACCGGACTAATACCTGGAATGGGTGGGTTGTCTTATGAGGAAAGGTTGGACATGCTAGGCTTGTATTCACTGGAGCTTAGAGTAAGAGGCAATTTGATTGAAAACTTTAAGATCCTGAGAGGCCTTGACAGGATGGATATGTGAGAATCTAGAACTAGGGGTCACTCTTTAAACATAAGGATTCATGCATTTAAAACAGATGAGACAAAATTTTGAGGGTCGTGAGTCCTTGGAACATGCTTCCTCAAAAGGTGGTGGAAGCAGAGTCTTCGGGCATTTTTAAGGCAGATGTGGATAGATTCTTGATGAGTAAGGGGTGATAGGGGGTAGGCAGGATGCAGATTTGAGGTTACAATTAGAGCAGCCATGACCTTATTAAATGGTGGAGCAGGCTTGAGGGGCCAAATGGCCTACTTCTGCTCCATGCTCATATGAGACACCTTTTTGTCTATGTTCTGTATCTCTGGTCCACATTGTAACACGATCTTTTCACACTGTGACTGACCTGACTCAGCCCTTCTGATAAAATGAGCAAAACACTTCAGATGGTGGAAACCTGAAACAAAAACCAAGAGCTGGAGACAGATGGTCAAAAGTTCTCACTAGAGAGGACAGTTAATTTTTCAGCTCCATAACTGACAACAGGACAGTGACCTGAACTGGTAACTTGAACTCCTGTCTGCAAAAGCTGCCTGACCTGAGCATTTCCACCATTTTGTTTTTATTTGAGTCTTCAAGTTTGGTTTCTTTCTCCCTCCTTTCTTGGGCATTGTATGGTTGGCACTGCTGCAAGGGTGAGTAATGTGATCAGCTGTAGGCTTTGAATAAATGTACTATGTGATATGATGTTCAGATCAGCAGTAGTTTGTATTTATATAGTGCCATTTACATAATGCACTTCATAACATTATAAAGCAACGATTTTATGCCAAGCCACATGAGATATCAGGGTAAATGACCAAAAGCTTGTTCCCAAGATTCAGGTGTACTCGAGTGGAAATCAGTGATCTGTGTGAGGGTGAGGATGTGATTGGAAGCCCATCTGTGGGTCAAATATGACTACACAGTTGAACAGTCTGGTTCTTGGAGAGAAATGGGCATGGGAAAGGACTTGCACTCAATCCAGTTAGGATGGAAATTCAGATTGATTGAGCTTAGCGAATGAAAATATCAACCATGGATCTAGGACTGAAGTCTATTCGTTTATCTCAGGTGCCCATACCATAGGAGCCATGGGGCTTAGGGGCAGGAGTAGGCCATTAGCCCTTCAATAAGATCGTGGCTGATTTACGAATATTAATGGAGAGCAAGAGTAGACCACTGAGCCCTTCGTGCCTGCTCTGCCATTCAATAAGATCATGGCTAATCTGAATGTAACCTCAATCCCACATTCCTGCCTACCCCTGATAACCTTTCACCCTTGTTAATGAGGAATCTGATTGTGGCCTTAACTTGACTTACCTATCTGCCAACCACCCCCACCCCACAATTAACCAACTTTCCATCTATCAAAAATCTATCTAACTCTGTCTTGAATATATTCAACGACCCAGCCACTACTGTTTTCTGGGGACGAGAATTTCACAAACTAATGACCTTTTGAGACAAAGATTCTCATCTCCATCTTAAAAGAGAGAGCTCTCATTCTTAAATTGTGCCCCTGGTTCTAGTCTCTTCAAGGCTGGAGCTAGGAGACAAGCATGTACAAGACTGCACGGCAGCAACTCACCAAGGCTCCATTGTGATCTCTGTTATGTAGAAAAAGGGCAGTAGGTGCATAGGAATGCCATGAACATACTAATTAGAAGCAAAAGTAGGCCACTTGCTCCTCAAGCCTGCTCCGCCCTTCAATAAGAACATGGTTATCTGAATGTAACCTCAATCCCGCATTCCTGCCTACCCCTGCTAACCTTTCACCCCCTTGTTAATCAAGGATCTATCTAGCTCTGCCTTAAAAATATTCAAAGACTCTGCTTCCACTGCCTTTTAAGGAAGAGAGTTCCAAAAACTCTCAACCCTCAAAAAAATTCTCCTCATCTCTGTCTTAAATGAGTGACCCCTTATTTTTAAACAGTGACCTCTAATTCTGGATTCTCCCACAAGAGGAAACATTCTCTCCACATCCATCCTGCCAAGACCCCTCAGGATCTTAAAGGTTTCAATCAAGTCGCCTCTTACTCTTCTACGCTCCAGTGGATACAAGCCTAAGCTTTCCTATGAGACAACCCGCCCATTCCTGGTATTAGTCTAGTAAATCTTCTCTGAACTGCTAACGTATTTACATCTTTCTTTAAATAATCTCACCAAAGCCCTGTCCAACTGAAGCATGGCCTCCCTACTTTTGTAATCCATTCCCCTCACAATAAATGATAACATTCTATTAGCTTTCCTAATTACCTGCTGTACCTGCATACGAACCTTTTGTAATTCATGCACTAGGACATTCAGTCCCTCTGAATGTGAGCTCTGCAATCTCTCACCATTTAGATAATAAGCTTTTTTATTCTTCCTGCCAAGATGAACAATTTCATATTTGCCCACGTTATACTCCATTTGCCAGATCTTTGCCCCCTCAATCTGTCACTTTGTAGCCTCCTTATGTCCTCTTCACAATTTACTTTCCTACTTGTATTTGTATCATCAGCAAATTTAGCCACCAGTTCTTCAGTTCCTTCATCCAAGTTATTTATATAAATTGTAAAAAGTTGAGGCCCCAGATCCCTGTGCCACACCACTTGTCACATTCTGCCAACCAGAAAAAGACTCATTTATGCCAACTCTCTGCTTCTTGTTAGCTAGCCAATCTTCTATCCATGCTAATATGTTATGCACTATACAATGAGCTTTTATTTTCCTCAGTAACCTTTAATGTGGCACTTTATCAAATGCCTTCTGGAAATCTAAATACAGTATATCTACCAGTTCTCCTTTATCCGCAGCAGATGTGATTCCTTCAAAGAATTCTAATAAATTGGTTAAACATGATTTCCCTTTTACAAAACCAAAGACCAACAGAGGACAACTAAAAAAGAAATGAGGGAGAAGATTAAATATGAAGGTAAACTAGCCAGTAATATAAAAGAAGATTACAAGAGGTTTTTTTAGATAAATAAAGGGTAAGAGAGAGGCAAAAATGGACATTGGGCCACTGGAAAATGACGCTGGAGAAGTAGTAGTGGGGAACAAAGAAATGGCGGAGGAACCAAATAGGTAATTTGCGTCAGTCTTCACGGTGAAAGACACGAGTAACATTCCCAAAGTTCAAGAGAGTCGGGGGCAGAGGTGAGTATAGTGGCCATTACCAAGGAGAAGGCGCTAGGAAAAGACTTTATGACCATATAACTCTAAAACTGAAAGGTCTGAAGGTGGATAAATCATCTGGACCAGATGGATTACACCCGAGTTCTGAAGGAGATAGCGGGGGCATTAGTGTTGATCTTTCAGGAATCACTGGAGTCAGGGAGGGTCCCAGAGGACTGGAAAATCGCTAATGTAACCCCCCCTGTTTAAGAAGGGAGTGAGGCAAAAGACGGAAAATTACAGGCCGGTTAGCCTGACCTCGGTCGTTGGTAAGATTTTAGAGTCCATTATTAAAAATGAGATTTCAGAATACTTGGAAGTGCATGATAAAATCGGGCAAAGTCAGCATGGTTTCATCAAGGGAAGGTCACGCCTGACAAATCTGTTAGAATTCTTTGAGGAGGTAACGAGTAGGTTAGGCAAAGGAGAGCCAATGGATGTTATCTACTTGGACTTCCAGAAGGCCTTTGACAAGGTGCCGCACAGGAGGCTGCTCAGTAAGATAAGAGCCCATGGTGTTAGAGGCAAGGTACTAGCATGGATAGAGATTGGCTGTCTGGCAGGAGGCAGAGAGTGGGGATAAGGGGGCCCTTCTCAGGATGGCGGCCAGTGACTAATGGAGTTTCGCAGGCGTCAGTGTTGGGACCACAACTTTTTACTTTATACATTAATGATCTAGATGAAGGAACTGAGGGCATCATGGCTAAGTTTGCAGATGATACAAAGATAGGTGGAGGGACAGGTAGTATTGAGGAGGCGGGGAGGCTGCAGAAGGATTTGGATACCTTAGAATGGGCAAAGAAGTGGCAGATGGAATACAACGTGGGGAAGTGTGAGGTCATGCACTTTGATAGGAAGAATAGAGGCATAGACTATTTTCTAAATGGGGAGAGAATTCAGAAATCTGGAGTGCAAAGGGACTTGGCAGTCCTAGTCCAGGATTCTGTTAAGGTTAACTTGTAAGTTGAGTTGGTAGTTAGGAAGGCAAATGTAATGTTGGCATTTATTTCGAGATGACTAGAATATAAAAGCAGGGATGTGCTGTTGAGGCTTTATAAGGCTCTGGTCAGACCACATTTAGAATATTGTGAGCAATTTTGGGCCCCGTATCTCAGGAAGGATGTGCTGGCTCTGGAGAGGGTCCAGAGGAGGTTCACGAGAACGATCCCAGGAATGAAAGGCTTAACATATGAGGAATGTTTGAGGACTCAGGGTCTATATTCGATGGAGTTTAGAAGGATGAGGGGGGATCTGATTGAAACTTACAGAATACTGAAAGGCCTGGACAAAGTGGACGTGGGGAAGATGTTTCCATTAGTAGGAGAGACTAGGACCCAAGAGCACAGCCTCAGAGTAAAGGGAACACCTTTTAGAAGAGAGCTGAGGAGAAACTTCTTTAGCTAGAGAGTGGTGAATCTATGGAATTCTGAGATGTTAGTTGTGTCCTCTATAGTGAAGACCTGTTTAATTCATCCGCCATTTCCCTGCTTTCTATTATCACACACGCACTCTCCTTAGGACCAACACTCACCTTGTTAACTCTTTTTACTTAAATCTCTACAGAAACTCTTACTATCCGTCTTTATATTACTAGCTAGTGGTTTGTCATTCTTTGCTGTTCTTTCTTTCCAATCTTCTGACCTGCCACCTGTCTTTGCGTAATTATATGCTTTTTCTTTAAGTTTGATGCTGTCATTAATTTTTTTATATTTATATTCCCCTTGAAATTTTTCTTTCTCATTGGAATGTATCTGTTCTGTGTATTCTGAAAGATCCCTTAAAAATGTCCACCACTGAACTTCTATTGACATATCCCTTAACCTCACTTGCCAGTCCACTTTATCTAGCTCTGCTTTCATGCCCTCATAATTGCCCATATTTAAGTTTAAAATAGTCTTAGACACACTCATTCCTCCCTCCAAAATGAATGTAAAATTCAATCATATTGTGATCGCTGCTACCCAGGGGTGCTTTCACTAGAAGGTTAATCAATTAATCCTATCTCGTTGCTCAATACCAGGTCTAGTATAGCCTGCTCTCTGAACGTGCTGTTCTAAGAAACTATCCCGGAAACATTCCATGAACTCATCTACGCTATCTTTGCCCATCTGATTTTTCCAGTCTATATGTAGATTAAAAGTCCCCCATGATGATTGCTGAAACTTTCTGGCAAGCTCCCATTATCTCCTCTTTTATAGTCTGTCCTACAATGTAGTTACAATTATGGGGCCTTTACACCACTCCCACAAGTGACTTCTTGCCATTATCGTTTCTCATATCAACCCAAACCGCTTCTACATCCTGGTTTCATAAGCTTAGGTCATCCCCCTCTAATGTGCTAATATCATTAATTAAGAGTCATCTTTTCCTAACTTCCTGAGCTTCCTAAATGTCACATAACCTTTAATGTTCAGGTCCCAATCTATGTCATCCTGTAGCCATGTCTCTGTAATGACTATCAAATTATACTTATTTCTATTTGCACTATCTAATGCCATGTGCGTTTAGATACAGAGCCTTTAGTTCTGCCCATTTTTATTATTTTTGTAGGTCTAGCCTTATCTGATTTGCGCTTAGAATTGCACTCCCTGTCCCTTCCTGTCACAGTCTATTTATCATTTCCCATATTAATACCTGTCTTTCTTGCCTTGTCTCTACTCTTTGGCTTTCCACATCTTCCCAAATTTGATCCCAAGTTCCCCTCTGAGTCGCACCATCCTGAATTGCAAATTTTTGCTGTTTTTTCACTCAGTTGTAATGTTGGAACGCTTCCTAACAGCACTGTGGGTTTACCTACACCACATGGACTGCAGCAATTCGAGAAAGTGACTCAGTATCATCTTCTCATGGGCAGTTAGGGATTGGGACATAGGAACAGGAATAGGCCATTCAGCCTGTCAAGCCTGCTCTGCCATTAGATCATGGCTGATTAACTACCTCAATACCACTTTCCTGCGCTATCTCCATATTCCTTGATGCCATTCGTCTTCAGGTTTCTGTTTTCAACATGCTCAATAGATGGGCAATAAATGCAGGTCTTGCCACCAACACTCATCCCACAAATGGATTTAAAAGATGTAAGCACTCTTCATTTCCAGTGCTACTGAATGCAGTCTAGTTCGATGCTTGGGATGACGTGCATGTCTTAAGAGGAAAGGTTGAGCCTATACTTAATGAAGTTTTGAATAATGATGGGTGATCTTATTGGAACCTATGAGACTCTGAAGGGTAGATGCTGAGCTGTTGTTTTGATCTCCAACTATAGGATACAGTTTCAGCATAAGGGGCCGTGCATTTAAAATTGAGATGTGGAATTTCATCTTTGATGCTTTTGAAGCTTCGGAGATTTCTAGTCCAGAGAACTGTGGGGGTGACATATGAATTAGGAGCAGGAGTAGGCCATTTGGCCCCTCGAGTCTGCCCTGTCATTTGATAAAATCATGGCTAATCTGACTTTTGCCTCACTCCATTTTTCTCTACCCTGATACTCTTTGACTCCCTTGTCAAGAATCTATCTAACTCGGCCTTAAAAATATTCAATGACCCTGCTTCCAGGGACCAATGACCCTTTGAAAGAAAAAAATCCTCTGTCTTAAATGGGCCACCCCTTATTTTTAGACTCTGTCCTCTTGTTCTAGTCTTGTTCTAGTTTCCTTCTAGCCTCTCATAAGGGGAAACCATCCTCTCAGCATCCACCCTGTCAAGTCCCTTCAGGATCTTATATGTTTCAATAAGATCACCTCTCATTCCTCTAAACTCCAATGAATAGAGACACAACCTCTCCAACCTTTCCTTGTAAGATAACCCCTTCATCCCAGGAATCAATCGAATGAACCTTCTCTAAACTGCTAATTCTATTGAATCCTTACTTAAATAAGCAGACCAAAACTTTACACAGTATTCCAGATGTGGTCTCACCAAGGCCCTGTACAGCTGGAGTAAAACTTCCCTAATTTTATATTCCATTCCCCTTGCAATAAACACCAACATTCCATTTGCCTTCCTAATCACTTGCTGTACCTGCATACTAATGCTGTGATTCATGGACTAGGACACCCAGATCCCTCTGCAACCTCTCTCCATTTAAATAATATGCTGTTTTTCTGCTTGCCAAAGTGGATGAGTTCACATTTTCTCACATTATACTCCATCTACCAAACTTTTGCCCACTCACTTTACCTACCAAGATCTCTGAGACTTTTCATATCACACTCACAACTTACTTTCCTACCTATATTTGTGTCATCATCAAATTTAGCAACTATACATTGTCCCTTTGTCTAAGCTATTGATATAGATCGTAAATAGTTGAGGCCTCAGCACCGATCCCTGTGGCATTCCATTGGTTACTGCTTGCCAACTTGAAAATTACCCATTTATTCCTATTCTGCTTCCTGTTAGATAACCAATCATCTATCTATGATAATGTTATCCCCTACACCGTGAGCTCTTATTTTGTGTAGTAACCTTTGATGTGGCACTTTATCAAGCACCTTTTGGAAGTCCAAGTACAGTACACAACATCCACAGGTTGCCCTTTATCCACATTGCTTGTTACTTCCTCAAAGAACTAATAAGTTAGTCAGTCATGATTTCCTTTTCACATAACCATGTTGACTCTGCTCAGTTGCTTTGAGATGTTCTAAGTGCCCTGTTATAACCTCCTTAAGAGATTCTAACATTTTCCCTATGACAGAGGTTGGGCTAACTGACCTGTAGTTTCTTGCTTTCTGGTCTCCCTCCTTTCTTGAATAGAGGAGTTACATTTGCTATTTCCCATCTGGGACCTTTTCCAGAATCAAAGAAATTTTGGAAAATTGCAACCAATGTATCTACTATCTCCACAGCCACTTCTTTTAGGACCCTAAGGATGAAGTCCAGCCTTTAGTTCCATTATTTTTCTTAGTGCCGTTTCTCTGGTGATTGTGATTGTTTTAAGTTCCTCCCCGCCCCGCTTTCACCTCTTGATTTAAAAGTATTTCTGGGATGTTATTTGTGCCTTCTACAGTGAAGACAGACACTAAATATCTGTTCAATGCTTCTGTTACTTCCTTGCTCCCCACTATTAATTCCCCAGACTCTTTCTAGAGGACCAACACTCCTTAGTTTTACTCTTTACCTTTTTAAAGAAAATCTTACTGTCTGAATAGAAATAAATAAGTATGATCTGATGGTCATTACAGCTACATATTTCTAATTAATTTATCTTTAAATTTCTCCCTCATCACTTTTAAGTGATTTTTTTTTTGCTGGTTTTTAAGTTCTGTCCAATCTTCTGACCTACTGCTAATCTTCACAGAATTGTACGCTTTTTCATTCAATTTGATACTATCTTTAACTTCCATGGATGGTGCATTCTTCCCCTGGAATCTTTCTTTCTCACTGATTTGTATCTTCACTGAGTGTTATGAAGTATCTCCTTAAATGTCTGCCACTGCATTTCAACTGACCCATCCCTTAACCTATTTTCCCAATTCACCGTAGCCAGTTCTGTCTTCACACCCTTGTAATTGCCCTTATTTAAGTTTAAAGCACTTTGAGTCATGAGGATCAGAGAGATTTTTAAACCAAAGAGAGTTTAGAGTTACGTTCTTATTTTAGGGTTGCTCATTTAACCCACTAAAAGCTCATATCAAGAAGGATAAAACTGGGACCTACACTTGCTTGCTGTGATCTCTGAGATGGTCCTTTGTAGAAAAAGACTCTTAGGCTGTCCCTTGGGATGGAAGATGACTTGCTTCCACACTTTTTTTAAAAAAAGAGTTCTCAGGTGACTGCAGAGTCCCATGCCCAACCTACAGTCTCTGTCACAGATGGGGCAGACGGTGGTAGAGGGAATGGTTGGGTAGGTGGGGTGCCCGGGTTGCCATGCGCTCCTTTTCCTGTCAACACTTGGCTTCAGCTAGCCCTTGCTAATGAGACTCGAGGTGTTCAACTCTTTCCCTGATGCTTTCCCTCCACTTTGGGCGGTCTTGGGCCAGTGATTCCCAAATATCGGTTGGGAGGCTTTGAGGGTGTCCTTGAAGTGTTTCCTCTGCCCTCCTTGGGCTCACTTGTTGTGTTGAAGGTCTGAGTAGAGCGCTCGTTTTGGGACTCTCGTGTCAAACATGTGCACAATGTGGCCCGCCCAGCAGAGCTGATCCAGCGTGGTCAATTCTTCGATGCTGGGGATGTTGGCCTGAGTGGGAACACTGACGTTAGTGCGCCTATCCTGCCAATGGATTTGCAGGATCTTGCGGAGGCTGCGCTGGTGGTACTTCTCCAGAGTTTTGAGGTGCCTGCTGCTGTATATAGTCCACATCTCTGAGCCACATAGGAGAGCGGGTACCACTACTGCTCTGTAGACCATGAGCTTGGTTCCGGGTTTGAGGTCCTGGTCTTCAAACATTCTCCTCCTCAGGTGGCCGTAGGCTGTGCTGGCACACTGAAGGCAGTGTTGAACTCTGTTGTCGATGTCTGCCCTTGTTGACAGTAGGTTTCCAAGGTGTGGAAAGTGCTCCACATTGCCCAAGGCCTCGTCATGAATTTTGATAACCTGGGGGGGGTGGAATGCAGTGTGGAGGGGACAGGTTGAGAGGACCTTTGTCTTACGGATGTTTAGTAAGGTGCATGATCTCTTACACCTTGGTGAAGGTGTTGACAATGGCTTGGAGCCCGGCCTTCGAGTGTGTGCACTCGCAAGCATTGTCTGCATCCTGTAGTTCAGTGGCAGAGGATGGGACGACCTTGGATCTGTCCTGCAGGCGGTGGAGATTGAACAGGTTCCTGCCTGTTCTGTAGTTTAGCTCCACTCCAGTGGGGAGCTTGCTGAGGGTGAGCTGGAACTTTGCGACAAGGGAGATCGAGAAGAGTGTCGCTGCGATGGCACAGCCTTGCTTGGCCCCAGTCCGAATGTGGATTGGGTCTGTGGTGGATCTGTTGGTTAGGATCACTGCTTTCATGACGTTGTGGAGTAGGCAGAGGATGCTGAAAAACTTGGGTTTGCGCCATAATCCTTTGTGGTTGACAGTCTCGAAGGCCTTTGTGAGGTCAAAGAAGGCCATGTACAAAGGTTGGTGCTATTCCCTGCATTTCTCTTGCAGTTGCCACGCAGTGAATATCATGTCCTTTGTGCCCCTTAGCAGTCGGAGTCTGCATTGTGACTCTGGGAGGAGCTCTTCAGCCAAAGGGGGAAGGTGATTGAGGAGGATTCTTGCGATGACCTTCTCTGTAGCCAACAGCAGGGTGATTCCTCTATAGTTACCACAGTCGGACTTGTCACCTTTCTTGAAGATGGTCACAATTACGTTGGCTGAGACCTCCTGGCATGTTTTCCTCTTTCCAATAAGGGAGATGAGGCCATGTGCTTGCGCCAATAGTGCTTCTCCGCTGTGCACTGGCGGGGATTCCATCTATTCCTGAAGCCTTGTTGCTCTTTAGCTGTCAAATGGCCTTTTTAACCTTGTCCCGAGTTGGGGTTGTGCTGAGATGGTAGAAGGTAGCATGCTGCAGGATGGAGCCGAGGATATTCGTGTTGAAGACAGTGTCTCTGTGAAGAAGATCTTCGAAGTGCTCCTTCCAGCAGACGCTGCCTCTCTGTTCTTGATGAGCACCTCTCCATTCTTGGCTAGCAGTGGAGTGGGGTCTTGGGTGCTTGGGCCATAGGTGGTCTTGACAGCGTGAAAGAAACCTCGCACGTCATGGTTGTCGGCTCACTGTTGGATTTCCTGTACTTCCTTTACCCGTCATCTGTTCTTTAGGTCGTGGCTTTTTTTCTGGACCTCTGCCTTCAGCCGTCTGTAGAGCTGCTTCCCTGCTCTCGAGTTGGGCTGCTGTTCCAGGTTCAGAAATGCCTTACACTTATGGCTTATCAGCTCCTGGTCATTCTCATCGAACCAGTCTTGGTGTTTCCTGGTCACGGGACCAAGCGTCTCTCCGCAGGTGCTGATAATGGAGGCGCTGAGGGCAGACCAGGCGCTGAGGACACTCTGCGTCTCTGGGTCATCAGGAGTCGCCAGTTTGACAGTGCCGCTGGCTGAATAGAGCTCTCTTATCGGGGTCCTTGAGTCCCTCAGTGTTGATTTTCCTGTGGCGTTGTTTCTGTTGCCATCGCTGCTTTGGGGCTACATTGATGTTGATGACGGAGCGAATTAGATGGTGGTCTGTCCAGTGCTCGTTGGCTCCTGTCATGGCGCGGGTGATCCCTTGCTCGGACAATAGTAGTCAAGCAGGTGACAGTGCTTGGAGTGAGTGTTGCCATGAGGCCTTGTACTTGTCTCTGATGGAACAAGGTATTGCTTATGATGAGGACTGTCTCCTTTAATAAAGGACATCACACCTTGCTGTCAGGTTATAAGTTTCTCACTAGACTGAATCACAGAATTGTTACAGCACAGGAGGCCATTCAGCCCATCATGCCTGCACCAGCTCTCCAAATGATCAATTCATAGTGCTATCCTTCCACCTATTCCCTGTAGCCCTGCACATTGTCCCTGTACAGATAACAGTCTAATTCCCATTTCAATCCTTGATTGAACCTGCCTCCACCTCACTCTCAGGCAGATCATTCCAGACATCAACCACTTGCTGTGAAAAATATTTTTCTCATATCACTTTTGCTATGATTTCTGAATTTGGGAGTATTTGTTTGATTCTGGTAATTAGCATGTAGTGTATTGAAAATTACATTGTTCATTTTGTCCACCTAAGCCTACCTTTTTTGCAAAAATAAACTTTATTCATAAAGTATCTAAAAGAACATTACAAAGCATTTCAAAATGGTCATTACAGAAAGTGCAATGATGTTCAAATTTTCAACATCGATCATGTTTCACTGAGGCGGTTCAATAGAATTGTGGTACATGTAATATTCACTGCACGTATTCAACATGAGCCATACAGCCCGGTACAACTCCTAGCCCCTCGGTGCACTGTGGCTGAAAGGCTTTACACAGCGACCTTTCCCCGTTGCACCCCTGCAGTGACTGCCCCAAACTTTAGTGCATCCTTCAGTATGTAGTCCTGGACCTTATAATGTGCCAGTCTGCAACGCTCGGTCGTGGACAGTTCTTTACACTGGAAGACCAGCAAGTATCAGGCAGACCAAAGAGCGTCTTTCACCAGGTTAATTATCCTCCGGCGACAGTTGATATTTGTCTGTGTGTGTGTCCCCCTGGGAACAGCCCGTAGTGCACAAAGTCCTGTGCCACAGAACTGTTCGGGATGAACCTCGACAAAAACCGCAGCATCTCTCTCCAGACCTTCTTTGCAAAGGCACATTCCACAAGGAGGTGGACATCAATCTCTTCCCCACCACAATCAATTCGAGGGCAAAGTGCTGAGGGGATGAGACTCTGGGCACGTTGGAAGAATCTGCTAGGGGAGGGCCTTTCTCACCACCGGCTAAACTACGTCTTGATGCTTGTTTGAAAGCTCTGGTGATGAGACATTCTGCCAAAATGACTTTGAAATTCTGCTCAGGGAACCAACTGACAGGATCCATTATATCCTTTCTCCTGTAGGGCCTTTAGGACATTATGTGCAGACCACTGCCTGATGGACTTATGGTTGAAAGTGTTTCTCTGCATAAACTTTTCTGCAAGGGATAGGTGGTCCAACTATTTGGAATGCTTCGCAGCAGAGTGGCCAGACCCATCCTTCGCAACACGGGACAGGTAGAACCGTAGCACGTAGTGACACTTGGTGTTTGTATATGAAAGTACAGTTTGATGCAGCCACACACACAGGTGGCCATCAGGATGAACGCTAGTTGGGATGTTTTTTTTTCCCCCTTTATGTAGAGGTTTGTATATCATGTACCTGCGACCACAGTCCATTTTTGACCTCTGAGTAAAGCGGAAGATGGCTTGGATGATTGCCACCAGCAGGAGTGAGGAATGGGCCAGCCTTGTGCCACGTACAGTAACACAGAGTGCCTCATACCTGATGATCAGATTCTTACTTACAATGGAGAGGGAGTGTCGCTCCCACATGCCCAGTTTTTGCCTGACTATAGCTACCCACTCCTTCTAGCTTCTAGCACATGCCCATATCCCCAGCACCTTCAGGCAGTCTGACCTAATGGTGAAGGAAACAATGAATTGGTCAGCCCAGTTTCCCAAGAACATGACCATGCTCTTGCCACAATTTACCTTGGCTCCTGAAACCTAAAAGCTGCCATACTGATGTACTAGCAGAGGGAGTTTAGAAGAAGAATAAGGAATCCATGTTTTTACAGCAGGTGCCGTTATGATTCTTGTTTCTTCCCAAGACCTTCGCAATGCCCATGAGGGTAGAATGAAAATTTGAAACATTGCTTTCCGATATGAACCTTTTGGAAGGTCTCTGTCTACTTTCTGCAGACAACATTTTAAGTTGGAGATTTAGGGAACACATTGAGGCTGAAGCCTATTGTAGAGATGAGGCATTGCAGATCAGTATTAGCAAGAGGAAGGCTTGCACAGTTTACACGTGGAACAGAATCTTGCAAAAATAACCGTCCAATCAAAAGGTATATGATCTTGGATCATTACAGATAAGTTTTTGTTCAAAAGGGATGCAATCTGGTGTCCTTAATAACGCAAGGTGTTACTGATCAAGGTGGTGTTACCTATGTTACCAATCTCTTGCTTTACGATGTGTATTCGTAGCCATCATCTGTATTCCCACTTTGGCACAAGTGACTGAGATGTTTTGAGGGTGGGATGGCAACCACACATGCCAAAAGAAATAAGGCCTTACCCCATGACGGAGGTAAAGAATTGGAAGGAAAAGGAAGATTCAGTAAGAAGGATTCAGAAGCAGAAGATCACGTGCTGAGAAAACATGGATTACTTTGTTGGCCTTCTCGACTTCCCCTGTTGGCCTGAAGTGGACAAAATCCACAACAGAATGTGGGATGGCGTGCGGCTCAGGAAAGGAGTTTGTATTTGTCAACCGCCGTGCCTCAAACCTGTTCCAATCTGGAAAAACTCAGCAGGTCTGGCAGCCTCGGCGGAGAAGAAAAGAGTTGACGTTTCGAGTCCTCATGACCCTTTGACTGAACTGGTCGAGTTCTGCTGAAGGGTCATGAGGACTCGAAACGTCAACTCTTTTCTTCTCCGCCGAGGCTGCTGAGTTTTTCCAGGTAATTCTGTTTTTGTTTTGGATTTCCAGCATCCGCAGTTTTTTTGTTTTGTTTTTATCCCTCTGTTCCAATCTGCCTTAATTGAAGAAATGGCAGCCGATTTGTGCACGGCAAGATCCCACAGCTGTGGAATCTAAAGCTGCTTGGGCGGAGGGAGAAACATTGGCCTGAAGACCGGGGCAGGAAGCTCCCTGCCCCGCGGAGGGTGACTTGGGAGGGCAGACAGGCCCTCGCTCACTTTGCAGTGAAGAGCAGGCAGCGCTGGGCAATCGCAGTGCCCCTGGGTGTAAAGCCCCGACAGGGCGGCTGGCCTCAGCCCTGCACCGGGAGTGTCGGCCCCACTGAAACCCACAAGCTGCTGCGCTGGGATTGCACCAGCCAGGTGGCTGTGTGCAGTGTCCGAGGACGAGAAGCCCCTGGCAGCTGGGCCTGTGAGCCGGGGAGGGGCGCTAGCTATTTATTTTAAGGGGCTTTCACTTTGGGATGGTTGCAGAGGGGGCGGGGCCTTCGCTCAGCGTAACCCCTGGCAACGTTCCGCCCGACGTTGCCGCTCCGCCAATCAGGTTTCAGAGGGTGGGGTGGTTTTTTTTTTGGAGGGGGAAAGGGGGCGGTGCCGTGATCACGTGCCCTGTGCGGTGTCGTCACTTGGGAAGCGCAACAAGGCTGCGCCGGTGGGTCACGTGATGCTTTTGTGGCGTGTTCAGGCTGCGCCGCCAGCGGGCGGAGCCGGGATGCGGAAGCCGAGGGCGGGCCTGAGGTACCGGAAAAGCCCCGGCTTCACCCCCGCAGGGGGGTGGAGTGGGGTGGGGCGGCCCGGGTGCGGGTTTAGGCAGAGAAGGAGCAGCTGCGGGGGGGGAGGGGTGCCCCCGTCAGTGACAGAGGGGGCCTGCATCCTTAAACTGAGTCCAGGGCGGGGTGGAGTCCCGGGCGGGAGGGTGTGTCCGGCGGGAGGGAGTGTCCGGAGGGCGGGATCCCCGGGAAGTGGGAGGGTCATGAGGGGGGGGGGTGTCCAATGAGGGAGGGAGGGAGGGGGGGGGGGTGTCCCCAAAGGGGGGAGGGGGGGGGGTGTCCCCAAAGGGGGGAGGGGGGGGGGGTGTCCAATGAGGGAGGGGGGGGGTGTCCCCAAAGGGGGGAGGGGGGGGTGTCCAATGAGGGAAGGTGGGGTGTCCAATGAAGGAGGGGTCGGGGGGGGTGTCCAATGAGGGAGGGAGGGGGGGTGTGTCCAATGAGGGAAGGGGGGGTGTGTCCAATGAGGGAGGGAGGGGGGGGTGTGTCCAATGAGGGAAGGGGGTGTGTCCAATGATGGAAGGGGGTGTGTCCAATGAAGGAGGGGTCGGGGGTGTGTCCAGTGAAGGAAGGGTCCGGGGGTGGGGGGGGGGGGGGGAGCTGTCCAGTGAAGGAGGTGTCCCCAGGTGGGGTGTCCAGTGAAGGAGGGGTCCGGGGGGGGGGGGGGGGGGGGGTGTCCAGTGAAGGAGGGGTCCCCAGGTGGGGTGTCCAGTGAAGGAGGGGTCCCTGGGGGGAGGGGGGGTGTCCAAGTGAAGGAGAGGTCCCTGTGGGGAGGGGGGTGTCCAGTGAAGGCAGGGTCCCCAGGAAGTGGGAGGTTGTCAGTGAAGGAGGGGTTGGGAAGGCGAGTGTTCAGCGAAGGGGTTCTCCCCGAGCGAGTCCCCAGGGAAATGGGAGGGAGTGGGTGCTTTGGGCCACTTGGGGTGTTTAGAAATTGATAAGTCCCCCAGCTCTGTAGATCTGTGGATTTGCAGCATTTCCCATCAAATTATTTAGTACACTGAATGCAAGATTGAGTGAGGACAGGCTGTTAGAATAAAATCTTAACTTACGCGGGTCGATCGATTCTCACTGTGCAGGACAGGCTCATGAACAGTCAAGCTAATGAAATACAATGTGCCATTAAGTGACTTGTGAACAGATTTTCTAAAGACGTTGAACAAAACATTAAATAGGAAGAATGGGTCATTTGGCCCATTGACTAATGACTCTTTGAGGAAATAAATTCCTCTCTCTGCGTTTTAAATGGGAGACCCCTTACTTTGAAACTGTGCTGCCTAGTTCTAGCTTCCTGCATAAGGCGGGGGGGGGTCCTCTAAGCAATCTGAGTTACCATATCCTATGACTGGTTTCCAGGACTCATGTTGATGTTTGTTTTACAGCTTCCGTTTCACTGAGATTGGAGCAGAGAAGGAACGATGACGAGTGAGCTGTGTGACAGCCCGAGCTCTCAGCCTCCTCGCACTGAGGGCGAGTCAGACCTGGGCCATGAGGATGAGTTGGAGCTCCAGGCCCAGCAGTATATGGACTGGGTGCGGAACCCTGAAATGTCTGGCCCCAGACCCCAAAGCTGCCCCCCAGAGCCAAGCAGCGAGTCCCAGCCCCGAAGCAGCAAATCCAGTGCCTCGGACCTGAATGTCAAACTGCGATCTAGCCAGGTGCTGTCTGGAGACAACAGTCAGTCTGGCCTGCTGTCTCTCCCCTGGGAGCTGGTGCTGGAGATCTGTTCGTACCTGGACGCCAGGTTTGTGCTTGGAGTCCTTCCATTGGTGTGCCGAGCCTTTCAGTGTGTCCTTACTGATGAGGTGACTTGGAGAATCCGGGCACAGAAGATCCTTGGGCTGAGTTACCCCGTGTTGGAAGGTTTGTAAACTGCACAACATAAGAAGCAGGAGTGGGCCTTTCAGCCCCTCGAGCCTGCCCCGCCATTTATTACAATCGCGGCAGGTCTCAGTTCGGCCTCAACTCTAATTTCCCACCCTCTCCCCATAACCTTTCAACCCGTTACAAATTAAAAATCTGTCTATCCCCTCCTTAAATTTATCCAGCGTCCCGGCAACCACCACCCTGAGGTAGTGAATTCCATGGATTCACGACCCTTTGAGAAAAGTAATTTCTCCTCATCTCTGATTTAAATCTACCACC
This sequence comes from Isurus oxyrinchus, assembly GCA_026770705.1. Taxonomy (NCBI): domain Eukaryota; kingdom Metazoa; phylum Chordata; class Chondrichthyes; order Lamniformes; family Lamnidae; genus Isurus; species Isurus oxyrinchus. The sequence goes on along the minus strand of JANJGN010000029.1, from coordinate 28,882,593 downwards.
CCTTAGCCTAAAACTATGGTGACTCGTTCTAGAATGCCCCACAAGGGGAAACATCCGCTCCAGGTCTACTTTGTCTATGCCCTTTAGCATCTTACATACCTCAATTAGATCTCCTCTCATCCTTCTAAGCCCTAGTGAGTATAGGCCTAAACTGCTCAATCTCTCCTCACAAGACAAGCCCTGGATCTCTGGAATCAATCTAGTGAACCTCCTCTGAACCGCTTCGAATGCAACTACATCCTTCCTCAAGTTAGGGGACCAAAACTGTGCACAGTACTCCAGGTGCGGTCTCACCAATGTCTTGTCCAGTTGCAACAACCCTATTTTTATAGTCTATTCCTTTAGCAATAAATGCCAAATTCCATTTGCCTTCTTTCTTACCTGCTGTACCTGCATACTAGCTTTCAGCAATTCATGCACGAGGACACCCAGATCTCTCTGCACTGAAGCATTCTGAAGTTTCTCTCCATTTAAATAATAAGTCCCCTTTTTATTCTTCTGACCAAAATAGATAACCTCACACTTATCCACGTTAAACTCCATCTGCCAGATTTTGGCCCATTCACCTAACCTGTCCAAATCCATTTGTAAATCTCATATTTCTTCCTTGCAACTTACTTTCCCACCTATTTTGGTGTCATCTGCAAATTTAGCTATAGTACCTTCTATCCCTGAATCCAAGTCATCAATATAGATTGTAAACAGTTGGGGTCCAAGGACCGAACCCTGTGGCACCCACTAGTTACAGCTTGCCATCTGGAAAAAGACCCATTTACCCCCGACGCTCTGCTTTCTGTTGATTAGCTAATCCTCTATCCAAGCTAATATATTACCCCTAACTCCGTGTGATCTTATCTTGTGTATTAATCTTTTGTGCGGCACCTTATCAAAGGCCCTCTGGAAGTCCAGATATTCTACATCTACAGGATCCCCATTATCCACTTTGCTTGTCACATCTTCAAAGAACTCTAGCAAATTAGTCAAACACGATTTACTCTTCATAAAACCATGCTGACTCTGATGGATTGCATTTTGACTTTCCAAATGCCCCATTACTACTTCCTTAGTCAAAGTTCAATCTTCCTTCAGCTTCTCATGCGTTCTGCCTCTGCCGTGGGTGCTGTTCCTCCCGGCGCGGGCGTTGTTCCCCCCCTGGTGCGGGCTCCACTGCTGGCGCTGTTCCCCCGTGTGTGGGCTCTGCTGCGCCCCCCCCACCGCGGAGCGAATGGGGCAGGAGGGGAGGGGACTCTACTCTGATACAGAGGGATGATGAGCTTCAGGGGGGTGGGAATAGTTGGTGAGTTTGGAGTGTGGGGGGAGATAGGGTTTGGATTCTGGCCTGAACTGACTCTGTTTAACTTTATTCCTCTTTAAATAGGAAAAGATTTTGATTGGCCATCTGCATGCATTGAGCTTGAGGAGCATCTCTCCCATTGGTCCGGCAGTAACCCAAAGATGCAACATTTCTCACTGAGTGACGGGCATTTTGCCTCTGTGGACTCTGTGCTCCTGATTCAGGTGACATTGCTGCCATTGTCTGTACCAACCGATCCCATCAAACCTGTTTGTGTGTCTGTGCTGCCAAGTTTCTGAGCCTGTCCTTGCCTGTACTGCTCGGGGGGGTGTGTGTGCCTGGAGTCTGTGCACGTAGGGGCGCCCGGGCTCTGTCGTCCCACCTGTGTCTCTGTGTTGTCAGTGTATGTGCCGTCGGGCTTTCTGTCTCTCGTTGTGTGGACACAGCAGCTCCCTGCTGTTTGCTGAGATGTGTAACAGCTCCTGCTGCTTCGTGTTCTTCAGAATGCTTCACTGTGTGTCTCGGGATCCAGGGATCGGAATGTCAACATCTGGGACCTGAGGCGTCTAGGGCAGGAAGGGGAGAAGGTGCTGGTGAAAACTCTCGGAGATCAACCACGGGGAACTCACAGGGTGAGGACTGCAGTTGTTGTGTACCTAGATTTCTATAACGTGGATGTGTTCTCAACAAGTGGAAATATGTATCATATGTTCTTCATGGCAAGTGCAGATTCTCTGACTTGCCTTGCCTGATAGTTGCCTTTATAAACCCTAATGCATTATCCCCGCTCCCTCCTACAGTCTGCAGCAGCGCTACTGCAAGATTGTGGTGGAACTGGACTCCAGTGAGGGATTTCCGAGAGAAATGGGGCAGGGGTGGGTGTTCATAATATGTAGACTAAGCCTCCTACTCATGAGGAAGATCAGTTCCTTCTATGAAGGTGCTATCATTCAGAGTCATTAAACTGATACCCAATCTGGCCTCGCAGTAGATCCCAAGGGAAGAAGAGTAGGGTAGTTTTCCCCAGTGATAATGTAAACAGAAAATGCTGGTAAAACTCAGCATCAGTTGAGAGAGAAACAGAGTTAACCTTTCCAGTCCGTATGACTCTTCTTCAGAACCCTAAGAAACATTAACTCTGTTCCTCTCTCCACTGATGCTGCCAGACCTGCTGAGTTTTTCTAGCATTTTCTGTTTTTGTTTCAGATTTCCAGCATCTGCAGTGTTTTGCTTTTATTATGGAGTTCTCCCTGGTTTCCTGGCCAATAATCATTACTCAGATTGTCTGGTCATTCTCCTGATGCTGTTTGTTGGGATCGTGCTGTGTAGAAATGGACTGCCATGCTTCCTACATTACAACAGTAACTAGACTTCAAGACTCCTTCATTGGCTGTGAAGCACCTTGGGGCATCCTGAGGCCATGAAAGGTGTTATATAAATGCAGGTTCCTGTTTTGTTCTGAGTGCAGTGTTGTGAGTTTCTCTGTCTGTTCCTTATTGCTGCCACCTTCTGCCCTTATAACAGGGTTGGGTCTGGGCTCTCGCGGCCCAGGATAATATGCTGTGCTCTGGATCATGGGACAGTAGTATCAAGCTTTGGGACATGGCTTCAGAGGGGGCAGCAGTCCGAGAGATCAGGTAATGACTGCGTCTCTGTAATTTCCTCAATAGAATGTTATTGTTTATTGCGAGGGGAATTAAATACAAAAGTAGGGAGTTTGTGCTTCAGTTGGGGCATTGGTGAGACCCCCATCTGGAGTATTGTGTACAGTATTCGTCTCCTTATTTAAGGAAGGATGTCTTTGTGATGGAAGCAGTTCAGAGATGGTTTACTAGACTAATACCTGGAATGGGTTGGGTTGTCTTATGAGGAAAGGTTCGGCTTGGACAGGTGTGGTGGTACTTTTAGGCTTTTAATATATCTGTTAGTAGATGTTGATAAAATGTTTCCCCTACAATTATTCTTAATTTCTGAACTGGAGTTCAGAAAAGTAAGAGGTGACTTGATTGAGACCTTTAAGATCCTGGGGGGTTTTGAGAGGGGGGATGTGGAGAGGATGTTTCCTCTTGTGGGAGAATCTAGTACTAGGGGTCACTGTTTGAAATAAGGGGTCACTCATTTAAGACAGAGATGAGAAATATTTTCTGAGGGTTGTGAGTCTTTGGAACACCCTCGCTCAAAAGACAGTGGAAGCAGTCTCTAAATATTTTTAAGGCAGAGCTAGATAGATTCTTGATAAGCAAGGGGGTAAAAGTTTATCAGGAGTAGGTGGGAATCTGGAGCTGAGGTTACAATAAGATCAGGCATGATGTTTGTGTGTGAATGATGCAGCATCTGGTGGTGACAGTGTGAAGTTTACCCTGGAGAAATGGTGCTGTTGGTCTTTGAGAGTCTAAGGGCAGCAGTGCTGGCTCCTCCTCGCTGGTGTTCCCTTTGTTTAGTGTCCACTGGGCACAGCACATCTCAGAGACATGCCTTCCATCCTAATGGGCCTGTAACTAATTACAGTGTAATTGCCCGGGTATGTGTTCCTGCTTCCTGATTATAATCCTAACAGGAACCTGCACTAGCCTGCATTACATTCCAGTCTCACTTGCTGGTCTCCATTACAATCCTAACTTGCTCTTGTGTTTTGCTTTCAGAGAGTGCTCACCCTTGTTCTGCTATTAACATATGTTGCTATCTGACCTTTAGCACCTTCCTTAGTCTTTAACACTATCATTACCACTCCCTTAGTCTTGTGTCCATGACATCTTTGTCAAATCTTTCCTGAGCTCTGACCTATTTAGATCTCCCTGTTCAACAGTATAAATTCCATCACATTTCTACCTTTCTTCAACTCTGAAGAAGAGTCATACAGACTTTGAAACGTTAACTCTGTTTCTCTCTCCACAGTTGCTGCCAGACCTGCTGAGTTTGTCCAATATTTTCTGTTTTCATTCCAGTCTTGCTTGCTCATCTCCATTACTGTCCAGTCTCATTACAAAAGGTGAACTGAGAGTGTCCCCGTGACCTGGTGAGGGTGTTGGGAGCAGGCCAGCTCACAGTGGTAACTGTACAGACCAGTTTGGTGATTGGGTGCTAACTGAGATTGTAAGAAATAGGAGCAGGAGTAGGCCATTCGGCCCCTTGAGCCTGTTCCGCCATTCAATAAGGTTGTGGCTGATCTGATTGCAGCCTCAAGCCCCTTGGCAATCAAAAATCTGTCTAACTCAGCATTGAATATAGTCAATGACCCCGTCTCCATTGCTCTCTGGGGAAGAGAATTCCAAAAACCCTCAGAGAGCAAATTCCTCCTCATCTCTGTCTTAAATGGAAGCCCCCTTATTTTGAAACTTTCCCCCCAGTTTTAGATTTCCCCATGAGGGGAAAATGTTTCAATAAGACCTCTCACTCTTCTTAACTCCAATGAGTAAAGGCCCAACCTGCACATATGACAACATCTTTATCCCAGGAATCACCTTAGTGAGCTGTATCTGAGTTGCTTCCAGTGCAAGTAAGTCCCTCCTTAAGTAAAGAGACCAAAACCTTAGAGTGCTTCAGGTGCAGTCTCACCAATGCCCTGTATAGCAAGACTTTCCTACTTTTATATTTCCTCCCCATCGCACTAAAAGCCAACATCCTGTTTGCCTTCCTAATCACCTGGTGTACCCGCTTGCTAACCTTTTGTGTTTCATGTACAAGAGCACCCTGATCTTTCTGTACCTCAGCATTCTGCAGGCTCTTGGTTTAAATACTTTGCTTTTCTATTCTTCCTGCCAAAGCGGACAGCCTCACATTTTTCCACATTATGCTCCATCTGCTAAATTTTTAACTCACTTAATCATTTGCAACATGTTTTCTTATCGTTTGTATCATCAAATTTGGCTGCCAAATTCAATTGGTCCCTTCATCCAAGTCACTAATATAGAACCATTATATATACATTGATTCCTGTGGCAGTCCACAATTTACAGTTTGCCAACCTGAAAATGAGCCACCCCCAATGAACTGTTGTGCAATAAGCTTTTATGTGGCATCTTATCAAAAGGCTTTTGGAAATATTTACGGGTTCCCCTTTATCCACCCCTGCTTGTTACATCCTCAAAGAACTCTAATAAATTTGTCAAACATAATTTCCCTCCCACAAAACCATGTTGACTCTGCTGGTTGTATTGTGATTTTCTATACGCCCTGCCACTATCTCCTCAATAATGAATTCTAGTATTTTCCCAATGACAGATGTTAGACTAACTGGCTGCAGTTTGCTGCTTTCTGTCTTCCTCCTTTCTTGAAGAGGTGTTACATTTGCGATTTTCCAACTTTCCAGAATCTAGGGAATTTTGGAAGATTACAACCAGTGCATCCACTATCTTTGCAGCCACTCCCTTTAAGACCCCAGGATGCAGACCAGCAGGCCTGAGGGACTTGTCAGCCTTTAGCTTTCTAGTTTTCCTTGTACTACTTCTCTAGTGACTGTTTTAAGTTCCTCTCTCCCTTTTTTCCCCTTGCTTTTTTACTATTCTTGGAATGCTTTTCATGTCACCAGTGTTCATTTTGGCTACTCTTTTCCTTTTTATATACTTAGAGAAGGTTTTGCTGCCTCTTTTTATATTTCTTGCTGGAGTCTTACTCTCATTCCAGTTTCTCCCCTTTTCTTTTCAGTCATCCTTTTTTTTTAAATGTTCCCAATCTCCTGGCCTACCATTAATCTTTGCATCTTTTCCTTCAAGTTGATACCCTCCTTAACTTCCTCAGTCAGCCATGGATGCTTCATTCTTCTCCTGGAGTTTTCCTTTCTCAATGGAATATATATTTGTTGAGAGTTACGAAATATTTCCTCCAATGTATGCCACTGCTTCTCTACCACCTTACCTTTTAACCTATTTTCCCTTTACACCTTAGCCAACTCTGACTTCACACCCTTGTAATTGTTTTTATTTAAGTTTAAAACACTAGTCTCAGACTCTCATTTCTCACCCTCCAATTGAATGCAAAATTCCAACATGTCATGCCAGCGGGAAATTCTTATTGTGTGAGATGTGCCTATAACTTCACCAGCTAACCAAATACATATTGAACTGTTTAGAGGGACTGTTTTTTAAAAAAAATACAAGGAAAGACACTGACCAGAGATGGCTACCAAAAATACAAGGAAAGACACTGACCAAAGATGGCTACCACAAGTCACCTGATGCCTGATATTGTAAGTTGTATCTGGAAAGTTGCTATATGGATTGCACTGCAGACCTTCCCCAACATATTCATGAAATTTCACAGTGGCATTGGGTGGGTGGGGGGGGGTGTCAATATTCACTTCAAAAAGGGACCCTTGAAAGGGAGCATTAAAAATGCAGAGTGCTGGACTTTAATCAACTGTAATTCTATCAAGACAATTGGGAACAGTTAGCTAGTTAAGATATACACTTGCAGATACTCAAACTCCCTGTGGAGGACGCAATAATTCCATCCCCATTGGTTTCTACTGCCTTGAAATGTGCCAATAGTTTCTGAGATGAAACATGAAAATGTGATTACTTGTTCTACAACAATGACTACAGCAGACATGGTATTCAAATCCCTTTGGAACATACATCTACAGAAGCGTTTTAAGAACTGGTTTTGCCAAGCCAGTGTTAGAGAGAAAAGTCATCAGAAGAATCTGGAAAAAACTGCTAATAGTGCAATAGGGAATCTATCTATCTCTCTCTCTGTCCCTCTGTCTGTCTATCTCTCTCTCTCTCTCTCTCAGTCCCTCTGTCCCTCTCTCTCTGTCTGTCCCTCTCTCTCTCTCTGTCTGTCCCTCTCTCTCTCTGTCTGTCTCTCTCTCTGTCTGTCTCTCTCTCTGTCTGTCTCTCTCTCTGTCTGTCTCTCTCTCTGTCTGTCTCTCTCTCTGCCTCTCTCTCTCTGCCTCTCTCTCTCTCTGTCTCTCTCTCTCTGTCTCTCTCTCTCTGTCTCTCTTTCTCTGTCTCTCTCTCTGTCTCTGCATGTCTCTCTCTCTGTCTCTCTCTCTCTGTCCCTCTCTCTCTCTCTGTCCCTCTGTCTGTCTCTCTCTCTCTCTGCCTCTGTCTGTCTGTCTCTTTCTCTCTCTCTCTCAAGATAAGCAAAGCCCTATCTCTTAACAGTCCTAAAATCATTCACAGAGATGGTGTATTTCCATGGGAAAGAACCTCAGGAGAAACTCTTTGATTTCTGGAAAAGACAACTTACCGATTAAAAAGTGAAATTGTCTCCAGCAAGTGCAACCACATGGACTTCAATTCAACTCCAGGATCTTAAAGGAACTAGCTAACTTAAAATGGCCACAACATTTAAAAACCTACGCTTCAAAGACAAGCAAAGGACTTCTAACCGTATATCCTTTTAACTGTTATTTGGACTCTAACTTCCTTTACTTCTGTTGCCTGTGAGTGTAAAACTTTGCATTTTTAAATGATCTTCTCCCTCGGGTTTAGTAGTTAACAACTGTCTTTCTTTGACTCAAGAAAACCTCATTGTTCACTGCATTAGAGAGTAAAAAATACATTTGGATTTGAAAAAGGTATCCACAGGGAAAAGAAATTTAAATTTAAAAACCTTTGTTATGACCAACCATGGAGGCTGAATAGAGGGGAGCCAGTTCACCCCCCCTCCGTCATGTGGTCATGTTGTTATAATCACTCTTACCGACAGCATCTTTACTATGAAGTCATTAATTAATCTTTACCAGGTCTAAAATAACCTGTTGCCTAGTTAGTTTCTCAGAACAATATTCTAGAACCATCTTGAATACACTCTATAAACTCATCCTCCAGACTAACTTTGTCAATTTGATTTGTCCATTCTACGTGAAGATTAAAATCACCCATGATTATTGCAGTTCCTTTCTTACAAGTACACGTTTATTTCTTGGTTTATACACGGTCCTGCAGTGTGGCTATTGTCAGGAGGCCTAAACACCACTCACACCAGTGACTTCTTTCCTTTGCTATCGCTTATCTCCACCCAAACTGGATTCTACATCCTGGTCCTCTGAACCAACTCATTTTTCACAACTGTGAAACTATAAACAGAGCCACCCCACCTCAGTTTCTTTCAGCCTGTCTTTCTGAAATGTCAAATGCTCTTGAATATTCAGGAGTGTTACTGTGTGCCATCCAGACCTGTAGAAACTGAGACCTGAGGGACACTCAGTCCTGGAGTGCCGCTGAGGGACACTCAGTCCTGGAGTGCCGCTGAGGGACACTCAGTCCTGGAGTGCCGCTGAGGGACACTCAGTCCTGGAGTGCCGCTGAGGGACACTCAGTCCTGGAGTGCCGCTGAGGGACACTCAGTCCTGGAGTGCCGCTGAGGGACACTCAGTCCTGGAGTGCCGCTGAGGGACACTCAGTCCTGGAGTGCCGCTGAGGGACACTCAGTCCTGGAGTGCCGCTGAGGGACACTCAGTCCTGGAGTGCCGCTGAGGGACACTCAGTCCTGGAGTGCCGCTGAGGGACACTCAGTCCTGGAGTGCCGCTGAGGGACACTCAGTCCTGGAGTGCCGCTGAGGGACACTCAGTCCTGGAGTGCCGCTGAGGGACACTCAGTCCTGGAGTGCCGCTGAGGGACACTCAGTCCTGGAGTGCCGCTGAGGGACACTCAGTCCTGGAGTGCCGCTGAGGGACACTCAGTCCTGGCGTGCTGTTTTAGCAGGGTTGGGCTATAGATTGGGCTACTTTCATTTTGAGGCTGCTGGGTTAAGAGAGGTTCCTTCCTGTCGGGATCTTGCTGCGTGAGGTGGAGATCTTGACTGACAATTGATTGGGGGATGCCAATTGTGATTCCCTCCAGTCAGACATGCCTAATGGACCAGAGCACAGTTTGTAGCTGTAGAACTGTGGGAAGGGAGCTGAGGGGTGGCAGTGTCTGGTTTGCACTCTGTACTGGCAGGAGGGGGAGTTAGTATGTGGGGAGAGGAAGGGTAACTGCAGCCCCCAGTTTAATAGGCAGAAGCACGATGACTGACTGAGATTTTATTTCCACAGAGGGAAGGCGGCTGTGCTGTGTCTGGTTTACCTCTCCGATGTCCTGGTAACTGGATCGTATGATAAAACTGTCACCCTGTATGACCCAAGAGGTTAGACCATGGCTTCCACCTCAGTTTGTTTGTCATGGGGGTTTTGTTTCAGGTCAGATGTGGCCAAGGGTCCAATCATTATGGAATGGGAAATCAGCACCATTAGGAGAGAGGGAAATTACCCCAGGGAGAGTCAGGAGAGAGGGAACTGTACCCCAGGGAGAGTCAGGAGAGAGGGAAATTACCCCAGGGAGAGTCAGGAGAGAGGGAACTGTACCCCAGGGAGAGTTAGGAGAGAGGGAACTGTACCCCAGGGAGAGTTAGGAGAGAGGGAACTGTACCCCAGGGAGAGTTAGGAGAGAGGGAACTGTGCCCCAGGGAGAGTTAGGAGAGAGGGAACTGTACCCCAGGGAGAGTTAGGAGAGAGGGAACTGTATCCCAGGGAGAGTCAGGAGAGAGGGAACTGTGCCCCAGGGAGAGTTAGGAGAGAGGGAACTGTGCCCCAGGGAGAGTTAGGAGAGAGGGAACTGTGCCCCAGGGAGAGTCAGGAGAGAGGGAACTGTGCCCCAGGGAGAGTTAGGAGAGAGGGAACTGTGCCCCAGGGAGAGTCAGGAGAGAGGGAACTGTGCCCCAGGAAGAGTCAGGAGAGAGGGAACTGTACCCCAGGGAGAGTCAGGAGAGAGGGAACTGTACCCCAGGGAGAGTCGGCACCTTCAAGAGAGAGGGAACTGTACCCCAGGGACAGTCAGGAGAGAGGGAACTGTGCCCCAGGGAGAGTTAGGAGAGAGGGAACTGTGCCCCAGGGAGAATCAGGAGAGAGGGAACCGTGCCCCAGGGAGAGTCAGGAGAGAGGGAACTGTACCCCAGGGAGAGTCAGGAGAGAGGGAACTGTGCCCCAGGGAGAGTTAGGAGAGAGGGAACTGTGCCCCAGGGAGAGTCAGGAGAGAGGGAACTGTGCCCCAGGAAGAGTCAGGAGAGAGGGAACTGTACCCCAGGGAGAGTCAGGAGAGAGGGAACTGTACCCCAGGGAGAGTCGGCACCTTCAGGAGAGAGGGAACTGTACCCCAGGGACAGTCAGGAGAGAGGGAACTGTGCCCCAGGGAGAGTTAGGAGAGAGGGAACTGTGCCCCAGGGAGAATCAGGAGAGAGGGAACCGTGCCCCAGGGAGAGTCAGGAGAGAGGGAACTGTACCCCAGGGAGAGTCAGGAGAGAGGGAACTGTACCCCAGGGAGAGTCAGGAGAGAGGGAACTGTACCCCAGGGAGAGTCAGGAGAGAGGGAACTGTGCCCCAGGGAGAGTCAGGAGAGAGGGAACCGTGCCCCAGGGAGAGTCAGTACCTTCAGGAGAGGGACACTCCCCCATCATATCATCTACCTGTGTCATTCCCTTTGTTTCCCATGGGCAGAATTTTGGCCATTATAAACTCCCATAGGCCCTGGTGTGAAGATTCAGGCTCAGGAAGTTGCTGTGTCTGGGAGACTGAAGCCAGTCTAATGTTCAGTGTGAGCAGTGATGTAGATTGATGTTGCTGTTTCATTCCCTCTGACTGGTTCCCTGTCTCCTGTGTCGTCCAGCCGGTTACCCAGTGTTATCGAGTCGGAAGCTGCACTCCAGTGCTGTGCTCTGTCTCGCTGCTGATGATCGCTTTGTCCTTTCTGGCAGTGAGGATCGGACATTGGTGCTGGTCGATCGACGAACTAATCATGTTCTTCAAAAGCTTCAGGTACCTGCTGACATCAAAGTTTATTTAAAAGCACAGAAGTATTTGCGCTCCGCCCCCCCCCCCCCCCCGCCCTCCGCCCCACAACCATATCTCCCCCACCCGACGAAACCTCCTTCCCTGCGCCTCCCTTTTTCTCTCTCTCCCTCGTTCTCACTTTCTCTCTCTCTCTCTCTCTCTTGTTTCTTTCTTTCCCCTCCCACTCCAGTTGGATTCTTACCTGTTGACCATGTCGTACGCTCAGGGTGAGCTGTGGGCCGGGGACAAGTGGGGCCTGGTCCATGTCTTTGACCAACAGGAAGGCAGTTTCCAGCACGTCAAGGTAAGGCCCTGTGTCTCGGCGGGTTAGGAGTGGGAATGTTGCACAAGGTGCTGAAGGCCAGGCTTGGGGCTTGATGCTTTCTGTGTTGGAGATGTGGGGGAATCACTCCATCAGCGTTGACTATGTTGCACTTTGATCAGTCCCTCTGAGTGACCTTTTCTTTGATTTCTCTCTCAGTGTTTTAATGTTGGCCATCGTTCCCAGCTGACTGGAATCAGACATTCTCTAGGCACCTTGTACACTTCATCAACAGATAAAACCATTAAGGTAAGCCTCTGGGCTTTGTGAGTGTCTGACCCGTGGCAGTGTCATGGGCTAAAATGTTAGCTTTCTCCCTTGGCAGTCACACAAACACACAGGCCCTCAGGATATATTACCCTTGCTCTCTGCAGTTTTGGTGGGACTGGGACGGCCCTGGGACAGGGAGGGATAAGAACATAGGAAATAGGAGCAGAAGTAGGCCATTCAGCCCGTCAAGCCTGCTCTGCCATTCAAACAGATCATGGCTGACCATCCAACTCTTATGCCATTGTTTGCCCACTTTACCCATATCCCTTGATGTCATTTGTCTCCAGGCATCTATTGGTTTCTGTCTTGAGCATGCTCAATGACTGAACTTCCACAGCCCTCTGGGGGAGAGAATTCCAAAGGTTCACCACCTCATCTCAGTCCTAAATGGCCATCTCTTATTCTAAGACAATGTCCCTGGTTAAAGTCAGGGCTCCTGTCACTGGACATGACCCATTGAACCTCTTTCCTTCTGCCTCTCAGCCTCTTTGTTTGCCCCTCCTGGTTATGGGGATAGGGACAGGAGCAGTGTCACCACTCGAATCGAGCATTAACAAACTTTAATGTGCACCCTGAGGGGTGGTCGTCTGCAGGGAGAGTCCGTGTCTTTGCTGTGGGGAAGAGGGGAGCACCAGGTGTGTCTTGCCATCTAGTGCATTTATACTAGGACAGAAGGAGGCCATTCAGCCCCTTGATCCTGTTCCACCATTCAATTAGATTGTGCCTGATCTGCATCTTAACTCCATTTAGCTGCCTATGTTCTGTAGCAGCCTTACCAAACAAAAATCTATCAATCTCAGTCTTAAAAACTGATGCCCCATCCCCCCGCCCAGCATCCAGAGGCTTTTGGAGTGTCAAATCCAGATTTCCTCTGTCCTCCCTGTGATAAACTGGAGTGAATCCAGATTTCCCCTGGTCTCTGTGATAAACTGGAGTGAATCCAGATTTCCCCTGGTCTCCCTGTGATAAAATGTTTCCCATGTTCACCCCTAAATGGTTTATATGGGTGATGCCCTTTATTCTAGACCCTTTACCATTTTAAACACCTCAGACTGCTCACCTTCACACTTCTATATATGACAGTCTGTACAAACTGCCCTCGTGGTTTAACCCTTTAAGTGCTGGCATGCAGCTCCAGTGTGGCATGATGAGAGGTGGGGACTGTTTCAGTGAGGGGGTTTTGTTGTCCAGTGATATTAATTTTGTTGGTGGGGGGGTGTTCATTCTCTCTCCAGGTCCATGTGCCTACAGAACCTCCACACACAGTTTTCACTTTACCGCATGTTGACGTAGTGAATGGGGTGAGTACAGTCTGTGTGTCCTTTCCTTAATGTGTGATGTGGGTTTTGAGTCTCCGCTCCCTACAGTGGCTGCTCCTTGTTGGAACTGTAAGCCCTCATCACCCTGGAGATAGGATTGGGCTGGGAGTTCTGCTGATCCTCAACTGGAGGACCCAGACACCCCTTGGCTGGAGAGGGGAAATCAGCTGCCCCTATCCCTGCGGAAGTAGTGTGGGACCTCAGGTGGAATCGGTCAGTTGGGATTGTCCGTGGTCAAACAGCTCTTTGCTCACATATAAATAATGTATAAACTAGTGTCGGGCACCAGGGCCCAGTGCCCCTAGAGCAGGAAGCCTTTACCTCTGGGGCCCACATTCAGAGGGGGAGAGTCTGCATCTCGGAGCCAGTGCTCCAGAGGAGGGGAGTCTGTACCCCTTGGGCCCAATGTCTTTAAAGTTAGGTGAGAGGAGTGGGAGAGCGGTGAGCTGGGTATTTGTGGAGATGGTGGTGGATTAATGAAGAACCTGATGTTTCCTAATGCAGATCAGCGTGGAGGGAGATGTGTTGGCAGCAGCTTCTGGATCCATGTCTGTGGAAATCTGGAGGAGGACAAAGTGACGAGGAGATGGTAGAAGCTCGGAGAATGGTTCAGGTTGCTGAGGGGCAGTGTGAAAGGGGGAGTCATTCGACAGTCCATCCATGGTCACCAAGACTACAGACAGATGACTGGCGCTCTTGGGTTCCTCTATAAGCACCCCTACTAACATCATGTGCCTGCCAACTCCCCTCTCCCAAATATTTCCTAATACATTAAATTCCTCTTGAGCGAGACACTTATACACATTAATATTATTCCTGTCATCACTTTAATCTTTTGTTTCTGTGTCACAGTGGAAGGTGATGATGTGAAATGGAGTGACCCTGTGTGGGATAGGGCTGTGCGAAGACTCATGCCTCGATTCTGTGGCGGTTCAGTGATTTGGGACCCACAGATCTTGCTGCTTTGTTAGTAAGAGAGCATCTGTTTGAATTGCTCAGTTAATGCCACACAGGCTGGCAAGGATTAGACTGGGTGTCCCAAACACTGAAACCTACAGTAAACACTAACCTTACAGCACTAACCCAATGTGTTTTTCTGTGTGATGTTCAAGCTGTGCGCGCTGGTGAGTGGTGATCTCCCGGGATCATATTGTATACCCAGGCGGACTGTGAAGTGTAAACGGACTGTAAGGTTCCCCAGGACCACTGACCCTCTCTATCTCTCAAAGCAGGTCACTTAATCCCTCATTGCCATGGCAACCACACCCCTTAGCATCTTGTCGCAAGCACCCAGATTGTAATATGAAGAAAGCCCCCCTGCCCCCTCCCCCTCCTAACTCTGAGAGAGGGTTCTGCTCTATAAACAGATGAGAGTTGGAGCAGGAGCATCAGGTGTTTGGCCTTGAGTATCCATCTCATTTCACTTGGTGGCATTCCTGCCTGAACAGCAAGTTGAGTTCCAAGTCCCATTCCAGTGACATGAGTACATAAACTAGACTGACACTTGCAGAGCAGTCCAGAGGGAGTGCTCTACACTGTGGCAGGATGAGACATCAAACTGAAGTTGTCTCTGCTCTCCCAGGTGGATGTTAAAGATCCCATGGCACAATATTGAAGAAGAGCAGGGGAGTTAAATAATTTTTAAAAGGGTACTGGATATACTTGATATGGAGAAACTTTCAGGGCCATGGGGAAAAAGCAGTGCCTGCTAATTAGATTGCTCTTAGCGCAGGTACAATGGACCAATTGTGTTCTATGATTTTAACTTTCACTGGTGTCCGCACCAATATGAGCTCCTGAACCAACAGCACTGAAACAGATTATCTGCGCGTTTACCTCATTGCTGGCTGTGAAATCTTGCTGTGTGCAAATTGGCTGCTGAGTTTCCAACAATAGTGACTGCATTTGAGAAGAACTTTGAGGTTGTGAATGGCGCTACATAAACAGAAGGTCTTTTGTTCTTTCAGTTTCTCCGAAGGATTCCTTTGCCCCTGCTGTGAGTTGGTGAGCTTTTATGCTAAGCCTCTCGGATAGGAACACAATTTAAGTAATTTGTAAAACCTGTAAGCTGCAGAATGTGCCCAGGCATGACTCCAAGACTGGTTTGTACTCTCCGTCTGCTGCAAGTGCCCTATTTCAGTCATGTTGCTCGGAGACAGATGGAAGGATTTTTCCAGTGACCAAGGCAGCCAGTGTCCTGTGATCCCACAGAGCAGGGGCTCGACAAAAAGGGCAATGATGCACAATTGGCAGAAAATAACGTGAAAATGGGAGAATATTATAAATTAAAATAAAGTATTTGAACAGATTGTTGTGTTTCCAAGGTTCACCCAACTTCATCCAAGACTTCTGATTGCTAACCTTCGACTATGGAGAGGCAGGGTCAGCGCTGAGTGTCAGTAACTGCCTGTACGTGCTCCCGGTGACGGTGTGTGTTCTCCCAGTATCCAGAATCTCCTTTGCTGCAGAGGCTGATACACTGATCTGTGAAGCTGTAATGTTTATTGGAGAGATGCAGCAGCGTTAGAATCAGGATCTTTAATCCCTGTGCCAATGGCTGACTGCAAGTGGGTGTCTGTGTGATACTCTCATAGTCATAGAGGTCTACAGGTCGGAAAAAGGCCCTTCTGTGCCGGTCAAACAAGTACCTAACTATTCTAATCCCATTTTCCAGCACTGGGCCCATAGCCTTGTGTGTCATGGCATCGCAAGTGCACATCCAAATATTTCTTAAACGTTATGAAGATTTCTGCCTCTACCACCCTTTCAGGCAGTGAGTTCCAGATTCCCACCACCCTCTGGGTGAAAAAAATTCTTCCTCACATCCCCTCTAAACCTCCTGCCCCTTACCTTAAATCTGTGCCCCCTGGTTACTGATCTGGTCACCTCAGTCAGACATCATCATGTTAGGAGAGACAAATGGGAGCAGAAAATTGCAACAAGCCATTGACTGTTAGTGGACGAAGCTGTGATTGATATAGTTCTCTTGGTCCACCTTAGGTCTTTAATGACCCTTGCTCTGTGGCAGGGTGAGACATCAAACTGAAGTGTCTGCTTTCCCAGGTGGATGTTAAAGGTCCCATGGCCCAATATTGAAGAAGAGCAGAGGAGTTAAATAATTGCTTAATAATGACCCTATGGGGAACAGGCTCTTTCGGCCGAGGGGAGCTGTGGGTGTATCACTCTGCCTGGTGATCTTGAGAAAACGACAAAGTGTGACAAAGGGCTAAAGATATTGTCCTTTCTGATTGTCGGTGTTGATGCTGACTGTGAGAGACATGGAGTGGGATAACTCAGCTCTGCTCCTCTCTCTCTGAATCAGTGCCAGACCCAAACACTGGGGGTGTTGCATCCCCCAAACCTGCTGCTGTGTTTCACTCCCAGGGCCCTTTCTACAGCTGATCATATTGTCAGTTATAGGTGTCAAGTGGCAGCATTCTCACCTGAGTCAGAAGGTCATGGATTCAGGTCTCACTCCAGAGACATAATGATAAAATCCAGGCTGACGTTCCAAGTACAGTACCAAGGGAGCGCTGCACTATCGGAGGATCGGTGCTGAGGGAGCGCCACACGGTTGGTGGGTCAGTACTGAGGGAGCACCGCACGGTCGGAGGGTCAGTGCTGAGGGAGTACCGCACTGTCGGAGGGTCGGTGCTGAGGGAGCGCCGCACTGTCGGAGGGTCAGTGCTGAGGGAGCGCCGCACTGTCGGAGGGTCAGTGCTGAGGGAGCGCCGCACTGTCGGAGGGTCAGTGCTGAGGGAGCGCCGCACTGTCAGAGGGTCAGTGCTGAGGGAGCGCCGCACTGTCAGAGGGTCAGTGCTGAGGGAGCGCCGCACTGTCGGAGGGTCGGTGCTGAGGGAGCGCCGCACGGTCGGAGGTGCTGTCTTTTCAATGAGATGTTAAATCGAAGCCCTTTCTTCCCTCTTGGATGTATTTGAGAAACTGGCCAATATTTACCCATAAAACCTCACAAACAGAAGAATATTTGGTCGTCATCGCATTGCTGTATGGGATCTTGCTGTGCACAAAAGGATTGCCGTTTTGCAGCTTTATAATAGGGACTACAACTCCGAAGTTAGTAAAGTGCTTTGGGAATGTCCCGGAGAGCAGAGGGTGGGGAGGTGCTGGTACTGAGGATTTGAATTATTTGTCCCCCTCAGCTGCTTCCCCCGTACTCTTATCACAGTAATTAAAATAACACAAACGGAAAGAATGAGAATTGAGACTGCTTGGCAATTACAAAAACGGTTTAATTTTCAGAATCATTTACATCAAAATTGCTGCCTTCATACCCCAGCCCGCTGACCCAGTTTTGTTCGCTCCATGAATCTGTGACCAATGCTCTGTGTGAGTCCTAAATAAAGGTGGGGAAATGGGCAAGGTTTTTCTGAAGGAAAGCATAGGTCCACAAAGAGGGGAGTGTGACCACCCCACCCCTCCATGCCTCACTCCTCCCTGTCCCCCAGCAACCCCCCCTCTATACACTTCTCTGTCCCTCAGCCCCTCTCTCTCCCACCCATACCCCCTCTCTTTCTCCCACCCATACCCCCCCTCTCTCCCACCCATACCCCCTCTCTCCCACCCATACCCCCTCTCTCCCACCCATACCCCCTCTCTCTCTCTCACCCATACCCCCTCTCTCTCTCCCACCCATACCCCCTCTCTCTCTCCCACCCATACCCCCTCTCTCTCTCCCACCCATACCCCCTCTCTCTCTCCCACCCATACCCCCTCTCTCCCACCCATACCCCCTCTCTCCCACCCATACCCCCTCTCTCCCACCCATACCCCCTCTCTCCCACCCATACCCCCTCTCTCCCACCCATACCCCCTCTCTCCCACCCATACCCCCTCTCTCTCTCCCACCCATACCCCCTCTCTCCCACCCATACCCCCTCTCTCTCTCCCACCCATACCCCCTCTCTCTCTCCCACCCATACCCCCTCTCTCTCTCCCACCCATACCCCCTCTCTCCCACCCATACCCCCTCTCTCCCACCCATACCCCCTCTCTCCCACCCATACCCCCTCTCTCCCACCCATACCCCCTCTCTCCCACCCATACCCCCTCTCTCCCACCCATACCCCCTCTCTCCCACCCATACCCCCTCTCTCCCACCCATACCCCCTCTCTCCCACCCATACCCCCTCTCTCCCACCCATACCCCCTCTCTCTCTCCCACCCATCCCCCCTCTCTCTCTCTCCCACCCATATCCCCTCTCTCTCTCCCACCCATACCCCCTCTCTCTCCCACCCATACCCCCTCTCTCTCTCCCACCCACACCCCCTCTCTCTCTCCCACCCACATCCCCTCTCTCTCTCCCACCCATACCCCCTCTCTCTCTCCCACCCATACCCCCTCTCTCTCTCCCACCCATACCCCCTCTCTCTCTCCCACCCATACCCCCTCTCTCTCTCCCACCCATACCCCCTCTCTCTCTCCCACCCATACCCCCTCTCTCTCTCCCACCCATACCCCCTCTCTCCCACCCATACCCCCTCTCTCTCTCCCACCCATACCCCCTCTCTCTCTCCCACCCATACCCCCTCTCTCTCTCCCACCCATACCCCCTCTCTCTCTCCCACCCATCCCCCCTCTCTCTCTCTCCCACCCATACCCCCTCTCTCTCTCCCACCCATACCCCCTCTCTCTCTCCCACCCATACCCCCTCTCTCTCTCCCACCCATACCCCCTCTCTCTCTCCCACCCACACCCCCTCTCTCCCACCCATACCCCCTCTCTCTCTCCCACCCATACCCCCTCTCTCTCCCACCCATACCCCCTCCCTCTCCCACCCATACCCCCTCTCTCTCTCCCACCCATACCCCCTCTCTCTCTCCCACCCATACCCCCTCTCTCTCTCCCACCCACACCCCCTCTCTCTCTCCCACCCATACTCCCTCTCTCCCACCCATACCCCCTCTCTCTCTCCCACCCATACCCCCTCTCTCTCTCCCACCCATACCCCCTCTCTCTCTCCCACCCATACCCCCTCTCTCTCTCCCACCCATACCCCCTCTCTCCCACCCATACCCCCTCTCTCTCTCTCCCACCCATACCCCCTCTCTCTCTCTCCCACCCATACCCCCTCTCTCCCACCCATACCCCCTCTCTCTCTCCCACCCATACCCCCTCTCTCCTCCCTGCCCCCCCCACACCCCGTTTCTCCTCCCTGCCCCCCCTTTCTCTATCTTCCCTGCTGCCCCAGATCCCCTTTCTCTCTATCCTCCCTGACCCTCAGCCTCCCATCTTTCTCGCTCTACTCCCAACCCCTCAGCCCACCTGTCTCACCTGTACCCCCAGCCCATCTCTCTCTCTCTCTCTCCTACCCTGTCCCCTCAGCCTCTCTCTCTCCCTTTTGCATCCTGTTCCTCAGAGTGGGGGAGGTTGGGTTGAGTGTTTTGGGGTGGTGAGCTGTGACTTGAGTGGGTATTAGGGGCAGGCTGGGAGGCGAGCGTCTTCTCCATGTGGAGTTACAATAGGATGCAGGGCTTCTTATCCTTAAAAGGATTCTCATGTGTTGGGATTGCTGTCAGCAGTGGGTCGTTTGTTATGTGGTCCTCACAGTAGTGCATCAAGTCCAACGCAGCTTTGGAAATCTGGGGACAAGAAGAGAGAGTAAGAAGAATTGGAGGAACATGGGGAGGGGGGAGTGAGAATGAGAGTTGGTGGGAGGGAGGGTGACGGAGCGAGGGGGAATGGGTGGGCAAGGGAGGGAGAGAGAGGGGGAGTGGAAGGAAGGGCAACAGAGGGGGGAGGGAGAGGGTGCAGGATGGGGAAGAGTGAGGGAGGGGGAGGGTGTGGTAAACAGGGAGACGGAGAGGGTGACGAAGCAAGAGAGCCACAGAGGAAGGGAGGGAGCGAAGGACAGCGATGGAGGAAGAGTGCGATGACTGCATGAATTCTCAATGGATAAGTGCTGATTTCTCCTTGATCCTGGATTAACATTGATGATTGAATTGAACCCTGAGATTATTCACAGTGTGATGTGTGGCCTGTCACCCTGAATCATGATATTATTCACAGTGTGACATGTTGCCTGTCACCCTGAACCATGATAATATTCACAGTGCAACGTGCGGCCTGTTAGCCTGAACCCTGAGATTATTCACAGTGTGATGTGTTGCCTGTCACCCTGAACCATGATATTATTCACAGTGTGACATGTGGCCTGTCGCCCTGAACCCTGAGATTATTCACATTGTGATGTGTGGCCTGTCACCCTGAACCCTGAGATTATTCAGTGTGACGTGTGGCCTGTCACCCTGAACCCTGAGAATATTCACAGTGTG
Organism: Isurus oxyrinchus; assembly: GCA_026770705.1. Classification (NCBI taxonomy): domain Eukaryota; kingdom Metazoa; phylum Chordata; class Chondrichthyes; order Lamniformes; family Lamnidae; genus Isurus; species Isurus oxyrinchus. The sequence goes on along the minus strand of JANJGN010000029.1, from coordinate 28,862,343 downwards.
ACATGTGGCCTGTCACCCTGAACCCTGAGATTATTCACAGTGTGACATGTTGCGTGTCACCCTGGACCATGAGATTATTCACAGTGCTACGTGTGGCCTGTTAGCCTGAACCCTGATATTATTCACAGTGCTACGTGTGGCCTGTCACCCTCAGATTATCCAGTGTGACGTATGCCCTGTCACCCTGAACCCTGAGATTATTCACAGTGTGACGTGTGGCCTGTCACCCTGAGATTATTCACAGTGTGATGTGTGGCCTGTCACCCTGAACCATGAGAATATTCACAGTGACATGTGGCCTGTCACCCTGAACCCTGAGAATATTCACAGTGACATGTGGCCTGTCACCCTGAACCCTGAGATTATTAACAGTGTGACATGCTGCCTGTCGCTCTGCACCATGAGATTATTCACAGTGTGATGTGTGGCCTGTCGCTCTGCACCATGAGATTATTCACAGTGTGATGTGTGGCCTGTCGCTCTGCACCATGAGATTATTCACATTGTGATGTGTGGCCTGTCACCCTGAACCCTGAGATTATTCACAGTGTGATGTGTGGCCTGTCACCCTGAACCATGAGATTATTCACATTGTGACGATTTGCCTGTCACCCTGAACCCTGAGATTATTCACAGTGTGATGTGTGGCCTGTCACCCTGAACCCTGAGATTATTCACAGTGTGACGTGTGGCCTGTCACCCTGAACCATGAGATTATTCACAGTGCGATGTGTGGCCTGTCGCTCTGAACCCTGAGATTATTCACAGTGTGATGTGTGGCCTGTCACCCTGAACCATGAGATTATTCACATTGTGACGATTTGCCTGTCACCCTGAACCCTGAGATTATTCACAGTGTGATGTGTGGCTTGTCACCCTGAACCATGAGAATATTCACAGTGTGATGTGTGGCCTGTCACCCTGAACCCTGAGATTATTCACAGTGTGATGTAAGGCCTGTCACCCTGAACCATGAGATTATTCACAGTGTGATGTGTGGCCTGTCACCCTGAACCCTGAGATTATTCACAGTGTGATGTGTGGCCTGTCACCCTGAACCCTGAGATTATTCACAGTGTGACGTGTGGCCTGTCACCCTGAACCATGAGATTATTCACAGTATGATGCGTGGCCTGTCGCTCTGAACCCTGAGATTATTCACAGTGTGATGTGTGGCCTGTCACCCTGAACCCTGAGATTACTCACAGTGTGATGTGTGGCCTGTCACCCTGAACCCTGAGATTATTGACAGTGTGACGTGTGGTCTGTCACCCTGAACCCTGAGAATATTCACAGTGTGACGTGTGGCCTGTCACCCTGAGATTATTCACAGTGTGACATGTTGCCCATCACCCTGAACCCTGAGATTATTCACATTGTGACGTGTGGCCTGTCACCCTGAACCCTGAGAATATTCACAGTGTGATGTGTGGCCTGTCACCCTGAACCATGAGATTATTCACAGTATGATGCGTGGCCTGTCGCTCTGAACCCTGAGATTATTCACAGTGTGATGTGTGGCCTGTCACCCTGAACCCTGAGAATATTCACAGTGTGACATATGTGTCACCCTGAACCCTGAGATTATTCACAGTGTGTTGTGTGGCCTGTCACCCTGAACCCTGAGATTATTCACAGTGACATGTTGCCTGTCACCCTGAACCCTGAGATTATTCACATTGTGACGTGTGGCCTGTCACCCTGAACCCTGAGATTATTCACAGTGTGATGTAAGGCCTGTCACCCTGAACCATGAGATTATTCACAGTGTGACGTGTTGCCTGTCACCCTGTACACTGAGATTATTAATTGATCAGAGGAGATGTCAGTGATCAGAACATTAAACCTTTGCTGGAGTAGTTATCATTTATGTTTTTTTAATTCTCCTTTTCATTCAGAATTTCATTCCACTCTCCCCCTGCTTGTCTTATAAACAGAATGAAACCCCTCTATCTCCCTAACATAAACGCAAAATACTGTGGATGCCTGAAAGCCGAAATAAAAACAGAAAATGCTGGATAAACTCAGTAGGTCTGTCAGCATCTGTGGAGAGAGAAACAGAGTTTTGAGTCCCTTTGACTCTTCAGAGCTAAAGAAGCAGAAATGTGATGTATTTTATACTGTTTGAGAGGGGGTGGAGCAAGATAGAAGGTCAAGGATAGGTTGCAGTTCAGGAGGGATTGACAATGATGTCATGGACACAAGACAACCGGAGTGTTAATGGCAAAGAGCAAAGAAGGTGCTGATAGTTGCATAAGGGTAAGATAGCAGAATGTGTTAATAGCAGAACACATTGTTGTGAAACCACAACATAGAAACAAGTAACAGATGACCCTGTTTGGGGGTGGGGGGGGTGTTGGGGGAAAAGGATAAATAAATTGTATTAAAAAAGGGCTAGAGATGAAGGAGAGAGTTCATGGTCTGAAGTTGTTGAACTCAGTGTTAAGTCCGGAAGGCTGTAAAGTGCCTGGTCGGAAGATGAGGTGCTGTTCCTCCAGTTTGCGTTGGGCTTCACTGGAACAATGCAGCAGGCCAAGGACGGACATGTGGGCAAGAGAGCAGGGTGGAGTGTTAAAATGGCAAGTGACAGGGAGGTCTGGGTCATGCTTGCGGACAGACTGAAGGTGTTCTGCAAAGCGGTCCACCCAGTCTGCGTTTGGTGTCTCCAGTGTAGAGGAGACCACATTGGGAGCAGCGAATGCAGTATACAAAGCTACTGAATTCTCACTGCCTGTTTTATATCCAGCCAGTAACCTTTAACTGAACCCCAGAATCTGCCAACATTGTTGGCAGATGGCCATTGAGTTGAGGTGAAGCTCTCTCTCTGAGGGGAGTTCGGGTTCTCCCTCTGGTTGACGACAAAGTTCTATATGTGGGTTTTACTCCATGAATAACTGACCCACTGACCAATCCACTGCCCTGGCTGGGGGTGGGGAGGGGGGAGAATTCACTGACCATTGATCAATCCCCTGCCCCGAGGGGCCAATCGTCGACCAATCCCTTGCCCTGAGACGCCATTCACCGACCAATCCCCTGCCCTCAGGGGCTATTCACTGACCAATCCCCTGCCCTCAGGGGCTATTCACTGACCAATCCCCTGCCCTCAGGGGCTATTCACTGACCAATCCCCTGCCCTCAGGGGCTATTCACTGACCAATCCCCTGCCCTCAGGGGCTATTCACTGACCAATCCCTGCCCTTGAGGGGGGAGGGGAGGTGGGTGCTGTTCACTAACCCATTGGCCAAGAATTTTGTCAGGGGGTTGATTGGTTAATCACCAATTCTGAAGCTGCTCACTTTAATCCGCTCGATCCCAGCCTCCATACGAAGTTGTTCCACTGCCTTCCTGGCCTGGGCAATGTGGCTTGTGGTGACCATTTTGGATGTCATCCTCAGGGGTTCGGGTTCTGTTCTTTTCACAATACAGGTTCGGAACTAATGCAAAAAGAAAAGAATGATGCACATCTTGGAACTTGAAGGACAATGCAGACGTTAATCTACAAATCAGTGACAATATCTCAGCAAACCTGACTGAGTTGTTGGAAATACCTCCCCAGAAAGTGAAATACTGAGATATCAGTCCCTGTTTCAAGTATTGGCTTAGATCCAATCTATCTGATAGATAGTAAGAGATGAAGGAGCTATAGTGGTACATGGTCATTGAATCTGGGCAGTAACTAGGACCTCAAAACCATCTGAATAATGCAATTAGCAGAGGTTTGTCTGCAGAAACACAATCCCAAATCAAAACGGACAGTACAAAGGAATGAACTTGAACCCTG